>OX336401.1:38781447-39429384 GCA_946902985.2 Meconema thalassinum | reverse complement strand
TCACCATGCATTTATGAGGACTTGTAAACTCGGTTCTAACAGAGTTAGTAGGTGGATTCTTGCTCTGCAGGAATACGAATTCACAGTAAAATATATTAAAGGTAAGGATAACATTCTTGCAGACATGCTATCGAGGGACACTAATTTATGTAGGGATTATCCTGTGGTTAAAGCAGAGGACGGTATTTTAATATGTGCATGTGTGGACAGTAGCAACAGGGCATCGTTACAGACACTGAGAAATATGCTAGTGGAGCAACGTGATGACGTTAAGTTAAAGGAGCCACTGGCTAGGTTGGAAATAGGTGAAGAAGAGTATGTGAAAGTAGGACGGTTCACGTACAAGATGCAGGATGGGCTTCTTGCAAGGAAATGTAGGAATAATCGGTGGGCAATATGTGCTCCTGCCACTTTGCGGGAGGAGCTAATTTGGTTCATCCATGGGGAATTAGGACACTTTGGTGCTGCCAAGGTCTTCTATGAAATTGGTCGTGACTTCATTTGGAGTAAAATGGGAAGGGATGTTAGGAGGATTTTAGCTAAGTGTGACACCTGTCAAAGGAGTAAATATCCAGTTAAATATTTAGTGGGGGAGAGATCTGCAGTTCTCACCAGTAGTCCCGGCGAACTACTGTGTGTGGATTTATTTGGCCCGATCGTTAAAGGACAGTACGGCTACGAGTACATTTTTATAGTTATTGACGCTTTTAGTAAGTATGTCAAGCTATATCCGCTAAGGAAAGCCACGGGACTAGCGTGTAGCCGTCTGATCATTAATAAGTATGTACCTGAGTTTGGCATTCCTCTCAGGATACTATCTGACAGTGGACCAGTTTACTGCAAAGAAATGGAGAACCAGTATGCAGGAAGCTGGTATAACACACGTTCATTCCTCTGTAAGGTACCCTCAGGGTAATTCTGCAGAGCGTCCATTAAGGGAAGTGGCTCGTCTTTTTCGGACTCTAGTGCATGACAAGCATGCGGCCTGGGTTGGACATCTTCCCAAGGTCGAGACTTGGCTGAATTCTGTCCAGCATGAGAGCACGAAATTGACGCCATACGAAGTTCACTTCGGAAAAAGACCACAAAATGAACTAGCGAGGGTGTTGGGATTAAATGAGGGTAAGCAACCGGGGTTGGATTACATTGTCCAGTTGACGAAACAGAATTTATCTAAGTCAGCACAAAAGAGAATTCGCCAACAAAAAGAAACTAAATTTGACCTATTCGAGCCGGGAGACAGAGTCTTACTTAGAGTGCCGAAACAGTCAAATAAGCTAGAGAAAGTCATGTCCAAGTTCTTTTATCTCTACGAGGGCCCATTTATAGTTTCCAAACGTATTGGAAAAACAGCATATGTGCTGGAGGATAGTAAGGGAAACAGATTATACGGGACGTATAATATACATAGTCTACGAAAATATGTGTCATAAAGTGAGGATGTTTAGCTGGCGAGCCAGCCTATCAAATGAGTAAGTGTGGTATTTGGTGCGTGGGAGGAGATGGTCTTCCAGGCAGGCGTATCAGAAGTCACACAGAGGGGTAGTATGTAAGTAAATGAGAGTTTTTAAGGTACAGGGAAATATGACGGGATTGTCGGATGCTCTTGAGCACTAAAATGTCTCGATACACCAAGGCCAGAATTTGGTAGCGCTGGTGAATTCCCATTTGCCTCCTAGAGATGGGTGAGCGCTTGAACAGGGTATTTTTGCTTAAGGCGTCCACGAGGCAAAAGATGGGCCATCAGAAGGCGAGACAGTCCTTCATGAAACTCATACATATCAGCACACGTGATTTCTGTTTACGGCCTCGCCATGTAAGATTTCTAAGTGTGTAATTTAAGATAATTTGTACAAAGGTATTATTTGTGTGAGGAGAAATGGTCTGTGTTGAGAACTAGTATTAAGTAGAATATGGTCTACGGGAACTTAACAAGACAGGGCGATTACGGCACAGAAATATTTGGTGTTATATGTAATGCGCATTTACTGTTTTTTTTTTTCAGAAGTCAATATTAATTTAATCTACTTTAAAGAGAGATTAAGTATTATGGTCGCGAGGCGCTGCCACAATAGTGTGATCGTGTGCTCAGTGATAAGTGAGATTAAATTTCACCATAAGGAAGGGACCTCCAGTGAAATTAGGAATTTCTATGGAGATATAAATATATCAGAACACCTTCAATATATGACATCATAAATACATAGTGCTCACACATTAATTATGTCTATTTCTCCAACATAGAGAAATTTGAGAGGCGGAAATATCCGTGGAACACTATTCTATATGTAAAACATTGGACTGGTTGCAAAGTGCAATCCATAGTGACAACAAACTTTGACGCAAAGTGCGTGAAGAAAAATTATGAGTGTATATATCTGTAATTTAGGGCGATTTCATTTATGTAATATGTATTTTGGATGGGGATTATTAACGTGTCTGGGATAATCGGATAATGGACCGTCGTCACGGTAAATCATCCGATGATCCGAGGCGAATATGTAACGTGTTTTTCGAGGTTTTTTTATGCAACTGGCATAAGTCAGTAGGAAGCCATTCTATATTTATTTACGCGGCAAATTGTTCAGCCAAGAGAATTTTTCATGTTAATTTATTATTATTATTAATTTATTATAATTATTATTAAGGTATTTTCGGAGCATTTTATAAAAATTATTAGCATTCAGATAGGTTTTCTATGTCTTAGAAAACGCTATCAAGCAAATTATTACGAACGACAATATCATAGAAAATTATGTGCTTGCGGAATTTTACGGAGTTTCGTCAGTTAGGGTATATTGAGAGACGTGACTCACTGGGAATTCAAGTACACGCTTAATCTTGTCGGAAAGCATGACGCAATCCTGGGTCGCAGCGTCAAGGAAAGGCGAATGTATGGAACGGAAAACGACTTCTCCCTCCCGCCGAGTGTAATGAGCCAGAGTGGGGATCTAGCGCGTAGGGAGCAGCCAATCAGTGGAGACCACGCAAGCTAGAAGTCGGATGAAGAGTGGGGATGCGACGTGTGGATGTATCGTTCGACGCGCCGTGGAACGAGGACAATCTGTGTAGAACTTGCCGAGTATGGTTCACGCGGGAGTCGCTCCGATGTTCCGTGGAGTGGGGGACTATCTGTGTAGAACTTAACGAGTACGGTTGCACGCGGGAGTCGCTCCGATGTTCCGTGGAGTGGAGGACTAACTTTTGTAAAACCTAACCAGTGTGGTTGTACGAGTGTTTGGGTCCGATGTACGGACCATAGAATTATCTAATCTACCAGAATATCATCAAATATCGACAAAGATGACGACGTCCAGGAGACTGTGGGAAGCTCACAGCATCATCCTGTACGAGGGAAAGGCTTCGGCTATTTCCAGTGGTAAGCGCGAATGACGCAGAAATACGCAATCTCTCATTTCTCTTTGTTTTATATTTCATATTTCAATAACTTCATAGCTTGGGAATAAGAGTAAAATCAATAATTTATCAGACTCCGTTTTCACGTAATTTTCTATCGGTAATATTAAAATCGCAACGCTCCAATTTAATTTTTATACTTATTATTATTATTAATTTTGCTATACTTGTTTTTTATAATAAATTCATTTCTTTTACAATGCAATCTTTGCTTTCAGTAGGTAGCATTAGATATAGACCAATTCCTTCTCCTGATACAATTGTTTGTTGGGTTAATGATCAAATCATACCACGATCTGAGTGAATAGAGTCTTGAATGTGTTGAGGTCTTGGCGCCCATTAAAACAACATAGCTTAGGCAAAGGTAAACAGTTACATTTATCTCCCAACAGTTAGGGGCAGTCAAACTGCTACATTTGTCGCTACCAACGTGGAGCAAGGTGAAAACTGCTACATTTGTACGCTCAACGTGGAGCAAAGTAAATACCGTTTCACTTGTCATCCCAGCCTAAGCAAAACGTTACAATATTACCTGGTGGAGAGTGTGTCCCATGAATTTTGCTTTCCTTTTCTTGGTGCTCTCTTGGGCTGGATTTTCATAACCACGGACCTCTCACCCAACCCGACACTACCCGAGTGTAGCAGTCTCATGTGGGCTAGACTGAGAACATATTCAACCCTCTGAGTGTATGGGACCGACGGATGGGGACATCGAGAAGGTTGTTGATGGACTGCGGTCCCCCGACATTCCCGTCTGATCGGGCACAATTGATTGAATGAATAAGAGGATGATTGGTTGATTGAATTATTGATTGAATGTGCGAGCGACTTGAGGAATATAAATTTTTGTTGTTTTCTAGATCCTCGAATGTCACTTTTGTATTATGTTTTAGTCGTTTTCCGGTTTACTGTAGATAATTCTGTAATATACTACAAATAAATAGGCCAACGAGATATTAAAATAAGTGTAAACCATTTAAGACTCATTATACACTAACACTGCATCATACAACCTACAATTAATTATTCAAATTAAACTGATATTAATATTCAAGACTTAAATTTTCTCCTAATGAATCATAAAAACTTCCTGTTCTAAAGCTGAAGTCGAAAAATCTGCTGTTGCAAAACCTTTGTTGGAAAATGATGGCCTAAGGCGGCTTCGGTGGCGTAGTTGGTAGCATGCTGAGGTTCTATGCCCAAGATAGCGGGTTCAAACCCGGCCGAAGCCGTCTCATTTTTTAAGAGCGTTAAAAATCCCTCAGTATGCCTTCCTTCGGAGGGGAAGTAAAGCTGGCGGTCCCAGGTCATAGATTTATGGCATGTTAAAGAACCTTCCACTAATTACACCTGTGTGAAGCTAAATTGTATAGGTTAAGAATGTAAACAATGCTCTTGGGTTCCTGCGTTCGTTGCCAAGAGCCGACTGTGGTGGCGTCTAGTAGGTAAGTTCTGAACTAGGCCTACTAGTCTTTGACGGTGGTGATTGGCGGCAAAAGTAGGAACTATTTGAAAAATTCAACTTTCAGTCCTTACTTGAATTAAAAACAGATAACACACACTAATACAGCCATCACAATGAACACCGGTTATCAGACAGATTCTACACACACCCCAAGTACACGGGGCTACATGACCGCGTTGTCGCAGCCCCTAAACTGAGAAACCAAAATGATGGCCACATCTATACGTGGCAGGCGAACGGGACTTTGATTCGTGAAGAGCATGTAGACATATTGTTGTCCATAACATTTTATGGAAATTGTCTGACAAAAAAATTTTGTGAATTAATTTTGCACCCCTCAGAATGGTGCGCCCCTAGGCTGGGGCCCATGTGGTCTATTGGTATATCCAGCCCTAACTGGATGTTCACTTGAAGGCATGTGGAACTAATCACTAGGATGGTGTCTGTAATACAACGTCAGGAAAAAATAATCTGAAATATTGAGTCCTGTGACTTTGCGTTGTACAAACCTATGGCTCCAACGCGGAGGAAGAAGCTGCCATGGCTTTGAACGTTCTGAGAAGTCTTGCGCTTGCGAGTGGGTCGGCCGGCCTCCATCTGCACGTCGTCGATGGCTCCTCCCGTCAGCTTCTCCTGCGAGGGGCTCTCGGCGCCATCGTTGAGGTTCACGTCCTTGCTGCTGCGCAGGTTGCGGAGCACGCCCTGTAGAGGGAGACACTCGTTGGCACATCAAAACACACAAACGCTGACTGAGGAAGTAAGTCTGTCTGTCTCGTCTCACCTGGACCTGGACAACGTGGAGCTGGAAATGAGAACCCTTCCCCCCTCTCTACCACTTCCTCCAGTACTACACATCCAACAAGGCTGCAAAATAAACAAATAGGAATGGACCAATAGTGAAGTGCGATTTGCCACAGCTAAAGGACACTACGGCCATTTCTTAAATGAAATCGACATACTGTAAAAAGGAAAGGAACCTTGTAGTTTTATGTGATCACTTGCAGTAGTGCCCGGTTTCGCCCAGTGGATTTATTTGTTTTATGGATGATAATGAATACTACTACAGAACTGGAGCGCTCAAGGATAAGGATCGGAAAGCACCAATGCTTATTGCAGCTGATAACCTCAGTACACTGCACCAACACCATCGCCCTTATACAGAGGCATGCTATTGCCATGATGATAACTGTTTTAAGGGGCCTAAGAAATCTCGTTGCTCTAATTACTCCCCGTCACTGCAATGTATAAGCAGCTCGCAATTCTGCACCAGAACACTGGTGGGGGCGACGTGATGCAGCCCGCATTGCCAGGCAACAATAGACTTAGGTATTATTGAAGCCATTCTGGAACGCTTGTTCTTCCGACTTACTGAACAAAAATCAATCTTTAAGGTTACCTGAGAGGTGTAGCCTAATGCTACATAGCCTAAACTATGCCTCTTGAATCTGGTTATCATATACAAAAATAATTTTTTTGAATCAAGACTGGTAGTTCCAGAGATTAGCAAGTTTAAACACACAAACAAACTCTTCAGCTTTATTATATTAATATAGATTAGCGATGGACCTCTTTTACGTGGAATCCGAACCACAGGACATGACATTTCACTTCAAAAATCTCACATTCAATAACAGGGAAACAAGCCTTCAGTGACGGGCTATCACGGTGAGTGATAGAGGAAGCATTCTATTGGTCAACAGCATGCTACTGCCTTACATTAGAGTCTCCGCTCATTAACCAGGAAAGTGAAGCAACTATAAAGTACTAATGAGGGGAATCCGCCAAGTGTAACAACCCGATTTCCCAAAAAACTTCGCTCTGTAAAAGAGGGGTTGAAATAAGCGAACACGTGCTTCGGTATATCTGTAGACGCTCTACTGTTTCCGTTGACTCAACTGTCCACACGTAAATGTATCCGAGGCCAAGGCAGTCTCTTCCTTTCCCGCCTTAATTGGCCCTTGTCTCATCTTTTCTGATACCCTCCTTCTGCGAGGGGTTAGCCTTCTTTTCATGTTATCTCCTGCCTTCTGCTCAAGGCCCTCAAGGAGGCAGGGTGTGTGTAGCCCCACCACTTCTGGTTCACCCCTGATATTGCTACACCCTCAGGGGCTCACGGCTGGCGAGTTCGGGAGTTGGCGACCCCGAGGGATTCCTGAGCTGGGTCTGGTTTTCCCCCCTTTTATCCATTACCTGCGAGGCGGACCCTCTCCTCTTTCACTTTCCTATCTGCCTTTCATGGCTCTCCTTCCTTCCAAGTCCCTCAATCCGCATTCTTCGAGGGTTGAGGGCATTTCTTTTCTCCTGTCCTTTATTGCTTTATTCTCCTTTTCCTGTTCTAGTATATAAGTTAGTAGTTAGTTTTAGTTACAGTTTACATTTGATTTTCATCTTCACGATCACCCAAAACATTAGGGGGCCGATAACCTAGATGTTAGGCCACTTAAAACAAAAATTATCATCATCCTCACATTATATTAGATTTAACTTCAAAGGTAGCAACACCTGTCCTCAAACACACCAGGTTGGCGCTGGTGAGAATGACAATCGGCTCATGAGAGATGCTAACCTCATTTTTGTGCTTGCACTGTAATATCATGATACAGACTCCTGCAGCCATCAAAACCACTAAAATAGAGGGGAGAAAACGTTTTAAATAATTTCCTTCCTACGAGGATTATTTGATGGTGGGTAGCGTTCGTGTAAGAAATATTCTATTGCTTAAGTTTTCATATTGGTCCATTCCTCAAAAGATCTCATATGTGACTAGATGGCAGCAAATCATAATTGAAGCATCATGCGGAACAAGAAATAGCATGTTGTATAACAATGGCTCATGCAGGTTCAGCCACGAGCAATATCAAAAAGGATCCAATCTCACTCGTACTGTTGTACTGGAATATTTCACTTCAGTTTATGATGTTGTTGTTGATTCTTAAGGGGTTTGCGACATAGTGGTCATCTTAAAGAAGAACAGTTAAAAATTCATTGCGTCAAACTTGAAACAAAATTGAAAAATCGATGCTGTCATGTCAACCTGCACCATTGGGCTTGTCAGTTGGCACACTTCACCAGTTAAAAACTAAAAAATCCAATTCAGAAATGTTTCTATTTTCTCTGAAATTTGATGGAATGTCATACTCAATCGAAGTACAAAAATATCCTGGATCTTTCAGGGAAACAGTAAGTTTATTTTAGTTAAAGAATAGTTTTATTTAAATCGGAGAAGAAATATCTCGTGCATCAAAGTGAATACCAATTGGTTTCTAATAAACTTATTACTCCTTAGTCAATAATAAATTATTTAATTAACCCTTAGCACTCGCACACAAATAAAATATCTCACATAGATCCTTTGTCGGATCACACACAACGTCGATTTGTTCCGCCCATAACTTCGCTGTTGAGGTACACCCAACAAAATATTACCAATACTGCTCTTCTCCCATCTTCTGGCGATACTATGCACTACTGTTACGCGATATTCTCTTTGGAAACAAGCCGTGTGGAGAGGTTGTTTGAAATGAACTGATGTGTAGCAACATTAGAAGATTGCGAGAAACAATTAGCGGGATATTTGGATGAAAGTGACATTGATTTTAGGGCTAGTGGAACTGATACTGAATTAAGTGCTGTGGAAGATCATGCAGAATTAGATGGTGGTAGTGAATATAGTGAAGAAGAGCTTGTTTATGATGAAACATTTCGTAATGACAATGCTGGTACCTCGAATGATGGCTGGAAAGAATATAGCGACTCAGATTTGGACTTTCAACGTTTCCCATTCACAGGTACGTCTGGTTACAAGCCACCCCAAAGAAATAAGCCTAAGACTGAACTTCAGTTATTCATGACTAGGGCTCGGATTCGAGCATATTTGCATATTTTCCCCCCTGAATAGTACACATTGAAAGAAGCCTTTCGGTGGTATTTTCACCTCTCTGGGACCAACAGAATTGAAATTTATCGAGCATACAAAAGCTTAAAACCAAGGTTTTCAGAATAGGAGCATATAAATGCATATTCTTGTGGTTTTCGTCTAAATAGTTTGTTTTTCTTCGAATTCCCCCTGGAATTAGGGCCCTGACCATCCTTAAGGTTCGAAAACAGAAATAACTATTGCAAGGCCTGTCTGGTGCGAATAATAGAACAGCAGGTTTTTAACCTTTAGTGAGGTTGTTCTCGTCATTGAAACTTTTATTGACTGATTTAAGAAAATCATTCAAAACTGAAAACATAGAAAAAATTTTTGTTGTACAGACCAATGCAGGTCTACTTCAATGACTCGCCTAATTCTGAACATTTTGTAAATGAACTTTTAAGCTGTAATTTTTATAAGAAAACTTCTCTTACCTATATATACTTGAAAAACTGTAATGCGAGTATATTGCAGTGTATCAAACATACAATTAGAAAATAAGGTCGTATATAAAGGTATGTTATTGTCTTTTTCGTTCCACTTTCCTTTCTATAGTTTTTAACATCTATTTCGAGCATATTCTGCATATTTAACCGCATATAATGGTTTTTCCGAGCATATCTATCGAGCATAAAACACATGGTTTTCGAGCATATCTGGAGATTTTATCGAGCATATCGATCCGAGCCCTATTCATGACTGATGAATTATTGTTGAACATTGTGCAAGGAACTAACCAATAAGCCAAAATGAACATTAAGAAGGTTACGCAATTACCGCTAATTACAGCTAATTACAGGTACATCCTGAGTGTAAAATACAGAACATTGTCCCTGATATGTTGTATTATAACTTTGAAAGAATTATGTATTTTCCGCCTTCAATACTGTTTAATATTATTACTTACAGGGACTAGTTTCGGGGGTAAATACTCCCCCTTCCTCAGCCTGTCCAACAAAACTACACAATTACCCCCGAAACTAGTCCCTGTAAGTAATAATATTAAACAGTATTGAAGGCGGAAAATACATAATTCTTTCAAAGTTATAGTTACGTCAATACGGACCTGATTAATCGACATTATGAATGTTGTATTATGTTATAGTCCCATTATCTGCATCTGTTGTGCACGTTTTGTCCTAGAAAAAATTGTATTTTTCACAGAAGAGTGAATCAGAAATGTGTTTCTCTAAAAATTGTCTGCAACATTTATTTAAACGTTTGTTTTCTCCGACCTACCGTTCCAAAGTTATAGCGCAGCAAATGCAACGCTGTGTAGTCGAGGCTACTATTGTTACTGCAGAGAGAGCAGTGTAAAAACACTTTTTTGCAAACTTTGGCACCACCTAGCTTCTGCATTTCAAAACGTATGACATGACCTCAATGAGACAAATTGTAGGTGACAATGTCCTCTACACGTTTTGTTTAAAAAACTTTTCTTTAAAATACGTCGACTCCGAGAAAAACGCTTTTCAATTTATTTTGAGTTTTCCCGACAAAATGATCGTGCAAATTATTCTGAAATTTAGATTTAAGCTGTTCTTGTGCTTTTCTAACGATTTACTAAAACCATAGCACGGTTATGGAACAAAAGGGGTTTCTTCTGTGCAGCTGTACTGTACTATATATTTATAAAGTAATTGAGAACAACGCTTTGCTAGCATTCATTTTTTTTTTACAACACAACTGAAGAAGGCTAAAACTGGTTAATTTTATTTATTAATTATTATTGACTAAGGTGTAATACATTTATTAGATTAAACTTCAATAAGGAAGCTCTCACGTATCTTGAGTAACCATTATATTTGACAACTGATGCATTATTTTAGAGCAATCAACATTCTTTGTTTGTCTTTAAGGTTTCCCAAAACACACACCAATCACGTACAAGTATTTAATGTAATTTAATGTAACACTTAAAATATCAGTGTCCAAGTAAACTGGACAAGTGTACTTAATGATTTCAGTGTTTAAACACTAACTAAAGCCACAAAATTGAAAGCTATTTTAACAATGCAAAAATATGACAGAAAAACAAAGCACATGATATAAGGCAAAGCAACAACAACAAGGCAGCTGTCATGCAACTAACAGTCTAAGATATGACGCCAATCACCAATAACTATTACACCACACACAAACAAGGCCTCCCTTAAGCACTGATGCTGAATTCTAAATTAACTTGCCACCCTGAAGTTTAACAATGAACAGTTTGGAATGAAAATACCGTAGATACTTATTTAATATTAATCATACCGTACAGGTTCGGTTTAGTTTGGTAGTTAAAATTTAAATTTAAATTCAAAATTAATATTAATTTACAATTTATATTTAAAATTAAATTTTAAAAAATTCAAAATTTAAATAAAATAAAAGTTAAATTATAAAATAGAAAATTTCCTTCGAAAAAACAGAATATATGAATTTGGACAACTGGGATCAGGTTCAGGAAATGAATACTGATTATGGGACAATTTCGAGGAGTTATAAATTCCAGTATTTGGGTGAAATTTTAACTCCCAATGCGAATGAGAAATTCGCCATTGAAAAAAGGGCTAGGAAAATGGATACATTTAGACTTTGCATCAACACTTGTAAGTCCAAGTCCCTCTCGTATCAGACCAAGAATAGGCACTATAACACAGTTGTTAAGCCAGAGTGCTTCTATGCGGCAGAAACATTAACAAGCATGAAAATTGCTGAAATTGAGAAAAAAGAAAGGAAATTCTTATGAAAAATTTTAGGTCCCAAAAAATTACCTGGGGAAGAATATAAATTTAGAATGCGATCTAACCAAGAACTGTATAACAAGTTTGAAGGGATTTCTGCCAGTATAAGGAAAAGACGGTTGATGTTCTATGGGTACGTTATGCGATTGGGGAATGAGAGGTTGGCTAATAAAATTCTTAATCTGCAAGAGAAGTGGAAGGTACAACCCCCATGGCTTCAAGAGGTCTATCAAGACTTAAAAAGGGCAAACATAGGATTAGTCGAAGTGTGGGACAGGACAGGATACAGATCTAAAGTTGCAAGTGTGAAGGATCCCCTCGAAAAAAGACTCGCTCTTTCAGTGGAAGAACGATTGCGAAGGAGCCAACGAATGAAAGATCTCTGGCAGGAATCTAAACAAGGCAGAAACACCGTGAAGAAGATTAAGACCTGAATAATGGTTGTGTATTTGTAGTCCATAGATGGCTGTATCAAAATAAATAAATAAATAAATAAATAAATAAAATAGAAAATATTGACGAAAATAAAAATTAAAAAATTAAAATAAATTAAATTAAATTTTAAAAAAATATTTTTAATTTTTCTTATTTTTATTATTACATATTTTTCTTCAATTTCTCTTTTCAAATTTTTTTTTTTTTTTTGCTTATATCTTATTTTTTTATTTTTCGGCCAAGTAAATGAAAATAAGCTTACAAGCCACAGTTAGAAACCTCTATTCAATTGTTGTACAGGTTTTGATCCAACAATGGAGTCTTCTTTAACTTAATTCATTACCGTAATTTTGGAAAAAGGCGGTCGTGGCTTTAGGTTAGGAACAATCCCGGCATTTGCCTAGCGTAGAAGTGGGAAACCATGGAAACCCACTTAAAAGATATCCGAGGTGGGAATCGAACTCACCTCATCTCAGTTTTGCCTCATGAGGAAGAGTGTGCTCCATCCCAGCCCTCAAAGCAGAGTCAAATTTCTTGGCAGAGCTGGGAATCGAACCCGCACCTCCGAGGTTACAGCCAAGATTGCTAGCTGCTACATGAGGAAGTGAACTCTGCTAATTATCCAATTTTAGATGAAAAACTAATTAAACTTACTCGCGATTGAGACCAGAAGTCCTCGCGGATACGAGGACGACTGCCTCCCATTCCATGGACTACAGATTGTGGGGTACGCGTAGGCAGCGCGACGACTCATTCAGTCGCATTTCCTTGGTTTAAGTCGATGGGGTGGTAATTCTTACATCAAAACGCTACTCAATTGTCTTCACGAAGCCGAAGGCACTCCGATGTGGCACTGATGTCAGATCTTCCCGCTTAGCATTTTCCCCATGATTATCCCCCATTTTATTCATTGCCTGGCTTCACTTGATTACTTTTTGTAGACGGGATTGCTGTCTACTAGTGGCGCTGTGTGTTCATTTAGCTTATCATTTTTTTAAAGTTTAGCTAACTGAATTCTATGGCTTCTTGTACGTCAAGTTCCCTGCTTTTGTTTCGTAGTTTATGATTCTTAGGTTTGTTTCTATATTTGTGAAGCTATATCCGGGTCCATACATTTGTTCACATACTGCTGAATGCTGAATGTTTCCTGTGTTTGATAGCATTTGTATGCTCTTTACAATGTGTGTCCATCCTCCTCCCTGTTTGCCCTACGTAATGTGCTTGACACCCTGTTTCTTGGCATGATAATAAGTACACTTCTGATTCTGAGTATGGGTTTGTTTATTTAAATTGCTATTGTGAAGACGCTTATCGAATGTGTTGTTTGTTCTGTAAATAAGTTTGACGCGTTACACAAGTTTTTACAAACTTGTGTTAACTTGTGTTATCTAAACCTGTCTGGTATCAGTTGCATTGTTTATTAGTTATAGTTCATTGTTTCAGTAGACTGTGATGTGTGAGGGTGCATGTGAGTGTGCCTGTTGACAGACTGTTTTAGTGGTAGTATTTGTTGTTGGTGGAACTTAAGTTTTTTGTTAGTAGAGTTTTGGTATTTAATTGTTAGTACGGTAGAAGGTTAGTATTTTTGTTAGTAGAATTGCTCTTTACTTATTCTGAAAGGGAGTAGCAGCCTTTCAGAATAAATCAATTCTTTACTAGTCTTATAGACGGTTAAGATATTGATAATATAAGCCAATAATGGCTACACTGCGTCCTGCTGCACGGCTGAAAGCAACGGGAAACTACAGCCGTATGCTATTCCCGAGGATATGCACCTCTCTATGCATAATTACATGTGATGATGGCCTCCTCCCTTGTAAAATTTCAATCCGGAGGTAAACTAGTCCCCCGTTCGGATCTCCGGGTGGGGACTACTCGAGAGGGGGTTAACATCACAGAAGTGACAAAGAGGAAATCTGACATTCTACGGATCGGAGCGTGGAATGTTAGAAGTCTGCTAGGAAGTGGAAGGTTAGAAAACTTAGAAAGGGAAATGGATAGGTTGAGGTTGGATTTGGTTGGGATTAGTGAAATGCGCTGGCAGGAAGAACAGACTTTTGGTCAGGAGACTATAGGGTCATTAGCACTAAATCAAACAATGGCCAAACAGGGGTTGGCCTCATATTGAGTAGGAAACTTGGACAGCGGGTGGAATATTATGAGCAATATAGTGAACGGATTATTGTAGCAAAAATCAATACAAAACCTACCTGCACTACAGTGGTACAAGTCTATATGCCTACCAGTCAAGCTGATGAGGATGTTGAAAAGGTCTACGAAGAAATAGACGAAATTCTGAGGTATATCAAGGGTGATGAAAATGTTATAGTAATGGGAGATTGGAATGCTGTGGTAGGAAAAGGGAGAGAAGGGAAGATAGTAGGAGATTTCGGATTAGGTGAAAGGAATGATCGAGGAAGCAGGCTGGTAGAATTCTGCACTGAGCATGAATTGGTCATAGCTAACACCTTATTCAATAACCACAATAGAAGAATATACACATGGATGAGACCAGGAGATACAGGGCGTTACCAAATCGACTTCATTATGGTCAAGCAGAGGTTTCGAAACCAGATTTTGGATTGTAAAACATATCCTGGTGCTGACATAAACTCTGATCACAATCTGGTTGTAATGAAATGCAGATTAAAGTTGAAGAAACTGAAGAAAAGCCAAAAGCCAAAAAGGTGGGCAATAGACAGACTGAAAGAGAAGAATGTAAACGAAAGATTCAAGAAGAGTATAAAGGAAGGACTAATGAAAAACCCTAAACAAACTTCAATTGCAGACGAATGGGCACTTTTGAAGAATGAAATAACAAAATCCGCAGAAGAAAACATTGGTAGGAAAGAAAGAATAGGTAGAAAACCGTGGATCACTCAGGATATACTAGAATTGATGGATGAAAGGCAGAAACACAAGAATCTAAGAGATGAAAAGGGGAAAGCAGAATACAGACGTCTGAGAAATGAGGTTAACAAGAAGTGCAAGGAAGCGAAAGAAGAATGGTTGAAAGAGAAATGTGCAGGTATAGAAAATTGTCTGAAATTAGGAAAAGTAGACACAGCTTATCGAAGGATTAAGAATACTTTTGGGGAAAAGAAGACTAAGTGCTGTAATATTAAGGACACAAATGGAAAGCCTCTAACAGATAGGGAAGAAAAGGTTGAGAGATGGAAAGCTTACATAGAGAGTTTGTATAAGGGAAAGGAGATTGAGAATCATGTAATGGAAAGGGAGGAGGAAATTGATGAGGATGCGAAAGGAGATTTAATATTGAGATCAGAATTTGATAGAGCTTTGAAAGACTTAAGCAGGAACAAAGCACCAGGCATAGATGATATACCGATTGAGTTGCTAAGCTGCATAGGAGATGAAGGTCTGATCAGGTTATTTCACTTGGTGTGTAGGATTTATGAGACAGGTGAGGTACCCCCTGATTTCAAGAAGAATGTAATCATCCCTATACCAAAGAAAGTGGGAGCTGACAGATGTGAAGATTACCGTACAATCAGCTTGATTACTCATGCTTCAAAGATCCTGTCTAGAATAATTTACAAGAGGATTGAAAGCCAGATAGAAACGGAGTTGGGTGAAGACCAGTTTGGTTTCAGGAGAAATGTAGGAACAAGGGAAGCTGTACTAAGTCTTAGGCTGATTTTAGAAGGTAGAATAAGGAAAGATAAGAGAACGTTCATGGCTTTTGTAGACTTAGAAAAGGCTTTTGATAACGTTGATTGGACTAAATTGTTTGACATTTTGAAATCAATTGGAATAAAGTACAGGGATAGGAGGGTGATATACAATCTGTACAGAAATCAGACAGCAGTCATTCGAGTTGAAGGACATGAGAGAGAAGCTGGTATTCAGAAAGGTGTAAGGCAAGGCTGCAACTTATCACCCATACTTTTCAATCTTTACATTGAACAAGCAATGAAGGAAATTAGAGAAAACTTTAAAGTGGGAGTGAAGATTCAAGGAGAATTAATTTCAACTCTGAGATTTGCTGATGACATCGTCATCTTGGCCGACAAGCCTGAGGATTTGAATGAGTTTTGAATGGTATGGACTCCGTCTTACGGAAAGAATTCATGATGAAAATAAATAAATGTAAAACAAAAATACTGGAATGCAGCCGAAATAAATCAGAAACCTCTATGGAGATCAAATTGGCAGGTGAAAAGCTGAAGGAAGTAGTAGACTTCTGTTACTTAGGAAGCAGAATAACCAGTGATGGACGAAGCAAAGAGGATATTAAAAGTAGGTTGGCTCAGGCAAAGAAAGCATTTCTACAAAAAAGGAATCTGCTGACATCGAATATAGATTTAGGTATTAGGAAGTCATTTTTGAAAGCCTTTGTCTGGAGCGTGGCACTCTATGGAAGTGAAACTTGGACTATTGGTGCAGCAGAAAAGAGGAGAATTGAAGCATTTGAAATGTGGTGTTACAGGAGAATGATGAAGATCAGATGGGTAGATAGGGTTACAAACGAAGAGGTATTAAGGCGAGTGGGAGAGGAGAGATGTTTCTGGCGACTGCTAATGAAGAGAAGAGATAGGTTGGTAGGACACATACTAAGACACCCAGGAATAGCAAGCTTAGTTATGGAAGGAAGGGTCGAGGACAAAAACTGTAGGGGTAGACCAAGGTTAGAATATGTTAAACAGATTGCCTCCGATGTAGGGTGTCGGAGCTATGTAGAGATGAAACGATTAGCTTAGGACAGGGAGGCATGGAGAGCTGCATCAAACCAGTCAAAAGACTGAAGACTCAAACAACAATTAATTAAATATTTAAATAATAAAATAAATACATATCTACTGTGCCCAATCGGTCACGGTAGACTGGCATTGAACTCAGGTCCTATCTGAGAAGACCAGGCACATGATTCTAACTGGAATCGAACCATTGATCTGAGGGGGAACAGTTTCAGGGAACCCAAAGAGCAATGCATTAAATAATGAGATATAATAATGTAGCATGATTTCACGACCAATATGTGAATATCATAGCAATTTAAGGTGAAGAATTGTAAGCAAATGCAAGCAAATATACGTTTTCGAAGCATACAAGAACGAGAGGAGGCCAGTTTGACGTTTTACTAATTGCAGTTGGAAAATGGGTGGAGATCGTAGACGCCAAGGGACCTACTTTCGTCTGGAGCGGGGAGACAGCTTAAAATTAATGACTCGGGTATTCACCGCCTGACTACGATGGAAGCTATGGTGGGGAGGACTGCCCACAGAAATTAATTAATTACAGCCAAGTGGAGCATTGAAGTGGAGTGAAATGTACACCCAGGTGAATATATTCAAGAAGAGATAATTTAGGGATGATCTTACACCTAAATTAAAGCGTATAACTCCAAATGAACGTGTTACCACCGAGCCTACGCTCGAGAGGAGTAATTTGGTGACCAGTCAGAGGGGAATCACCATGGTGGCGTCCTGACGCGCTGAACTAAGGCAATTAATTGTAATTAATTGGCCGAAGCGATCGCCGGCACGCGAACGTTTATGAAACCTCCACACCTAAATAAACAAAGTGTATATGTCAGTTCGGCTGAAAATGTATTATTTCAAGGAAGGAGTCGCACCCATGAGTCCGGTGGACTAGTTTTTACGAGAAACCTTTATAAGGAGGAGTGAGGCAGACCAAGCCCGAGTTGTCGAGAGTTGTCTTCAGTCTGTTCTCCAGTATACACGTAACTAATACACTGCCAGTAAGCGCGCGGAATGTTAAAGTATCGACGCTCAGCCGTTGAAGAACAATAGAAGCAAGTCATACAGCTTCATAAGTATAATCATGAAGTGCGTCGAAGTTGATTTAATACAGATAATTATCTATTATCTGACGCAAATATAAATTCGCTACAGCGAAAGAGTAACTTATAGTGTTTTGAACATTACACATACCAGGAGGTATTGTCCGAGTTGTATATGACATTATTATCAGGATCACTACAATGATGGGAGCTTGGGAAGCATCGCCACTTAATCTTGACAGTGAGCTGAACGATATTGCAGGTGACGAGGATCGAACGTCCATAAACGCTGTTAAACTTTCACGGAGACCAGCGGTTGGCGTAATTGCATCGCATCTCTGAGATCAGGCGTATGAGGAGTCCAATTAAGGATCAACCTGTGAAATAGTGAATAAGTGTACATAAATTGTGTAATAGTGATTTAAAAGTGTTCAAGTGTATAGTGATTAATATGCATTGTGTAAAAGTGAAAGAGGCCACTGATAAGAGTATGTTTATCATGTGGGAAATGTGTGAAATTAAGTGTTGTGAAAAATATAACATGATGGCTTAAATCAAGCGTCATGGTAGGCCTGAAGCTGAGGTGCTGGTACCATCCAGCGAAAATAAAAAAGTGAGTACCAATTTACAATGTTATTATAACTAAATAGTTCACCATATAACGATTTATCACTTTGAGACTAAGATGTAACAGTCACTTATTGAACGAGTTTTCACCACTCGTCTTGAATAGAATATGGCTTGGAAGGTGATTTGTTTAGGGCCATTCAGGCCGAAAATCGTGATGGATGTAACGGTAACGTTAAATGAATAATAATGATAATAATAATCTGGGGTCGGCAACAGTAAAGTAATAGGCATTTTTGGCCTAAAATAATGTTCAAAATATGTCATGTCTAATATAAAGATACTGTATTTTGGTTAACAGTAAGAATGTAACGTGGAATATAGCGAGATATGAGAGTCTTTCAGTGTCAATGAAATGTTGAATGAATATTTGATATGGTCAATCCTTAGGATTATATTTGAGGACCATTAAAGTAAAGTAAGCCAGTAAATTTATATCTTGTTGTTAGGAGCTAGTTAAAGCTTTGGCTTAAGTGTTATTACAGAGAGAACGCGGGTGTCTTAATAATCGAGTCATCTATGTGAAGTATTGTTTGAGCCGCATATCGCGTGCAGAAGTAACGTAGAATCCAGTGATTTACGTAAATAAATAATTGCGGGGACCAAACTAGTATAGATTGCGCGTTAGGTGAGAAGTTGGCTGATCTACGAGTTAGTATCGCCCTTGTGCATACTCTATTATTCGCAGCGAATTGGACAGAGCCTGTCTGTATCCAACGCTTGCAAGAACTATGGCCACGAATGATGTCAGTCGAGACTCCGTGAGCATGTGTATAAATGATCTACCCTGAGAGGTAAGGATCATATTCGTCGTTTAGGAAACGCAGATTTCCTTATGTTTATTAAGACAGCTGCTGGTGAGAATCCTGTATTCTCATTATGATGCGCGTCCAAAAGCCACTAGTATTCACCATAGAACGGCAAGGCTATCACCGGAATCATCCCCAGCCATGAATGTTAATAAGGAGCCAAGTTGAGCCCAATGCACTAATTATAGGTGTTAAATAATTAAATGACTCAATTACTTAGGAACAACACTTAGCGTATCTCTGCTGTACTGCAATTGTAAACAAACCTGACCTTGCCAGCAGATGAGAAGAAGTGGGTTGGCCCACTGAGACGAGCGGCCATCTTGTGCCGTGGCCGGAACTAATTTTATTGCCTGCTAGGAAGAGGGGACATCTGTCCGCCAGTCCTTTAAATTAGGGTCACAGTAGGACACTGAAGAATCTCGATATTTCAATATGCAATTAAGATATGAGTGTTATGATGATGCCAATTGAATTAAATGATGTGTTCCAACACACATACATTGTTGAAACAAAGAAATCGGATAATATTTGGCCCAGTTATTCTCTGAAGAGGAGCACTGAACCAAATAAAGTGTTAGGCATCCATTTAGAATGCATTTTGCCAGTTCACGCTAATTTATGCAGACGGGTATGTGATTTCTAAGAACATGACACATTTGTAACGATAATAATCCCGACAAGACCCAGAGAATCGTTGTATGGTGAAACTATAAATATTTCTATCCATGTCTCTTTTGGAGGGGAAAAGTACCACTTTTTAAGCGTTTCATATTGATGGAAAGAAGGAAGATGATTCACACGACACAACAAATAATTGTTAATTAAAGCAGAAAAATAATGAATTTATGCTAATCAAAGTAAATGCCATAAGAAACGGAGTAATGTTTTATTAATGTCATTTTGATGTGATATGTGACTTTTGTGTTGTGATACTCCAGTTAAGTAAAAATTGTGTCACATGATGAACACTATGGAAACCCATGGAAGTCTGAAAATATCATTGATAGGATGCTAGAATTAGATTTGAGTGCACTGTAGCACTATTTTAAGAAGAAAACTCACAAAATAACCCTATTTTTATTTGTGGGAATTAAATATAATTTGTCCTTTATTTGTATTTGTTGTATAGCCATGATTTTAGACCAGTAAATCTTTTATTTTAGGAATATGTTGTGTATTTCATGTAGAGTAGTTACCTGGTAGACTCAAATCCTGAGCATGTGGTCGTATGGTGGGCAGGAACGTCTCATACCTCGAAAGACGGTGAGTTAGCTGGGATACGAACACATGTTCCACATGATGACAGTTGGGTACACTACTTAGTATAAACCATAGTTCCCAATTCTTGGATGTCACGGGTAATCTCGAGAACCACTGGATGGATTTTGATGGGGTTTTCACCATTCTGTAAAGGATTTCTCGAGGATGGTTTCTGTAGAAAAACATTCATTTATGACCAAAGGAAGCCTGCTCAGTGAATCATGTAGAAGAAAAACCTGCCGTCCGTGTGCTTTTTAAGCTTATGCTGGGTAACCCTTGAAGATACCTTGCTAGTTAATAAATAATAAAATATATATTTAAATATTTTGCAGACGATTTTGCAGAACTATCGGAAACCACGGAGGAAGCAACCATATGACAAGCCTGGACCAAAATTTCTCGACACAGAGGTAGGACGGATTGATGATGATTGTTGTTGTTTTAAAGGGCCTAACACCTAGGTTATTGGCCCCTACTGAAATGAAAAGGCATGAAATGAAAGAATGAAGATAAAAACAGCTCACTGCCATAAATGAAACTAAAATAGTTTACATAAAACAGACAGTGAGCCCCAACAATTATGCCTTATTTGAATAAAAATAGTAAAAGTGGGGTGGTAAAAAACAATAAAACAAATAAGGCATAGTGAACAATAAAATAGATGAACGCAATAAAAAACATAAAACAGACTTAACTTGAAATAAAAGTCTTAACTCACGTTAAAACTTAAAAAAGTTAATCACTCTCCCTCATGTACCGGATGACGAGGTCTACTGACAGCCCGTCATCATGGAGAATAAGGGACAGGGTGTTAGGCAGTTTGAGAGCCAGGTCCACACACTCCAAGAGAATGTGTGCCACGGTAAGGTGGGCGCCACACAGGTGGACGGATTGAAAGGGTCAAAATGTTCAAGTCCATGGGAGAGACTATGCAGGAGAATGGGTTAGATAAAGCAGCTGTTGGAGATCGGATTCTAAAAATGGAAAGGGCATATGGATTAACGAAAAATGCCTACAACAAGAAGTACATCTCCTGGAATACCAAAATAAGGCATTATAACACTGTCTCTTCTCCAGTGAATGCTTCTCAATGAGCTATAGCCTCGAAAAACTGGAAGTCCTGGAAAGGAGAATCTAAGAAAAATCATGGGTGCAGTTCGGACTGAAGACGGATGGAAACTGCGAAGCAACAGAGAAGTCTACCAGAACATGGAAAGAATCTCGGAGACTATTCGGAAGAGGAGCCTGACATTCCTCGGACATCTATACAGAATGCACAGACATAGATTAACAAAACAAACATTCGACTATCTCTGGAGGAAGAAGAAGACCACTCCAACGTGAACTAATGAAGTTAGATTTAGAAAAGTTGAACATCACCCAAGAAGTGAATTTGTACCCGAACTTTTGTAGTAGGTTACAGAGATTGCTTTTAGTTATTTTGTTTTGTTGGTATTTAGTTATTTTTATTTCTATCTGGTTGCCAGCCATGGCCATTTATTGGTAGGCCACCGGAGAGAATCTTATGTGTCCAGTGCCTTGAGATTCTTTGCTGGTGGGCAGCCAGTGGGTGGACCAGGTGGCTTTGACTAATTGGCAAAGGTTCTTTGATCTTAGGGCAAGGTTGCCATGGAATGTTGTTGAGAATTGCCATGCGTGATGGAAGCTGGTTGCTTTCATGCAGAATGGGAATGGATATTGATAGTTGATGTCATGGGGAATGGTGTTGAGGATATGCTCTCTGGTCTAGGATTTTTAGTGGTGGATAATGAGATGTTATGTGCTGTGGAATGTGAGTGAGGATTTGAAAAATAAATAGATGTTACATCTAGTATGAAGAAGGTTATAGTTGTTGCTGGAGTGATTATGTTCTGTGGTATGAATGTGATGGATTGGAATAAAGGGATGTGATGTCTTGAAGAATCCTGAGGTAGAAAAATATGTTTTAAGAAATGCAAGAAGAAAAGAAGGATCAGAAGAATAGTAAGAGTTGTGAGGCATATTCCCCCCCTCCCCTTATGAAGGTGATTGTGGATAAGGAACAAGAGATGCAGGTAATGTAAGCTTGCTTATCTGTAGACAGACAAGGTATTAAAAGCATTGTATTTCTGATTTCGTTATGTGCACAACATCATCTTGACCCCAGAGATTATTATGAGAATGAAGATCAGCTTATAAATTTGGAAGAAGTAGACGAAATATGATTCAGAATTGTTTCAAATTTAAGAGTAAAGTGAAGAATCTGGAAGTGTTTCAAGATGAAGGAATATTGGAGACAGAGGAAATTCCAGGCAAATGAAAAGAAATAGAAATAAAGTTGTTGCGCAATCCTAAGTGGTTGGTAGAGGCAATTAACATAAATAGGCTTTAGTTCTCAATGGAACTACTTGTTACATTTAATGTTTTTTGTGTAAGAATATCCATTTATTTATTTATTTACAATTTAGTTATTTTTACTCTTTTTCTTTAATCTGAATAGATTAGGCCTACAAATTAGATTAAGCTGAAGAAGACTCCATCAAAGAGTCGAAAAGTGTACAACAATTGAATACATGTTTCACAATTTGTATCGATGGTATTTTTAAGAGTAATCTAAAAATCAATACGGAAAATATCTTGCACTACATTACCTAGCATGGAGAGTGTTATTACTTTTAAAATGTTTTATTCAGTTGACAACATGAGGAGTAACATTGTGATAGTCATTAGGGCAGGAATACCGAGGGCTAATATGCTCACCCCCACTGGTCACGTGCTGCATCTCCATGAAGGTAGTTACAAAAGTAATACCCACATCCACTGTAGGAATTATAGAATGTGACCCTGGACAGATATACTGTATCAAAGAAAGACTTTCGCGATAAGCAGTACCTTTTATGTCGGCACTTAACTTACATCGCCGACACAGTTCGGTAGCAGTCATTACGAGCTTGATCTTAGCACGACAGTAGCAGAAACGTGGAAATACAACGTTCAATAAGGTGTGTACACCTTCTCAGCATGTCCATGGTTTAGGCCTACCTCTGTTTGATTACTCAAAGAACACGCTTAATATAACGATACCCCTATTAGTGAAGAAGGGAAAATGTAATGTTCAGACCTTTCAAAGAAAGAGAAGCACATACATAGAATTTCATTTGAGACCGTTTTGACTTTCAGCGCCTGGTCCAGTCTGAAAAGTATCCGTTTGCTTCCATGATCTTCTATTGGCAGTTAGCACTGCAGCCTCCTTTCCTTCTACAGTAGAGTCTTGATTAACCGAGGTAATGTGGACCGAAGCCACCACGGACAACCAAATCCTCGGTTAGCACGGATACTCAGAAAGAGATTACAGAATATTATTTTAAAAACCAAAACATATGAAAGCAGCGGTACTATTATCGGATTGGCTCAAACAGAACTAATTATTTATATAAAAAGTATATGAAGTACAATAAAAAAAAAAAAAAGTCAACCCCTGGCACTATACAGCCCATGACGGGCTAAGGCTGACCAAGCGACCGCTGCCCAGCCATTTGGCCTGCAGATATTGGGGTGAATCGTGATCAGCGCGTCGAGTCCCCTCGGCCGTTAATCCTGGTATTCATGATCGGGGCGCTGTCTCACTGTCAGACAGCTACTCAATTGTCCTCACGAGGCTGAGTACACCCCGTTCCAACCCTCACGTCAGTTTTAAAATCTCTGACGGAGCCGGGGATCGAACCCGGGGCCTCCAGGTGAGAGGCAGGCGCGCTACCGCAACACCACGGGGCCGGCATATGAAGTACAATACAGTACATAATGTAAACCCACCAATAAAATTACAAATGTTTGAAAAAGTCCTTCAAAGTTTTCTGCTTGATTGCGCAGCCTCATTTCCTGGCCGCCACACTGCGCAGACGACGTAACATAATGATGTCAGCTGGTGTTGAGTCTTCTTGTTCTGCGTAGAGCAGTGCCTTCTCCATCAGCGAGACTGATTTTGGTTTCCAGGTCTTACATCACTTGGCATGTCGTCATCTTCATCGTCACTCTGGTTGTTTTGAGACACTAAATTTGAGATTGCTTCATCAGAAAATTCGCACTGTTCGTAGTCATTCAACCAATCGCTCACATCCTTCTCAGTGATGGTTTCAGCAACAGGAAGTTTATTTAAAAGATGGCCAAGTGGCAAATCGTCTTCATTATCTGAACTGTCCCCATCTTCAGAAGACCCCAAGACGCTCACGTTGTTTCAGCTTTTCTGTAACTTCGATTGATTGACGTCAGTCCACGATTCTCCCAACCAGAAAAGTTCATCTTTAAGATTTTATTTCTTTAGACTATAGTAACCAAACTTTTGTATTAGGTTACAGATATTGCTTTTAGTTTTTAGTTTTGTTGTTTTTTTATTTTTTTTTATTTTTTTTTATCGGGTTGCCAGCCATGGACACTTGTTGGTAGGCCGCCATGGAGAATCTTGTTTGCCTTGCTTTGAGATTCTTTGATGGTGATCAGCCAGTGGTTCGACCAGGTGGCCTTGGCTATGGCATAGGTGCTTTGATCTTAGGGCATGGTTGCCATGGGGATGGTAATGTTATTGGCCAAAAAAGAATGGAAGCTAGTTGGTTTTTAGGCAGAATGGGAATGTTGTTGTGAATTGAAGCTAATTGATAATTGCCATGCTGTTTTGAAACTAGTTGGTTTTATGAATGATTAGAATGGTGTTGATTTTTGTTGAGAATTGCCAGGCAAAATGGGAAGCTAGTTGGACTGATGCTGAATGGGAGCCAGTTGATGCACAATGGGAAGCTAGTTGGACTGATGCTGAATGGGAGCTAGTTAATGCACAAGGGGAATGAATGATTAGAAGTGTTGATTTTGTGTGGGATGCCAGGCAAGGATAATTGAAGCTTGCTTATATGTTGACAAACAAGAAATTGTTAGTTTGATTTGCCAGAAATGCAGGTAATGGAAGCTTGCCTTTTGTTAATAAATTGTGTGTGAATTGAGAAGTTGGTGTATGGTCTTTGTGGATTCATTTAAAGACCCTATATCCTGAGGTGGCAAGTTTTATTTAAATTACACTATCAACAACTATTACATCGAATTAAAGAGGTGACATTAGGGGCAAGAAAAGAGCTCTTATATCCCCGCTGGCACCAAAAGTTGGTCCGTTGCTGACGATAATGCTTCGCTACTTACAGGCAAAACTAATGTATTCACACATCCAGTTCATGCTCGGTTGACATGGAACCTCGGTTAATGAAGACTCTACTGTAGTTGCTGCATCTAACCATGTTCTCCTAGGTCTACCTCTGCTTCTCTTACCCTCTACAGCCAAACTCATTAACCTCTCTCCTCCCCCAACTCTTCACATAACCCCAGCATCTTGAGCATAGCATGAGAAGACTCATGAAAATAAAGAACATATGAGGCTTCAAATGCTCCAATAGCATCAGACAAGAGTTGATCCAGTGAGGCCAGACAGAAAAGGCGGAGGTTTACAAATGGTAAACCCAGCTCAGGACCCCCTCTAACAAGAGCTACAGAGGAGTACAAACCATGGTGATGGTCTCGGAGCTAATCTAGTCAAGTCAACACACAAGCCAGCAGCTAGAAGCTAGATACACACAAGATTCACCCTACCTGACCACATCAAGGATGAGAGGAACATCTTGGTCATCAGATCTATGTACTTGGATTTGAATTCGTCCGGCAACCTTATTCAAATATTAAAGAGGTTATGTTGCAATGTTACCAAAGTATTCGAATACAGGGTGTCGAGCGATACGGGAATTTTAGTGACCCAGGAATAACGTGAGAGTTTCGCACTTGATGCAGGAAATCTTGAAAAGTCTCATAATGTCCGACTTCTTAGCCTCCGAACGCTCTGTAGAGTCCAGCCGCTTGGCCTTCTATTTTGCCTGTAGGCCGCGCCGCCACCCGCTGAAGAGCCCAGCTAACATCACAACGCGACAGTTCAACTTTCTTTCGAGAACTTTTGATTGTATTCAATGCCAAAGCAAGGTTTATTGTTTTTGGAAGTGGAGTTTTTGACTCCGGTGGTGCACTGGCATGCTCGTGACGTGGCCACATATGTGGCGAGGCGTCTTGCATGGCCTTTTTAGTGTGTCTTGACCAACTGAAGAGCCGAATTCGCACGCTGGGGCGAAACGCTAGCAATGTGTTGAGTTATGCTGGACATTTTTATCACTTTTAGTGTTAACAGTTCAACATTCTCGCTCACGCTACGGACTTGGCCTAAATCTCGCCATCACTCCTGCACTAGTATTTCCAAACATTCAGTTACACTTACGCTAGAAAAACTTAATTTGCGCTTTAGGAATCATTTTTCACCCATTTCATAAGCGAATTAGTCACAGAGAGTTCTAAAATATATGGGAATTTAAAAACAGGTCACAACTCGATACCATGTAATAGTAGATGCTTTTCACCCGAATTGTAAACCTGAAAAAAATTACATGAGAATGATAAATACACTTGGATGACCAGTTGTGGTCGTCAAGCGATCAGTGGTATTGTACAAGATCTTATGTTTTTATGGATTTAATGTTACAAATCCATTATACAATGAAATATCAAGTGAAATATTCAACACACCTTACTGGAGATACGCGATACAAAATCATGTATGTGCTCTTTTCGAATTTCGTTCCAGTGAGTAAAAAACAAAACCATTGACCATTTTAGGAAAATGTAACAACATTGCTGTATTGATTATAATAATGCTCTGCCAATCAATAAAAATTGTATTCAAATTAGTACATGTTGTAACCAAACTTACAGAGACTGCGTCTAGTTCGTTTTGTTTGTAGTAATTATTTTTGTTTTATCAGGTTGCCAGCCATGGCAGCCTGTTGGTGGAGTACCATGGAGAATCTTGTATGTTCAGTGCCCATTGGATTATTTTGTGGTGGTCCACCAATAGGTGGCTTTGCTAATGGCAAGGTTTGCTTTGACTTTACGGTTTCTATGGTGATGATATTGATAGTCAGGATGCCATGCGGAATGGAGGCTGGCTTTTGATGAAAATGTGATGTGAGAATTGTTATGCTCTCTGGTCGGGATATTGTTTCTTTTCTTTTTGATGACTGAAGATTAAAAAGTTGTGGTGGACACTCACCAAGTGATGCAGGTAATGGAAGCCTGCTTATATGTCTGACAAACAGGTATTGATAGTTTGATTGCCAGAGAATGACCAGAGGAATATTAAGCTTTGTGAAGGGTAATTTTATTATGAAGATAGTTCAAATTGGATATCAGATCAACCATTGTAGTTACAATCCCAAACACAAAGACAAAATCAGCACGAACCTTTACGGTAACAAGAAAATACTATGACATATGCAAGAAATTTATGCATCTACGTCCAGAAGTTAGCAACACAGCATCCTCCTATATAAATTACCGACATGGAAAGTTCACCGTCCATATGTTCGCGTAAATAAATTGGCAAATATGAGATAAGAAACAGCACTGTACCTTAATATCCCCAACACCAATCTCGATACAGCGCATTGCTTTCAAACGACTTCGTTAGTGAATGCTAGAGTCATCATGCAGGTTGTAAACAATAGCATTGCCAAGCGAAGTAAATGTCTATGCTTTCTAAATTTTTTGACCCACGCATGCGCTCTGTTCAGTCAGCAAACCACTCAGCGCGCTCTGTTCACTAACCGAAGTGACTGAATCCCACAGATATTTATGAATATTTATGTTAAAACATAATAAAGTTATAATTATCGTCGAACATAAACCGTCGTATGCAATTCGCCTATAATGTTAATTAAGACACGATTATTGCCATTATAGGCTCATTGCATAATGTACTATTGTGGAATGTGTTTCCAAAAGCTAGCTTATTGATGTGGTCAGGCAGGTAAGGCTCTAAGCTATGACACACGAGAGAGTGGCAGAGAGAGGTCGTGCCACTAACCTGACAGTCCGCCACGGGCTCATCGTCCGACGACAGGCGCAGCCTCATCATATCCTTCATCTTACGTGGATACACCTCCCGCTGGACTCAAAATGACAACATCAAATAACAAAACAAAAAAAGAGAGGGGAAAACAAAATATTTCTAAAATAGGGGCGACTCAAACCTTCCTCCAAGCACTTCAGTAAGAAAGATATCACATTCAGTATCTTCCTGAAGCTTCAAAGACAGGGACACTATAGTAGGCTGACTGGATTTTTACCGTGGACCATGTATTTTCTTGGTCTTACCAAAAAAACATAACTTTTAGGTAATAAGACTTTTTTATTTCTGATATTGCCCAATCCCACTATCTGAGAGGGTCATGAGACAGCTCGTTTTAATGGGCTTTTTGCTCATTTTTACTGTGAACCACTTATTTACCCAAATAATCCACCAATGATATCCACAAATACATGCGATGATATAAAAATGGAAAAGAAGGTTTGTACTTTTAACTTGAGATCTTAAGCCTAAGAGAAGGGACATTGAACCCTTGGAGGAAGGTTGGAGTCTACTACAGACCGGAGCATGCTATAAGAGTGGGTGGGGGTGATTCCACCCACCTGGAACATGCTTCCCTTCTGAGCGGCGGCCGCAGGATCCTGAGCCTCGGCGGCCTTCTTGTCCTTCTGCTTGTCCTTTTCTTTCTCCTTGTCCTTGGGCTTCTTCTTCTTCTGCTTCTTGGCATTCTCCAAGTCCTGCTTCTGCTTCTTGTTGGGCACCGGCTTGGGCGACTGCTCATTGGCTGCGCAGCAAGCACTCTCTTGGAGCAGGAAGCAGAACACGTAGAGCAGGAACAGGATGCTGGCCCCATACAAGTATGTGAAGAAACCCTGCAACACAAGAACACAGGTGTGTGAAGAAACCCTGCAACACAAGAGACTGTAACCGAAATTATTCAGTTACATAGCTCACCCTCGGGTTTTCGCCTTGTGCAGTTAATTGAGGGTACAAAATGGCTGCATATCACCTGGACAATACATGGTATCTAGTGGTTACAGTCCACTAGATACCATGTAGGTAACCAACAATGTTAAAGGGGGCTCTGATATTAGAATAGTATTGAGACCGAGATGGTGTTATGTTTTAAAGATGGTGAAAGAAGGAATACTTTGGTTGTTATGTTTTAAATGAAAAATAATGAGAAGAAGAGTTGTGGATGTGATAAGTGAAATAAATAAATAAAAAAGAAACGAGCCTTACAGTAGTCGCATATGATGTGTAATACCCGACATGTTATCCTACTCGTATACTATACAGCTTGGACATGTTAATTTACGCTCCGTGGTACTGTACCCGTAAATTCGGGAAGTTGCCTGTCGGAAATCCATGGCAAAGCTGGATTGCTTATTTCTAAAAAGGCTCCGGCTAAAAATCCATCAGAAATCACTCCAACAACGTCTTCGGGAATTTACACAGTATTGATCAATGATATCGTGGATATACAACAAAATACACTGGGGCTCAGTTGAACACCTACCTTTATTTCTCAGGGTCTATAAAGGGACTTAGCTCCATCCTGAAATGGATCAACGATACCTCTGTTTCTATTATGTTTAAAATACACTCGAAAGAAGATAAAGAAAAACTAACTAAGTAAATTTATTCAACAAGTGTAAACTATAACTAATATTTAAACAATTAATAACAATTCCTAATTAATAAATTAATTAATACATTCATACGCCCTCCACTAACACAACACACACATACATACTACTGAAGTTACTATTGGCAACTCAAACTAACACTTGGGGCGCTGCGGTCGGTCTGGATAAGTAGGGTAAAAATACTCAATAACATGCGTTTGATATGGAACACTTTATTTTTCGGTTATAATCAGTAATTGTAGTCCCTAAAATAATGACAGTGTTATTTTCAATTGTATATATGTATAAATGTGCGATACACGTGATCTAATTTGTGTGTTCCACTGGATTTTATGTGTCAATTGCATATTAACAAGTATCGGTTGTCTGCTGGTATTTGTTTTTGTGCAGTTCGGGTCATGGCGCTGTTACGTTTAAAAGCTATATTTGAGTTTGCTCACTGTACCATAGATTCTAGAAATTATTTGTTGCTTGGTAGGGCGAAGGGATGAGTTTAACTTGTATTAAAATTCGGGGTAGACAGGAATTGCTTGATTTGGATGGTAGGTAATAACCCTTCGAATTCAAAATTAGGCCTATATGACTCGTAGTGAAATGGCTAGGATATCTCAGAGCGAGGTGATGGTGGTTGGTAGGATTATTGGAAATGAACTAGGGAGCGGAGGATACCTGACTGATGAAGCTTGGCTCTCTTCCCTCGGCTGGTGTAGGCTTGGCTGTCTTGGTACGGCTTGGCTCGGCGAGACTGTGCTTGGCTGTCTAGGTGCGGCTTGGCTAGGCGTAAGTGAACAACCCGTCCTGTCGTCAGTGAGTGTAGTGGTGAGTGGTCCAACCCGCTCTTGTTGCCCGTATTTATTTGGTATAGTCACCTTTCGGCTATTGCTATTTGCATCTTTTGGAATGTGATGAAAACGTATATCCGCAGCCCTCTTATACATCGACTTACAGCCGTAAACTGAGCAATATACGTTCCATTTACTCATTTTGTACTCTTATCAACGAGTAAAACTTATAACTTATGTATAAACACGAAGAATTTACCACGATCTGCTCACCAATACAAGAAACCGTATACAAACAGTCACCACGTGACAAATGTACCCTACTTGGTAAGTTTCTCATTTTTACCGCTAGATGTCATATCAGATAGCTGGAGTTGCCAATACTGTCAGTTATACAGAAATAAATTTTGGACACAAAAATAAGAAACTCTTTAAAGCAGCACTACATTGTATTTGGCAAAAGAAGTGCGATAATGGAGAGTCAGTTGTTTAGTTTTTGGTGGTATTCAGTGTCATACGAAATGTATAAATAAATATAAAAATATAGTTGTTTAATGAAAATATAAAAATACAAAATATTACAATTGGTGAACTCGCCCTAGTCCTTACTGGTGGGGGAGTGATGTGGTGGACACAAAAATAAGAAACTCTCTGAAGTGGCACTACATTGTATTTGACAAAAGAAGTACGATAATGGAGAGTCAGTTGTTTAGTTTTTGGTGGTATCCTACTACGAAATGTATAAATAAATATAAAAATATAGTAGTGTAATGAAAATATAAAAATACAAAATATTACAAGCCTATTAGAACCAATAAAACGTTTAACAATAATTCTGGCGAGCCTAGCATTCTTATGACGCTATTAAAGCTGGCACGCGCCTTGCTATGCACGTCTGGTTTCTAGACCCATTCATATATTGACACACACACAATCAGCCGGTAAGCTGTTTTCATTCATAACGCCGTGGCCTTCAATGGGCCCGTTTGCCGTTCAGCGGGCTTGCTAGCGGATGTGACGTAGGTAGCAAGCGCTCTGCTGGCTTGCTAGCTTGTTTCTGCTGACTTGCGGCGCATGGCGGGGATTCAAATTGATCAAGTTCTGCACGTTCGGCGAATGAACCTATTAGGTTTCTTAAATTCTAGAGACGAAGATCTACACTCAAGAATGGCGACAGGTAATATAATACAATGTTTGTCAATAGCATAATTGTTGTAATTGGACCTTTTACGCTTCTAAAATTCATCTTTAAACTCACTAGGCCTAGGTCTAGTTGTTTTCTTGAAGGATGATGACTTTTAATAGTTATTTTATGTTGTATTAATGAATTGGTTTGGTCAAGGCAAATCCGGCTCGTATTCTTTATCTATTTTTGTGTATGGTTTAAACCTATTACAGTCTTCCCGCTGTTAAATCGGGTTGTAATTAAATACCACTTTGTACCGGTAGCGCATGAACGCGATATTTAGAACAGAAGCTTTTCTTAACTCTGTTAACCATACTTTTGGGCTGAAAGATGTTTTAAATGTAGCCTACTGTGTATATAGGCTACCAAACAGCTTTCGGATTTCCCATGGCCAAATTATGTGTGAGTAGGCTACTGATGAGTTATTTATGGAATTATGTGGCCAATTAAATCCTTTCCAGTTAGTGTAACAAATTATTCGGGCACATACTGTGTTTAGCGACTGAAAATTGATTCTTTCTTAGATAACTAAGGCGACACTCGGGATTTTTTTTTCTAAAACTTGGTCAAGTCTTAGTTGACTGAATAGAGAACATCTCCCCTAGCTGTGAAAACTTCCTATTAAATTTTCATTAACAGAATGCTTTTCAGTCAGCATGATTCTGTCCAATTAGTTTGGGAGAGGAGCAATAATTAATATTTTAACACCCAAATCTTAAAGAAATAGTTATTGTTGTTTTAAGGGGCGGAACTATGAGGTCATCTGCCCCCTTAAAGAAATATTACAAAAATTAAGTTATTTATTACTCGACTTATTTTTCTAGAAAAAATTGTTGTATATAAATTTTTAATCGCATCTGATATGGTACCTTATTGAAATATATGGGGGAATTAAATAACTGAACGGCTTGGGCCAACATAGTGATATCCCTCATTTTATTAATTTTAAGCTAAAGCAAAAATAGCTTGCCAATAGCCTTGCACTACAATTATTTACATAGAGTGCTGTGTTTTACCACTATGGGCAGCAGTAATATGAACAAACTTCTTTGATTGGATTTTATGGAATTAATAGTCTACATGTTAATTTTGTGGGTTATGTTGCCCCAAACAATTGGCTTGTTTGATAGTAGGGTATTTAATGATAATTGTTTTAAAGGGTGGAACAGCGAGGTCATCTGCCCCACGTAACACGTAGGAGAATTAAATAACTGAAGGGCTAATTCAATATTTCTTTACAAATTTCGACGGATGTTTCAATAAGAAATCAGCCTAATATTTATACGACTTATTAAAGGAGTGGACTAGCCTAAAATACAATTGAATTTCAAAAGAAGAGTTATTCTTATCGTCAGGATGTCTACCCCTTTATTATTCCCGTTTTCATACGATGAAAGTCTATGTGGCGGGTGGTTTATACCGCCGGATGGCCTTCCTGACGCCAACCTCGTGAGAACTGAAATTAATGAAACTTGACTAGGAGATGGAAGATAGAGGTCGTGGCCTATTAGAAGGTAACTTACTGTCCCGGTATTTGCCTGGACCTGAAGATTGGAAACCACTGAAAACCATTTACATGACGGCCGACGGTGGGATTTGAACTCACGTCTCCCGAGTCCGCAGATAGCTTGGCTCCACGACCTAGCGCCGCGCATTAACAGGGCTGTCTACAGCTCTGTCGCATAAAAGTTATTATTTTCTATGTATTTATCATAGTCCAATAAGTGTGGTAGCTTCAAAGGAACTCTGTGCATTGCTCAAAGTTCCCGCGTCAGCTTGTAGCAAAGGGCGCGTTCAGCGGGCTCAGCAATCTGCTAACCTGCTAGGTACCTGCTGACTTGTTGCTAGGCTAGCAAGCGTGAGCCCGCCTGAACGCTTTGCTACAAGCTGACGCGGGAACTTTGAGCAATGCACAGAGTTCCTTTGAAGCTACCATACTTATTGGTCTAGGGTCTATGATAAATACATAGAAAATAATAACTTTTTTGCGACAGAGCTGTAGACAGCCCTGTTAATGCGCGGCGCTAGGCCGTGGAGCCAAGCTATCTGCGGACTCGGGAGACGTGAGTTCAAATCCCACCGTCGGCCGTCATGTAAATGGTTTTCAGTGGTTTCCAATATTCAGGTCCAGGCAAATACTGGGACAGTAAGTTACCTTCTAATAGGCCACGACCTCTATCTTCCATCTCCTAGTCAAGTTTCATTAATTTCAGTTCTCATGAGGTTGGCGTCAGGAAGTCCATCCGGCGGTATAAACCAACCGCCACATAGACTTTCAACGTATCTCATCCGCGACCCTGTTGAAAACGGGAATAATAAGGGGGTCCTGACGATAAGAATAACTCTTCTTTTTAAATTCAATTTTATTGTAGGCTAGTCCACTCCTTTAATTAGGCTGATTTCTTATTTAAACATCCGTCGAAATTTGTAAAGAAATATTGAATTAGCCCTTCAGTTATTTAATTCTCCTACCTGTTACGCGGGGTAGATGACCTCGCTGTTCCACCCTTTAAAACAATTATCATGAAATACCCTACTATCAAACAAGCCAATTATTTGGGGCAACATAACCCACAAAATCAACATGTATTAATTCCATAAAATCCAATCAAAGAAGTTTTTTCATATTACTGCTGCCCATAGTGGTAAAACACAGCATTGTATGTAAATAATTGTAGTGCTAGGCTATTGGCAAGCTATTTTCGCTTTAGCTTAAAATTAATAAAATGAGCGATATCACTTTGTTGCCCCAAGCCGTTCAGTTATTTAATTCCCCCATATATTTCAATAAGGTAGCATATCAGATGCGATTAAAAATTTATATACAAAAACATTTCCTACAAAAATGTGTCGAGTAATAAATAACTTAATTCTTGTAATATTTCTTTAAGGGGGCAGATGACCTCATAGTTCCGCCTCTTAAAACAACAATAACTATTTCTTTAAGGTTTGGGTGATACAATATTAATTGTTGCTCCTCTCCCAAACTAATTGGACAGAATCATGTTGACTGACTGAAAAGAATTCTTTTAATGAAAATTTAATAGGAAGTTTTCACAGCTAGGGGAGATGTTCTCTATTCAGTCAACTAAGACTTGACCAAGTTTTAGAAAAAAAAATCCTGAGTGACGCCTTTGTTATCTAAGAAAGAATCAATTTTCAGTCGCTAAACACAGTATGTGCCCGAATAATTTGTCACACTAACTGGAAAGGATTTAATTGACCACAATGCTGTGTTGACTGTCTGAAAATAGATTCTTTTAATATTATAAAACTTGAGGGTAAGTCGATACTCACCATAGAATACTGTAATATTGGAATGCAAGAGAAATATGCATGTCCTTAATGATATGGATTCAAAATAAGGTTGAATATTTGGAATGGTTTCCCTATGTTGGCTGACAGACAGAAAATATTTACTACAGTAGGCCTAATATTCAATGCCAGCTATTTGTATTGAATTGTGCTCTTACCTGGGAATCTACCCATTCGTTTATCCACATTTTGTAATAAGGGTATAAGATAGGGAGACCAGAAAAAGAATTGAAGTGAACATATTTTTTAAACCATTTATTAACTTAATTCATATTAATTTATTCAAAATGCATTGCTATTTTTTCTCTTTTTAGACTTTGGTTCCATCCTACCACCATTTTATAGACATTTAATGCAACAGACATTAAAAACCACAATTAGAAGAAGAAAAAGTTTTATAATTTTAAATATAAATGAGACAGTATGAAATTCACGGGTACTCACACATCCCAAGAGAAAAGATGCGAGTTCCAACACAATTATCATCTTGGCTCTATTATACAACTTCAACAACACTGAAATAGAATTTAAGGAACCTAATAGGTTCATTCGCCGAACGTGCAGAACTTGATCAATTTGATTCCCCGCCATGCGCCGCAAGTCAGCAGAAACAAGCTAGCAAGCCAGCAGATAAAAAGTTTGCTGGCTCTGCTGAGCCCTTGCTACCTACGTCACATCCGCTAGCAAGCCCGCTAAACGGCAAACTCAGAATCTGCTGACCGTTTGCTGGCCAGCAATGAGCCCGCTGAACGCGCCCAATGCGTTCAGGCGGGCTCACGCTTGCTAGCCTAGCAACAAGTCAGCAGGCACCTAGCAGGTTAGCAGATTGCTGAGCCCGCTGAACGCACCCAATGGGCGCGTTCAGCGGGCTCATTGCTGCCCAGCAAACGGTCAGCAGATTCTGAGTTTGCCGTTCAGCGGGCATGCTAGCGGGCTTGCTAGCGGATGTGACGTAGGTAGCAAGGGCTCAGCAGAGCCAGCAAACTTTTTTTTCTCTGCTAGCTTGCTAGCTTGTTTCTGCTGACTTGCGGCGCATGGCGCGGAATCAAATTGATCAAGTTCTGCACGTTCGGCGGATGAAACTATTAGGTTTCTGAAATTCTAGAGAAGGAGATCTACACTCAAGAATGGCGACAGGTAATATAATACAATGTTTGTCAATAGCATAATTGTTGTAATTGGACCTTTTACGCTTCTCAAATTCAACTTTAAACTCACTAGGCCTAGGTCTAGTTGTTTTCTTGAAGGATGATGACTTTTAATAGTTATTTTATGTTGTATTAAGGAATTGGTTTGGTCAAGGCAAATCCGGCTCGTATTTTTTATCTATTTTTGTGTGTGATTTAAATCTATTACAGTCTTCCCGCTGTTAAATCGGGTTGAAATTAAATGCCACTTTGTACCGGTAGCACATGGACGCGATATTTAGAACAGAAGCTTTTCTTAACTCTGTTAACCATACTTTTGGGCTGAAAGATGTTTTAAAATATAGCCTACTGTGTATATAGGCTACCAAACAGCTTTCGGATTTCCCATGGCCACATTATGTGTGAGTAGGCTACTGATGAGTTATTTATGGAATTATTCTGACTTTCTGTTTCTGAGCATTTCGATGTCTCTTCCTTGTATGTTAGGTCACGAGTTTAGTTAGTTAGTTATTGTTGTTTTAAGGTGCGGAACTACGTGGTCATCTGCCCCTAGGTCACGAGTTTGCCACTTATTATATTCAAGAAAACTGGAGAAACATGGAGATGGCTGTATAATCTAGAAAATCGGCCCCTACTTCTTGGTGGTAAGTTTTAAAACTAGTACCGTATTGTACTTGGGATGGTATTCGCAGAACATGTTAAACTTTGCTTTAATGGTTATTCAGTGGTTAATTTTCGGACATTTGGACGAATGAGTAGGGCCTATAGGAAGAGGAAGGATCTTTTCAAAAGTACCGTACCAGAAAGTCTTGTGGGAAGAGGTAGCTCCGGCGATGAATTCCCAGGGGTAAGATGCTGCGCATTTTCTACATGCATCAGATACCAGAGGTAGAATTTTATTGCAGTAATTTACATTTCAGCTCTGATACCGTTAGGCCTATGCCTTTTGTGTAGCCTACAAGCTTTTTTGTCGAATAGGTGGTATAGTCTTTAATTTCAGTATAGTAGAGCAAGCAGGGTTCATCATCATCATCATCATCATCATCATTTCCCCTTATCCAGCTCCTGCCGGGTCGGGGTATTTATGGCACTTCTCCACTTTCCTCTTTCCTTCCACCATTCTTCTTCCACGATCTTGTCCCAGTCCAGATTTCTTTTTCTTACGCCGTTCTTCACTGAATCCATCCACCTTGTTCTAGGTCTTCCCCTTGCTCTCTTACCCTTGCACTTCGCCTCCAGCATCTGTCTTGGTATTCTATTTTCCTCCATCCTCTTTACATGTCCAAACCACCTTAGTTTATTCTTCTCAATTCTCTCATTTAGTTTTCCCATCCCAACTTCCTTCCTAACATCTTCATTCCTCACTCTGTCTTTCCTTGTCTTTCCTATCATACTTCTTAGGAATTTCATTTCACTGGCTTGGATTCTACTCTCTTGCCTGCTTGTCAGGGTCCAAGTCTCAGCTGCATAAGTTAATATGGGTACATAATACACTTTATACATTACCTCCTTGCTTTTCCTTGGTACTTCCTTATCCCAAACAAGTTTTCTTACACTTTGATAGAATGCATTGCTCTGCTGTACCCTCCTGCTAATCTCATGTCCAACCTACCAGTTTGCATCAATTCACTTCCTAGGTATTTGAACGTGTCCACAATTTCCAAACTCTGACTTCCAATTTTCACAGTGCCCTTTCCTTGTCTTTCCCCTCTTGTCATCACCATGGTCTTGCTTTTCTCTATACTGATTTTCAGGCCATACTTCTGAATATTTTCGTTCAGTGCATCTAGTTGTTTTTGCACTTCTTCGGTGTTCCTTCCCCAGACCACAATATCATCTGCAAATAACAGTAACTTCATTTCTTTATGTTCATATGCTTCCTTTGTTTCCTTTACTATTTCATCCATCACCATTATGAACAAGAGAGGTGACAGCACACTCCCCTGTCTTAGTCCAGTCTTGTTCGTAAACCAATCTGTCTTTCCAACTGGGGTCAGTACTCTGCTAACACAGTTGTTGTACATTGCTTGCACCATTTCCAACATTTCTCTTCCCAGTCTCTTCTTAACCATGGTTTCCCATACCTTCTCTCTGGGGACACTATCATATGCCTTTTCTAGATCTATGAAAGTCATGATCAAATCCTCTCCATATTCCCAGTTCTTTTCCATCACCTGCCTCAAGCTAAAGATTGGGTCCACTGTGGATCTTCCACTCCTGAAGCCATACTGTTCCTCTTGCAACTCTCCTTCCACCTTTCTTCTCATTCTTCTTTCTAATATCCTTTCCAGTATTTTTACTATCTGTGATATGAGGGTGGGGGGGGTTCATATTTCGTACAATTACATACCGGTACCACTGTCACATTCATTTTGTCTATACATAAATAAATTCTGCTAAGATTGGCCTCCCAGCGATGGTGGAGCTGACTTGACCAGAAGGCAAGGTAGGTACCGTAGGCTAACTTCTGTGGTTGGTGGCACCCTGGTCAATGTCAGTTTTTAGTCCTTTAGGAGATAACCTTAATTGGGAACTTGAGAGGCAGTTGGGCACTTCTTAACACATCTAATTTTTCTAATAGAATTTTGGTTTATTGTAGAAAATTGGTGTTCTAAAAATCTTTGACAGTTGTAAAGTCTGCTTTGTTTCGAAGAAATCATTTTATCATCCTTAGTGATGGTCACAGCAAATTGTATTTGACCCATGGATGTTCAATATACTTTTTTTTTATCATTAAATCATTTCAAACTTGCACGATGGTAGTTACATGTACAGTATATGCAGTGGTGATATTGCTGTGGTTTGCTGCCTTTCCACTGCTTTGAACTATATGCAACCGAAGGCACCTACCCTCATCAAAATATGTACTATCGCAATATTAAGACCACCCTACCTAATGATGGGAGGAACCACTCAGTAACGCTGAATGAGAGCTCATCATACATTAACATTTTCTAAAGTACGGTACCATTGTAATTAGCCAATATAGGCCAACCTTTTCTAATAATGGAAAATAAATCAGGAAATGATGTGATAATAGAAGGAAATGATGTGATAATAGATGATTACTCCTCTGCTGTCCATAACCCACCCACCATCCCCTTTCTAAATCACGACTAATATAGCAAAATTCCAACTGTCTGCTATTCTATGAGTGAATTATTGTCAAATGCAGTATTGCCAGCCCCACGAATACGGTACTACTGTGTATATAGGCGGTACCGTACTGTAATCCTCCCACCCGCTAAAAGGAACTTCCGCCGCTACTGAGTAATGTCCACCACGTGCGTATTTGATGTGTGTAATAATTATTGGCTGCTGTGTTATTAATGTGTGTAATATTTCACTGTAATTGTTTTTTGTAATAGTAAAATTTGTTAGAACCAGACCAATGGGTTTTGCCTGGACCAATAATTATTGGGTAGCGCGGCCCCCCTCGTTAGTCGTATATACACTTATGGTTTTTGTCACGTACAGTAGGGTACTCGCGCATCAATAATCTTTATCCAGACCAGACCTATGTGGTATATTTTGTATCTCACATGTTGGTAACTGTAGTGACATCAGCATGTGCAAGTCTTGGTACCAGTTGAAGAGACCTCATCCGCCTGCTGTCGTTGAATTATCAAGAAATAGAAACACATATTTACGTAATTTAGAGCATATTCCCGGAGCAGTAGTGATCATGGTTAGTAATTTGTATTGGGAATGTCACCCAGAAGATGATACATTAATTCTGAATGAGACCAGAACGTGGTTTTTACACTTGCATCAGACGTCATTGTGGCTTTCATCTTCTAGGGTGCATTACCAATTCAAATTAGTAACCCTGGTCACTACTGCACCTGAAATATATGCTAAACTACATAAATATGTGCTTTTATTTATTGCTCTTTTAACAACGGCAGCCATGTGCCGATGGCACATGAATGTCATTGAGTCAACAAGGCGCACACATTATTGCCAGCATGTGGGATACAAAATACACCACACTAATTAAAGATTAGGTACGCGACAATCCCACTGTGCGTGCAGGGGTGTATGCATGGTTAACGCGCGCCCGCAGGCTTATACCATTGGATTGGACAAAACAAAGGTTAGAATGGTCGGGTTGAAGTGCGGCAAGCGGGGCACTGTTGATGACATGTTAGGCTGTAACCATTGATCTGGACGAATTAGGCTGTAACCATTGACAAAACCACTGTTACTTTCATTTGAACCCCTCACAGAACGCTAGCCTTGACATCCTATACGATTAGTACCGTATGGATGGGGTTACGTTGGGGTTGACAATACTGTACGTTATATAATGCACGCTGATAATGGCCGACACAGCTGGAATTTTACTATATAAGTCGTGATCTAAACGTGGGATGGTGGGTGGGTTATGGTCAGTAGGAGAGTAAACACCTATTAAGTTACTACCGGTACATCCTTTCCTGATTTATTTTTCATTTGAAGAGGTATTTTGGCTAATTTCAATACTTTAGAAACTCCAACTGCGACTTGTTACTGTTACCATTGACCATATAACAGTATGCCTCGAGACTGCTATATTATGAGTTCCAAAGTTATGCTCCCCATGGAAGGTACCTGTATACTAAGCAATAAATTCAGTATGGATTTGGTGTTGGAGCCTACCAACCAAAAGGATTTCATTTAAAAGTTCCTTGGAATGTGCTAGTGATCCTAGGAGTAATTCCTAGTTGCTATTCCGCCTGTTGCTATTGAGAGAAAGAGGGTATTTTTGGCTCAGCTCTCCCATGCTAGACCAATTTTTATTTCTATTACATGCATGACAACATACATTTTTCTTCTCCGGGACATCATTGCACCATCACGGACACTCCCCATGGTCTCGAAAGCAGCTGTGTACGGTATAGCAACCCTGGGCAGTGCTTCGACTAAAATACTTGTAAACTTATACCCATACTCCTTATTTCTAATTTGTTCCCCTAGGGCAAAAAAGAATTTTCCATTTTGAAGTACCTTTTGTATGGGCAGTCCACTTCTTTTTTAATTATGTGTTCCTTTCTTATTTAGGCACCTGATGGGGATGTAAATTCTGGAATATGGAGGTCACGTTTACAAAAATCCGGGATTCCGGTCGCTCAACATATTCTGATTCAGTCCAGTGAGAGATTTACAAGTTGTTTGAAGCAATTCTTTCCAACGATGAGACATTCAACCCTCGACTGACCATATCGACAAAGTTGAGGGAGATCGCCTCACCAGTGGAAGCAGCCTGTGCATCCACACAATCTGCCCCAGCAACTCTTCAAGGAGCGATCTAAGAAGCAGACCAAGTATAGCAAACATGGAGCTACATAGACAAGTCATTGCTGACACTGGAGCTTAGAAGTTGAAGTTGTGCTGCCTAAGGCAGGCAGTTGCTAGAGGGAATGAACTGTCCCAACAATGCAACAAATATTTTCATAAGAGGAATGATTTTATGGGAAAAATTACTTTACCGGTAATTTGTGAAGAAAAATAAGTGTTGGTTTAGCAGTAAATTGTACAACCTACTTATGTTTTCTATTTGTAGCAATGCCATTTGCAATATTTATTTAGGGTAATAAGGTTTAGTGTTTGGTTAGGCAACTTCTCCTCTGGGTTGTACTTCATTGCTTCCGCCTGCTGGTGACAAGCCCACATGAAGGAGGAGGGCCTTTATAAATAAACTTGTTCACCTCGTGTTACAGTGTCTAGTGTTCTCGGCTGTCGCCCCCAAATTCGATCAGAGTCGAACCAAGATGTTATTTCAGTGTTGTTGAAGTTGTATAATAGAGCCAAGATGATAATTGTGTTGGAACTCGCATCTTTTCTCTTGGGATGTGTGAGTACCCGTGAATTTCATACTGTCTCATTTATATTTAAAATTATAAAACTTTTTCCTCTTCTAATTGAGGTTTTTTAATGTCTGTTGCATTAAGTGTCTGTAAAATGGTGGTGGGATGGAACCAAAGTCCAAAAAGAGAAAAAATATCAATGAATTTTGAATAAATTAATATGAATTAAGTTAATAAATGGTTTAAAAAATATGTTCATTTCAATTCTTTTTCTGGTCTCCCTATCTTATACCCTTATTACAAAATGTGGATAAACGAATGGGTAGATTCCCAGGTAAGAGCACAATTCAATACAAATATCTGGCATTGAATATTACGGTAGTAATTATGTTCTGTCTATTTGTCAGCCAACATAGGGAAACTATTCCAAATATTCAACCTTATTTTGAATCCATATCATTAAGGACATGTATATTTCTCTTGCATTCCAATATTACAGTATTCTATGGTGAGTATCATCTTACCCTCAAGTTTTATAATATTAAAAGAATCTATTTCCAGACAGTCAACACAGCAATGTGGCCAATTTAATCCTTTCCAGTTAGTGTGACAAATTATTTGGGCACATACTGTGTTTAGCGACTGAAAATTGATTCTTTCTTAGATAACAAAGGCGACACTCAGGAATTTTTTTCTAAAACTTGGTCAAGTCTTAGTTGACTGAATAGAGAACGCCTCCCCTAGCTGTGAAAACTTCCTATTAAATTTTCATTAACGGAATGCTTTTCAGTCAGTCAACATTATTCTGTCCAATTAGTTTGGGAGACGAGCAATAATTAATATTTTATCACCCAAACCTTAAAGAAATAGTTATTGTTGTTTTAAGGGGTGAAACTATGAGGTCATCTGCCCCCTTAAAGAAATATTACAAGAAGTTATTTATTACTCGACACATTTTTGTAGAAAAAAAGTTTTTGTATATACATTTTTAATCGCATCTGATATGGTACCTTATTGAATTAAATAACTGAACGGCTTGGGGCAACATAGTGATATCCCTCATTTTATTAATTTGAAGCTAAAGCAAAAATAGCTTGCCAACAGCCTTGCACTACAATTATTTACATATAGTGCTGTGTTTTACCACTATGGGCAACAGTAATATGAACAAACTTCTTTGATTGGATTTTATGGAATTAATACATGTTAATTTTGTGGGTTATGTTGCCCCAAACAATTGGCTTGTTTGACAGTAGGGTATTTAATGATAATTGTTTTAAAGGGTGGAACAGCGAGGTCTTCTGCCCCGCGTAATTCGCAGGAGAATTAAATAACTGAAGGGCTAATTCAATATTTCTTTACAAATTTCGACGGATGTTTAAATAAGAAATCAGCCTAATATTATTAAGACCAATTTATTAAAGGAGTGGACTAGCCTACAATAAAATTGAATTTCAAAAGAAGAGTTATTCTTATCGTCAGGATGTCTACCCCCTTATTATTCCTGTTTTCAACAGGGTCGGGGATGAGATACGATGAAAGTCTATGTGGCGGGTGGTTTATACCGCCGGATGGCCTTTCTGACGCCAACCTCGTGAGAACTGAAATTAATGAAACTTGACTAGATGGAAGATAGAGGTCGTGGCCTATTAGAAGGCAACTTACTGTCCCGGTATTTGCCTGGACCTGAAGATTGGAAATCACTGAAAACCATTTACATGACGGCCGACGGTGGGATTTGAACTCACGTCTCCCTAGTCCGCAGATAGCTTGGCTCCACGGCCTAGCGCCACGCATTAACAGGGCTGTCTACAGCTCTGTCGCATAAAAGTTATTATTTTCTATGTATTTATCATAGACCATAGACAGACAGATACCATAAGTATGGTAGCTTCAAAGGAACTCGGTGCATTGCTTAAAGTTCCCGCGTCAGCTCGTAGCAAAGCGTTCAAGCGGGCTCACGCTTGCTAGCCTAGCAACAAGTCAGCAGGCACCTAGCAGGTTAGCAGATTGCTGAGCCCGCTGAACGCGCCCAATAACTCTCTCCATCATTTTGTAATATAGTGGCCTTGGGTTTTAAAACGGGATTCATTTCTCCCTTCGCAATCGTTGCGAACACGATGCTTGCGTACTGAAGTCTTGTCTTAAAGTTAGATTTATTCTTTACAAAACTGGTCACATCTCTTTCATTTCACTATCAAACACACTCAAATTTTAATACAATCATCCATGCACTCTCTCGTATTGTTCATGACCAATATAGTTGTTCAATCACACTGAACAACTTAAAAACATTCGTTCCAAAACATTCATACTAATAATACACTACATTTCCAAAAACATCTGATCGAATAATTATTATTATTTCCCTAATTAAATAATTATGAAAAGTAGTTACAAACACTGTATTCGTTACGTTTAACGTTATATAACGATATCCATACGTTATATAAAAGAGTCTTAGGTCTCTCTCAAAGTATACCTTTCTATCAAGTATATAAATATGTGATCTTCACATAAAATTTCCTTATCACTCACCGATGTTAATATACTGCATTACCCTGTCATAATTGGGTTTATAGTCAATATCAGTCAAATGTGTTCGACCAACAAAGGTCAATTGCATGCAGATACTCAAATCAGTGTTTTAATAAAATGTTTAATAAGAGTATTAGTTAACATTGTGGTATTTATATTTGACTACATTTAAAAAAATACCACTGGAATGTACTCTATTTTCAAAAAGAAGTAAGTCGTCGCCCCATCTATGCGACAGTTTTGAAAACTTAAAGAGTGCCATCATTTACTGGACTTGCGCTCCATCTTACGATAACCTCGGGAACTGTCTTGTGAGCTATTCGAGTATACCGCCAGATGGCTCATGCTGTGTCGTTGCTTCTCTACTGCTGGGTTGGTACAAAATAGATAGATAGATAGATAGATAGATAGATAGATATATTTTTATTAATTCCATTTGATCAAATACATGCATTCAATACATTTTTGATATAGGACACGTCAGAATTTACATCTATAAAATAAAAGAACTAACAGGTATATATTACTCATATTATAACTATTTAACTTATTATAATAGCAAATCTTAATAGATACAATCTTATTGCACAACTATTTACACCTCACTCTATAATCATAATATGAAAACTTAATTCTATAAATACAACAACATACAGCTAGGTATTACAATTAAATTAAAAAGTAAAATATAATTATAGATTTCATCATTCCCATATGCTAAGATATTCAACTACTGAGTAAAAACAATGGCACTGCAGATAAGCTTTCAACATTCTATCAAAGGTTTTTTATTTTTGGGGCCAGTTTTATATACTGGGGTAGTTTATTGTATAATTCAACTCCAGTGTGAAAAGTTCCTTTTTGATATATGCTTGTGTGTGTGAAATATGAATGTTTTGATTTTGTCTTGTGTTATGCCTATGAACATAATTGTTTGTTTTAAGAAAAACATCTTTATTCATAAAATTCTTTTAAAAAAACACAATACTTTCAAAGATATATATGCAGGGCAGAGGGAGAATGTTTAAATCTTTAAACAGAGGTCTACATGATTCTCTAGAGTTTACATTTGCCATAATTCTAATCGCCCTCTTTTGTACTTTTGTATCCTAAACGTGCTTAGTACATCTGGCGACATACCCCAAAATATGATCCCATATCTTAAGTATGAATGGAAATAAGCAAAATAAGTATTTCTTAATGTGTGCATGCTAGTGCAGGTTTTCAAAATACGTAACGCAAAGCACATCGAGTTCAGATTAGTATTCAGATATTGTATATGTTTATTCCATTTCAAGTTTTGTTGTATCCATAGTCCTAAAAACTTTGTTTCAGATTTATTTTCTATTTGATGACCATTTAATGTTATATTGGGTTTCGCAGGATTCCTATTCTGTATAGTGTGGAAATTTAGGCATACTGTTTTTTTATAGTTTATTATGAGGCGATTATCTTGTGACCATTTGGTTAACTCTCCTGTAACGGAGTCAGCAGACTGCTGTATGACCTGTTTAGTTTCACCTTTTATTACGAGTGTTGTATCCTTGGCAATGTCTTCACAACGAGAAAGGATGCTTTGTTGGAGATTATTACTATCCATATTGACATCGAAGAAGAAGGATGTAGAATTACATCGCTGAGACTATTTGGCTAAGGCTAGTTTTCGGACTAGGCCGGATATCGCCGTTTTCCATTACCATCTTATGGAAACATACTTGTTGACGTCCAAGAAGTCACGTTTTTATTTCTATATATTTATTTTAACTTAATATTGATGCCGACAGAAGGTACGATTTTAGCATGTAATGGTTGACAAAGGGGTTATTGAATTAGATCGGTATGTATGAAAAGTTGTGTGGAAGGAAGTGTGGTTATGTGTTGTATATTTATGTTGGTATGAATTTGGTAATATAATGGGTCTTATTTCTTATTTTTAGTTTATTGACTTGTCAATCGAGTCAAGAACCCTTATATTACGTGTGAAGTGCCTGTGCTTGGCAGAAAAATTGAGATGTGTTTTAAGGCCTAACATTTTTTTACCTCTCGGAGGTTGGTACCTTGCCGTATATGTTTTGGTTCTGAACACATGGCTGATTTGGGTGATGCGTAATAGTTGGATGTTTCATGCGAGAGTTTCTTTGATATACTGATCTTTGCAAATAACTACTTCGTCTTCCAATGTCTATTGTGTTGTGCTTTGGGTTTCTTATATTTCTAAGCCGATCCAGATTTTCATCTGTCGAATAACGGCGATCATCCTTGTTTTGATTCGAAGCAGTTTTAAGCAATTTCATTTTAACGTTATTGTTTTAATTGTTTTCCCCTGCTTCCTTTCTTAGAATGCTCCATATGAGCCTGTGCCAACATCTACGATGATGTATATCTTATTTTTGGTTAGTGGTTGGCCTGGTAACCCTTAACCTATTGTTCATCTTGGGATTATTGGATTGTATTTTGTCTTAAAACAATTTGTTTTAGTGACTCCATATAAGATTTTGGTGATGACAAGACGTGTTCACTAATAGCTCCTCTACGTTTTGCAATTAATTAATTTTTTCTTCGACTTGACTAAACGTATCTGATAACCACTTTGGTTGGTAATAGTCGAGCTTATGCTAGACGTAATTTATGTTCTTCAACGTTCCTACGAAAGTCTTGGCAGAATTATGTCGTTAATGAGGGCACTTAAAATAATCTTCGCAATGGTAATTATTTCGACTTTTTAGTTTCCTCCTTTCTAAAATAATATTGTTTATTTTTAGATGATAAGAACTACCATTCTACTGTATGTTTAAAATGTTACTTAAATATATTATAACACAGATTGAACCTGGTGTTTTCTGTCACTTAGATTATATGTCTGGTATTATCTCTCAAAAGACAACCTCTGGGGTCCTACTGGGTAGCATATAGCAATATTTAGTATATGCAGTTAGTGGGGTGGCAAACATAAGTAGACAACTTCTTTCCCAAATTATTTTCCGCTTATCCACACTCTTGTCATAACTGCTAAGTCGTAAATTTACATATATCGGAGTTCTCAACACAATGACTCCATTGCTATTAATGCCATATTCTTACCAAAAGAACTATACTTCGGTAATTTCCCTCAAATGCGGAACAACCTCGCATGAGCCCAAACATTTCTTCCCGTAGCCTCATATACACCCTGTATATGGTATTAAAACTCACATCTACTATGTTGAACAATTTCATAACACATTAATTGTTACCAACATCTCTTCTGTAGAACTTGGCATATTCATCAGCGCTGAAACACTCAACTGCTGGTATACTGAACACTTCCTTCTGTTCTTAAAAGAAACTTCCACTAATAAAAGACGGCCTTAGACATGTCGTGTATGACCTCCATAAGTTTACTTTATAAAATGTTACTTAATTGTCCACAAACTGTTACATATACATTTAATAGAAATACTATTACGTCCACCATTCTTATCAAGCTTTAAAGTACACGTCTTTGCAATGTCAAGTCCACAATATGACAGGACACCACATATAGTGTATAAATAACCACACATGTTATTTATTATGTCCAACAGAATTCAATCTTGACTGAGGGTAAACTAGCTTTGAATTCCCTGTCGTAAGATAAAAATTATCTTCTATAAGGATATATCTCCTAATAAAATTGAATGACTAAAGCTCTTAGCTTTCTCAAATAAAGTAAGGATTGTCAATTCCGAAACGTGTTTCCATTCTATACACAGAATGTCTATGAGTATATGACTTCTATCATATCATGACGAATATTTCTTGTCAGATCGAAGCAAAGTTCATAGTAATTATGATAATACAGTATAACAATATATCATTCGTAGTTTCTTCTGTTCTTGAAGCTTTTCCTTACAATAAGATGCCCAAATTAAATTACTTAAAAGGAATTTAATTGGCATCCACGAATAAATGTCTGCAGCCTTAATTCAAAATAAAATTCAAAACGTCGAAAGTTAAAATGACTGGTCTTAAATAAGGAATACTGATTCCTTAAACAAATAAACATATCAGTTCAGAAACTGATTCGTAGAATGTAAATGTGAAAATTATGAAAGACTATCATCTTAAATGATCTCGAAGAATAAAATCTTGTTACACATTAAGTGTAAATATATGTCGAAACATCGAAATACAGAAAATAGGGAGTAAAACGTTGGCTCTGAATGTCACTATTAGGCTCTAAATATAAAAATAAATAACACTGCTACCTCATCAGACGATATCTAGAAGATCTAGTTAAGTATTTGGAAAATACTTCGGTGTTTCCTCAATCCAAGATACTGAGTTTGACCCATGTCCATTCCCTCGAACCAGCGACCACGGATAAGGAAGGAAATTCCTCTCCGGTAATCACCAACCTCCGAATGGAATCGAACAGCATCCTCCGTGGCATAATTCTTCTGGGTTGCCGGGTCCTCCCTGGCATATTGACAAATCTTATGATGCATCTTCATTCTCCGTCGTAGATATAGTTCAGTGTCATTGTTGAGTAACATTGTAGAAATATTCATATAGATGGTTAATGAAATATTTCTATAGCTCGTAGATGTTATATAAAGTTCGTGAAATGACGTTAATGCACGAGATGTAAGTGTACATAACGTATGTAAGTGTACATAACGTCTACATTCAGAAGTATTCTGGTTAACGAAGCTCAATGTTGCATCTATATCTCTGCCTCAAATATGTCCCTAGCGCATAAAGTTCTTAGTTCATCATCGCAACAATGTGATAAATATCGAATAACAATTCTCGATGAACATTAGCAGTCATAATGAAATAATGTTTGTATGCTGCTCCAATGTGAAAGTTAAATACTGTTACTCACTTGGGCTGTGTTCACGGCTGTCTCGTTCCAACTAAAAATGCTTTGCAGCTTCTGCGTCCGTCACTTTTCTAATACACTTTTAACAAGTCAATATCTTCTTTTCAAAATTACAAGATTACTTTTGAAACAAAAATAAATAATAGGTTTTCTTGGTGTTGCACTTTCACCATAAAAGAAAACATATGTACATAATCTAGACACCCTTAATACCCCAGTGCAATTAGAGTTTAACCCGGAAATTTAGAATAACAAGTCCGGATATGAAAAAATAGTTTTAAGTACCTTTAAATAAGATAGTCCTAAAAGTCCCACGGCCTCCTTGATGGCATACCTGAAATATCCTGGAAAAACCTGGAGAAACATGGAATTTTCCTGAAACGCTTATAAATTGCGAACCAGTGGTCAGAATCTGTGGTTGGCTTATTAATATTTATTTGTATGCAGAATAATATTTTAGGAACCCAGGGGGAAAAAATTGGTATACTGTAAAAAAAATGCGCTTTTTTAGATCAAAAATCCGAATTTTGACAAAATATGACCAGCTTCCATGCCAAAATGCAGTTATATACACGATCAGCGATGATAAAATTAATTATTCACTGTAAAAAATCCTAAAAACTCCGAAAACACGGTGTTCTTTGCCTGGACTATGGCTACAATGGGCATAAATTGCGAACCCCGGAGTTACCAAATTTATCTTGTTTTTGTTTTTCTTTTCCTAGAGATATTTAGCCATGTGTTAGACCTATGATTTTTTGTTTTCTTCACAAATAAGTACGGCACTCTATCCCAACTCATCCATCCCTCCCCCCCCCCCCTCAACCCTGCCGCCTTTGTTCCCAACACTCAAGTCCAATCAATGTATACTTCTTACGACAATTTTATGTTAAATTTAAAAAAATGATTTCATTTCTTTTGTAGGATTCATGAAGCAAAAAATGCACTGAGTTGTTTTAAATAGATAGCTAATATAATCAAATTAACGTTATTTTGAAATACAAAGCTTTGGTTCATTTTCATTGGCACATAGGTGTACTACCGTAATGAGGTAGACGCTTAAAGAATTATATATTGTGGAAAGAATAACTTATGTATATACGTACGTCTTATAAAAATTAGAGGAATGAACAAAACATATCTGTACTCGTAAGACTAGGAACGAACAAGTATAAGGAATACATAATTATCGGAGACGTCGACGCGTCAAATTTCATTGTTAAGCTGTGAAGAGTGTCAATGAGGGATCTGGAGCCGTAACGCCTATGAAGAGCGACGTTTAAACCGACATGAATCGGAGACAAAAATGAGCGAGGACGCACAGCTGACACGATTGAATGGCCGATCGACTTAACTATCCGCGTACGAGCCGGATCAGATTTTCTCTTGTCAGTGTCACAAATAAGATCTTCAATTAATGCTTGAAGGCTTGCTGGAATTAAATCCTGGCCTCCAGTAGCCATTTCTTGGACTGAGGAGTAGACGGTGTCATCATACCCGCGAGATTTAATGTCTTTTCGTATCAGCTTTGCAGCAAGCGATATAATCCTAAGTTTCTTTTTTTCCGGGTCACCACTTTTTGCAGTGTACCAACCGTCATTTAGAATTCAATGAGCAAAGCCCGTAAAACACACAATACAGCGTTCACCGGGTAGCTCCGTAAATGTTATGGCGTCACCATACTTTTCCTTTAATTTAGATTATAAATGTTTTACAGTGTACATCTCCCCGGATTCATGATTTTCCATTACTTCCATGAGTGATTCTAGTGTAACCTGGCATCAGCAGATTCTTTTTCTAGCTCTTGGCACAAAAAATCAAATGCTGATTTTTTGTGGGCATCTTCTTTTCTGCCTTTGTTGTGCGCGTTGCTTGGGACAGAAGCGTTTGAATTACGCGCAGCACGTCGGGTGATATCTTCCTTCAGCGGCTACCACATCCGTCAAGGCACTCAAATTTAATTCAACTTTTCGTCCCCAGTCGTCATTCCTCTTCTTAGCTTCTCCATGTACTCAATGTACTCTACTTTGCTGAACGGATTGCGATCAGGATGAGCGTAGTCTATTTTTTCTTCACAAAAAAGACACAGTTTTAAAACGAACATAAAATCTCCTGATTGTCTTTTCGGTCGAAAAACTTCTTCTGTCAGGGCTTCGGGAGGTTTTGGTCGTTTTGTGTATATCTTCCTACAGTCACTGTGCAACACTACCGAAGCTTTCTCGCCGAACCGTAAATGGACGCCGTCCTTTCTAATCAGGCTGGAATTCACAATTGTTCGTATACCGCTAACAATACATGCCACCAAAGCACCACCACCTTTGTTACCCACGAAATCACACAAATAACACTTATCCATTGCGAAATAACCACTTTACACAAATAAAAACGACGCGAACTATCCAACGCACGCCCACAGCGAACAATGAAGCAGCGCGCTGGCTCGCATTATTGAGAAGTCGCCCGCATTCAGCAACTACTGCGCCTATTCTTTATGGGATTGTTTCTAGTGTAGTAGATTATGTTATTGGGTGTGTGTGTTTCTGTGTGGGAAGTAAAAGGAGGGAGAGGGGGGTGCAATTGGCAACTCCAGCTATCTGATATGACATCTAGCGGTAAAAATGAGAAACTTACCAAGTAGAGTACATTTGTCACGTGGTGACTGTTTGTATATGGTTTCTTGTATTGGTAAACAGATCGTGGTAAATTGTTCGTGTCTTTATACATAAGTAATACGTTTTACTCGTTGATAGAGTGAAAAATGAGTAAAAGCAAAGTGTATTGCTCAGTTTACGGCTGTAAATCGATGTATAAGAGGGCTGCGGACATACGTTTTCATCACTTTCCAAAAGATGTAAATAGCAATAGCCGAAATGTGATGATACCTAATAATACCTAATAATAATACCTTTCCACCGCGGGAAGGATCTAACACTTGTCGAGGTAGACAGACAGAAGACCTGCGACGTACAGCCAACGAAGGTTATTCAGTTTAAAAACAGCTGTTACGATGGGCGCGCTGGTAAGATTTAAGTTACTTGAATAATTAATTAAATAATTAATTATTGGCTGCTTGGTAGGGAGAAGGGATGAGTTTAACTTGTGTTAAAACTCGGGGGGCGACAGGAATTGCTTGATTTGGATGGTTAAAAGGTGGGTTTGGTGTTGAATATTTGAATGGTAGCGGAATCACTCATTCTACAGTGCCCACGGGGAGGCAAATTAGGCCTATATGACTCTTAGTGGAATAGCTCGAATATCGAAGAACTTAGCGATTACGAGGTGTAGGCTTGGCGGAAAGGCTGGCGGATCATCAGTTTGTCATCAATTCACGATATAAGTCGGAGCTTGGAACAGTGGCGTCTGGTTTGCGTGGATGCTAGTCTCGGAATGATAAAAGTAGCACAGCTTCGGTGTGTTATTTATTTGTTTATGTACCGTATTTCTCTATTTGAATGTCCTCGGCGTTGACTCAGGATCGACATTTACATTATAATGCGCATAATAGTACCGAAATAATGTCCGAAGTGTAGCCCTGCGTAAATTTGAATCAGCTGATCTACATCACCCATAAAAACTGATGCTTGATAATATGCAAATGACACCAAAAATCCAGTGGAACACACAAATTAGATCACGTGTATCGCACAGTTATACATATATACAATTAAAAATAACACTGTCATTACTTTAGAGACCATATTTACTGATTATAACCGAAAAATAAAAAGTGTTCCATATCAAACGCGTGTTATTGAGTATTTTAAACCCTACTTATTCAGACCGACCACAGCGCCCCAAGTGTTAGTTTGAGTTGCCAATTGTAAAAGGACGTAAAGAAGATGCAATATACCACAAAAGTAGCGTATGTTTCAGCATATAAGACGACAATTAAAACAAACACGAGAAAGAGCGATAAATTGAGCATTTTTTCAGACTTCGATTTACGCCCATTGTAGCCATATTCCAGACAACGAACACCGTGTTTTCGGACTTTTTAGGCTTTTATACAGTGAAGAATTAATTTTATCATCGCTGATAATTTTTAATTTTTTGCGTGTAGCCTATGTGACTGCATTTTAGCATGGAAGCAGGTCATATTTTTGTCAAAATTGGGTTTTTTTTTACAAAAAAAAAAAGCGCAAAAAAATTCAAAAGTTTTATTTTACAGTGTACTAATTTTGTTTTTCCTCGGTACCTAAAATATTATTCTTCATACAAATAAATATTAATAAGCCAAAAACAACCAGATTCTGACTACTCATTCGTGATTTATAAGCGTTCCAGGAATTCCAGGTTTCTCCAGGTTTTTCAAGGATATTTCAGGTATCCCATCAAGGAGGCCTTGGGACTTTTAGGATTATCTTATTTAATGGTACATACAACTACTTTTTCATATTCGGACTTTGTATTCTAAATTTCCGGGTTTGGCCTTTTTTTTTCGTCTAATTGCACTGGGCTATAAATATTACACAGGCCAATATTTTTTCACTCAACACCAATCGGGAATATAAAAAAACCTTTTATTTATCATCTTTGGTGGATCTATGCCTACTGCAATATCCTTCTGTTCATAAAAAGTTCGCTGGCCATTTCCATGACTGTTTTGACTTAGTCATTGCACTTACTGTTGCTCCGTCTCGTTAAAGTTTTAACGTGATGTGCAGCCTTTCTATGGGAAAACGCAACGTTCCTGATACTTTCCAGGCATTCTTTCAACTTTTGGGGAGTGTAATCGATGTATCGACGTGATTCTGGTTTTGATTTATAATCCCGAACCATCTCTATAAAAAATAATGCAGATACATAATTACAATGCATCAGAAAAAAGAGTGGGGTTACTTTAATAATTTTATGAGTGGTGCAAAGTAGCCCCCACATTTGTAGAAAATATAACTACACATTTCCTTTTTAATTATATAAGGTGCGTTCAAAAAGTAACGAGCCGGAGGCAGAATTACAGACACCAGTACCTGTATGTTAGAAGTATTGGCCCTGGCTGTTGAGGCACTTGTCCCACTGTGACACGAGGCGGTGAATGGCTGTCTCATAAAATTCCCTGGGCTGCGATGTGAACCAGTTCCGCACATACAGCTGGACGTAATCACAGGGAGAGAGGTCTGGACTGTATGGAGGGTGGCCGAGAACCTCCCATTTGAGTGCCGCGACTGTGTTGGCCGTATGAGGTCGTGCATTGTCGTGGAGCGACCACGGCGGCTATGGCGTTCACTGTCACTCGGCGGTCCTGGGTAGTGAGTGCATCAACTAGCTGGACGTTGTCATCGGTAATGCAAGGGGGTGCCCCCAGACCGGGCACCATCGGCTAACGACACTCGTCCTTCCCTGAAGCGCTTTTGCCACACCTTGACCCTTGCAAGGGACATGCAGTGTTCGCCGTACACTTGTGACATTCGGCGATGAATGTCCGTTCCCCCTACTCCTTCCGCTGTCAGAAACCGAACAACACCTCTTTGCTCTTCGGTTAACGCCTCCATGTCACTGTTTGCAATGCGACTGGCAGCGTTGGACGATTGATGCATGCTGCTGCTCACTTTGTATCGTCACGTGACGTGCACGAGTGCTCTCTAGCGACGGGCTGTGACCTTCCACGCCTGGTCGGAACCACACCTCGTTACACACGCCACGATTAGCCAATGTTACCGGTTTGCGCATTCCAGCCTCCGGCTCGTTACTTTTTGAACGCACATTATATATAAAAATAAATGCTACCACATGAAAAGGTGTAGTAAATTCAAATTCAGCATTAAATTCTACACTAATTAAAACACACACACTTACCCTTTCAGTAATAAAATGTCTGTCCCGTAGAGTCGGATTTTTTAAGAGCGTTAAAAATCCCTCAGTATGCCTTCCTTCGGAGGGGAAGTAAAGCCGGCGGTCCCATGTCATAGATTTATGGCATGTTAAAGATCTTTCCACTAATTACACCTGTGTGAAACTAAATTGGATAGGTTAAGAATGTAAACAACGCTCTTTGGTTGCTACGTTCGTTGCCAAGAGCCGACTGCGGTGGCGTCTAGTAGCTAGTTCTGAACTAGGCCTAGTAGTCGTTGACGGTGGCGTTTGGCGGCAAAAGTAGGAACTATTTGAAAATTCAAAGTTGCAGTCCCTACTTGAATTAAAAAAAAAAAAACAGATACACACACTAATACAGTCATCACAATTAACACCGGTTATCAGACAGATTCTACACTCACCCAAAGTACATGGGGCTACATGACCGCGTAGTCGCAGCCCCTAAACTAAGGAACCAACCAACCAAGAGTCAACTTTTCAAATGCAAATTTCAGTTTCAAAAACAACACCAACTCTATGGCTGCCGCTCACCAACTACACTTTAAAATGACAGATATAGCAAGTACCGAAGGACGAATATTATGGCATCTATGATTTACAACTGAAAGTATTTTGTTATGATTGAAGGTAGTCCCTTCAGAGGGTTTTGAACCTCTTCTGGAGCAAAGTAGCCTCACGGATCACGGTACACCCCTGGTTTTTATCACGCACAGTGCACTCACGCATCAAATATCTTTATAAAGACAAATCGTATTGAAATTTTAGAAGCCCTATACCGAAAGCTCCTGACCCAAAAACTTTGTCTTCGAGTTGATAAACGGTTAGAATAAAAGTACGGAATAATATGAAAGGACGAGGATCGTACAGTTGGCAACGCTGGTCCGCTATACTTCAAGAATGATGAGTGCGCAATCAGGAAACTATCACCACATGTGATGTTAACCACTTGAGCGAAGATTGACATGACGCACTCCACTCCATCACATCAACAGACTCTTTAATAAGATAAGAGTTATTGCACTGTGATTTTATGAGCACTTCCGGAAACATCGTAGGCTGTTATGTTGGCAGCGTTGTCCCGGCCGACAAGCAACAAATCATGGGGCATCCATAAAATACGTTCCCAAAAATTCCATAAAATTTAACCTCCCTCCCCAATTGCAACACGTTGTAACAATTCTTACTACTAGACCTACCTACACCCAACATCGCGTAAGTGAACGTCCAAAATAAATCACCCCCCCCCCCCCCCTTCTTCAATGTATTGCGTACCGGTAGCTCAGCGAATGGGAGGAAAATAATTGTTCAGTAGTGGTGGATTCTGCCAGTTTTAGTAGATTTGTATAAATAACCGACAAACCAACATTGAGCTTTATATAGATTTATTATTATCATCATCATCATCATCACTAGCGGACCCGTGCGAGAACTCCGCATAATAGGTTGTGTGCGCCCCATGTCACATGTGTACAGACTACCCGCCCGGCTCTAGTGCTATGCGGGCTATACGCGACACAGTTCTTCCAGGGGCTATCGGCTTGTTTATTTGTTTAAAAGCACATAATATGTTATAATTGAAGATAGTCCCTCCAGATGGTTTTGAACCTCATTTTATTTCTGGAGCAAAGTATATAATACATTATATAAATATATTTCAGTTGACTTTTCAAGAGACGCAATAATTTTCCTGTACTATTGAGACGATTTGGAAGATTTTGGTACAAACCACACCTTCTAACTCCCTCTGGTTTAAGAGTTTGAGTTTTGTGAAACATAGTCTACACCTTAGCGTATAATACTATAGTTCATTTAACTACGACAACTGTCATGGCTTGTCGTTGCTTAGGGGCAGATGACCTCGTAGTTCCGCCCCTTAAAACAACAATAACGAACTTGTCGTTGCTCAACTCAACTGCTACCCTGCTACTGAAAAAGGCGCATTAGGCGTGTTCAATTGTTACCGAGACGTCATTTCACCGTTGCCAAGGTATGGTACACAAAGTACACGACACAGGCCATATGTAGCGAAAAAAATAGTGTTCTGTGTGGCCGAAAATCACTGCTTGTACAACAAGCAAGGGAGTGTGGGGCGTTATCCCCAGGTTAGGTTTGCTTTTGTATGTTATTACCCTTTCACGAATTAATTGCCGGCGGTCGAGATGGAACTATTCTCTGTTTACTTGACAGGTACAGTTGCGCGAGTAGGATATGACTCAGCTAAAATAGCTGTCCGTGGTGACATGACGCTTACAGGCCGGACGTTTGTTTTAGACGAGTGAAAAATCTTAATAGAAGCCTGGAGGCGAGTTACTACAGTACCTGTCGTGTTATCAGCTTCCCCAAGCGGTCCGATGATTGACAAAGCTATTTCACACTACTACTGAAGTACAGTCATTGGCAAATATAATGACGTTCTATTCGTAACTACGCAACTTGTACTTCCGCGTCACACAATACTTCGACGTGGACTGTACTGCTCGGTTCCAAGCTCTGTGAACTTGCGGGATGAAGGGCAGAGGCAGGGTAGGAGCAGGCGAGAATTGAGAAGCATGTCGATAGCCCGCCGTTTACCTGACATTCTCGTCTATTCCAATACTGCTAACATGGTTCTTTTCTGAAACCAGTGTGGCGTTGGGAATGAGTGACTGAGTCACCGACTAAAGTATTTGCTTCTGTTGCTACGCAAGGATCGAGAAACCGTATCACTCGTCACCACCACTACTAATAGGCTGCGATGCACATTCCTCTCAGGTCCACGCAGCTTAGACTCGAGCAGTACTGTCTGCTCAAGTGTGGAATACCATTACATCAGATCGGTGGTTACAAGTGTGAGGCGATAGGGTGAGAGAGTGAGTGTGTGTAGGCTCACCCGCAGGCTTCAAACCAAACGTCCGGCCTGTATCTGCGCTTCTAAGACAGGTAGCGCACGCAATGCAGCTTGACTTATGTGCAACTTGCACTGTGTCCTTTTCCTTACCCCGTGGGGCTCCTGCTACAATATATAATCAACAAACGGCGGCGCAGCCAGGCTCAGCGGCAATCAAATGTTAAACGGGTAATGAGCCTTCTTAACATAGAAACACAACGAAGCGAGCGAATCGAGCGCAGCATAAAATAACCACCACACCGTGGCGTTGGCAACAACTTATTTATCCCATAAATCACGCTCACAACTGGAATTACACATACATTAACTATACAATAAGGCAGTAGCGGCTATTCAGGTGAAGAGAGTGAAGAGCCTCTTCACATGCCATCTCTTAAATAAAATAAACATTATTTTTTCTTATTTAAATAAAAATGTTGTCATTGTCTTGGGCTACTTTTTCACTTAGTGTACTGTTATTTCTACACTCCGTCGCTAGATGGTGCGCAAGCAAGGCTGCATGACGTCCTTGTAGCAGTTGTACTCCCTGTCGCTAGATTGTACTGCCGTAACTTGGAAGGAAGCAGGAGACGAAGTGTCTTGTTTATGTCAGCTACATCGTCTCGTTGCCATGGTAACCTGACGTCAGTTGTGACGTCATTACCTGCCGTTAGACAGACGAGTGAAGATGTTCCTGTGTCGGCAAGGCAATATCGTCTAGTTCAGTTGATGAAAGTTTACATTGCAACAGGCTTCTTTTTCTTTTATATTGAGGCTTTTATTTACTTTCCCAATGAATAGTATGTATTTATAACGTTATCTACCCTGTTGTTGATGAAGGTTGATGGCTTTTAGTGTATAATGTTTGCAGTGAAAGACACGTTACTAATTTTATTAGAAATTCCCTTCAGTAGGTGGAAAGATGAAGACAAAAAGGGATTTATTAATTAATTTATTAATTTGTGGGCGGCCAAAGAAATTAATAGAACTGTGCACTAAAGAAATAAAACCGGAAAGTCCTATAGCCTTCATCGCAAGGGATCTTGGTTCGAACAGTTCACATAGTTGTGCAGTAGTTATAGAACTGTTCTGTTGGCCTTGCTTACTATACAGTAACAGTAACAAATTTCCAAAACATTACGCGCGGGTTGGACAAACACAAAGACAGTGAGCAACATTTAAAGAACCAGTTACCACTTAGAACACGCACACAAGCACGATATCTGGCACTTTACGGGAAAATGCAAGACTAAGTGCACTTAAATGTAATGTGAATGTGACTTTAAATACGCAGATCCTGGGACTTGTGATTAGAGTTGTTACAGGAACTCTCTTCTAGAGAGGAGGGCCGATAACCTAGATGTTAGGCCTCTTAAAGCAACAATTATCATCATCCTCATCGTCTTCTAGAGGACATGACAAGACCTCTTTAAACCGTGTGCGCTTTAAGGAATTATTGAAGATACTGATATCTAAAAAGTCCTTAGAACCTCAAAATTATTAAAATAAAATTCAAAGTGTGTTCTCTGGAAATAACTGATGCAACATCAGAGTACATCAGAGATCATATTAAGGACCGACTTAATAATGTTAGAGCCTCCGTGGCTTAGGCGGCAGCACGCCGGCCTCTCACCGCTGGGTCCGTGGTTCAAATCCCGGTCACTCCATGTGAGATCTGTGCTGGACAAATCGGAGGCAGACAGGTTTTTCTCCGGGTACTCCGGTTTTCCCTGTCAAAAATTTAATTCCAGCAACACTCTCCACTATCATTTCATTTCATCTCATTCATTTCATCATTGCCCCAGACGAGTGCGTCAGGCCTCGGCAGCCGGCACAGTTCATATCCTCGCTGCTAGATGGGGGGGGGGGGGGGAGGGAGGGGGGGGGGGGGGCTTCATTCATTCCATTCCTGACCCGATCGGAGACTAGAAGCAGGCTGTGAATTTTCATTTTTTTCTTAATAATGTTCCGCTTTTTTCTATGCTAACGCATGGCTGTGATAAATTACAATTCTTAAATAAGTCTTATAGATTCCGACAAATTTGAGCTGTATAACAAACATAATCAACAATAGGCCTACCCCACATTTAAGAAATGAACTGTCACTCTTTTATGCTCATGAATCCTACATCGTAAAAATAGTCGGGAGAAATACATCAAGAACTCCGTGAATAGAAGAGACTTACAAACTTTTGCTTAAGGACACCACGTACTCTTGCATGATGAAAATATCGATTTTTTGATTTTGGCGCCATAAAATTCTTCATTCTTTTCTGAATCCAAATATATATAGTTTGTGGTTTTCTTTTATGTCTACAACTACCTTAAAGTCGTTTTTTTTATTAGCGTCCCATGCTCTGAATAATTCACTTTTAACTTTGCCAGCTGTTTTCCGTTAATACTCATTTTCCATGTTTAGGTACCAATAACTAGGAAACCATTTAAGATAGAGGGCTATTTTTTTTACATTAACTTGCCTAATGGAGTACTTGAATATTAACCTATTTGCACTTCCAAAACATAGTAGGCATGGATTGGGAAGAGAAAAATTAATACATATTTTTGAATAAATTTAAAAAGAAAGAGTTCGGATTCTTTTTTCTTGCATTCTGTCCCAATAATAATGAAACAAAGTGGTTACCGGTACTCATCTGCCATAATCCATTCCAAGTGTGTGAACAGAATTTGAGAATATTTGATTGAAAAACAACTGAGAAATGTGTACCTGAAGCAAATTATACAACATTTTTTTGAAAATGTATCTGTCCAAATTTGTATTCATTTCACACATCCTATAAAAGCAAAGTAGCACTACATGGTCATAAACAGCTCAGAATATACCGCTTCTTATATGTGACAAGAATCATAGCTGTACCTTTAGCATACATCCAGAAAATACTTAGTAAAGTGATGCCACAAAAATAGACTTTTTCATCGTGTAAGAGTACGTGGCGACCTTAATTGGGTACTGGCAATACCTTCTACAAGTGCATCAGTACAACGCAGTTTCTCTTGTTTGAAAAGATTCAATACTTTTGCATGTAACACAATATCTGACTCCAGAATTACATCATTGGCTATCTCCATAAATCGTGAATTGTAGTTGAAATTGATTGAAGACCTTCTATGAGGACATCATAGATAAGATTGCCAACCTTAGAGAACGGAGGATTCATTTAAGCTATACAAATAAGCGAGTTTGACTTTTTAGTGCGATAACTTATGTTTGGTTTGGTTTTGTTTTAAGTGCTAGGCTTTTAGTAGATATTTTAGCATTAAAATAGGAAAAGGATGTCAATATTCACAAACGCAAACATCATGCACTGATGAAATTAGGAGTTTGGCTCTTCACCTGATATTTGATCTACGAGCCGCCACTGCAATAAGGGGATAGTGGGCAGATTATGGACAGCGGAGGAGACATCATTTCCACATCCATCATTACAAAAGGTATTTCGACGAATTTCAGTAATTACCCCCGCAGGAGCTCAACTTGTGGGACGTGGATTGGTGACCACGAGACCCCAGCTGAGTCCGGCATTGCTTCCACTTACTTGTGCCGGGCTCCTGTCGACCTCCCTTGGTCGACATTTGTTCTTTTCCGACCCCGATGGTATTAGGGTATCCGAGGCCTAGGGAGTGTTTCACTTTCCCGCTTTAATTGGCCCCTGTCTCATTTTTCCTGATCCCTCATTCTTCGAGGGGTCAGACGTATTGTTTTCTCCTGCCTTCTGCTCAAGGCCCTCAAGAAGGCAGGGTTGTATGTAGCCCCACCACTTCTGGTGCACCCTGGATAGTGCTACACCCTCAGGGGCTCACAGTATCTCCTGCCTTCTGCTCAAGGCCCTCAAGGAGGCAGGGTGTATGTAGCCCCACCACTTCTGGTGCACCCTGGATAGTGCTACACCCTCAGGGGCTCACAGTATCTCCTGCATTCTGCTCAAGGCCCTCAAGGAGGCAGGGTGTGTGTAGCCCCACCACTTCTGGTGCACCCTGGATAGTGCTACACCCTCAGGGGCTCACAGTATCTCCTGCCTTTTGCACAAGGCCCTCAAGGAGGCAGGGTGTGTGTAGCCCCACCTCTTATGGTGCACCCTGGATAGTGCTACACCCTCAAGGGCTCACAGTACCTCCTGCCTTCTGCTCAAGGCCCTCAAGGAGGCAGGGCGTGTGTAGCCCCACCACTTATGGTGCACCCTGGATAGTGCTACACCCTCAGGGGCTCACAGTATCTCCAGCCTTCTGCTCAAGGCCCTCAAGGAGGCAGGGTGTGTGTAGCCCCACCCCTTCTGGTGCACCCTGGATAGTATTACACCCTCAGGGGCTCACAGTATCTCCTGCCTTCTGCTCAAGGCCCTCAAGGAGGAAGGGTGTGTGTAGCCCCACCTTTTATGGTGCACCCTGGGTAGTGCTACACCCTCAGGGGTTCACAGTATCTCCTGCCTTCTGCTCAAGGCCCTCAAGGAGGCAGGGTGTACGTAGCCCCACCACTACTGGTGCACCCTGAATAGTGCTACACCCTCAGGGGCTCACAGTATCTCCAGCCTTCTGCTCAATGCCTTCAAGGAGGCAGGGTGTATGTAGCCCCACCACTACTGGTGCACCCTGGATAGTGCTACACCCTCAGGGGCTCACAGTATATCCTGCCTTCTGCTCAAGGCCCTCAAGGAGGCAGGATGTATGTAGCCCCACCACTAATGGTGCACCCTGAATAGTGCTACACCCTCAGGGGCTCACAGTATCTCCAGCCTTCTGCTCAATGCCCTCAAGGAGGCAGGGTGTATGTAGCCCCACCACTACTGGTGCACCCTGGATAGTGCTACACCCTCAGGGGCTCATAGTATCTCCTGCCTTCTGCTCAAGGCCCTCAAGGAGTCAGGGTGTATGTAGCCCCACCACTTCTGGTGCACCCTGGATAGTGCTACACCCTCAGGGGCTCACAGTATATCCTGCCTTCTGCTCAAGGCCCTCAAGGAGGCAGGGTGTGTGTAGCCCCACCACTTCTGGTGCACCCTGGACAGTGCTACACCCTCAGGGGCTCACAGTATCTCCAGCCTTCTGCTCAAGGCCCTCAAGGAGGCAGGGTGTGTGTAGCCCCACCACTTCTGGTGCACCCTGGATAGTGCTACACCCTCAAGGGCTCACAGTATCTCCTGCCTTCTGCTCAAGGTCCACCAGAAGGCAGGGTGTGTGTAGCCTCACCACATACGGTGCACCCTGGATAGTGCTACACCCTCAGGGGCTCACAGTATCTCCTGCCTTCTGCTCAAGGCCCTCAAGGAGGCAGGGTGTGTGTAGCCCCACTACTTCTGGTGCACCCTGGATAGTGGTACACCCTCAAGGGCTCACAATATCTCCTGCCTTCTGCTGAAGGTCCACCAGGAGGCAGGGTGTGTGTAGCCCCACCCCTTCTGGTGCACCCTGGATAGTGCTACACCCTCAAGGGCTCACAGTACCTCCTGCCTTCTGCTCAAGGCCCTCAAGGAGGCAGGGTGTGTGTAGCCCCACCTCTTATGGTGCACCCTGGATATTGCTACACCCTCAGGGGCTCGCAGTATCTCCTGCCTTCTGCTGAAGGTCCTCAAGGAGGCAGGGTGTGTGTAGCACAACCACTTCTGGTGCACCCTGGATAGTGCTACACCCTCAGGGGCTCACAGTATCTCCTGCCTTCTGCTCAAATCCCTCAAGGAGGCAGGGTGTGTGTAGCCCCACCTCTTATGGTGCACCCTGGATAGTGCTACACCCTCAGGGGTTCACAGTATCTCCTGCCTTCTGCTCAAGGCCCTCAAGGAGGCAGAGTGTGTGTAGCACAACCACTTCAGGTGCACCCTGGATAGTGCTACACCCTCAAGGGTTCACAGTATCTCCTGCCTTCTGCTCAAGGCCCTCAAGGAGGCAGGGTGTGTGTAGCACAACCATTTCTGGTGCACCCTGAATAGAGCTACACCCTCAAGGGCTCACGTCGGGTGAGTTCGGGAGTTGGCAACCCCGAGGCCTTCCTGAGCTGGATCCGGTTTACCTCCTTCTTCCATTGCCTTTGGGGCGGTCCCTCTTCTCTTTCCTTTTCATGTCTGCCTTTCTTGGCTCTCCTTTCTTCCAAGACCCTCAATTCTCATTCTTCGAGGATTGAGGGCATTTCCTTTCTTCCTGTCTTTTGTTTACATTCTTCTCCTTTTTTGTTTCCCATTCCCTCTTTGTAAGTCCGTAATTAGTTTTAGTTGTAAGTTTCATTTCATCATCTTTCATTTTTACTATCACCCAAATCATTAGGGTCAATAAGCTAGATGCTTGGCCCCTAAAACAACAACAACAACAATTATTACGGTATCAGTAATTTGTGGACGGTTCACCACTCCTGAATTGTTGCCCTACAAACCACTGCAAATAGCCGAAATACCTTTTGTAATGAATAATAATTGTGTTATAAACCATTTGCCTGGAGTAGAAGCGGTAAACCACGGAAAACCACTTCAGGTGCGGCTGACTTTCAGACTACTGTCGACCAAAGTATTATGTGTACTCGAGTTTGAAGGTTGTGAAGTAACCAATAGACCTACATAAAATCCAATACCATCAACATTTTCGTCGTTCTATTTTACGTTAGTTCATGTAGGTTTGGATTTTTAAATTTATATTTTAATATTTTTATCGCAGTTGGAACACAAAAAGTGCACGTTTTTAAGCGTGTTTCAACCATGCGTCACATTTAGGAATTATTATCTCAAAAACCCGTCATCAGATCGAATCCAAATTTTAACACAATATACATTGGAATGTTGTATAACTGGTTTATTAACTTCACAAATTTGTGTGTCCAAGAAACAAAGTTGTTATCATTGTTGTAAGGTAACTTTTTCTCGGCTCGGGGTGGTTGGAAAATTTAGTTCTTGGTTGCGTTGTAATCGTTATACATCAAAAAGTTATGCAGTATGACTGTGAAATACGTAAATTAATTCACTTATTTTATATCGGTTTGTATTTGTACGGGGAAATAACACATGGTTCACCAGCTAGCCGCTCCGGGAAAAGCTGTGCAGCGTAGCTGAGATGGAGCCCATCACTTCCGAGCGAGACGCGCCATGATGCGTGTGGGGACCATTTCGGCAACGCTGCACAGTGGTCCTTTTGCACGATCTGGGCGCTCAAAATGTAAAAAATAAATGTCTTGTATTTTCATGTTGTATGACATTTTTAGCATCAGCAATGTCAGAGGACCTCAGAACTGTACTTATGTGTCTTATTTGTTCACCCCCTGGAATGTGAAAGACCGCTGAAGTAGGACGTTCCTTATCGCATCCACAGCTGGAAGCAAAGCTGATTATGTTTGAATCTTGTGCCTGTAAAGACTTATTAGTTCAGCGATCTTCATCGTTTGTCAGTGGATATGATCTTTCTTTATGAAATTTGCAAAATCCTATACAAATCGCTGTGTTTATGAGATAAACTTGTGAAAATAGTGATTTTTTGTTATAAAATAATTCTTCTGTTATGGGTTTTCAGACCAGGAAATTCACAATTTTCAACCATTGGTGAATCTCTTTCCATTAGCCCATAGCCTACACCCTATTATGTTTTATGTGTAGAAATTATTTGCAACATTTGCAACTTTGGCTTTTGCTCTCGTTTTAGTGTTGTCATAAGGATTTTCGTGGAACAATCTTTACGATGCTTGGCGCCATGTAGGTGGAAAAGCGAAAGGATTTGAACCTATCTAATAGAAAACAGCGATCTGAAATCCCTTCGACAGTCTGTTAAGGATAATGTTAGAAAAAATCTTATTCATTTTTCCGCGCAGTTAAGAAAAACGTGGGTTGCCAATCGCAGGATCTTAAGAAAGTGTGTCACAAAATAAGAATAGCCTGGAAGGGAACCTGGAGAGGGAATACAGGTGAAGTGGGTCGTCCTTCTCAATCACTCGTGGAGTGTAGTGAATTTTCGAAACGAAGGAAATTGCGACCTTTAATACAAAAACTCAGCAGGGAAGAGCTAGCGTTAGAGTTACTCAAAAGTGAGTATACGCTTAGAAGGAAGGAGAGACACCACTGAACTTATTGAAGAAAAAACAGAATTTTTTCCCAGTTTAGCGGCGTTAACGAAAATCCTAATCCAGCTGAAAAAAATATATTTTTATTATTATTAGGCTATTAAGACAAGTTTAATCTCAATTATTGTTGTTGTTTATTTTAGGGGCTGCGACATCGTGCGCGTATAGTCCCATGTATTTTGGGTGTGTTTGTAATTTATGTGATAACCTGTGTTAAACCTGTGTTATTGTGATGCCTGTACTACTATTTGTACATTTGGGATAGGATTGGGAAGACGGCAGCCGTGACCTTAAGTTAGGAACCATCTCAGCATTTGCCTGGAGTAGAAGTGGGGGGAAACCACGGAAAACCACTTCCAGGGATGGTTGGGATGGGAATCGAATCCTCCTCTTCTCAGTTTTGCCTCAGGAAGCTTAGTTTACCCCGTACCAGCCCTCACACCAGAATTAAAATTTCTTGGCAGAGCCGGGGATCAAACCTGGAGCTCCGGGGCGACAGTCAAACTTAAATTCTTATAAATGAGAATAAGGAAATTGTTTTACATAATTATCAACAGTTATTTTAAGGTTTATAGACCATTTCTATATGCAAAGGTATTTTGCGCGGCCAGATACCCTAAAAAGACCACTGTGCGCTGTACAGCTTTTCCCGGAGCGGCTAGCTGGTGAAACATGTGTTATTTCCCCGTACAATTACAAACCGATATAAAATAAGTGAATTAATTTACGTATTTCACAGTCATACAGCACAACTTTTCGATGTATAAGGATTACAATGCAACCAAGAACTACATTTTCCAGCCACCCCGAGCCGAGAAAAAGTTACCTTACAAAAATGATAACTTTGTTTCTTGGACACACACAATTTTGAAATTAATAAACCTGTTATACAACATTCCAATGTATATTGTGTTAAAATTTGGATTCGATCTGATGACGTTTTTTTTAGATAATTCTTAAATGTGACGCATGGTTGAAACACTTAAAAACGTACACTTTTTGTGTTCCAACTGCGATAAAAAATATTAAAATATAAACTAAAAATTCCAAACCTACATGACCTAACGTAAAATAGAACGACAAAAATGATGATGATATTGGATTTTATGTAGGTCAATTGGTTACTTAACAAACAACCTTCAAACTCGAGTGCACATAATACTTTGGTCGACGGTAAGTGTATCCCGTTTCTCCCCTTTCTTGGCAGAGCCGGGAAGCGAACACGGGCCTCCGTGCTAGCCACTACGCATCGAGGCTGACATCTTACAGTTTCATTTTACAAGTGGAATTAAATAAAATGGAACGGTGCTGTGTCTCGTTAGAGCTCAAGGTCAGACCTGGCGGACAATAGTTGAAGAGGTGTTCGTAAAGAGTAGCATGAATAAAATAGTTGGGCATAGAACAAGTTAATGAGTCTCCTGCCACCCCAGCCGGCTACTTGCTTGCAACGTGGAAGACCTTATCATTTGTAACGCCCTAGTATAGGATTGCCAGATTTAAAAAAAATAAAATAAAAAAAGCCCGTCGAATGTGAATTCCTTTTGACGTCACAACGTATAATAAATTGTTGGAATACAGTGACGTTTGTGAAAAAGTGTTACAGTGAAAGGTGATGATATCGGTTTATCCCTCTTCTACTGCTGCGCTCGAGTGTAGCTACTGTCGTTTTTGGATGTCACGGGTGAACTTCGGAATGGATTTAGATGTGGTTTTCACTCTTCTGTAAAGGATATCTCGAGGAATATTTCTGTAGAAAATAATTTATTTATGATCAAAGGAAGCAGAGCAGTAACGATTTCAGTGAAAAAGTCGAAAAAGAAAAAAGAAACAACTAGAGTCAGTGCGCTTTTTACGCTTACGCTGGGTAAACCGTTAAAAATATCAATATATTATGAGTAAGAATTGTTCAATGTTTAGTTAAATGTTATATTTAAAAATAATAGTGGGTGTGTGCAACTACGATGCGCGACGATATTTGAGCATAACAACGTATTCTCGAACATATATGTTTAAACTATCGCTCTTGCGAAATTTCAGCTTCGTATATTCTTTTTAATTATGTATTTAGCGGAACGGAAAGTTCCAGGGAAACTCTAAACACAACCGCCTTCTAAGCATACGCTGGGTAAACCGTTGAAGATTCCGGGTTGTTAGTTCTAATATAAGGTGCTCCTAGAACAGTGCAAGTCACCCAAACAATGAAAAATGAAAATCCACAGCCGGCTTCCAGTCTCCGACCGGGTCAGGAATGGAATGAATGAAGCCCCCATCTAGCGGCGAGGATATGGACTGTGCCGGCTGCCGAGGCCTGACGCACTCCTCTGGGGCAATGATTAAATGCATGACAGATGAAATGAAATGATGGCGGAGAGTGTTGCTGGAATGAAACGTTGACAGGGAAAACCGGAGTACCCGGAGAAAAACCTGTCTGCCTCCGTTTTGTCCAGCACAGATCTCACATGGAGTGACCGGGATGTGAACCACTGACCCAGCTGCCGCCTAAGCCACGGAGGCTTTACCCAAACAATGACCATTTCGATAATCTGCACCATGAGTTTACGTTTATTTTGATGATGATGATCATCATCATCATCATCATCATCATCATCATCATCGATTGGAAGTCGCTTATAAGTGTTGCCTTAGTAATCGAAATAAGCTTTTCAGTCCGTGACGGATGGCATGTTTTTCACTAAAATTGTTATCGCTCGGCTTCCTTTGGTCACAAATGAATGTTTCTTCTACAGAAACCTTCCTCCAGAAATCCTTAACAGAATGGTTTTTATACTACTCTATGTAGAGATTAAATTTATTGGCAGAGTCGGGGAAATAAACCCGCTAGTACTGTATGAGAATCAGGATCAATATCTAGAAATAACATTTAAAAATAGAAAAACTATAATCTATTCCTTTTGTGAGTATTTTCGTTCTAAATTCCCTTTTGTAAGCATTACCGCTCTCCATTTTGTGAGTAGTTTCAATCTGAGTTCCTTTTTGTAAGTAGGCTATTTTCCTTCTCACTTAATTTTCGTTCTGGTTTCCACTTCATTGCAATTTCTCTATCACCCAGACCATTAGGGGCCGATAACCTAGATGTTAGCCCCCTTAAAACAACAATTATCATCAACAAACGTCAAGATGGCGGCCAGCAGGTGTGTAGCAGTTAGAGTGCTCCAACTTTTCCTCGTGTTCTACCTAGTAAAAAGCTCAGTGGGTGCCTCGAAAAAGATCCTCGATCATTCTTTAACAATTGAAGACTCGTGTGTGAACTCGGACCTGAAGGAACACCTCATGGTAGTTTGTAGACTCAATATATCTTCTCTCACATGGTGTGGAAGCGAGGGGCTGATAGTCACGGCAGCAGGCAGAGGGCGCCCAGCACTGCGCGGGGTTGCCAGACCGCCCGCTACATTATTACATCTCGTGGTGCTGTCTGTGGCTCTCAGTGGAGATGTGGAGATGAACCCAGGGCCGAATAAGGTGTGTATAATTTGTGATTCGAAGGGTCGTGTGAATCAGTTATTTGTGACATGTACATCTTGCCACTCTCAAGCGCACAGAACTTGTGCAAAAATCAGTGCTTCAAAACACAAAATAATCACCTCTGGGAAACAATCGTGGCTATGTTGGAACTGTTCTTTACCTCAGTTCTCTAACTCATTTTTTAATACATCGACACAGAGTGCAAATAGTGTAGATAGTGACGTAACACCCTCGGATAGCAAAGCATTGTCCATTTATTCCTTCAATGCTCGAAGTGTAACATGTCCCTCCAAACAACCGGACCTGCGTTCTTGTCTCACAGCACTTAATCCGTCAATTGTGTGTTCAGGGGAGACATGGCTGAAAAAATCCACTAACGACCCAGAAATATTTCCGGTAACATACACCATGTTCCGCAAAGATCGAACCTGGACATCAGGGGGAGGGGTACTAATAGCCATGAAACCTGAGTTAAGGCCTGTTCGCCAACGGGAGCTTGAAACTGATGCTGAGGCTGTGTGGGTGGAATTCACGTGTGCGAACAATACATTTCTAATAGGCTCTGTATACCGTGCTCCAAATTCAACTCGGCACATCAATGATGAACTTTTGGAGTCCCTCCGTCGTGTACAATACATCCAGCACAAATACAAGGCCATTTACATAACAGGCGATTTTAATTTAGAAATAGACTGGCAAAACTCTCCTCCCACTCCCAAGGATCCCATTGCTAATGAATTCCTTACCGCATTCTACGATTTATTCCTTGACCAATTAATAACCGAAGCAACTCGAATCACACAAACTACACGCTCCACAATAGACCTATTCCTAACAAGCCTTCCTTCCTCCGTACAGAAAGCTGAAGTCATACCCGGTTTCAGTGATCACGCAGCCATCTTTACCACATTGCATTACAACAAACCACGCAGCAAGAGCACAGTAAGGACAGTATACAATTACAAAAAGGCAGACTGGAAATTGCTATCATCTTTATTCCTCAAACACCTTCCCACCCCATGTATTCTGGACACCAGCGACATCAACTCAGTGTGGCACGCCTGGCGAAATTGTTTCTTTGAATGTGTGGATATAGCTATACCGAAAATAACCATTAGTGGGAAGAAAAATTCTCCATGGGTGACGAAGGAAGTCATTAAAATGATTAGGAAAAGGAACGTTTTATACAAGAAATGGAAAATTTGCTCAACTGACATCATGTGGGAAAAATACAAGAACATCAGGAACCAAACAAAGACATTAATTCGCGAAACATACGACAATTATATTCACAAAATAAGCAGCACCAGTGAAATGTGGAAATTTTTGTCCAGAAGACGCGGCACCGCTGCGCCAGCCTCATTTCACTGTAACGGTACATTCCTCAGTGCACCCCAAGATATTGCAACAGCGTTCAGTGACAATTTCAAGCAGAACTTTTCTAAGCCGGATATGACCACGAACCTGCTTCTGCCAAGGTCATCACTTCCACCCCTCCCACTCTCCAACCTGTACTTCACAACAACTGAGGTGATTCAGAGCCTACGGAAGATTAGACCACATGCGGCGACCGGCCCAGATGATGTTCCCGGACGGATCCTGCTGCAGTGTGCGGAAGCATTAGCGCCCTCTCTGAGTGCGTTATTCAACCTGTCTATCAACCAAGGTTCTGTGCCGTGTGGGTGGAAATGTGCTAACGTGGTGCCAATCTATAAGCAAGGTGACAGAGAAGATGTTGCAAATTACAGACCGGTGTGTCTAACATCTATAATTTGTAAATGTATGGAGCGGCTAGTAGCAAACAGTGTGCTGGAATTCCTACGGGAGAACAATCTGCTCGACCCAAATCAGCACGGTTTTCTTCCGGGTCGTTCTTGCACTACTCTATTGACAAAAGTCATTGATGAGTTTCAGTTCTACTTGAATCAGCCAGAAGTGAAACAAGTGGACTGTATTGCACTGGATTGGGCTAAGGTCTTCGATCAAGTGTCTCATGAAAGACTTTTGTTAAAGCTACAGCAGCTTAACATACGGGGTAGCTTACTTGCATGGGTGAGGTCATTCCTAGAGGGTCGAACACAGTGTGTGGTGTACGGAGGAGCTCGATCGCAGGCTGCTCAAGTTACTTCTGGAGTGATTCAGGGCTCTGTGATCGGACCTCTTCTCTTCACTATATATGTGCTCGATCTTCCTGGCTGTGTCACCTCATCAATGTCACTATATGCAGATGACACCGTGCTATACAGGGGCATTAAATGTGAAGAAGATTCCCTCTGTCTTAAATCAGATCTGGACAACTTATCGCTGTGGTGTTCTGTGAATAATTTAAATATAAATGTACAAAAATGTAAATACATAAGAATAACCAGGTCACAAAAACCCATTGAGAATGAATACAAAATTATGAACAGTGTCATCCCACAGTGCACAAACTTAAAGCTATTAGGGGTAACAATCTCCGACACCCTGAATTGGAACATGCAAAGTGAAGAGGCAAGATGTAAGGCCACCAAAGTTCTGGGTTTCTTGTACAGAAACATGAGAGGTTGTAAACCTAGAGCCTTCAGGATGGCTTACACATGCATGGTCCGTCCGATATTAACGTACGGCTTACCTGCTTGGCATCCCACTACAGCGGAAAACATGAGCAAGCTCCAGCGTGTACAGCGCCGCGCAGAAAGGCTAATAGCTCGTTATTCCCCTTCCCCTTTGTCAAAATCTCCAGAGGCAACAACCAAACAAATTGATCTAATTTTTCTTAAAAAATCCCTTACAGGTTCCATTAATATTGACCCTTTTTGCCGACTGTCATTGGCATATCGCTCAGTTCGGAGAGGACGAGGTGTAACCCTCGTTCCGCCCTTCGCACGTAGCAATGCTTACCTGACAGGTTTCTACGGCCGCTCAGCGCGGTTATGGAACGCGCTGCCAGGGGATGCCAAGATCTTGCCTCTTAGGAAATTCAAGCCGTACGTAAAAAAGTACATTGTATAAATAAACGTATGTATGAGTGATTGATTGTCTCGCTGAATGAATGAGTATCTGAATGGAATGAATGTATGTATCGCGTGATCGAGGTTATGAAAGTGCGTGCGTGAGAGAGTGAGTGAACAGGAAAATGTACTATGTCAATATTCTAAATATGTAAATACTGCAAATATCTTTGTAAAACTTGTAAATATTGTTAAAACAAATGTAGATGTAAGCTGTGCCTGTGAAGCATGAAATATGTATGTGGGGCTTGCGCTTTTTCACTAGGCCTTCCATACTTCGTGTACGATTTATGGTAAATAAATAAATAATAATAATAATAATAATAATAATAATAACATGACTCGACAATTTGCTGTTTGCTGTATCTGGGGGTAATAGGCTCTCCCGCTAGCTAGGCTGTAACTGTCGCCTCAGTAGTTGAATGGAGATCGTTCGAAGAAATTAAAACGTAAAAACACTTAATAAGTGGACGATGTATTGGAGATAGAGATGTGCTCTCGCGGATTGTTTTTTTTTTTTAGAACTTTTCATGCTGAATGCAATTGAGGTTGAAAACGCTCACAAAATGTAATTTAGATCGAAAAGACTAAAAAAATGCAACGGAGATTAAAAACACCTACAAAAAATCGCTAAATGGAATTGAGATACACGGAGAGCCAATTAACAAAAACAGTGCGTGAATCTTAAAGAGAAAAGGAAATATAATGAAAAGAAAACAAGAGGTCAGACCACTCGAAGGAGGGATCAGGAAAGATGAGACAATGGCCAATTAAGGCGGGAAAGTGAAAGACTCCCTAGGCCTCGGATACCCTAATACCGTCGGGGTTGGAAAAGAACAAGAGTTGACCAAGGGAGGTCGACAGGAAAGAAGACGGCGAGGAGCCCGGCACAAGTGGAAGCAATGCCGAACTCAGCTGGGGTCCCGTGGTCGCTAACCCACGTCCCACTATATGTACCCAATTGTAATAATAATAGTGATAAAGATATGCTGGACGGGTGAGCCGGACGACTGTCAAGGGGATGTCACGTGATATTATGTAGACTCGCTCTACGCGCATACGACCGGCCACGAAAGGCTGGCCCATGTATACTTACCGATATTGGAATCTACAGCACATCATCTGTCGAGAAATAGCAATCAAGTTGTACAGTATTAAACATAATACAATTCCGAATAGAATCGATCATACTATAACTCCTTACCGTCCCGTTGTTCACATCGCTGGAACATAGGGCATCGCCATCGGACTCTTGTTTCGTGCCATTGCCTACACTTCTCCCCGCTTCTGCAGTTTCCGTCTCCACTGTCCTCCTCCAAGTTTCCCTCGGTCTTCCTCTTCTATCGGAGAAGAGGATTCCAACTCAGGGCTTGCCTCTCCATTGCCGTCTCGTTTTTGCCCAGTGTATGTCCAACCCACTTCCAATTCTTGCCTCTAACGAGGGGCGTATATAAGCCCCCCCCCCCCCCCCCCCCCCCCGAAATGTTTGTCACATATATTATTTGTTTATGATTTAAAACATTAAAAACCAATACAGTCATGTGCTATTGTTACTAAGCGACGTTTGGCAACGTTGCAAAGCGAGGCGAAGGTAGAGGAATGTAAACAGTGTGACAATCAGTTTGCTCTGATCTTATGTGTAACAACTCTCCAGTGCCTTCGCTCTTATGAACAGCAACAAGCGCCCTTGAAGCGTGTGACAAAAGTTTTTTCCCTAACTTTTATACCCTTATCAAACTTTTGGCAAATTTGCCTCTCTCTGTAGCTACCGGTACTGCCGAACGGAGTTTGAGTTGGTAGAAAGCATACTTAAGAAATTCTACTTCTGAAAACAGACTCAACGGTCTAGTATTGTCATCTATTCACAGAGACATACATCTCACTGACGATGAAGTAATGAACCGATTTGGCAATGCTTCAAGAAACCTTGACTTTATATAATAAGTGTAAGTTGTAAATCAAAACAGTAACATTAATTCTTTCCATGTAAACACTATCAAGTGAGCAAGAGGATTGCATTAATACAAAAGTATCATAAAATTGTCTTAGTTGTGTTTGACATTAACCAAACATAAAACATCACAACAAATTGGTTGAAAAAGAGATGCCAGATAGCCTTAAAACTCATCATTTTGCCCCAAATTATACAAAAGTTTCCCGGCGAGAACCCCGGACCCATATTCTTTGGGCCTACAGCCTGCCCCCTAACCCCCGGTTGGGCACCCCCCGAAATAAAACTCTATATACGCCCCCGCATTTAACTGTAAGTCCACGAGCTTCTCGTTTGCAAGATTCCATAGTTCTTCATTGGATATTATATTTGGCCGAAACACTCGAAGATTCTTCGCAAGCATCGGTTTATAAAGGTTTGGATTTTCTTTATGATTGATTTTGTTACTTTCCAAGTCTCACACCCAAGTAGCAACACTGATTTTACATTGCTATTGAATATTCGGAATTTGGTTCGTGTGGAAATCTCATTGCTTTTCCAGATAGGATGCAACTGGATAAAGGCTGCATTTGATTTCTTGATCCTACTGCTCACATCCTCCTCTGCTCCCCCAGTTTTAGAAACGATGCTACCAAGCTACGTAAATTCTTTAACATCCTTTACGATTCTTCCGTTTATTTGAAACATCGTATCGCTTGTTGGTTGGTTCTTAAGTTTAGGGGCTGCGACAACGCGGTCTTGTAGCCCCGTGTACTTTGGGTGTGTGTAGAATCTGTCTGACAACCGGTGTTAATTGTGATGACTGTGTTAGTGTGTGTATCTATTTTTAAAATTTTAAGTACTGCAACTTAGAATTTTTCAAATAGTTCCTACTTTTGCCGCCAAGCGCCACCGTCAACGACTACTAGGCCAAGTTCAGAACGTAACTACTAGACGCCACCGCAGTCGGCTCCTGGCAACGAACGTAGAAACCTAAGAGCGTTGTTTACATTCTTAACCTATCCAATTCAGCTTCACACAGGTGCAATTAGTGGAATGTTCTTTAACATGGCATAAATCTATGACATGGGACCGCCGGCTTTACTTCCCCTCCGAAGGAAGGCATACTGAGGGATTTTTAACGCTCTTAAGTATCGCTTGTTACGTTTAGTCTTAGTGATTTGGTCTTCCCTGAATTTACAGTTAACCCTAGCCTTCTCGCCTGTTCGTGTAGATCTTCCAGTTTGGCATTCATAAGCCGAAAGCTTTGCGAGAGGAGGCACACATCATCCTTACCGGAGACAAGAGTTGAAGTAGGGTGCGTATGAACACACTCACGGTCCGCTACAAGTGAATGTTTGATGTCGTGCCACATCTTATAAGCGTGATTGACACACACGTAGAGCTGAACGGAATTTTTTTAAAGAACGTTAAAAATCCCTCAGTATGCCTTCCTTCGTATGGGAAATCAAGCCGGCAGTCCCATGACATAGATTCATGGCATGTAAAAGAACCTTCCACTAACTACACTATTGTGGAAGCTAAAATTTGTAGGCTAGTTTGATAACGCAATATTAGTTCCAACGTTAGCTTGCCACGGTGGGTGAGTGGATAGCGTGTCGGTGTACTAACCCCAAGTTTTCAGGTTCGCTCCTGGCCGTGGTAAGTGATTTTGTAAGGCGGCAAAAATACGACACGCATGTCATACGATGTCGGCATCTCAAAGAACCCATTTGAATTCAGTAGGCAGTGTTCAAAATGGCAAAATTAATCTCGGGAGTTTCCGCCAACACAAAGTTCCTCATTTCTCTACTAGAAAGCGCTATAGTGTTCAAGGAGCATAGACATCTAACCTCCTTGACTTTCATAGTGATTCAAGGACAACGGAAATTCGACATGCAAGCTACCCTCTGGGTGTCAAATTACAAAGCTTGCACCCGGCACCCGAGGCCATACGATATTATTATTATTATTAGTTCCAACGTTCTCCGCCAGGTGCTCGCTGCGATTGCATCTAGTAGCCAAGTCCAGAGCTAGGTGTAGCTGACGATAGCATTTGGTAGCAATAGTAGGAACTACTTGAAATTGATCGTCTGCAGTCCTTACTTGAATTACCGATTAATTTTTTTTGCGATACCATCGCAGGATGACTTTTTTTCAGAATTCTTATTTATTGGTAAACAATTAACCTACAGTATGTATCAGTTTTACATCTCTGAATGAAATAAAATATTAGTCACTTTTCATGAAAAGTTCACTTAAAGAGTTCACCAGAAGTTCGCCACTCATGTTCTGAAACGTTGTAATCATTTTTTGCATATCCATATTCCCCGTTTGTGTCTTATAACCTGAAATTATAAATATGAATGCTCTCTCACAAGGACCAGACCCTTCGTTGCTCTTCTTAGCCATATCATTGAGCTCATTGATGACGTCACTAGATCGAAACTAGCTTTCTTCTTCAGCTGTTCTATGTTTACATTTCCGTCGTCGTCCATCACGGTAAAAGCGTGCATCATGCTCGAAATAAATCATTTGGTATTGTTTTGTATATCTTTGCATCTAATAATTTTATAGAACTGGATCAAATCTTTCCGAGTTGTGTTGGTTTTTGAGAGGCAGTTTTCAGTGTTTGTAACGAAACATCCCCTCAGTACTGTTTCAAAATTTGGCCGTCACATCCGACAATCAAAACTGAAACAGATGCGTTGAAAACTTCTGTACACTTTTGCTTTGTGCCATTGTCCAGCGTATTCTTCTGATGCAACTTACAAAGTCCCTTAAGGTGCCTCCACCTCTTAGAATTTTCAGCCAAGATTTTGAATTCCTGTTCAATGTTTATAATTTAGGACAGGAACAAATAATAATATCGTATGGCCTCGGGTGCCGGAAGCAACTTTCTTTCTTTCTCCGTTACGGTCTTCTAAGGACCACGAGCCAATTACAATGTTTATTCCTTTGGTGTTCTTTCTTCTTCCTCCTCCAGGTCTCCTTCTTCCTTCAGGACTCCTTCATCTTCACACTCTGCATCTTCTTTCTCTCTTCGGACCATTTTGAGCCTCTTTTCTTTTCCTTCCTTCCTTGGAACCCTTCCATTCCCAACACTTTTTTCCTAAAAAATTATCTCTCTATTGCATCTTCTTCTCTTATATTGTTACCCCCAGGGGCTCACATCTAGTGGGCGTGGGTTGGCGACCACGGGACCCCAGCTGAGTCCGGCATTGCTTCCACTTACTTGTGCCGGGCTCCTCTCCGTCTTCTTTCCTGTCGACCTCCCTTGGTCAACTCGTTGTTCTCTTCCGACCCCGACGGTATTAGGTTATCCGAGGCCTAGGGAGTCTTTCACTTTCCCACCTTAATTGGCCCTTGCCTCATCTTTCCTGATACCCTCCTTCTGAGAGGGGTCAGCCTTCTTTTTCTTTTCCTTTTACCTCCTGCCTTGTGCTCAAGGCCCTTAAGGAGGCAGGGTGTATGTAGCCCCACCACTTCTGGTGCACCGTAGATAATGCTACACCCTCAGGGGCTCACGGCTGGTGAGTTCGGGAGTTGGCGACCCCGAGGAATTCCTGAGCTGGGTCTGTTTTCCCCTTTTGTCCCTTACCTTTGGGGCGGACCCTCTCCTCTTTCACTTTCCTTTCTGCCTTTCATGGCTCTCCTTCCTTCCAAGTCCCTCAACCCGCATTCTTCGAGGGTTGAGGGCATTTCTTTTCCTCCTGTCCTTTATTTGCCTTATTCTCGTTTTGTTTTCCATTTCTTCTTCTAGTATGTAGGTTAGTAGTTAGTTTTAGTTTTAAGTTTGCATTTCATTTTCATCTTCACGATCACCCAAACCATCAGGGGCCGATAACCTAGATGTTAGGCCCCTTAAAACAACAATTATCATCATCATCATCATCATCTTATATTGTTTCTTTCCAAATCCTTTTTAACTTCTTGAATCCAAGTTGTTAATTTATTGTTCCAAAGATATTTGAATATCGCTTTGGTTAACCTGTTGTCATTCATTCTATATAAATGTCAAAAAAATAGCAATCGCCTCTTTTTTATTGTGTCTTATGTTTTAATGTTGCGGTATATTTCATCATTACTTCTTAATTTCCAGAATTCTGTAATTCTTAATGGACCTAATATTTTCCGTACAATTCGTCTTTCTGATACTTCCAATTTATCTAACTTATAATTCAGTGCTTGACATTCGCTTGCGTATAGGCATTCTGGTTTGATTACTGTAGTGCTGTATTTTCAAGTTTCTAGATAAAAAAAAAATGTGTAGGTGTTCCTAGTTATACCATATGCTCTTTCCAACTTGTGTACTCTTTCTTCTACAGCAGATTTTTCTAAACCATTTTCCGGAATGATTTCTCCCAAATATTTGAATTTGTTATTTGATGCACAGAGGGCAGTTTGCATGTCGAATTTCGCTGTTCCTTGCAGCGCTATGAAAGTCAAGGAGGTTAGATATCTAAGCTCATTGACACTACAGCGCTTTCTACTAGAAAAAGGAGGAAGTTTTCGTGTTGGCGGAAAATCCCGAGATTAATTTTGCCATTATGAACACGGCCTATTGAATTCAAATGGGTTCTTTGACATACCAACAATATATAACATGCGTGCCGTGATTTTTGCTGTGTTTCAAAAAAAATCACTTACCATTGCCAGGAGCTTAGGGTTGGTAGACACGATAACCACTCACTTGCCGTGGCAAGCTGGACAGGAACATTTTTCTTTTACTTTGATTTAGCACAGTTACGTTAAAAAGATACAGTCAGTCTGAGAGACTAGACTTTATATCATTTCAAATGACGCATGCTAAAAATGCTAGAAAGGCTCAGGAGGGCTTCTCGTTTCGCTCGAAGCCCCAGGACTATTTCAACAGACTCCATTGCCCATTAACTTGGGCTTCCCGCGCGGGGAACGGAGAGCGGGAGGTGCACTCTGCTGCACGACGTCACGCACTCGCCGTCTCCTTATCGCATAACGCCAGACTCCAGGAGTAAACTCAGACTCTGTCAATATGCACTGAACAACATGATGACGTCATACTCGTAACTGTAACGCATAACGGTAGACCTAAGCATAACGACGAAGTCGACAAGATCATTTGAAATGATAAGATAGATAGATAGATGTCATTTATTGCATAAACACAAGAGAACATCAAGTACAATGCAATCGTCAAACAAACTAACATATGGAAATGTAGAATATATATACACAGTGTTGTGCTCTGAATATCTCACACACACACACACACACACACACACACACACTCACACTCACACACACTCACACACACACTCACACTCACACACTCACACACTCACAAGAGTACATTATTTACAGCATACATTTGATATAAATGCATATTACAAAGCAAGGTCAACATGCCGGTTTAAGTCCTACATCAGAAAAGGTGAAATAGTAACAGTGAACTACACCAAAAGCTAAGTATGTCTAATTGACTTACAGGCTTCAAAGAATTCATCTGTTTTACAAATGCTGTTGTTAGTTAGTAGAGACTTAATCTTTTGTTTGTAGATATTCAAAGGCAAATGCCTAACAATGGCTGGAAGTGAATTGAAAAATTTCAGGGATATATAAATGAATGTCTTCTGAGTTCTACTGAACTTTCATCTGTAAAGCCCTAAGTTGTTCCTATTCCTCGTGCTATAACAATGTGATAGACCCAGCACCTCATACTTGTTGTGGTTTTCTTTGATATATAAGAGGCACTGGAAAATGAACACTGCTGGCAAAGTCACTACACCTACAGTAACAAATGCTTGCCTACAATGACTTCGAGGAGGAAGACCACAAATTAACCTCAGAGCTCTTTTCTGCAATCTGAACAATTTCTCCGCATGCAACATGTGACCCCAAAGTAATGTTCCATAGGCCAAATGGCTATGAATTTGTGCAAAGTAGACTACTCTTAATACATTGGTACTGATGCATGATCTAAGTCTTCTCAATAAATAAATCCCACTACAGACCTTAGATGCAATATTCTGTATATGTTTCTCCCATTTTAGTTCGGAATAAATCGTGAAACCAAGGAAATTAATTGTACCCCTGTCGATGTCTCCTCCATGAACGTAATAGAATTCTAAGTCCAGAGTTTTACTGACATTCAAACAAAGAAGATTAGCTGTACACCAGTCTTGGATAGTGTCTGAAATATGATCACTTCCATGGTCTGGAAGCAGTGCAGATTGTGAACTTATACAAATATTAACATCATCTGCAAAGAGATAGCTATCTACGTTGGGACCAGATAGGTGATAAGGCAGATCGTTAATGTCAATAATAAATAATATTGGACCGAGGATAGACCCCTGAGGAACGCCATGATTGTCAGGCAAAAAGGGAGACTCATTTTCTCCTAATACCACATTCTGGAATCTGTCACACAGGTAAGATTGAATAAGGGAAATTGAATAGTCTTCAAAACCATAAAATCGCAGTTTGTCCTTCGTATCTTATGGGATACAGTGTCAAAGGTTTAGACAGATCATAGAGTTTAGCCTGTAATGGATTACGGTCATCTAACTTGTTCAGACAGTTGCTCACAAAAGAGATTGCTGCTTTCACCGTACCTCGCCCGGTTCTGTAACCAAACTGGGAGTTGTTAAACAAGTTAAAAAAAAATAGGATACAATCTGATCGTTGATTATGGTCTCAAAAACTTTTGAAACTGCAGGGACTAAAGTAATTGGCCTGTAGCTGTCAAATATTAGAGTATCCCCATTCTCATGAACTGGCATGACCCTACCCAATTTAAAGTCGGCTGGAAATTCTGATTTCAGGATACATGTATTAAATAAATGTGTCAGAGGCTCTTCAATAAATACTGATTCATGTTTCAAAATCATAGGTCTCAGCTGATAAACATTAAAACAATTGCTATTTTTCATTTTTGCTAGTACCCTCCTTACATCCCTAATTTCTACTGTGCTGAACTTAAATTTGCAACTTGGTCGCGGTAATATCCTCATATAGTACCGTAATTTGAATCGTAATTATGAGTTTCAGATCTAACCGATTCTACAATTCTTTCCACTTTATTAATGAAAAATTCGTTGAGGTCAGTGCAAGACAATTCGTGGTTACTAATTCTATCCTTTATACCAAATCCACTTTCTTTCCTAATTAAGTTCCACATTGCTTTTGATTTATTTGAAACCTGGTTAATAACACCGTCATTAACCTGTTTTCTAGTTTCCCTAACTAACCGAGTAATTTTTTTCTTGTAGACCTTATATAGGAGTTTTATTTCTTCTTCTTCTTCTTCTTCTTCTTCTTCTTCTTCTTCTTCTTCTTCTTCTTCTTCTTCTTCTTCTTCTTCTTCTTCTTCTTCTTCTTCTTCTGAGACCACAAAGGATCACTTTACCCAACCATTGGTTCGTCGACTTGTAGGAACTGTACGAGCCTTGCGGTCCTCCCAGTACTTCTTCATGCGTATTGATCGTCTTGCCCGTTCTTCGGCGGAAAATATTCTTGTAGGAATTTTCCTTTTTGTGAGTGGAAAATGAAACGTCATATTTTTAAGTGCTGTAGTTAAACTTTTCTTATTTGCAGCATCTTCTGTTGTTAGGCCAATTTCTTTTAAGTCCTCTCTGATTTCTTTTAACCATCGGCATCCAGTTGTTGTGTTTTTTGAAGCAAGATTGTACTGCACTAGTTGTTTTAGAAGACGTGAATCTGGCATTCTCATGATGTGCCCAAAGAATCCTAGTCTTTTCTTTCGCATGGTATCAGTAATGGGTTCTAGGTTGTTATAGACCATATTGTTAGGTATTATTCGCCATTGCCCATCTTTTTTATATCCTTTATTGATACAAGTTCTTCCAATTCGCCTTTCGATCTTCTGTAATCTGTCGGTTTTAGAATGTTCATTTAGATGGAATAATGTTTCTGCTGCATATGTGGCTTCCGGTTTTATGACTGTATTGTAATGTTTAATTTTTGCATTAATTGATAAGCATTTCTTTTTGTAAGTTTCCCATGTTAATTTTTGTGCCCTAGATAACTTGTTGGTTCTTATTTGAATTGACGCTTTCTCATTTAAATTGTTTGTTATTAGCTCTCCTAGATATTTGAATCGTGTTACAATTTTAATTTTTGTATCATTAATTTGTATTTCCTTTAATGGTGTTGGTTTTTGTGGCATGATTTCTGTTTTTTCGAATGATATCTTAAGGCCAATTTTATTTGCAATTGTCTGAAGCTCTGATATCTGTGTTTTGGCTTCCTCTAAATCTTTCGCCAATAATGCCATGTCGTCTGCAAAACCAAGACAGTTTGTTTGAATTTTTCTCCCTATTTTTATATTTGGAGGGCATTTCTTAGACCATTCTCGCATTACAATTTCCAATGCACAATTAAATAGTAATGGTGATAAGCCATCACCCTGTCGTAAACCGGTTGTGACCTCAAATGGGTCAGAGAATTCATCTCTGAATTTAACTTTTGATTTGGTGTCTGTAAGAGTTAGTTTTATGAGATTTGTCAATTTGGGGTGTAATCCCATGTCTTAGAATTTTTAATGAAGATTCTCTATGAATACAATCATATGCTTTTTTAAAGTCGATAAATGTTATCACCATATCTCTATTCCTTTTTCTATTATAATCCATTATCAATTTTAGGCTCATAATTTGATCTGGGCAACTTCTCCAGGGCCTGAAACCTCCTTGATATTCTCCTAATTCATTTTCAAGTTGTACTTTAATTCTATTGAGAAGAATTCGAGAAAAAATTTTATAGGTAACAGCCAGGAGTGAAATCCCTCGGTAATTGTTAGAGTCTGTCTTATCCCCTTTTTTATGTAGTGGATGGATGATAGCTGATCTCCAATGTTCAGGGAATTTTCCTGTAATCCAGATGTTGACTAGTTGTTGGTGAAGAGCGATTTTTGCCGAATTACCAGCATACTTCCAAATCTCTGCAAAAGTCTGGTCTTCTCCAGGGGCTTTGAAATTCTTCATCTCATTCAGTGCTATGTAAACGTCTTCTAATGTGGGCGGGTTAATGTTCTCCGGTGGTGTTGTTATTGGAGTGTCAACATCCAATTGGAGAAATTCTATGGGTTCTTCACAGTTTAGGAGTGTCTTAAAATATTTAGCCATAATTTGTGCATTATCCTGGTTGTTGTGGGCCAATTTACCATTTTCATCTTTTAACAATAAGGTAGGTGCTTCATATTTTTTCAGATGTTGATTAAAGATTTTGTAATAATTCCGCGATTGTGAAATTTTGAATTCCTCTTCAATTGTTTGTAGGGTGTCAGTATGATATTGCCGTTTTATTCTTCTTAAAGTTTTAGTTGTTTCTTTTCGTTGTGTAACTAACTTTTGAAAACATGTTTCAGATTTTTGGGATTGGTGTAATAACCACGCTCGGTGTCGTTTTTCAATCATCTCATCACATCACATTCATTATTCCACCATTGATGTTTTTTCCGCGGTTTAAATGGAGCCAGGTCTTCTGCTATTCGTTGTAGGTTGTGAACCAAGTTTTCGAGTTTATCAGTTATTTTAATGTTTCCAGTTGCTTTTTGGTACTGTTCACTGTTGATTAACTGGATAGGATCTATTGTTCGTTTAGTTTTGGGGGTTTTCCTTTGTTGTCTCTTCTGGGGCGTGAGTTTAATTTTAATTTTGACTACGTAGTGATCAGAACCTGTGTCAATTCCGCGGAGGACTTTGACGTTATAGATCTCTTTATGGTGGTGTTTATCCATGCACACGTGGTCCAGTTGCCATTCTCCCTTAGTGTAATCAGGGTGTTTCCATGTTTTAAGTTTTTGAGGTTTTCGTTTAAAACATGTAGATTTTGAGATTAAGTTATGGTTTCGACACAGGTCAACTAGTCGCTCTCCATTTTTATTTGTTCTATTGTGTGCTGGCCATTTTCCGATGATGTCACGGTATTTTCTTTCTCTACCTAGCTGAGCGTTAAAGTCGCCAATTAATAATTTAACATGGTGTTTGGGGATGTTATCTATGGTTTGATCCAGTAGGTCCCAAAATTCTTCTGTTTCTTCACGGTCTTTGGGGGAAGTGTTTTTATCATTAGTGGGAGCATGGGCATTTGTGATAGTATAAATCTTATTAGATGTGTTAAAGGTGAGTGTTGAGATTCGAGGAGATGGTGAGCGGAATTCTTGAACTGAATTTATAATTTTAAGGTTGATCAGAAATCCTGTTCCAAATTGTGGAACATTCTTCATGACTCTCTTCCCCGGTATACCCTTATATAGTCGATACCCTTGAGATTCCAAAGCATCCTGGTCAGTGTTCCTCAATTCCTGTAATCCCATGATAAGAATTTTGTGCTGATCCATTATGTCAGTGATCACCTTTAGCATACCAGTTTGCATGAGATCCTGTACTAATATAATAACTATAGAACATGTTGCAAGAGTCCTTAAGTCTATCGATTTCTTCACTCTTAATCTTCGAAGGTTTTGGTACAGAGCTTCTTTTTGTTAAACTCCTGAATGGGAAAGCTATATTTGCTATTTCTTTCAGTTTGTAGATTAGAAACTGAGTCTTAGTACTAATGTTATGACAATTATACATGAAGTGCCAATCTGTAGTCAAAAGTTCCAGCTTAAAGTTTAGGATGTTGGAATCCTTCATTACAGTAACTTTCTGATTGGGTTGTTTGCAATCAGCAAAAGCTGTTTTTGAAACAGGGACTACCGATTTTAATACAATCGGCCAGTGATCTGATACTATTGACTTTATTATTTGGCAACTGGTAACTCTTCCCTGGAAGGTAACTATATTATCAATGCAGCTTCCCCCACCCCCTGGTGGCCTTTTAATATCTGTAGTAGATATTGACAAATTGAATGAAAGAAAGAGATTATTTAACTCTACACACTCAGCACTGCCTTCAAACCTGAAGTCAACATTGAAATCAGCACACAAAATAATATTAGCATTAAAACTAAAAACATAGGCCTACTCAAGAACATCACTAAGCTTATTGACAAAACCCACAAACTCCTTATCAATTCCATTTGGTCGGTACAGAGCTAATACAATTGTGTTGAGTGAAACTATATCTGAAGCTCTTACAATGTTTGTCCACCCCTTATTATTCCAGTTTACCGGGGATGAGATAGGATGCAATTCTATGTAGTGGATGGTTTTTACGGCCAGATGCCCTTACTGCCGTCAACCTCATGAAGGGAGTTCATGAGAGATGACATTAATGGTGGTGTATGAAGCTGGGCAAGGATGTGGAAGGAAGCGGCTGTGTTCTGTCAGAGGTACCGTCCCAGCATTTTTTCCTGAAGTTGAAAATGGGGAACCACGAAGAAACACTTCAAGGACGGCCGACAGTGGGGCTTGAACCCATGTCTACAGAGTCCCGCAAAGAGCCTGGCCCGATGGCCTAGAGCTGCGCGTTAGCGAGAGCAGCTACCGCTGTCTGTTAAAGATAAGTCATGCAATATCATATTTTATTATTATTATTAATCTTGATTGGTCACATTGGACCACTTGAGTCGTTCCACAATCACTTCTTCTTTGAAGGTAGTACTGCTTGGTTCTTGCGCTCTTTCCAGTACTTTTTCATTCTTTCAGATCGGGATTTTCTCAACTCATCTGAAATCTCCATAGGCTTTCTGTGTGTCATTTCTGCAGAAAATTTGTGAGTTTTAAGTATGGTGTTAATTTTATTTTTCTCCTCGGCATCTGTTATCTTGAGTCCAACTGCTTTGAGATCTTGTTGGATTTCTTGGATCCATTTACCTCCAGTTTTCTTTCCTAGATTTCTCATCATATTTTAATTAATTAAATGTCTGTTTTCCTTCTGTGATAGCGTAGTGCAAGGGGCGGGCGAAGTACAAGCGACAAAACGATTGACTAATCGATTAATCGTTATTTGTAGCAATTAATCGAATGTTCTGATTCGATTAATCGATAACTGTAATAAATCTATTAAAAGTAGACTAGCGCTTAGAGACAGCCCAGCGGGGCTAACGAATATAACCGATTAGCCTACCTCTTCCAGACAGACCAAGCGGGGCATGATCCTTGGGCAGCCATTTTTCTTTCGTTTATCGACGGGCTATTTGTTCTGTGAATAATCGCTTGATTTGTTGTTCTGTGCGTTAATTCTAGAGTCTCAGGCACTCACTGGACAACTGAAATAAACGCAAGTCCAGCCGCTAAGTCTCCTGCAGGGTGACCATCCCCTTATCTCCACTAATATCTTCCCTGGCCCTTTCTCAACAGCTTATGAATTGCTTGGAAAATCCGTTTCATGTACCTGAGTTTCTAGTGAACAAATATATTTCACTTGCGAATAAATATTTTTCTTTTACAGTAGGAGACAGAATATGTAATTTTAAATAAATCAAGTAAAGTTATGTTAAAAATGTAATTTTGATCAAATATGTAAAATAAAAACACACAATATTAATTTTAAAGTAAAAATATCTAAAACAAATGTCATTATGATAAAATATGTAAAATATGTAACAATCAAATGTAATTAGATGATAGCTAAGGTTCTAATTCATGGACATTTATCATTTTTAGTTATGCATAAGCAAAGGGAAGGGATATGTATTTATATAATAATCCTAGCCCTAATGATCGGTCTAGGTTATGAAGTTTCGGGTACGTTAGGTTTGCCCCGCTGCACTGGTCTGTCTCGGCGCGTGTCAAAATATCGTGAAGGGGGATGGATGATCGGTTGCGGTCGTGAGTATTCGGATCGCTTCGTTAGCCTCGCTGGGCTGTCTCTAAGCGCTAGTAAAAGTAGCAGCCCATACCTGCCAACTTTCAAAATTAGAAATCCAGAAGATACCAAAACGTAAAAATTTAACGCATAGGCCTGCATGCGTCGCAAGGTCTGATGATAATTGTTGTTTTAAGGGGCCTAACATCGAGGTTATCGGCCCCATCCTTCAGTTTCATATTGGAGACTTGTGTAACGGATTTAATGTGATTTATTAAATCAGTTCTTCCTCCGTAAGCAATGTGTATATCACACGGCCACATGGAACAGAATGCGAATTCACCTTTCCGTGATCTCTTAATACAAGGAAATTCGGCAGGATATGCCTCCCAGAAAGACTGATGATATCGTTTCCTACTTTAATTCATCACGAAAACACGAAATCGCACAAAAATTCGTCATATAATTGCACGAATACCACAACTACAGCAAACACCGCTTAAAACCAACCATAAACAAAGCTTTCCCGCTAACAAACAGTCGGAGCTCAAAGAGTAATATATATGAAGCGATAATCTGCGAGATGTGTTTATCGATAGTTCGATCGACTCTCAGCGTAATGTCAAACGCAGTGAATTAATGACAAAAGCGCGAGACGGGATTATCGATAAATCGATAAACTTATCGGTCGACTTTGCCAGCGAGTTTAAAATCCGGAAGAAACTATGTTAATCCGGACAACCGGAAATCTTCCGGGAAAACCTGGCATGTATAGCAGCCATAAAAAAACACACACGCACACACACAGAGTCATGACTAGGGCCCGGATGTTGATGACATGTCATCTTTTTACTGAGCTGTCTAAAACAATGCTGAAGTACATAGAAACTCCGGACGGGCCACTGCGTCTTCAAATATGTCATTTTTATTTTGCATCTTTTTGCATTTTTTCCTATTTTTCCATGTTAAGAGCATTTTTTAAGTATGGTAGATACTTTTCGTCTTATTTTAGAGAAATCGGCCTTTTGAGGACATTTTTTCCAATGTAGTCATGTCACAGCTTTGTATGAGGGAGTTACGTCTCTCAGAGTTAAGAAGAAGCTAGTAGCTGATACAAGATAATTTAAAATATTCAAATATTGATTCCATTTCCTTAATCAAGCGGGTGGAAACTAGTCTTAGCAACAATCGTGGCGAAATTGCTGCGAGTATTGCATCAAAACTGAAGCAATTACTGGACAAAAACACCGGGTATAAAACATTATGCAAAATCTCAAGACATTCTTTCAGGTGGAAACTACTGCACGGATGGGATTGAGGAGGATTTAGCAGCAAACGACCTTCCTCACTTCAAGTACGCTCCGATCACAACAGTTGATGTTGATCGCAGCTTTTCGTGATATAAAAACTTGTTGGCTGATAACCGCAGATCATTTACATTTGCCAACATCAGAATGACATTCGTAGTGCAGTGCAACTCAGACTAAAGTGAACATAAACCTTTTGTTAAGTGCTAGACATCAATTTTGATTCTCCATTCTATAGTTTATTTTTCGAATTTTTGAAATGTTGGCGAGTTTATTATTATAAGATCATTTCCTCCATTTTATAGTGCATTTTTCGAATTTTAGGTCATTTATTACCGTCATTTTTGAAAGTTTTAAGTGCATTTTTTAAACTTTTTTACGGCATAAACATCCGGGCCCTAGTCATCACAGTAACACAGGTTACCGTAAAAAGGGGATACTTTGCACAAAAATTGGAAGAAAAAAAGATCATACTGCCATCTGCGCGGGTCTCATTGAAACTACTGAATATCAAGTTTAATAGCTAGGTTGGCTATCCTGCATGCTCCTTGGTAGGTACTCTCGTCACCTGTTTAGTCCATGAACTGAATGTTTGGCGCGATAAATTGGAAGAGTGCAGGAGTGATCCACTTGTGTTTTATATGGGTAACATTGCACCTTTGACTTCTGTCATTTAAGGTGGAAATATTGTGGTATCCCACTCATTGGGATAACTTTGCACCAAATTAGATTAATTTTTAAATGAACAGTAAGTGATTCATTTGATCAAATACTGAACTGAATAGCATCCAAAAAGAGTCAGGAAATGTAATTGGTTTTGTGTCATTGAAGTGCTTTAAACAGTAGTTACACTTAATAATGTACAAGAAACCGGAAAAAGTGATGCAAAGTAACCCTATTTTACGATATAGCACAAATTACACCATGTCGCAGCCCTTAAAATAAGAAGGAACAGCAGTTTGCCTTGGCCAGTCAATGTGGTTGTCTTCAAAGAGCTCTGTTGTTGAAGTCTGCAAGTTAAGGATAAAAGATGAGAGATAAACTGTGCTGTAAGCTCAGTGGCTTTGCTCATGAGACGTCTAAATGCGTCTGTAGGAAACATAAAACTGTTTTCTTTATCTGTTGCAGCGCTCCTAGCGGCCCGTCAGATCAATACAGCTGTGGTACAGCCCGTTTATTCCGCCCGGTACCGCCCGCGTCTGATTACTCTCGCAGTTCCCGTTGGCCATTGCTTACTATAATAGTCATTTTTAAAGAAACAAGTAGTTCCGAAGAACTAAAACCTATTTTCATAATATCCTATTTAAGTTAATTGCCACATCAACATACAAAATTTCAGTTTGATTGCTGTAACAGACTCTTAGATATTGAGAACTGTCTAAATATTTCGGATGGTCGCCAATGTTGGATTTTTGTATATGTAGGCCATATAGTTATGCAATATTACATGACGATTATTGCGTAGTTTTTTTTAAAACTTTCACTTCGATCGCATGATTAATACACAAGAAATTAAAACTTAATTTTAAAATTTTGCACAGCCACCATCTTGAGGTTATATAAACAATTGAACTAAAGCATATGCCAGTGCATTACAATGTGTATAAACATTTACTGTACCATATTGCACTGCACTCAGATGGTTGAATAGCGAGAAAAGTCTATTAAAATGTTTCAACTTCGCTTGGCCGCCATGTTAGTTTCAGGTTTTTGAAAGTCTCATAAGTAAACTCCGAGTAGTGCCCTTTATCACCGTAAAAAATGTCAGGGTGATATCAGTAGTACTTTCGGAGATATCGAATGCCGGTGAAATATTTCGCACAGCCGCCATGTTGGATTGGTGAGACGTATTAAAATTTGAAGGATACAGTCGGGGTCGGACAAAATAGTGCTATGTCCTTGAAATCGCTTCAGCCGTTTAGATTTTATTAGGGGACACACACACGGACAAAAGGTCATCTCATAAGTGAGAATAGGCTAAGAATAGGCAAGTGGATTTCTCCCGTCCTCAGAAATGTTGCTTCCTAGGCCGGGAATCGAGCCCACAATATCGAGCAATGAAGGAAGCTTGTATAATGGAGTGCGTCAAGGACACAACAATCAAGACTGTTTAATTGACGCGAATTAATAGTGTCCGCTCTTAATTCGATAATTGTAGACAACACAGGCCGTTCAACCCGCCCGCACATTCCGGGATATTAGCCTGGACAAGGCCATGTTTGGGAGATGGGCTACTGGGATTGAATAGAATTATATCTCTACTTAGTATAAAACAAAGTCCCCGATTTTTGGATGTGACGGATAATCTCGAGAACCACTGGATGGATTTTGATGAGGTTTTCACCATTCTGTAAAGGATTTCTAGACGAAGGTTTCTGTAGAAAAACATTAATTTATGACCAAAGGAAGCCGAGGAGTAACGATTTCAGTGAATCAAGTCAAAGAAAAAAAAGTGACAGAGTGAAGACTAGACTTCGTATAATTTTAAATGCTACAAATGCTGAAAAATGCTAGAAAGGCTGGAGGCTTTGCTCGAAACCGAAGACTCTTTGACATGTTAGAAAATTATCTGCATAATACTTATCTTGCTTATCTTGTTTCAAATTACTCGCGAACGGCAAGTGCAAACCAAGGGCAAAGCAAGGTCAAGCGCGCGGGATGCCGTCACGCTCACCAGAGCGCGCGGGGACGTGCCCCTTCCATCCAGTCTAAAAACACTTACAGTGGGCGATGTATTGAAGATAGAGATATGCTCTCGCGGACCTTTTTGTAGAACTTTTCATGCTGACCAATTCTTACGCTCATAGTATATTGTTATTTTTAACGGTTTGCCCAGCGTAAGCTTAAGAAGCGCACGGACGCCAAGTTTGTTTTCGACTTTTTCACTGAAATCGTTACTGCTTGGCTTCCTTTGATCATACATAAATCATTTTCTACAGAATCTTTCCTCGAGATATCCTTTACAGAATGGTGAAAACCGCATCAAAATCCATCCAGTGGTTCTCGAGATTACCCGTAACATCCAAGAATCGGGGATTTTTTGTCTTATACTAACGAAATAGAGATTGTCGGGGAACACATGCATCAATCGGTGCTATGACGTCACACACCTCAGTGCATCTGGGTACATTTCGTCCCGTCACCGTAACGTATCGCCAGACCCCAGCGTAACGACGAAGTCGACAAGATCATTTAAAATAATTTAAAAAAAACTGCCGTCCGAGCGCATTTTAAACTTACGGTAGGTAAACTGTTAAAAATATTCAAAACTATGACTGCAAGAATTGTTCTGCATGAAAAGTTCTACAAAAAAGAGTCCGCGACAGCAAAGGCAATCTCGATCTTTAATACATCGTCTAGTAAAAGGGTTTTACGTTTCAATTTCTTCAAACAATCTCCATTCAGTGGGAATTTAAATTACTAGCTTCGGAGCGAGCCTATCACCGCAGCCTCGGCCAACATCGAACAGTCGAGTAGTGTCGAGTTAATACTTCAGAGAGGAGTATATGTGCTTGGAGTTTCGCTGTCCACCTCGGCTTTTCTGAATTCCGTCTGTGATCTGCGCCGTCCGTGCGCCTTTTAGCTTTCGCTGGCTAAACCATTAAATATACCGTGTGAAGCCGGGTGGAGTTGCTAGTAATAATAATAATAATAATAATAATAATAATAATAATAATAAAACCAAAACTATATCGGCCAACCTTTGTCCGGGGCAATTACAAAATTATCCTTCACGAGCCAGCATCGTACGAGTATTTATGACGCGATTCGGTTGTGTCCTGATTGCGTCCATTCCAGATTGCGTTCACCTCATTACCAGTTCAGATTGCGGTCACTTTTATTTTAGGGAAGAACTATAAACATTCCAGCGTCCAGATTGCGGTCACTTTTCTTGCGCGTCCCGTCCTTTGTTCTGGTTTCTTCCTGACTGACTCATACCTTCCGTAAGTTTTGTGGATAACAAGGGGAAACTGATATTTCACTACCTAACCAGAGAATACAGTTCAGTGTTCAGCTGAGCAAACCCCATAAAACTTCGCTTAAAAAAATCAAGTCCCCTCCCAATCTGACAGCGCCTCGTAAAGCAATGATTATCATTTTCAGTCTTAAGAATAGAAACGTTTCAGGATCGGAATCAACGACCTTCACTTTCAACAAAATTGATGTAACGGGAAATTTTATACTTACAGGGTATACTTTTTAATTTCTGCCCCTCTTCTCCCATTTGAGGCGCGAGATATCTATGTTTATAATAAGTACTGTATATCGTGAAAAATATTATTTTCATTACCGCATCTCGAAAAATTCGTCTTCTTGACTGTCACCGCGGAGGCCAAGGTTCGATTCCCGGCTCTGCCAAGAAATTTAATTCTGCTCTGAGGAACGGGATACACTCAGCCTCGTGAAGCAAAACTGGGAAGAGGTAACACAGGGGAGTTACAACCGGACCGGTCTCCCAAGAAAAGTGATCGCAATCTGGACTACTAATTAGGTGAACGCAATCTGGAAGACACCCGCGATTCAAATATCCTCTTTACTCTGTCAGCAATCGAACCAAGGACTTTGGGTTCACTGACCCACCAAGGCAGCTATTTACCGGGAATTATAGTGGGGTAACTACTACTATTATGCCTAAAGTGAGATTAGAACCCAGGACCTTGGGTTCACTGACCCAATGAGGCAGCTATTACCAGGAATTAAAGTGGGGCTGAAGTGAGATTAGAACCCAGGACCTAAGGGACTGGAGTCTCATTACATACCCCCAAGACAGTCGATTTAAGAGGGAATCTGATAGGTACTGTAATATTCTGACAATCAACACCTGGTAACAATAGGGAGAGGCGGTCGGTCACTGACCCCTGACTGCCACGCCCACCACCAGAGCGCTCTGTTGTTCGCCAGGGTAGCAGTTCGATCCTTCACGCCCCTCCGCGTCTCGACACATCAGTGATGGCTTAATTTCATTTATGTTTGACGATGTCGAAATGTAAATATTGTATGACAGAAAACTGTATCATAATGAGGGTCATTATAACACTATTTTTCATTATGAAACAGTTTTTCCCACCAATCAGAGCTCAAGAAACCGTTGTATGGCCAATTAGGTGAGGATAGCATCGCATCTGCTCTGACTTCCACGGTCTCCTATTTTAAATTTCACTACGTGGCTTCTAGTGTCATAGTGGGGTATTTGAGGAGGCCATGGTCAAATACAAGATATTCTCTGCGTCCCATGCGCTCTGTTCAGTACATAAAACTGGCGAAATCTTGAGAGATATTTATGAATATTTATGTTTGAACATAAAATAGTTATAATATCGTCTAGCATAACACGTCTTCTGCAACTCGCCTATAATGGTAATTGAGACACTCGTATGGAAATTATAAAACTCGGTTCGCTCGTTTTATAAACATATTCGTGTCTTAATTATTGCCATTATAGGTTATAGGCTCGTTGCATAATGTACAATTAAGATATATCTTTGCGTTCCACATCCCCCAGACCCCAAAACCACCGTCAGTTCAAACGTTTATGTACAAATTATACACAGTATAACACTTTGTGAACACGATAACTGCCGTAATTCTTCATCTATCACTTTCAAATGTATAGGCTACATAAAATACAGTAAAACCATTTATAATGTTGGGGGAGTTCGTTAATGGGCAAAATCGGATACGAGGGGTGAAATATAGCTACAGTATAACGTTGATGATGATGATAATTTTTGTTTTAAGGGGCCTAACATCGAGGTTATCGGCCCCTAATGGTCTGGGTGATAGCGACAATGACAATGAAATGGAAACCAGAAGGAAAATTAAGTGAGACGGAAAATACTTATAAAAAGGAACTCAGATTGAAACAACTCACAAAATGTTCTTACAAAAGGGAATTTAGAACGAAAAGATACACAAAAGGAATACCGTAGATTTAAAAAAAAGACCCACAAAATGCAATGCAGAGTCGAAATACTTACAAAATGAAATTGAAATTCAAAAAACTCACTAAAATAGCCTGCTCCTACATTGAAAGACTTACTAAAAAGCAATTTAGATCGAAAAAACTTACAAAATGCAACGTAGATTAAAAATACCTACAAAATGTAGAGTAGACGCAAAGAAAAAACGCTAAAGGGAATTTAGATACACGGGGAGCCAATTAACAAAAATAATGCAGGAAACTTAGAGAGAAAAGGAAATATAATGAAAAGAAAACAAGAAGTCTGACCCCTCGAAGAAGGAGGGATCAGGAGAGATGAGACAAGGGCCAATTAAGGCGGGAAAGTGAAAGACTCCCTAGGCCTCGGATACTCTAATACCGTCGGGGTCGGAAAAGAAAAAGAGTTGACCAAGGGAGGTCCACAGGAAAGAAGACGGAGAGGAGCCCGGCACAAGTAAGTGGAAGCAATGCCGGACTCAGCTGGGGTCCCGTGGTCGCCAACCCACATCCCAAAAGATGTGAGCCCCTGGGGGAAGTATAACATTCTTAGTGTGCGAAAAATCTAATTCATTCAAAGTTCGTTGTTTTGTTGCTTGTTTTATCTTGATAGCACCAGCCATTGACCAAAGGGGTGAAAAAAAAAACAAACAAAAAAAAAACAAATGGAGTTTTGACAGAAAAAATATATAGCATACCTCCTTTAATAGGCACAATATCAATAGTCCTCCATACATTACTAAAACCTTTCGTCTGGAAGATTTTTTGATATGACCCACCCTTACGCCAAGGGATGAGCGTGCTGAGAGAGATTTTTAGCCTACTTTTCACATTTTGCAAAAATGAGGAAAAAGTAGACTTATGAGATCGATCAGGGCAAATTTCTGTCTGTCTGTCTGTCTGTGTGTGTCCTATCAACTCCTAAACCGGCTGCAGCAATCGAATCCAAATTTGGTATGAGTAAAGATCTATACCTGAATATCTCAAGCCCATATTTGAAAATTATGTCAGTGTTACCAACTGCTGAAAAACCGCAATTGAAATTTGAGCTCCATGTTGGATATCTTGGAAGGTATGCATGGGAGCTATTCCAAAATTGGCACACGTATAGATAATATTTCAGTTTCATTTCCAGGAGGCCATACATGGCAGTGTGGCCAAAATGATTATACGCCTGCTGAAAGGTCCAATTTTTAAATACATGTAACTTCTATACTATCAATTGGATTTCAACCAAATTTCGTATGTGCTATGTGTACCATAACAGATATGACTATGCTTATTCTTAAGAGCAACCAGGGCTGCCAACTGTTAATAAATGCTGTCTATTTTTTCACTCAAATATTAATATATCAGAAAGTATCCAAGCCAACAGCTTTAAAATTTGCACACTTATTGTACCTAACATTCTAGATTAATGAGGAGAAACTAATATACGTCAGTGCTGCCAACATGATTCTAAGCCTGCTGATAAGTCCAATTTTACAATACATGTAACTTCTATATTAACAAATTGGTTTAATCCAAAATTGGCACAACAAGAGATCATAATATTTCAGATTATTTCTGACCAACACATGCATGACATTGTTGCCAACATGATTTTACATGCGCTGATAGATCCAATGTCTAACTGCATGTAACATCCATGCAATCCATTGGACTTCAACCAAATTTTGTATTTTGTAACTAAGAATATATTCAGTCACCAGGGTTGCCAACTGTAGTGCTTTATAAGGCTACAACATACCAGGTATATTTCGAACTAATTAGGAATTTCGATATTACTCACTTAATTTCGTCATTATTCTAGATAGGTCCATAGAGATTGGCATGAATCTTAAATTTTAAGAAAAGTAGGCTCTTTAGTTCGTCACGGAACCTCTTGTTTCTTTTTAAATCGCCATTTTCTCATGGCGTACCCCTTTATTCTTGCATACGCGAGGTCTGGGGTAAGTTTCTATGCCCTCCCTTATGATAGGAGGGGCGTGGTGGCGCAGCGGTTAAGCTGTTGGCCTCTCACCAAGGTGAACCGGGTTCGATTCCCGGTCAATGCATGTGAGATTTTCCAAGTGAAATGCCATGTCCTGTGGTTCGGATTCCACGTGGCTCATGATCGCATGATTAACGGTCATTGTAAGACTAAAAAGCTTCCTTCTTTCCTTCCTGCAACGACATTGGGCAAGGTGTTCGAAGGAAGCTTATTATTGGGACATCTTGATCATCAGTCCAGCGTTTTAAGGTGCGTAATTTGGCTGACCAAACACACACATCTCTCTCTCTCTCTCTCTATGTTACCCGTCGCGGCTTCGCCCGCGAATATTCTAGTTGTAAAGAGTGCACTTAGCAAACTCTCAATCATGAATGCTATGACTGATTTATCCTTGGTATGAATACTCAGACTTTATCAATTCAGCTACTGGTGCAGTGGTTAGGGGTTTGTCATTCCTTCATAGGTATATCAGAGCGAAGTTAGTTTTCTGGGAATATCACAGACACTTAATTTAAGGGCCTTTAAATGTGGTTTTCAGAGACCCTTTATAGTCGGGTGAAAAAGATCTTTCGTACCACACTCACACGTGAAAATTGCGTGAAAAAATTCTCGAGTGCCCCTTGACCCCTTAAGCGCATTATACTGTATGTATTGATGAATTTTACAGCTTAATTTGGTTCAGTGATAACCTTATAACCGTCTGGAAACTTTCACAATAATGTAATAATTGGAATTGCATTGCGTCTTATAGAAATAGATGGACCTGTGAGATTCTGTTACCATGGTTACCGTGTTGCATTCTTTCATTATTTTATTGTAAATATGCATGTTTTAAGGTATTTATTTAATTGTGAGGCATTTAAAGAGTAAGTGAGTGCGTTTCGCTTACGCATTGGGTTATGCTGTACCTGTAGGTACCCCATGTGTGTAGGTTGGTGTTAATGGGACCTTATTTTCGGTACAAAAGTGGAATGGGACCTTAGCAAAATAATATAGGGAGGGATATACACATATATCTCCAATTAAACTGTTTATCAGACAAATTAAATACACTCGTAAGTACATGGAGCTGATGACCAAGATGCCAAAACAGATTGAAGGAGTAATACAACAGTAATACTATTGTTTCATTTAAGGGCTTGGAGATCGTGGTCATCAACTCCATATACAGTAATTAAATGTATGTAGAATGTTGCCTGATAACCTGCGTTATTGTGACGGCAATTGAAAAGCTTGTAGTTTTATCGATTCATTTATCTCAGGATCAAGCGGCTTCGGTGGCGTAGTTGGTAGCATGCTGTGCTGCTGTGCCCAAGATCGCGGGTTCAAACCCGGTCGAAGTCGTCGATATTTTTAAGAGCGTTAAAAATCCTTCAGTGTGCCTTCCTTTGGAGAGGAAGTAAACAAGGCGGGCCCATGTCATAGATTTATGGCATGCAGAACAACCTTCCACTAACTATGATTGTGTGAAGCTAAATTTGTAGGTTAGTTTTGATTAACTTTCTATTAGTTCCAACGTTCGTCGCCAGGTGCTGGTAGCGGTGGCATCTAGTAGCCAAGTTCACAGGTAGGTGTCGTTGACGGTAGCATTTGGTATCAAAAGTAGGAGCTACTTGAAATTATCGTCTGCAGTCCTCACCTGAATTAAAATAGATAACGCACACTAATACAGCCATCACAATTAACACCGGTTATCAGACATATTCTACACACACCCCAAGTACACGGGGCTACATGACCGCGTTGTCGCAGCCCCTAAACTAAGCAACCAGGAACGTTACTGTTTTTACGTCCCTTTCAAATACTGCGGCTTTTAGAGACGCCGGGGTGCTGAAATTTTTCCCCGAAAGGGATCTTTAACGTATCTGTAAATGTACTGACACAGCTTCCTCGCATTTGCACATCCTCAAATGCCAGCTGACTGCGCCAGGATTGGATCCTGCAACCTTGGCCACAGCACGGGAGAACATTACAGCGAGCAACGCAGCCAGCTTGGCCGTAATTCATATACAGTGAGCCATGGGACCTCCATTTTACGTGGAATCAGACTAACGGGGACTACACCAACACCTGATCTCTGGGGCAGGTCAGTACACCTGCCGGAAGCGCGCCATACGAGGAACGGAAGTCGCGTGTTAGCGCGCCCCGCCCGAGTTCAGAGCCTGGAGGCAATCACACTGCTTGGTCACAACCACTAAATCACCTACAGGAAGATTCCAGGATGCGTGAAGTGACAAATTGATATCCCATTTCTTTTGCTCACGAATTATGTTGACAGTAAATTTCTTACTGACGCTAAATTAGCCGGAGTAACCGGGAACTTCATAAGGAGATGCCGATTATTTTGGCAGCGGATGGGGAACATTTTCAGTATCTACTGTAAACATGGTGAGTAAAAATGCATGATACTGATTTTAAGCACCGTATTCTGCCGTACATATGCACGCGCGGTCGCCGGCAAATGAGCCGTCACTGGCGGGACGAGAATGTCCTTACCAAGCAAATATAAAGATCATGTATAACCACAGAAAGAAACAACAAAGAAACGAAAAAATAACCAAAACAAAAAACCGAAACAAGAAAACAAAACAAAAACCCATATAACCACAAAAATAAATAAATAAATAAATAGCAAAAACAAACCAAAAACAATACGGTAACAAAAAACGAAACAAGAAAAACAATCAGAAAACGAAAACATATAACCACAAAAGAAACAACAGAGAAACGAACGAAACATAAATAAATAACCAAAACAAAAAAGAAACCAAACAAAAATGACCAACAGAAAAAAAACGGAAGATACAAAACAAAAAAGTAAATGAAAAACACAAAAATAAAATTTAAACAAGATGTTCAGTAAAGAACATATAGCCTACTTTCTCCTAAATGCATGGGTATTGTTATAATTCTTTGTCCTTTTCAAGGAGTATAATTGAATTTTGGTTGTAGTAGCTTGTTGAAATACAGCGTGTTATACGGGTATTAAACATGAATATGAGGTGCCCTTTGCTAGTGCTACCTCTGTAAAAAAAACATTCAATTCGGTTTCACCGTGTTTGAATTGATATGGTGAATCGATGTGCACACATACATGGCCGCTATCTGCAAACTATTGGGCTGATGACCTTGTAGTTTGGTCAAAAGATCCTTCATACATAAAGGTATAATGTTGCAAAATTTGGTAGAGTTCAGATGATTAGGTTGGTCGTAATTTGATTTAAGCTTTTAAAATTTTGGTGGCCCCCATTAGGTTTTCGACAAAATGGCGGCGATATAAAACATGACACTTAGGTGCCCTTCGCTAGTGCTACCTCTGTACCAAATTTTGTTTAATTCGGTTTCCCCGTATTCGAATTGATGGGGGGGGGGGGGGGGGGGGGGGCAGACATTCCGAGTACACACTCACACAATTTTTCGCCCTGTGTTGATCTCATGAGTCTACTTTCATTTTTGCCAAAATTGAAAGTAAGCTAAAAATACCAAATAAATACTCGAATAAATAAACGAAATTCCGTCCCTTGCTATATGAAATATCGTGGCGACTAAGCTCGTATGCAAATGAGAGATCCCAGACCGAGTTAACTTACTGTATTACGTGACGCGCCGGATATTTACGAGTTAAGTGAGCTATCACGGACAGTTCGCCAACGAGCTCTGGGAACCACCAACACTGGTGCCAACGTGCATCTGCTCAGCGTCACTAGGTAGTGGTCAATACGTTAATATCTAAAGCCCTGCCATCCGCGGATATCAGCAACATTTTTCTCCATGCGGATATAGTTTGCATGGCTGTGTGGATAAGCTGCGGATAATAGTTAAGGTGAGTTGGGGCAAGTGCATCACGGGTCCATAATATATTTGCCCGTTTGAAACTCGTTGTGCCGTCTCTTGGGGAGTTAGAGGAACTTGTCTTGCGGTCGTTTAACACTAGATGTCGCGGGTGAAGTCCATTAACACGCAGATGTATAGGCCAGTTCCAAAAGTAATGCTGTCAACTAACCATCCGAGTTCACCGTGCTTTCCGAATCCACGTTGTATCTGGACCATCTTTCATTGTAATAACTCCATTTATGGTAACTTTAAAAGCTAGAAGTATACTCTTTTCATTAACATATTTAATCGTAGAAATACCACCTAACTAATTACGAAAACATGAGGGTTTGCTCTTGCCCCGTCAGAACAAGTATGCGGGGTAAGTTCGTTCGTTATTGATAGGTTAATAAATTGCTTTGAAACCTAAGCAACTTACCTACTAATAAATGCAAGTAAACGTCAGTTTTTGTCTTTAATTTTCATATTCTTGTGATGTTTTTCCAAAGGCTGTAATTTTGCGTCTTACACACCCCTACATACTAAGTTGAAGAATTTAATAGAAAGCACAACTTTATAAATTCTGAAATATGCATCTAATAGTTTAATGAGTAGAGAACACGAACTTGCCCCACGATTATGTGTTATACATCTAATGAAAGAATATAGGCTAGAAATGCACTTGCGCCCTATCACGGGGAAAGTGCGTACCCTGGACATTATAATTTCCCATTGGAATATACATTCTCGAAGCATACATTCAAGATGCTGTAGTCACACACAATTAACCCGTCAATATGCAGAAGTCTTGTTTTGGTATTGCAATTAGTTTAGATGCATTTAAAATTCAAAATTGCACTTCCATTTTTAGGGTATGCACTTACTTACCCCAACTCACCTTATAGTAAATTTGGGGATAGTTTTTAAGAATGCAATGTTGAACTGGATTTTTAAAATATAATTTTAGTTTTTGCTCATATCTGCGACTATCACGTTTCTTGTTATTTCCCTATTCGCTTTCGCTTGAATTTTATGAGAGTGATAGAGAAGTGAGAGAAGCCAATACCCTCAATTAGTGTTGACCTATGCCAAAAAGAAGTCTTTTGTAACTGCGCTTGCCTGCGTGGGTAAATCCGGCGACTAAGTAAGTGTTATAATTAGCCACTCGCTTGCCGTTACTCAGAGGTATTACACGGCAGTTCCCCTCACTGACACTTCCACACACTGCCCAAAATACTGACACTTCCCCACAGCCCTTGGACGCGGCTACCTGTTTAATGACTCAGAAATAATCTCGACTGACAGTCCCACACACATCCCCCCCCCCCCCCCCTACTATAGGCTATAGGCATCACCGATCATTGTTACAGCCGCACCAGTGACAATGCACCTTAACATAATACTCCTTTGGAGTGAAGAAAGGCACTCGGTCTATGTACTTCATTACTAACACGGTCTCGAAAATATCAGTGTGATGTAGTGTAATTTCCATCAAAATAAAATAAATGCAGAGTCTGATTTCCATCACACTTTATCCAGGCTGTGGACTGGCAAAATAATAACAAAACCTATCATTTACGTGTTATAATTTTGGCGTGTTTAAAGTCAGCTTTCTAGGCTTCGTCAGTTGCTTTGTATCTTTTTTGGTCAAATTTCTTCAACCATCATATTAAACTACTCCATTTTCTGTGAATAGACAACTGCCTTCAGAAAACTTTTTGTTGTTGTTGTAATTTTCGAACATTTTCTGAATGTTCTCAATCCGTCCGTCCAGTTTGACATATTTTCGTCTTCTTTTTCCTTCCATGTTGAGCTCGGCCTTTACAAATGCGCAGTTTGTCTTCTCAGCTTCCGTCTTCAACACTTTGACAACCTCTTTTAATTTGGGGTGAGGTCTCCCGACAAGATTTCAACTTGATCATTTTCATAATAGCCTTGGGGGAGGGGGGAGGGAGATGTGTGTGGAACAGTCAGTCGATTTTATTTCTGAGTCATTAAACAGGTAGCCGCTTAGTGATACCATAATGCTCTTTCCATCTTGTGTATTCTTTCTTCTACCGGTACCGAAGTGCTATAGTAGGGCTGTGGGGAAGGGTCAGTATTTTTTGCAGTGTGTGGAAGTGTCAGTGTGGGGAACTGTCCGGACACCCTCAGAGGGACTAAAACTCAGTCAATATTGTCTTCATCCAGATTAAGTGGGGGGCCGGAACTGATCCAGATTATTGAAAATCTGGATAATCCGAAAAAAAAATACAACTTATATTAATAGATTATACATGTAATATCATGTAATACCTTTTTTTTTCAATTGTACAAAAAAAACATTTTTCTTACATTTACGACTCTGTTTTATGCACGAAATTATAGTGCGAGTTTTTTCTGTTTTACATTTGTTTCCGCGCAGCACGATAACGAGGACGTTCCAATAACATCAGTTCACAATTGCAGGCGAATGCAGGGACGGTACCTTTGATAGATCGTGGCCGAATTTCTTCTAATTCCTGTCCTCAACTATCCATGGCGGAAAAGACATTCAAGAACAGGCGACCCCGTAAAAGAAATACTGTAGGTTCAGTAAAAATATTTTTTTTATTATTTTCTACCCGGATAATGGATTGATGATGGCCGGATAAACTAGGTTCTTGTGTACTTCGAAATTCTCTATATACCTATAATAATAATAATAATAATAATAATAATAATAATAATTCAAGAAAATGGTTTAGAAAAATCTTCGGTACCGGTAGAAGAAAGAATACACAAGATGGAAAGAGCATTATGGTATCACTAAGAATTTTTATAACACAAAGTGCTTATCTAAAAATCTTAAAATAAGGCACTACACTACAGTGGTGAAACCGGAATGCCTATGTCTGGTACTAAACTATAGATTAGATAAACTTGAAGTACTAGAAAGGAGAATCATGAGGAAAATTTTAGGCTCAGTGAAAACAGCAGAAGTATAGAAATTAAGATCTAATGATGAAATATACAGGAACATAGAAAATATAACAGAAACGATAAGAAAAAGAAGATTGCAATTTTTTGGACATATTTACAGAATGGATGATTCCAGATTAACAAAAAGGATATTCAAGTACCTTTGGGAGAAAAGGGCAACAACTAGCTGGATTCAAGCTGGATTCAAGAAGTAAAGAAAGATTTAGAAAGAAATAATATAAGAGAAGAAGAAACGGCGAACAGGATCTTCAGAAAAAGGGTATTAAGTATGAAAGGATTCCAAGGAAGATTGCCAAAGAAACCTGGTGCGAAGTGGTCCGAGGACAGAAAGAAGCAGCATAGTGAACGGATGAAGGAGTACTGGAGGGAATGGAAGAGAAAACAACAAAGTGTGAGGAATTGAAATTGGCACGTGGTCCCTAGCAGGCCTCATCGGAAAGAATAATAATAATAATAATAATAATAATAATAATAATAATAATAATAATAATAATAATAAGAATGAGGATGAGAAGAAGAAAGAAGGTCTAATGGAAAAACTAGAGGCTAAAGAAAGGAAGATTGAGGAAAATCCTGGGTCCCATCAAAGATAACAGCGAGTACAGAAGGCTTCACAACCACGAATTATACAAGCACGTGGAGAAGATCAGTGACACGATTCGAAAAGGAAGGATTGTCTTTTATAGCCACGTGACACGAATGAGCCCAGGCAGGATATCACGGAAATTGACGTACTTTCAAGATAGGAAAACCAAAGGGGCATGGTTCACGGAAGTTGAGAAAGATCTACGTGAAATGGAAATGTCCCCATAAAGATATCCAGGAGAGTGTTCCACTTCAGGAAAAACTACGTACGCACAAAGGTTTCCAGGAAAAGCCGAAGCTGAAGACAGGGAAGGCTTGGTCCCAAGAGAGAAAAGAACAACACCGGAGTCGAATGCGGGAACACTGGGCGGTAGTTAGAGCTCTGAACAAGAGACAGTTGAACTGACGTGGTCCCTAGTTGGCCGAATCGAAGAAAGAAGAATCCCCCATACATTCCTTCCTTCCCACGACCCAACACAGCTTTAGGTAGATTTCAAGAGAAAGCTCGCTATTGCAGTGGGCACCATGTTGGGACTCACGTCCCCAGAATGTAAAACCACAGTCAGTTCAAAAGTGTATATACTCGTAAAAACGTAATGACGTATTCCTTATTGACGTTATAATTAACATACTACAGGGCGACCGAGAATGTTCTCCGCAGTGGGTACGTGCAGCTGTGAGTGGTTGTCATAAGTTTAGTTGGCTGCACTGTGTCTTTGAAAGGGGGACTCCCGTGTGTGGGCCGTCAGTGTGTATTGCGATAAGCGAGCGAGCCTGTATGTCTTCAGTGTGTACTGCGATAAGCGAGCGTTCAGATATATTATTGGAAGAGTGCAACAGTATACAGGCGATAATGTTTACGACTGAAGAGAGTGTTCTTTTGGTGGAATACGTTTTTTCACGAAGGCGATCGGTTTACAGAAAATGTAAAATTAAGATTTCAGGCGCGGTTTGCTAATTCAAAGTGTCCAAACCGTGATACCGTTCGGGATTTGGTAAGTAAATTTCGTGTGACTGGTTCAGTTCACGATGTACCGGGAACAGGCAGGCCTACGCTTTTAACAGACTAAAAACTTGATGAAATCTCCGATATAATGCTGCGTAGTCCAAGTAAATCAACACGAAAATTAGCTCAACAAACAGGAATCTCTAAGTCGACAGCACATAAAGCTTCAGTTGTTCCCTTCTAAAGTTACCGTGGTTCATGAATTAAAACCAACTGATTACGGAAAAAGAGTGATGTACTGTGAATGGTTCCAGCATCTGTTATGAATGGCTGTGGTGAGTGCAAAGTTTACTGTTTATTTGTTATGATGCAAGCGGCAGCCATGCTGCCAACGTAACTGCTGTAGCTAGCTCTCGCAGACGCATGTAGGCGCTGCGGAGAACATTCCCGGATTCACTGTATTGGTATGTATTAAGTTTGTACACCTTAGTTAATATTGAAATGGTTAATACGTTATTATATCAAATCAACTTTGCTCATAGTTGCCGAAGAAGACCACGATGTGGCCGAAATTTGTGTTATCTTATTTCTAGGGCTCGGATGTTTAAGACCTTCCGGCGAGCCGAGAGGGATTCTTTGAACTGAAGTGTTTACAAATTTGCAATATTTATACAAATGTTTATACATATTTTTCCATTTATAGATTATTGTTAAGTTTCTGACTACCATACATAAAATATAAAATATTTGTCTACTTTTTAAGAAATAAAAATCGCTAGTTAATCGCTAAACACAATGTTAGTTTGATAACGTGCAGTGTATTGAAGGAGCAACGTACCAGACCTACCTCATAGTAATGCAGCGGTAGGTTGTGAGTTACGACTTCAGAGATGACGTATGCGATGCAGATGACCACCAACAACTTGGCGTAGATGAAGGACAGGATGATAAACAGGGAGGTCCTGGAACACACAATACATTCCTGTTAGTGCAAGTCAAGGACGAAGCAACTAGATGTTGAAAACAATCCTTTAATTCTTTATAGAGCAGACTATTGTTTCTTTCTAATTTTTACTTTAATTTTTGTAGGAAGTTGAAACTGCTCGTAGCTCCAGCGAGGAAGACATCCATCCAGATACGTAGTCTGTGCTATACAGGACAACCATAGTCACTCAAACAGACTAACTCCGGATTTCTATCACCATTTAGCATTTCACCTATCATATATACTACAACTAGCAGACACCGACAGTTGCATTACCAATACTGCAACCAAATAATTGTACATATTGTAAATATTTTCACCTGTATTTTCAAACAAAGATTTTATAGCCTAAGAGTAATGGATCTGATGATGACCACTTGACCATCGAAACTGGTCATCCTAGTGTATTTATTAATTTCATGTATTTTTTTTTCAGGATTAGGGGATAACCCAGCTCTTTTCGGGTACATTCGTGTTGACTGACTGAAAAGCACCAAACTTTTGTTTACTAAGGCAGCACTGAAAAATGGCTTCAAACCCCAGAATGTTAATTTTTTAAATTTAAATTTTCATTTCAGCTCTAATTTTTATTTTGATTTATAATATCCAATACTATTATTTTTAAATAAATTTCAAAAATTATCTATTTATTATTATTTTTAATTTTATAATTAAAACTTTTTAATTTTTACTGTCCTTATGTTTCATTTTATTGTTTAATTTTCACATTTTTGATTATATTCACTAGTTGAAATTTTATCCAGCACGATAAAACTAGACAGATATAATATTAGCTTATCAGAAATACTACATCCTCAAGAAATGTTGTAATTAGGCTGAAAGTTTTAACTATTAGCACCTTTGATAATAGCCTACAAACTCTTTATACAGGGCCTTTCATATAAAGTAAGAACGGCAAGCGGCAGTTTTGTTATTCGCTGGTGTGCTGCCCTTGGCCGAGCTTGTGGCGCGCCATGGCCCCCTGCTGTACTATTGAAACCGCGCATAGTACATATGAGGGCTGGTTTTTTTTTTCAAGTTCCGATGGACTGTATAAAAATAACGGATTGACATACCAAACTCATTTTCCTACTAAATGTTTACTTGTTTTATTCTTATGTCGCAACATAATCACCAAAACGATTGAAACATTTGTCGTATCGTTAACCATCTTCCAATGCCCTCTGCAAAATATTCTGCCGCCACTGAGGCGGGTACGTCTGGAGAGTCTCCTGAAGTTCTTTCTTTTTGACAAAGCGTTGCCACCCAACCATACCTTCAATTCCCGAAAAAGGTGAAAATCATTCAGTGCTGGTTTGAACTAAACGGCAGATGGTCCAAAACGTTTGTACTTAATAGAGCTTTAAGCAAATCTAATGTACAAATTTAGCTTCACACAAATGTAGTTAGTGAAAGGTTTCTTTGCATGCCATAAATCTATGACATGGGCTCGCCGGATTTACATCCCCACCGAAGGAAGGCATACTGAGCGATTTTTAACGCTCATAAAAAACCGACGACTTCGGCCGGGCTTGAACCCGCGATCTTGCGATCGAAGCTCAGCATGCTACCAAATACGCCACCGAAGCCGCCCTTTTGATGAGATAATTAAGATTTGTTATCCAGTGTTTCCTTTTTTACGAATCGTTGCCGCCCAACCATACCTTCAATTCTCGAAAAAGGTTCACCGGAAACTCAACCATAACCGGTCGATTACATTAGCAGTTTGCCTTTCCTACCACGGCAAGCGCTAGTGTGAATCAATGCAAAGTTTCACTTAAGCACGTATAACTACTTCCGGTGTGAAAAAAATATAAAAAAACGCTTGAGGGTATTGAACCAAGGAACATATTAAAGGAAGAATAATACACACATCAAAAAAAGTTTTGCATCACCTCGGTTCCAAGAGTTCCGGAACCTTTAAATACAAAGGGAATAGAGATCAACACAAACAACATTTCAGCTCGTTTTATTGCTCATGAGACCCACACATTGCATGTTGTACCATCATACAGCTAGACTTTCAGCATTTGTGGTCCAGATTGCAGTACACACCACTACCTCTAATACCCAGTAGCACGTCCTCTTGCATTGATGCATGCCTGTATTCGTCGTGGCATACTATCCACAAGTTCAACAAGACACTGTTGGTCCAAATTGTCCCACTCCTCAACGACAATTCGGCGTAAATCTCTCAGAGTGGTTGGTGGGTCAAGACGTCCATAAACAGCCCTTTTCAACATATCCCAGGCATGTTCGATAGGGTTCACGTCTGGCGAACATGCTGGCCACTGTAGTCGAGCGATGTCGTTATCTTGAAGGAACGCATTTACAAGATGTGCACGATGAGGTCGAGAATTGTCGTCCATGAAGACAAATGCCTCTCCAATATTCTGCCGATATGGTTGCACTATGGGTCGGAGGATGTCATTCAGGTATCGTAAAGCCGTTTCGGAGCCTTCCATGACCACCAGTGGCGTACGTCGGCCCCACATAATGCCTACCAAAACATCAGGGAACCACCACCTTGCCGCACTCGCTGGACAGTGTGTCTAAGACGTTCAGCCTGACCAGGGTGCCTCCAAACACGTCTCCGACGATTGTCTGGTTGAAGGCATATGCGACACTCATCGGTGAAGAGAACGTGATGCCAATTCCGTGGGGTCCATTCAGCATGTTGTTGGGCCCATCTGTACCGCGCTGCATGGTGTCGGGGTTGCAAAGCTGGACCTCGCCATGGACGTCGGGAGTGAAGTTGCGCATCATGCAGCCTATTGCGCACAGTTTGAGTTGAAACACGACGTCCTGTGGCTGAACGAAACGCATTATTCAACATGGTGGCATTGCTGTCAGGGTTCCTCCGAGCGGCAATCCGTAAGTAGCGGTCATCCACTACAGTAGTAGCCCTTGGGCGGCCTGAGCGAGGCCTGTCATCGACAGTTCCTGTATCTCTGTACCTCCTCCATGTCCGAACAACATCGCTTTGGTTCACTCTGAGACGCCTGGAAACTTCCCTTGTTGAGAGCCCTTCTTGACACAAAGTAACAATGCGGACGCGATCGAACTGCGGTATTGACCTTCTAGGCATGGTAGAACTACAGACAACATGAGCAGCGTACCTTCGTCCTGGTGGAATGACTGGAACTGATCGGCTGTCGTACCCCCTCCGTCTAATAGGCCCTGCTCATGCATGGTTGTTTACATCTTTGAGCAGTTTTAGTGACATCTATGAACAGTCAAAGGGACTGTATCTTGGATACAATATACACAGTCAACGTCTATATGCCGGAGATCTGGGAACCGAGGTGATGCAAAACTTTTTTTGATGTGTGTATAAACTAGCATTACCCGTCGCGGCTCCGGCCGCGAATATTCTAGTTGTAAAGAGTAACTTAGCAAAATCTCAACCATGAATGCTATGACTGATTTATCCTTGGTATGAATAATCAGACTTTATCAATTCAGCTACTGGTGCAGTGGTTAGGGGTTTGTCATTCCTTCATAGGTATATCACAGCGAAGTTAGTTTTCTGGGAATATCACAGACACTGTTAATTTAAGGGCCTGTAAATGTGGTTTTCGGAGACCCTTTATAGTCGGGTGAAAAAGACCTTTTGTACCGCACTCACACGTGAAAATTGCGGGAAAAATTCTAGAGTGCCCCTTGACCCCCTTAAGCGCATTATACTGTATGTATTGGTGAATTTTACAGATTAATTGGGTTCAGTGATAACCTGGAAACTTTCACAGCAATGTAATAATTGGAATTGCATTGCGTCTTACAGAAATAGATGGACCTGAGAGATTCTGTTACCATGGTTACCGTGTTGCTAGTTATTGTTGTTTTAATGGGGCGGAACTACGAGGTCATCTGCCCCTAAGGTTACCGTGTTGCATTCTTTCGTTATTACATTGTAAATATACATGTTTTAAGGTATTTATTTAATTGTGAGGCATTTAAAGAGTGAGTGCGTTTCGCTTACGCATTGGGTTATGCTGAACATGTAGGTACCCCATATGTGTAGGTTGGTGTTAAATGGGACCTTATTTTCGTTACTTTTAGAAAGCACCTTATATTTCAATTTATGTTTGAGCATCCAATTTATGGCAGTGTCGCCAACCTAATTTTAAGCAAGCTGTAAAATTCAATATTTAAATACATGTAACGTGCATACGATCTGTTGGACCTCAACCAAATTTTGCATGTGTGTTGTGGACCTTAAGAGATGGAACTAAGAATATATTTAGAGTCGCCAGGTCTGCCATCTGTTGATATATGGTCTCTATAATTTGAAGAAAAGTAGGCTCTTTAGTTCGTCACGGAACTAATTGTTACTTTTGTGGTAAACCAATTAAAAGATGACACGTCATCAAAATCCGAGCCAGTGTTTCATATGTGTGACGTCAGATGCTAAGAGTTGCTCACTCCGCGAACTCGAGGACTGTCCTAGCCAGAGCTCTTCAGATAATGAAGCACGCTGACATGGCGGCGGTGCGAGGCGTCGCTTGGTGACGACATCAGCGTCGAGAGCGAGCAAACTGATAGAACAATGCAGGCTTCAATCATCAACATAAAGGACGAGGGGGAGAAGAGAAGGGTTTAATATCGCCTGCTGAAGTCTCCCTTTCTTCCTTCTTTCAGGTCACTTAGTGACAGTCAGCGCTGCCAACCTGGTGACTAGGGATATCCCCACACGTCCGAACAAATAGCATAAAATCCGTAGAATTAGTATCAATAAATACAGGATGGTCCACTTCAATCCATGAATATGTGGAAAACAACGCATCAGATGAAAATGGTTGTGAATGGAACTTAGGATTACTATTCTTCTTGCATCGTTATGCCCGACTCAGGAGCACGGTTGAACCTGTTTAGCTGATGTGTTGGCCTTCTTTTCCTTCCAAAATCTCTTCATCCTCTCGCTGAGCGCCTTTCTTCGGTCTTCTGTCCAAGTTATGGTGGCCCTGGTGTTGGGTTTGTCTTCAAATTGGTGATTGTCGATTAGGGTTCTGAATTTGCATCTGTCCTGTATAATATTGTCTGAAATGTTGATTTCCTGGAGATCTGTTTCAATTTCACGTAGCCAGCTGTTCTTGGTTTTTAGTGAGAGGGCCAAGTTGAGAATTCTTTTAGTCAATCTGCCATTGTTCATTCTGATAATGTGCCCGTAAAATTTCAATCGTCTTTTCCGAAAAGTATGAGACATTTTTTCACATTGGCGATATATTTCCTGGCTTAGGATTACTATTATTAAATAATGAAATGAAAATCCACAGCCTGTTTCCAGTCTCCGACCGGGTCAGGAATGGAATGAATGAATGAAGCCCCTGTCTAGCGGCGAGGATATGAACTGTGCCGGCTGCCGAGGCCTGACGCACTCCCCTGGGGCAATGATTAAATGAATGACAGATGAAATGAAATGATAGTGGAGAGTGTTGCTGGAATGAAATTTTGACATGGAAAACCGGAGTACCCGGAGAAAAACCTGTCTGCCTCCGTTTTGTCCAGCACAGATCTCACATGGAGTGACCGGGATTTGAACCACGGACCCAGCGGTGAGAGGCCGGCGTGCTGCCGCCTAAGCCACGGAGGCTCCCTATTATTAAATAATAATAATAATAAAATAGTCGCCTCCGTACCGTAGCGGTCAGCATGGTTAGCTGCCGCCCCGTAGGTCCTGGGTTCGATTCCCGGCTCTGCCACGTAATTTGAAAAGTGGTATGAGGACTGGAACGGGGTCTACTCAGCCTCGGGTGGTCCAAATGAGTAGAGGGGGTTCGATTCCCACCTCAGTCATCCTCGAAGTGGTTTTCCGTGGTTTCCCACTTCGTCCTCGGGCAAATGCCGGGATGGTACTGAGACAGTATTTTGCTATTTATTGGAACCCTGATATGACAGCGAGACGTATTTGGAAGTTATTGCTTGACATTATTTTGACTGTAGACTTTGAGCCACAGTTTGCTTCGTATGCACTAAGGAGATGCATAGACTACCCCGCCACACTCCTGATCACGTGCACAGGACATGCTCACGGACTTGTCATTGCAACTAGTTGAAGGAAATATGAAATGATAATCGATTGGGTTCGATTGTCCACCTCGATACAGGTGTGATGCATCTTGGGTAGACTCCCAGCTGTGACAGGAATCAGCAGCTTTGAAACGACAGACACTTGAGTAGAGCAACCTATGCAGTGAACATGTTATCGTTCGTATAAGGAAGTTCCGTGTATCACGCGGTTATACGAGTGCTTTCTACACGCAGCGCGATTCGGACGAGTGAGCTTAGCCAACACATGGACTTTGTTAATACAGACTTCGATGAGGAAATCTGCTACGTATTGGTTTGAAATGCAAGAAAGCATTATTATCAAGAACATCATGACTGGATTTTCTTGTGAGAAACAAACTATTGGAGTAATGATGTGCTAAACATATCGTTCAGGAATGTAATGCAGTAGCAGAGTTGATCATTTGGAGTGACATCCTTTTGAACTCTACAATGAAGAGAAAGAAAACGTTGGGAACATTAGTTCTAATCCAGTGACTTTAAAGTAGCCAAGAATGAAGAAACAACTCCATAGAAAGGAAGCTACTTTACTGATAACGTCGAGGGAGCCTTGTGCAAGCAGTATGCAGGAACTCCGTTTCGTGGACAGTAGTTTTCGGGTTAGGAGGAAGTTGGTTCGGCGACTTGCAGATCCAGCCATGGACTTCTCAGGGATGATGGTTCGATTCCTGACAGTAATGTATATTCCTATATATTTCTTCAATTTCAACCAGAACTTCGCCCAAGGTAGCTGGAAAACTTTTCTTCTCTTGTAGACAGTAGAACTTGTCACCTTTAGTTCGATTCTTTTCACCAGTATTTTATTAAATTAGTATGAATTCATTCGAAGGCTAGATCTGGTTCTTCTTTATCATTTCTGTCGGAGAATGTAATTTTTGTGTAGTTAAATGTAAACGTGATGCTATTTAGAGCATTACTTTGTTGCTTTTATTTTTAAAATTTTGGAAATAAAACCAAGCATTCAATTTTGTTGGGAAGATATATGCAGCATAATTAGGAACAAGACGACGATATCTTTGTATAAGAATAGCAATTAGGAAGAAGATGGCAACACACTCGTGCACTTTAACTATTCCAAAAAATATTTCAGTGATACTATTCGTTTGGACTTATGACATTCTAGTAGAAATTCTTTCTTTTAGAAATGATAGTGCATTCTCATCGTTATTTTCCATGGTTATGGATTTATGGAAATCGTCCGGCGAAAACAATTGTGAATTGATTGCCAAGGCATTTGCAGCCTACTTTCATATATTTTTTGATTAAAGATTTTTCTTTAAATGTAATATTTTTGTTCGTTCAGTTTTTGCTTGTATTATTTCAATTCGTTTTTGGGAAGACTCTTGGATAGATCATCGTTTGATTTAATGGTTTGCGTGTATCTATTGATTTGATAATAGACTCCTTTCCATGATGTAAGTCGCACGTGTTTTCTTCTGAGTAGTTGAGCCATTTTTCGAGTTTGGATAGGCGAAACTGAAGCGACTATTTTGATAGTGTCTATTTACAATTTTTCTCTCACATATAAGTCATTATGGAAATATATATATATATATATATATATATATATATATATATATATATATATAATATATTGGAATTGTGAATCAAATTTAACTGTTCACATTGTTATAACAGAATTTGTCGTAGACTTTAAAGACGACTATTGTGGAAATGAATAATACAATTTATCTAACAAATTGTTGCTTCTTGTTTAATGAAGTTAGAAAGGAAGTAATATGTGGCATTTCTATATTCGTTTATGATGGGGCATGATGTTTTCAGAGCAATTTCTGAAAGGTTTCAAGTTTAATAACGTTTGGGTTTAATTCTTGACAGCTTTGGAAAGCTGTATTGAGGTATTGCAATTTTGTGCATTCGATTTATTGTGTTAGTGCAGCAAATATTTGACGTCATTGGATGGTCAATATTAATGCTGGATATTGTTCTTGTAGTCTTTTGAGAAGACGTTAACGTAGTTATTGCGTTTTAGTAAGAGTGAAATTAGCTTTTGAGCTATCACCTTTTTGGATATGATGTTGTAGTTCTCGTGATTTGGAATCACGAATGTTTTTCTTATATGCTTGTTTTATGCAAGCTGCCCTACGTTTTATTCTCGCCTAGTAGGATTTGCCGGAGATAAATTGTCTATATCATGACACCCATATTCAAGTAACACAGATACTTCTTAAACAACTTTAACTAATTCATGCAACATAATACATGTGATATTTCAGTAATTTTAGTAAAAATATACTGCATTCTTTGAAGCTTATAAATAGTTAATGAACTATTTTCACGACATGTAACACTATTCGATTATCTTAATTGATTGTTGAATACATCGAATTAAGGAAATGATAATCATGAAACATACTTGTAAAATTAAATGAAGATAGGCAGCGTTGAGAACAAAATCCTATTTGAGGATGTAACTTGTATATATAATGTAAAATACACACATCAAAAAAAGTTTTGCATCACCTCGGTTCCAAGAGTTCCGGAACCTTTAAATACAAAGGGAATAGAGATCAACACAAACAACATTTCAGCTCGTTTTATTGCTCATGAGACCCACACATTGCATGTTGTACCATCATACAGCTAGACTTTCAGCATTTGTGGTCCAGATTGCAGTACACACCACTACCTCTAATACCCAGTAGCACGTCCTCTTGCATTGATGCATGCCTGTATTCGTCGTGGCATACTATCCACAAGTTCATCAAGACACTGTTGGTCCAAATTGTCCCACTCCTCAACGACAATTCGGCGTAAATCTCTCAGAGTGGTTGGTGGGTCAAGACGTCCATAAACAGCCCTTTTCAACATATCCCAGGCATGTTCGATAGGGTTCATGTCTGGCGAACATGCTGGCCACTGTAGTCGAGTGATGTCGTTATCTTGAAGGAACGCATTCACAAGATGTGCACGATGAGGTCGAGAATTGTCGTCCATGAAGACAAATGCCTCTCCAATATTCTGCCGATATGGTTGCACTATGGGTCGGAGGATGTCATTCAGGTATCGTAAAGCCGTTTCGGAGCCTTCCATGACCACCAGTGGCGTACGTCGGCCCCATATAATGCCACCCCAAAACATCAGGGAACCACCACCTTGCTGCACTCGCTGGACAGTGTGTCTAAGACGTTCAGCCTGACCAGGGTGCCTCCAAACACGTCTCCGACGATTGTCTGGTTGAAGGCATATGCGACACTCATCGGTGAAGAGAACGTGATGCCAATTCCGTGGGGTCCATTCAGCATGTTGTTGGGCCCATCTGTACCGCGCTGCATGGTGTCGGGGTTGCAAAGCTGGACCTCGCCATGGACGTCGGGAGTGAAGTTGCGCATCATGCAGCCTATTGCGCACAGTTTGAGTTGAAACACGACGTCCTGTGGCTGAACGAAACGCATTATTCAACATGGTGGCATTGCTGTCAGGGTTCCTCCGAGCGGCAATCCGTAAGTAGCGGTCATCCACTACAGTAGTAGCCCTTGGGCGGCCTGAGCGAGGCCTGTCATCGACAGTTCCTGTATCTCTGTACCTCCTCCATGTCCGAACAACATCGCTTTGGTTCACTCTGAGACGCCTGGAAACTTCCCTTGTTGAGAGCCCTTCTTGACACAAAGTAACAATGCGGACGCGATCGAACTGCGGTATTGACCTTCTAGGCATGGTAGAACTACAGACAACATGAGCAGCGTACCTTCGTCCTGGTGGAATGACTGGAACTGATCGGCTGTCGTACCCCCTCCGTCTAATAGGCCCTGCTCATGCATGGTTGTTTACATCTTTGAGCAGTTTTAGTGACATCTATGAACAGTCAAAGGGACTGTATCTTGGATACAATATACACAGTCAACGTCTATATGCCGGAGATCTGGGAACCGAGGTGATGCAAAACTTTTTTTGATGTGTGTATGTATAAATCTTTAAGGGTATAACATCAGTATATAATGTAATATTGTATTTTTCTTGTTATTTGTTCAGCGGATGATATGAACAATAAGATGGGACCTTATTGTAGGCATTTATTTAAAACTACAGTTTTCATCATTTGATTTAAAGAAGCTTTTATTTAACTTTGTGTCGAATTGACGGACATTCATCATTAATCAGTCAATAAATTGAATTTAATTTTAAAGAATCTTAGAACGACTAGTGTTTTATATCAGAAAAGGGGAGTGCGTTAGGAGGACCAGTGGGTGGTTTTCTTTGAGTTTGCTTAAACTTAACGCCCGAGATATTTTTATTTTATTTTAGAGTCTCTTGTTCGAGTTCTTTTGAGCTTTGTTTCATCGTAATTTTATACACCACTTGCATCTTCGTACCGCATTCTTTAATATCGACGTATCCTGATCCCTGGTTGATCCTAGTTGGTAGGTTTTTCAGAGGTCATTTGAGCCGGGAACTTCTAGAATCTACGATCCAGCCTTCCACCGGATTGCAACAGGTAAGACCACGTGGATTACGGGTACAGTACCTACTGTAAGGCCACGGCCGCCTCCTTCCCTATTCCTCGCCTCTGCATCCCAATCTTCCCCTCCCTTCCCAACCCTCATGAGCCCCTGTTCGCTTGCAGGTGAGGCCGCCTGGGCCAAGTGCTGATCACACCTCCCCAGTTGTATCCACCACGACCAGATGTTCCAGGCTCCAGGACACTGCCCGTAGTGGCGGTAGTGGCGAGTTCCCTCGCTGAGTCCGTGGAAAACACCAACCTAGAGGGTAAATCGACTAAAATATATATATACTTAAAAGTAATGAAATAATAGTTAAATAATAATAATTTTTTTCCTTTATTTTATTATTTTACGAGGGACTGTGGAAAATCTTCAAAAGACACTTGTGAAGGGTCCGCACTCCACAGTAGGGTGGGATTCTTACCCACTAAAAACCACCTCCCTTTTCCCACGATGCGTTCATCACCCCGGAACCGCTCTCGCATTACTTCAGGGTGATGTCGTGCTTACTTAGCCTTTCAGACTCCTCCTTTCTTCATGTCTTCCTAAGGACGTTCGTACGCTTCCAGATCGCGCTTTTTCTGGTGAAGGACATCCTCCACATACACTGCTACATGATCCCATTATTGCTGGTTCCGTAACATCACAGAAATAATACAGTTTCCACATATTCTCTCTTTATCATCCAATGGCCGCACACGAAGAAGGCGTGAAGTACATCGTCACAATATATACAAGTTGCACCACTCGCAATAATAATAATATCGTATTGCTCGGGTGCCGGATGCAAGCTTTGTTAAGTGACACCCAGAGGGCAGCTTGCGTGTCGAATTTAATGCTCCTTGGAGCGCTATGAAAGTCAAGGAGGTTAGATATCTAAGCTCCTTGACACTGTAGCGCTTTCTAGTAGAGAAATGAGGAACTTTGTGTTGGCGGAAAATCCCGAGATTAATTTTGCCATTATGAACACGGTCTACTGAATTCAAATGGGTTCTTTAACATGCCAACAACGTATCGTGACTTTTGTCGCCTTAAAAAAAAACACTTACCACGGCCGGGAGCGAACCTGCAAGCTTGGGGGTTGGTAGTCCGAAACGATAACCACATACCCACCGTGGCAATTTTTCTAGGTTTGTGCCGTGTCTTGTGTGGCTCATCAGCGGGCTCTTGGTGTCCCCGCCCGGACTCCACAGGAGTAGCGAATCTGCTCACTACCTCCCTTTTTCCTATGAAGCGCACCTGCGCCTCTTTACTGCGAGAACTAAAAGCTCAAGCAGTCATAACCTCCCTATTAAGGCTTCCAGAAAGGCATTTGCTGTCACGGGCAGTGAATTGAAACTCAGCAATTTTTCCACGTGTGTGCCGTTAATAATAATACAACGGGTACAAACCCGGCCGAAGTCGTCTGATTTTTAAGAGCGTTAAAATTCGTCAGTATGCCTTCCTTCGGAGGGAAAGTAAAGCCGGCGGTCCCATGTCATAGACTTATGGCATGTAAAAGATCCTTCCACACACTAAACTTGTGTTAAGCTAAATTTCTAGGTTAGATATCGTTGGAACGCTCTATCAAAGTTCCAACGTTCATCACCAGCATGGTGGCCACTCAAATCGGTCAACAATTTTCCAGGAGTTTTCCAAGAGTAATTCTCATTTTTCCAGACTTAAAAATAAGCGCGAGTGCGGGGGGGGGGGGGGGGGCGCTTTATAGGTTGCCTACTTCAAGACCAAAATAAAGTGTTTGGTTTACTTACACAGATGTTGACAAAAAATAGTGGTGATGGCGTTATTGATACGCAAGCCTACAAACAAATGATTTAATTGTTGTTTTATAAAAGCCTTTGTGACTCAAATATCCGCTTAAAAAAAGAGAAAAGAAAGCCGCCTGCAATTTTATTACGGTGAAGTTGTCTATACTCAATATGTTTTACAAAAATACTACCGCGTGTTCTCCGACATAGAAACAGGTAAGTTAGCTTGATATTCATATATGTTTAAAATGACCCATTTTGACTAAATTTGTGATTTTGTGTTTTTGATTTCTTATGAAAGCCTAATCATTCTACTTTCAGAACATATATGGTTGTTGCATATTTCATGCATAAATGTGCTTATAAAATTGATTTAAAGAGACCAGTGTACGCCATCTTAGTCTGGGGTGGGCGGGGCACCGCGCTGCATAGTGTATTTCATGATTCTTTTCGAAAGTATTATTTAATTTTGGCGCTCGATGTTGCAGGATTTGAATGGCTCTTAGTGCACCCTGTCTTCTACAGATGGCTCTACGTGCACACTGTTTACAAGCCAGTTATGGCAGCTTTCATGGTTACGTAGGCCTATTTGTAGTGAAAATATTTTTTCGTCTCGTGAATACCTGTGTGCTTTTCCGTGTAAATTCTCGATCATGGGCTCTAAACATCGGCGAGTGAGAGAGAAGAAACGTAGTTTTCGTGGTAACCAGCATATGAAACCCAGTGAAAACCAAATCAATGAAAATATAAATACTGAACAAAGTGGTGCATCACATTTCAAGATTGGGCCTATAGCTGAAAGTGTTTCAGATGATTGTGATATATCTGGTGGTAATTTTAACATTATATTTGACACAGATTGCCTTCAGAATTTAGTAAATGTGGTAGCATGTCCCAGTTGCTTCAAAAGCTCTTCACTGAAACTTCAGAACATTGAAAATCAGAGATTTGGATGGGCTGTAGTTCTTGGTTTGTTGTGTGAATTATGTGGTTATGAAAGCAACAAATTTTGTTCTTCTAAAAGGCAGGAACGCTTTCCAGAGGTAAACAGATGCCTTGTTTATGGCATGAGGTCAATAGGTTGTGGTTACAGTGATGCCAAAAGGTTTGCTTGCATTATGAACCTCCCACCACCACCCTTGCCTAGGGCTTATAGTGAACATGTGAAAGCTTTATCTTCTGTTGTATCTATCTATGCAGAAGAATGCATGAAGACTGCTATCCTAGAAATTCAGGAAAAGAAAGGTAAAGAATGTGGTGTATCTGTGGATGGTACATGGCAGAGACGCGTATATTCTTCATTGTTGTAAGTGCAATATCTGTTGACACAGGCAAAGTTCTAGATGTAGAGGTAATGTCCAGAAATTGTATTGGATGTAGAAAGCATTCAGGTGATGCTAAGCATTCAGGTGATGCTAAGGATTCCCCATCCTATTTGGGTTGGATGGCTGATCATGCATTAGTCTGTGCCAAAAATTACAGTGGATCTGCACCTAATATGGAACCACATGGTGCAGTAAACATTTTTTCTCGCTCAAGTGAGAGTAGAGGTCTGGAGTATGTGGATTTTTATGGGGATGGGGATTCCAAAAGTTACAAAGCAGTGTGTGAATCTAATCCATACAGTGGTAAAGCAGTCAAACTGGAATGTGTGGGGCATTACCAGAAGCGTTTAGATAGATAGATAGATAGATAATGCCTTTATTGGTGGCGAAGTTAGGGCTCAAGGCACTCTCTTACACTTAACCACTAGAAGAGTATACATCTACATGACTTATAATTACAAATACAAATAGCACAAATAATATTAATAGCAATAAGAATAGTGATAATATGAATAATGGTAGAATCATTGATTTCAAAAATAAAGTAAAGTACGGTACCCTTAAATGACGTAACTACAGTAATCCGATCATTCATCTCATTCATTCATTCGTTCATTCAACATTTATCCCGGAAGTCAGCGGGCTCCACCCAGCAAATACTCGCAGCAAGCCACTTTACACTTGCGATGAGAGGGATTGTCTCTAATGTTCGCAGGTAGCAAATTCTATGACCTGGACGCAGAGATTATGAACGAGCGGTTGTAAACAGCAGTACGGTTTATAGGTATGGCAAGAGAGGAGCCAGATCTCGTATTGTGGTCATGATAGGACGAGAGGTAAGAAAACGGTAAAACAAGATAGTTAGGGGTATTAGTGGAAAGTATTTTGTGCAGTAGTGATAACATGTGGAGTTCACGACGCTGGTGCACTCGAAGCCACGACAGCTCCTTATAATAGGGTGATATATGAACATCATATCGCAGGCCAAAGATATATCTTACACAGTTGTTGAGGCACCGGTCCAGTTTCTTGTTACTGTCGCAGGTTATTTCAGTCAACACAGTGTCACAGTAGTCAAATATAGGTAGTATCAGAGAGCGAATTAGTTGTACTTTAAGTCGAACAGAGAATCCATTACCGAACCGTTTCAGAGGATATAAGCATTTATGTACTTTGTTACATGTGCTTATCACCTGTTTAGTCCAATTTAAGGTCTCAGTCATAATAATTCCTAAGTTTGTCACTGAAGTAGAGTAGGGTATGATTTTATTGTTTAAAATTATTGGCGAGATGTCACGTTGCTTGAGATAATATAAGTTTTTACTGGTACCGATAATAATCACTTGAGTTTTATTTGGGTTTATTAATAAACTGTTTTTATAAGCATAGTCACTAAGCTGTTGTAGGTCAGAATTTATTTTAATAATTGCATTATTGATATCACTCGGTTTTGAATGATAGTAGATCTGTACATCATCTGCATACACTTGCAATTTGCAGAAATTAAGGGCTTTTGATATGTCATTTATTTGGATGATAAATAACGGTGTCCCTCAGGGTTCGGTTCTTGGGCCACTAAGGGTCTTACTTTGCCATCCCGAACTCACATTTCCCACTATCACACGTTGCCGGCGAGTTTCGAGATAAGAGGAAAAGAACCGGAGTGACACACTATTAAAATTTAGTTCTCGAAGTTTCTGCAGTAGCAACTGAGGGTTGACGGTGTCAAAGGCACTACTGAGATCTAATAATGTCAGTACAGTCACGTCCCGTTGGTCCATTGCACATCTGATATCATCTGTCACTCGTAGTAAGGCTGTCGCAGTGCTATGCCCCTTTCTGAAGCCGGATTGGAAGGGGTTGAGTAGGGAATGCTTTGTAAGGTATTCAGTAACTTGTGTATGAACTAGACGTTCAAGTACCTTGGATAATGGTGGTAGGATGGGCTCAGCCCTTAGAAAAATTGTACAAAACAAAAAACTGGGTGGTAAAGGTAAACTCACCGGGGCACTGATAGATAAGTGTCAGAATTATTTTGGAATTGCCTTGCGGTCCAACTGCAGTTCCGTAAAGGACATGTCAAACGCTATATGGGCAACATTGTACCATTTGACTGCCAATAAAGACAGGCCTTCCCACTATAGGTGCCCTATAGGAACGGATAGTTGGTGTTCGTACCAACGAGCCAAGGCCAACAATAAACTGGACAACTATAAACATTAAGCAGGAATACCACTAGAAGTCCTACATGCGATGAAGCCTGTGTATGAAAGGCTTTGTGACCCAAAAATGCTATGCAAATGTCTCCAAGGTTTGACCCAAAATAACAATGAGTCATTCAACGCAATGGTATGGAAGCGGTGTAGAAAGGAGACTTATGTAGGGCTGTCCACTCTTAAATTTGGTGTTATGGATGCTGTTTTACACTTCAATTGTGGAAACAAGGTTGAAATGGAGATTATACGAAGGATGATGATTGTTCCTGGTAGGTACTTGGCATCAGGAGTGTCACAAGCAGATGAGGCACGATTACGCAGAAGTCAGCTTCAGAGCACCCCTGAACAAAAACAACGAAGAAGGTACCTCAGAGGAAGAAGAAAACTGAAAGAGGACAAGAAACTTGAAAAGGAAGGTCCCACATATGCAGCAGGAGAATTCAAATGTTGTCAGGTAAGAACAAAGAGGTTCAATCATAATGTGAAACTTCCAACCTAATTTACTCAAAAACTAAAAATCGTGCTTCTCTTACAGGTTCAAACAAGAAAACGTCAAGTTCTAATTCAGCTATCTATCTCAACAAGGTTCCAAATTAAAGACAATGAAATAGGGCATGTTCTGTACCGAAACCGTGAAGATATATGGCTCCATTCAAAAACTGGATGTAAAGAAAGGAAAAATATTATTGACATTTTGTATTTTTTTTTTCAAAAAAAAAAAATCCTAACTCCCGACAAAATGCTGATAAATTAACAATCCTGGTAGGGGACATGAAGGACTCTAGTAGCAAAACGTATGTGAAAGAATAATTAAAATAGATGCATTTTTGTAGTTGCTAGGGTGTCTGAAAAAAGGTACAAATTTCTTTAATAATTTTATTATGGACACCCCTGGAAGTGCACATTAAGCATTCTGAAGGTATAACCGGCTTAATTTACTTAGCAGTGAACCACCAAAAAGAATACAAGGCGATTGGTTTAGAATTGTGGATTTTTTCAATAAACGTACATGAATACCTTGAGGAAATTTCTTTCGTTACCGATAGAGCGCTCACCCAAAACCGCAGCGGGAGTATGATTTAAGATGGAAAGATTTTAATAATTAATTAACAAGTGGCTATTTTCCAGGAGTTTTCCAGACCTAATAAAAATCCAGGAGTTTTCCATGATTTCCAGGTTCTCCAGGAGTAGTGGCCACCATGCACTAGGTATCATTGTCATCTGGTAGCGAAAGTCTGAACTAATTGAAATAGAACGGAACCTTAGCTCACCCTATATGTGTCCTCGGACACACTCGGCACTAATAGCCATACGATAAATAAATAGAATGGACAACACCAGATATGCAAAAAAAACTGCTTGATATAATTAATTCAAAGAAGGTCAAAATCAGTTGGTTAGAAGAAATCAAACAGGACTTAAAGGAAATAAACATTACAGAAGATAGCATCATGAATCGCAAGACTTTTGGAACCCGAGTTACAAATCACACTTTCGCCGAAAAAGCTAAAAAGACCACTGGAAAAAAATGGACGGAGGAACGTAAGAAGGGGCATAGTGAGTTCATGAGGAGATTTTGGGAGGAGAAGAAGAGGAAAGCTCCATCAACCCGAGTCAACAAGTTCAAGCGCGCTCCCTAAGTGGGCAAAACGAAGAAAGAAAGAAAGAAGAATGGAACAAGAAGACAACTACGGTACGGATGAAGGAAGTTTGTAAAGATCTAGAAAGGTCGTGACGTTAGTCAGGGATACATTTGAGAAAGCGCTCCAAGACGAAAGAACGTGGACGGATGAAGAGACGCAGGAGGAAGGGGAACTGTAGCGTCATCTTCAGTGGTCTATTCGCAAATTTAAAAATAAAAAATAATTTTATGGGATTTTACGTCCCTTCTAACTATTGCGGCTTTTCTTGATTTTGCCCTGAAGGGGATCGTTAACGTGCAACTAACATGGCTCCCTCAAATGCTGACTGCACCAGGATTCGATCCTGCAACCGGAAGTTATTTAACTGAAATGTTATTGCGACATCGTGGGCATGTAGCCCTGTGTACTTGGATGTGTGTAGAAGCTGTCTGATAACCTGTGGCACTGTGATGTCTGTACTAATGTGTGTGTTTGTAATTGAGGTGGGATTTCGGTAGGAAGCGGCCGTGGAACCATCCCGGCATTTGCCTGGAGTAGAAGTGGGAAAACCACGGAAAGTCACTTCCAGGATGGCTGAGGTAGGAATCGAACCTGCCTCTTTTCAGCATTGCCCTACGAGGGTAAGTGCACCTCGTTTTAGCAGAAGGCAGAGATGCTGTGAGCCCTTGAGGGTGTAGCACTATCCACACCCTGCCTCCTTTAGGGTCTTGAGCAGAAGGCAGGAGATACTGTGAGCCCTTGAGGGTGTAGCACTATCCACACCCTGCCTCCTTTAGGGTCTTGAGCAGAAGGCAGGAGATACTGTGAGCCCTTGAGGGTGTAGCACTATCCCCACCCTGCCTCCCTTAGGTTCTTGAGCAGAAGGCAGGAGATACTGTGAGCCCTTAAGGGTGTAGCACTATCCACACTCTGCCTCCTTTAGGGTCTTGAGCAGAAGGCATGAGATACTGTGAGCCCTTGAGGGTGTAGCACTATCCACACCCTGCCTCCTTTAGGGTCTTGAGCAGAAGGCAGGAGATACTGTGAGCCCTTGAGGGTGTAGCACTATCCACACCCTGCCTCCTTTAGGGTCTTGAGCAGAAGGCAGGAGATACTGTGAGCCCTTGAGGGTGTAGCACTATCCCCACCCTGCCTCCCTTAGGTTCTTGAGCAGAAGGCAGGAGATACTGTGAGCCCTTAAGGGTGTAGCACTATCCACACTCTGCCTCCTTTAGGGTCTTGAGCAGAAGGCATGAGATACTGTGAGCCCTTGAGGGTGTAGCGCTATCCACACCCTGCCTCCTTTAGGGTCTTGAGCAGAAGGCAGGAGATAATGTGAGCCCTTGAGGGTGTAGCACTATCCACACCCTGCCTCCTTTAGGGTCTTGAGCAGAAGGCAGGAGATACTGTGAGCCCTTGAGGGCGTAGCACTATCCACACCCTGCCTCCTTTAGGGTCTTGAGCAGAAGGCAGGATATACTATGAGCCCTTGAGGGCGTAGCACTATCCACACCCTGCCTCCTTTAGGGTCTTGAGCAGAAGGCATGAGATACTGTGAGCCCTTGAGGGTGTAGCACTATCCACACCCTGCCTCCTTTAGGGTCTTGAGCAGAAGGCAGGAGATACTGTGAGCCCTTGAGGGTGTAGCACTATCCACACCCTGCCTCCTTTAGGGTCTTGAGCAGAAGGCAGGAGATACTGTGAGCCCTTGAGGGCGTAGCACTATCCACACCCTGCCTCCTTTAGGGTCTTGAGCAGAAGGCAGGATATACTATGAGCCCTTGAGGGTGTAGCACTATCCACACTCTGCCTCCTTTAGGGTCTTGAGCAGAAGGCATGAGATACTGTGAGCCCTTGAGGGTGTAGCACTATCCACACCCTGCCTCCTTTAGGGTCTTAAGCAGAAGGCAGGAGATACTGTGAGCCCTTGAGGGTGTAGCACTATCCACACCCTGCCTCCTTTAGGGTCTTGAGCAGAAGGCAGGAGATACTGTGAGCCCTTGAGGGTGTAGCACTATCCCCACCCTGCCTCCCTTAGGTTCTTGAGCAGAAGGCAGGAGATACTGTGAGCCCTTGAGGGTGTAGCACTATCCACACTCTGCCTCCTTTAGGGTCTTGAGCAGAAGGCATGAGATACTGTGAGCCCTTGAGGGTGTAGCGCTATCCACACCCTGCCTCCTTTAGGGTCTTGAGCAGAAGGCAGGAGATAATGTGAGCCCTTGAGGGTGTAGCACTATCCACACCCTGCCTCCTTTAGGGTCTTGAGCAGAAGGCAGGAGATACTGTGAGCCCTTGAGGGTGTAGCCCTATCCACACCCTGCCTCCTTTAGGACCTTGAGCAGAAGGCAGGAGATACTGTGAGCCCTTGAGGGTGTAGCACTATCCACACCCTGCCTCCTTTAGGGTCTTGAGCAGAAGGCAGGAGATACTATGAGCCCTTGAGGGTGTAGCACTATCCACACCCTGCCTCCTTTAGGGTCTTGAGCAGAAGGCAGGAGATATTGTGAGCCCTTGAGGGTGTAGCACTATCCACACCCTGCCTCCTTTAGGGTCTTGAGCAGAAGGCAGGAGATACTGTGAGCCCCTGAGAGTGTAGTATTATCCAGGGTGCACCTTAAGTTGTGGGGGCTACACAGACTGCCTCCTTTAGGACCATGAGCAGAAGGCAGGAGATACTGTGAACCTTTGAGAGTTTAGTATTATCCAGGTTGAACCTTACGTTGTGGGGGCTACACACACACTTCCTCTTTTAGGACCTTGAGCAGAAGGCAGGATATATCATGAAAAGAAATAAGAAGAGGTCTGACCCTCCGAAGATTGCGGGTATCAGAAAAGGTGAGACAGCGACAGTGAAAGACTCCCTACGCCTCGCATACACTAATACTGTTTGTGTCTGAGAACAAGAGTTGACCAAGGAAGGTCGACAGGACCTACACTGGTCAAAATAATTAGGGGATCATTTGAGATATCTAGGTTCTGACGTATTGTAATCGGCAGTATGTCCTAAAATGGTTCGACGTCTTTCTGTCGGTTCTACGGAGTGGAGACAACAACATCACGGCAATCGAGATAGTGGTAATAACAGAAAATTGCCGCAGAGGGGGTTGGTGTGGACGTGTTTACTCTACCAAACGATTGACACAAGCAGTTGGGTTCAGATGGTGTAGTGAGCAGGTAGTGCAATGCAACAACGACGTGACATTCCCGAAGGTATGGAGAGCCATAGGAAGGTTGGAAGCGGGACAGACACGGAGGGGGGGGTGGCTGCAGCTATTGGAGTGTCCCAAACTGTAATTTCCAGGACCTGGACGCGATTTCAGACGACAGGAACCGTTAAAAGATGACCAGACCAAGGTCGTCCACGGCTAACATCAGCAAGAGATGACCGTTATCTCCGTTTAACGCCCATCGAGGCAGGAGGCTGAATGCAACTCAACTGCAACACACCCTCCAGGCGGCAACAGGTCGCGCAATATCAAAGGGAAAGTGGCCTCTACGCACAGAGGCCTATGGTGTGTGTCCCATTAAAACCACGCCACCGTTTAGCCCGCAGAAACTGGGCGGAGGAACATCAGGATCTGTTCACAGATGAGTCAAGATTTTGTGTTCAGCCAGACAATCGTCGTTCCTTCATCTGGAGAGAACGTGGAACTCTGAATAATCCCGCTTATGTGCAGAGAACAGCACCATATCATGGTGGTGGACAAATGGTGTGGGCAGGAGTAAGTACTGGCGGACGTACGGACCTCTATGTCGTTCAGAATGGCGCTTTGACTGCTCCGAGATATCGAGACGAGATCCTTCGACCGTTTCTTGTGCCCTACGCTGGTGCCATAGGCGTTGGGTTCATTATAACGCACGTCCCCACAGAGCTGCACTGGTGGACAACATGTTTGGCGACGAGGGCATTGAACGAATGGAGTGGCCAGCTTGTTCACTGGACGTAAACCCGATTGAGCATGTCTCAGAGTCACTTGGCAGACGCATTGTAGCCAGAATAGCACCTCACACAGCGGTTGCCGAGCTGGATATTGCACTCATGGAAGAATGGCCAAATATCCCTCAAGAGCAGATTGATAATCATACTGTCCATACCACGAAGGTGTGCAACTGTCCTGACCGTCCGAGGTGATCACACACCATATTAGAGGGTAACGAAAATTACTTTTTCACTATTATGGTAGCCCCATGGTGCCTCGCTCTAAGTAAACGCCATGTAAACCTCCAGTCAAGAGTTGAGACAGCACAATATCGTACTGTAGCACACACAAATTACAATTGTAACCGAACTCTGAATAAAAGACGTTACCATATGTATCTTGTGTATGATATCTCACCTGATCCCCTAATTGTTTTGACCAGTGTATGTCAGAAAGGAGCCCAGCACAAGTAAGTGGCAACAATGTCGGACTCGGCAACCCCCGTGGAACTAGCTGCCAGCCCCTGATGGGTTGATGGATGATCTATAAAAGATTCCACTTAATATTCAATACTAACGATCCATTTACATACATTTAACAAATGGAAGAATTTGCCTGATCACATGGGAGGGCATGACGGACTCCATGCGCAATTGATTACTGTTTAAAAATCCATCGCTTGCAACTGACGTCGTCCTGACATCATAGGTTCGCTCATCTGTCACTTGACGCCACGTGATATAGCGACAATCAATAACTAACTAAAGCAACAGTAGCCATTGCAATAAAACTCATACTAACGGACCCGCGCGAGAAATCTCGCATGTTCATAAGCCACTCTTTCCCCAATAGGTTTATGATAAGAGACTTAAGGAGAAAGGTTATGTTTTTATTTGAACCAAATGATTATAGAACACTATTTACGTTTCAGGCGTCCCTACGGACAAAATGCGAACTGAACGGCAATGATGTCGCGTATTTTCCTACAGCAATAGTATTTACAAATCGCACACTTCTTACAAATAATTATATTTATGTTCGACCCTCACAGCTCAAGAAACAGTTGTTTGACCAATTAGATAAGGAGTTCCAAGGCCTTCTAATTTAAATTTCACTGCGTGGCCTAGTGTCATAGTAGGGTAATCGAGGAGGCCCTGGTCAAATACAAGGCATTCTCTGCGTCTCATGCGCTCTGTTCAGTACATAAAACTGGCGAAATCTCGACAGATATTTAAGAATATTTAAAACTGGTGAAATCTCGACAGATATTTATGAATATTTATGTTCGAACATCAAATAGTTATAATAATTTTCGTCCAACATAAACAGCCGTATGAAACTCGCCTATAATGGTAATTAAGACACTAGTATGGAAATTATAAAACTCGCATACGCTCGTTTTATAAACATACTCGTGTCTTAATTATTGCCATTATGGACTCGTTGCGTAATGTACTATTATGAAATTAGAATGCAATTCGTCACTGCTAATGACATTTGTGTGCTGAGTCCATTGATTGACAGCTTAGCTGTAACTCTCACCGGTTATTCGATATTTATGAAATTATACGATTTGAGTAGGCCAACAAATTCCTTTAAATTACTGTTCCTGAAAGACCTCAGAATGTTAAAATGACATGAAACAGGTGTCACAGTGGCCAAAATGTCAAGTGGACAGCAATTATGGAGCGTATCTTCCTGCAGCAACAGTATCTGAAGATCGCACACTTCGTACAGTTTTTTAAAAGTCATTTTTTAAAGAAATTCTAGATATTTATGAAATTAGAGTGCAATGCGTCACTGGTAATGCATATTCTCTTTCATTTGAATGCTCATGCTCAGTTTTTACGATCGGTTGCTTGTAAGCGCCCTCCCTACAGATGAAGCCCTGGCGGATAAGCTGCGGATAATGTTTCGAGGACGTTTGCGGGATATATTTTAGAATACAAGATTGAACTGGATTTTTACAAATAATTTATGATGAAAATTAATAAATGTAAAACAAAAATATTGGAATGCAGCGGAAATAAATTAGAAACCCCTATGGACATCAAATTGGCAGGTGAAAAGCTGAAGGAAGTAGGAGACTTCTGTTACTTAGGAAGCAAAATAACCAGTGATGGACGAAGCAAAGAGGATATAAAAAGTAGGTTGACTCAGGCAAGTAAAGCATTTCTACAGAAAAGGAATCTGTTGACATCGAATATAGATTTAGGTATTAGGAAGTAATTTTTGAAAGCCTTTGTCTGAAGCGTGGCGCTCTAAGGAAGTGAAACTTGGACTGTTGGAGCAGCAGAAAAGAATAGAATTGAAGCGTTTGAAATGTGGTGTTACAGGAGAATGATTAAGATCAGATGGGTAGATAGGGTTACAAATGAAGAGGTATTAGGACTAGTGGGAGATGAGGATGTTTCTGGCGACTGCAAATTAAGAGAAGAGATAGGTTGGTAGGACACATACTAAGACAGCCGGGAATAGCAAGCTTAGTTATGGAAGGAAGGGTCGAGGATAAGAACTGTAGGGGGTAGACCAAGGTTAGAATATGTTGAACACATTGCCTTGGATGTAGGGTGTGGTAGCTATGTAGAGATTAAACGATTAGCTCAGGACAGGGAGAGCTGCATAAAACCAGTCAAGGGACTGAAGACTCAAAACAACAACAACAACAACAACAATTTAGTTTTCTGCGTGTAAAGTTTCTTGTTATTTCTCTAGGTGCTTTCGCTTGGATTGTGTGCGAGTGATAGCGAAGTGAGAGAAGACAGTTGTGGAAATACCCTCAATCAGTGTTCACTTATGCCAACAAAAAAAAGGCCTTTATACCTGCGCTTGCCTGTGAGGGTACATCTTACGAGGGAAGTACCCCAGCTCGAACGGCTAAAACCAACTGGCAGTGCGCTTAACATACGAAGATATGTCTGTTCTACTACCCATCACGGGCATTTATCTGTAAAACCCCGCATTAGTGTACAATCAATGTTTGGAAGTTACGGCGTCCAAAGATTGCAGAAACACAATTCGCAGCAGAAACTACCATGCAACAGGAAATTCGGACCATTATATTAACAAGAAACAGATGTGGTGCAGTATCATCTGGCCAAAGGTTGAACACTTGCTTGCAACAAGAAATCTTAACACATGGAGTACCGTGTTGACATAGTCATCTTTCCCACAATAGAAGATACTGTGTTGTCCTTCATTCGACGTCCAAGTGTAAATGTTGAGTTGCAATGAAGTGATTAAACCACAGCGGAATGGAACAGCACGCACCCTTAACAAGGGCAACATGTGGACATACTCCATTGTTTACGATGTTCCCGCATTGCTATAGTCCAAACTCAAATGCCACGGTGATTACTAGGGCCCGGATTCGAGCATATTTGCATATTTTTTTCCTGAATAGTACACATTGAAAGAAGCCTTTCGGTGGTATTTTCACCTCTCTGGGACCAACAGAATTGAAATTTATCGAGCATATAAATGCATAAAACCGCAGTTTCCAAATAGAAGCGTATAAATGCGTATAAATGCATATTCTTGTGGTTTTCGTCTAAATAGTTGTTTTTTTTTCTTCGAATTCCCCTCCCCCGAATTCGGGCCTTGACCATCCTTAAGGTTCGAAAATAGAAATCATTATTGAAAAACCTATCTGGTGCGAATAATAGAACCGCAGGTTTTAAACCTTTAGTGAGGTCGTTCTCGTTATTGAAACTTTTATTGACTGATTTATGAAAATGATCCAAAACTGGAAACATAGAAAAAATTCTTGTTGTACAGACCAATGCAGATCTACTTAATAGACTCTCCTAATTCTGAATATTTTGTAAATGAACTTTTAAACTGGAACTTTTATAAGAAAACTTCTCTTATATATACACTTGAAAAACTTGCATGCGAGTATATCGCAGTGAATCACACATACAAGTAGAAAATAAAGCTCTTATATAAAGGAATGTTATTGGTTTTTCGTTTCACTTTCCTTTCTATAGTTTTTAACGGTGTTTCTCCAGCATATCTATCGAGCATATGTTTTTTCGGGTATATCTATCGAGCATAAAACACATGGCTTTCGAGCATATCTGGAGATTTTATCAAGCATATCGATCCGCCGAGCCTTAGTGATCACATTATCACATACTGAGATGGCGCTGGCGAACGAACACGTACTTTTACAGATCAATGCCATTGATGGCTATTGATATAGGTACAACTGTATACTTTAAACCCACTTTCAATTGGTTTTCGTCGTTCGAGCTGGAATACTTCCCTCGTTAGTGCTATAATTAGCCACCCGCTGTTGAACATGGCGTTACTCAGAGGGACAAACCTCATCAACATTGTCTTGCGATCCACACACAGCCTAGGGGAATGAATTTCTCCTCAAATGTCTAAATGTATTGCTTTAATACTTGATAGGCAAGTTGCATACGACTGTTTATGTTCGACGAAAATTATAACTTTTATTATATGTTCCAACATAAATATTCATAAATATCTGTCGAGATTTTGTCGGTTGAATTCTTCTCCTTGGAAATTGTGTGGGCTCAGCATTTGATCTCTACCCAATAACGAATCCCAAAGCTTTGAAACATTGTTCATCCTGAAGTATCACCAACAGATAGCGCACAGGTACTATGTTGGATCAGTTTGTTATTTTGCTCAAATAACACAAAATAGGCTGTTACAAACGTTTTAACTTATGTATCGTATTATCAACTAGTTATTCATCCAATTTTAAGCGTATAGAATGTCAACGGACGGCAAGTCAATGGACTCCCAAATAGAACAGTTATGGGTTCTCGCGGAAAAGCTTCGCATAAGAAATCGATTTACTGAACAGAGAGCTGGAGTACAGGGCACCCGAGAATGTTCTCCGCAGTGGGTACGTGCAGCTGTGAGTGGTTGAGTCATGAGATAAGTTGGCTGCACTGCACTGTGTCCTTCATAGCGGGACTCCCCGTGTGGGCTGTCAGTGTGAATTGCTATAGGCGAGCGTTCAGATAGATTATAGGAAGAGTGCAACAGTATACAAGCGGTAATGTTTACTACTTAAAGAGAAAGTTTTTTTTTTTTTTGGAGGAATACGTTTTTCGCGAAGGCGATCGGTTTACAGAAAATGTAAAATTAAGATTTCAGGCGCAGATTCCTACTTCAAAGTGTCCAAACCATGATACCGTTCGAGATTTGGTAGGTGAATTTCGTGTGACTGGCTCAGTTCACGATGTACCAGGAACAGGCAGGCCTACGTTTTTAACAGACGAAAAACTTGATGAAATCTCCAATATAATGCTGCGTAGTCCAAGTAAATCAACACGAAAATTAGCTCAACAAACAGGAATCTCTAAGTCGACAGCGTCAGTTGTTCCCTTGTAAAGTTACCGTGGTTCATAAATTAAAACAAACTGATTACGGAAAAAGATTGATTTACTGTGAATGGTTCCAGCATCTGTTATGAATGGCTGTGGTGAGTACAGAGTTACTGCTCGAGTCTAAGCTGCGTGAACCTGAGAGGAATGTGCTTCGCGGACTATGAGAAACGGTGTTGACGAGTGATGAGGTTTCTCGGTCCGTGCATATAGTACAGAACCAAATACATTGGTCGGTGACTCACCCACTCATTCGTAACACCACACTGGTTTTAGAGAAGACCCTATGTTAGCAGTATTGGAATAGACGAGCATGTCAAGTAACACGGCGGGCTGTTGACAGGCCCTTCTCTTCTCGCCTGATCCTTCCTTGCTCTTTCTCCTCACCCCACAAGTGCATAGAGCTTGGACTCGCACAGTAACTGTTTATTTGTTATGATGCAAGCGGCAGCCGTGCTACCAACGTAACTGCTGTAGCTATAGGTCTCGCAGACGCATGTAGGCGCTGCGGAGAACATTCCCGGACTCACTGTATAATATCCGTGGAACTAATGTCATACGCATGCTTCCTCCATGACGTTCTGGTGTGTTTATGTCAACAACAGCATTCACAAAAATTGTCGGCGAAATGTTACGAATGTGTAGAAATCTGAGTTTCGGATATTAAGGTACAGTGCTATTTCTTTTGCAAAATTGCCCAGTTTGTTAATACATTGTAACTACAATGGTTGATCCAATATAGGCTACATTGTCAACTTTCAAATCATGTAATTCATGTCTGACATGTTGGATTTTGAGTGCATGTCAGAAGCTATCCTTACCTAATTGGTCAATGAATGAACATATTGAGCTCTGATTGATTCGAAAAACTGAGTTATAATGTTAAGTAGTACTTATATGACCCCCATTATGAGACAGTTTTCTGACATATAATATTTACATATCGACATGGTCGAACATAATGGTAACTATGACACTCTTATGGAAATTATAAAACTCGCTATAAAACTCGCTTCGCTAGTTTTATAAAGCTACTCGTGTCTTAATTATTGCCATTATAGGCTCGTTACATAATGTAAAATCAGATGCTTTACTAGCAACCCGCCCCGGCTTCGCCCGGGAACAGTTATGAATGCATTATGTGATAAACTTGTTTTTTTCGATGTCAATGAACTATGCCCTATATCCGCTTTACTTCTCGGCATGATGGGTTAAAATCACTGACTGGACTATTAATTATATTATCATGGAGATGCATGCGCAAAGAATTCTTGTCAGACGTAATTTAAGAATGGCGAGGTGCATGAAACACAAATCCCCCTTCCGTCCAATCTTAACTTGACTGTGTATTTTGCGAAACGAAAAGTTCACAGGCGAGATGAAGAAAAGCCGAGCAGCACTTCCAGGGAAACTCCAAACACAACCACACTTCTCTAGAGTCTTAACTCGACACGACTCGACAGTTTGCTGCTGGCTGATCTGGGGGTGATAAGCTCGCCCCTAGCCAGCTCGTAAACTGTCGCCTGAGTAATTGAATGGAGATTGTTTGAAAAAATGAAAACGTAAAAACACTTATAGTGGGCGTTGTATTGAAGGTAAAGAGATATGCTCTCACGGACTTTTTTTTTGTAAACTTTTCATGAACAATTCTTACACTCATTAATATTTTTAACAGTTTGCCCAGCGTAAGCTTAAAATCGTACGTACGCCAGGTTTCTTTTTTTCGACGTTTTTCACTGAAATTGTTACCGCTTGGCTGCCTTTGATCATAATTAAATTATTTTCTACAGAAACCTTCCTCGAGATATCCTTTAAACAATGGTGAAAACCACATACAAATCCATCCAGTGGTTCTGGAGATTACCCTTGACACCCAAGAATCGGGGACTTTGTTTTATTCTAAGTAGAGATCTAATATATTTAAAACATTACTGTAATGGCAGCGGATAACGCGCAGGGCTCTACGGCTATAGAACAGAACTTTGTGGGCTCCCGAGTGATGAGTCAGCGCCAGTTGACTAGCATTCAGCGATAACACAAGACCAGGAAGGGAAAGCCCCGAATGTTGGCATTGCATTGATTACTGGCATATACGGAGATGGCAAAATAACGTTACGGCTGTGAGTTTGTTTCGTCGCCTCGCCGCGTGAGTCACAGCTGCCCCGGGCTATGCTCTGCCTCTGTGTGTTACCTGCGCCTTACGTAACGGGCTGCGAGGACAAAGGGATGGTCCAGAATATTCGTGACCCAGCCAGTGATGGAAATCTCGAGAAGCCGTGAATCCTGGACGATTCTAGAAGCATTCATTGAGTCACCAGCCTGCTATATAAGCGGCCTCATCAACGAGGGAGGGACAGTGTTTTTGAGCTAGTGCGTGTTTTTACCTGAGCAACAGTAGTGTGGTGACGTGAATTGCGAATCCCTAGTGAGGCTGATTCTCCAGACAGCGAGGCAGCGTGAATCATACGGAGGGACTGAGTTTTGAGGAGTGTGTACTTACCTAGTGCGACAGAGATATTGTGGTGAATTGCGAAACGCAGTGGACTGTTCCCTAGCCAGCGAACAGCGAAGCAGTGTGTAGTGGCGAGTGACTGACTATCGTAAATAAGTGTAGTTTGTGTACAAGGCAGAGTTGCAGGTATTAATAGCGAGGACAGTAGTGTGAACATAGGCTAAGTGTGGAAGCTATAGTGACTAGTAGTGTCTTATGAAGTGAGATTCAGTGCTTATTGTGTGGTGTATTTTCCTGGCCTGCAATAAAGCTAATATTTCGTTAAAGGAACAATCGTGTTGTGCTTTCACCCACCGTAATCCAGTTAACGAACTTGCCACTAGGGGTGGCACGTTACAATACCATAGTTGAAATAATTAAGACTTGTGATAAAATACTGTAGCCTATTTCGTATCCCGTGAACATTGTTAGGTTATTTAACAAAACATCGAACTTTCCTAGAAGAAACGTGTCTTGTCAAGAAGTCTTACAGTAAATATGTTCGTAAGTTTCAGCGCCATTTTCCAGGAATTTTCCAGGAGTAATTCTCATTTTTCCAGACTTAAAAAAAATAAGCGCGAGTCGCGGGAAGGGGGTGGGGGGTGGACACACACTTTATTGGTTGCCTACTTCATGACCAAAATAAAGCAGTTGGGTTTGGTTTACTTATACAGATGTTGACAAAAATTAGTGGTGATTGCGTTATTGATACGCAAGCCTACACACGAATGATTTGTTAAAAAAAAAGCCTTTGTGACTCAAATATCCGCTCTAAAAAAAAGAGAAAAGAATGCCGCCTGCAATTTTATTGCGTTGAAGTTGTCTATACTCAATATGTTTTACAAAATTACTATCGCGTGCTCTCCCACACAGAAACAGGTACCCTGAGGATATTTATTTCGTTAATGACAGAGTGCTCATCCAAAACCACAGCGGGAGTATGATTTAAGATGGAAATATTTTTATAATTAATTAACAGTGGCTATTTTCCAGGAGTTTTCAAATTTTTCGTCATTTTCCAGGAGTTTTCCAGACCTAATAAAAATCCAGGAGTTTTCCAGGATTTCCCGGAGTAGTGGCCACCATGTATTAATTTATAACGAAAGTGTCGAAAATTAAGGAAGGTTTTTGACAAGAAAAAAAACATCCAAAGACTGTAACAGTAGAAACCTTGCAAGTTATTCGTGTAAGAATGGAGGTAAGCCCGAAGCGTTGCACAAAAATGTGACATATCAAAACATTCTACTGGAAGGTTGTGAAAGCTCTTAAGTTTCATGCCTATAAATATTCGGTAGTTCACAAATTGAGTCCTGGTGATCCGTACGCGTTTTGTCGCTGGATGTTGGAGTCCATCCACGACAGAATCGTCGATCCAACACTGATGTTTATGAGTGACGAAGCATGGTTTCACTTAAATGGATGTGTAAACGCTCAAAACACACGCTATTGAGACACCGAAAATCCCCATGTATTTCATGAAGTTCTACAACATGACTTAAAATCTTCTTTTATGAAACGAATAATTGAGAAGGGTTGAACCATATGATGCACCCGTTCACAGAACTTTTAACCAAGGAAGAAAAGAACCACGACTTTTTTTCAGCAAGTTGGTGCAACTGCTCATATGGCAGAACACTCAACGACGACTCCCCACAGGTTCTTTGATGACATGATAATTTCTGTTTTAAGGGGCCTAACATCTAGGTTATCGGCCCCTAATGGTCTGGGTGATAGCGAAAATGACAATGAAGTGGAAACCAGAACGAAAATTAAGTAAGACAGAAAATAGTTAAAGCAATTGAGGTTCAAAATACTTACAAAATGCAATTGAGAATCAAAATGCTTACAAAATGAAATTGAGAATCAAAATGCTTACAAAATGAAATTGAAATTTAAAATACTCACCTGCTCCTACATTGAAAGACTGACTAAAAAGCAACATAGATTGTCAATCCCTACAAAATGTAATTGAGGTTGAAAATACTCGCAAAATGAAATTTAGATCGGAAAGACTTACAAAATGCAACGTAGATTAAAAATACCTACAAAATGGAGTGTAGATGCCAAAAAAAAAAAAAAAAATTCGCTAAAAGGAATTTAGATACAAGGGGAGCCAATTAACAAAAATAGTGCGGGAATCTTGAAAGGAAATACAATGAAAAGAAAAAGAAGGCTGATCCCTAGAAGAATTAGGGATCAGGAAAGATGAGACGAGGGCCAATTAAGGCGGGAAAGTGAAAGACTCCCTAGGCCTCGGATACCCTAATACCGTCGGGGTCGGAAGAGAACAAGGGTTGGCCAAGGGAGGCCGATAGGAAAGAAGACGGGAGAGAAGCCCGGTACAAGTAAGTGGAAGCAATGCCGGACTCAGCTGGGGTCCCGTGGTCGCCAATCCACGTCGCACTAGATGTGAGCCCCTGGGGGTTCTTTGATGACAGAATAATAAGCTAAAGGTAACTAATATGTGGGTACTAGTAATGTAGATATGAGCCGACTCAGATGATCTGTGTTATCTGGAATTCAAGCAAGGACTGCAGACGTTCAATTTGCGGAGGTAGTTCCTACTTTTGATCTCACCTCTTCAATGTAAGATGGCAAGACTGATTGAGACACGCTGTAACAGGGGCGTATATAGAGTTTATTTTAGGGGGGTGCCCAACGAATAGGGTGTTCGGGCTTCTCCCCGGCAAACGTTTGTATAATGATCAGTTTTAAGGCTACCTGGCATCACTTTCAACCAATTTGTTTTGAGCCTCCGTGGCATCTCACCGCAGGGTCCGTGGTTCAAATCCCGGTCACTCCATGTGAGATTTGTGCTGGACGAAGCGGAGGCAGACAGGTTTTTCTCCGGGTACTCCGGTTTACCCTGTCATAATTGCATTCCAGCAACACTCTCTACTGTCATTTCATTTCATCTCTCATTCATTTAATCATTACCCTAGGGGAGTGCGACAGGCTTCGGCAGCCGGCACAGTTCATATCCTCGCCGCTAGATGGGGGCTTTATTCATTCCATTCCCTGACCTGGTCGGTCGACTGGAAGCAGACTGTGGATTTTCAATTCAGTTCCTACTTAAGCTATCACATGAGACCGTCCACGACACCTAGCTGCGAAATTGGCTACTAGAAGCCATCGCAGCCAACACCTGGCGGCGAACGTTGGAACTGATATACGGTAGCGTTATGAATCTAACCTGCAAATTTGGCTTCACAGAAGTGTAGTTAGTGGAAGGTTCTTTTACATGCCATAAATCTATGACATGGGACCGCCAGCTCTAGTTCCCCTCCGAAGGAAGGCATACTGAGGAATTTTTAGCGTTCTTAAAAAATCCGACGACTTCGGCCGGGTTTGAACCAACGATCTTGGGCACAGAAGCTAAGCATGCTACCAACTAAGAGGTTAATGGGTTCGGCAGTAGAGGGCAAGCGAAGCAGAGGTAGACCTAGAAGGTGATGGTTAGATTCAGAGTTGAAAAACGATTTCAAAGTGAGAAGTGTAGAAGCAGAGGAGGCCGAGGTGCTAACTGCTGATAGGGGAGAATGTTCCCAAAACAGAGGCTCGCAGACTGGACTGGGCGCTGGAAGTCAAAACAAACTGTAGCAAATGGAAAGAAAGGAAGAGAATGAAAAAGAGCAAAAAAAGGAGAAAGAAAAGAATTTAAAAAAGGAACAGGAGCTAAGTAAATAATAAAAAAGAGTAAGTAAAGAGAGAAAAAAGAAGAAAATATAAAAGGATAAGGAATAAAGTGTATAAAAAGACAAAAAAGAGGAAGAAAAAAGATTAACAAAGATCAAAAAGTAAAATAATAAAGGGCAAGAAAAGGAGAAGAGAAAAGGGGGCAAAACGACTAGAAACAGAGAGTAAAAAAGATAAATTAAAAAAGGAAAGAAATGGGGAAAAATCGAAAAAAAAAACCACGGAGTAAAAATAGAGATAAAAAGGGCAAATTGAGGAATTAGGGAAGAAAGAAAGAGAGAAGAATCTTGCGAAAGATATTAGGGCCTGAAAAACGAAACGATGGTACATGGAGAAAGAGGAGAAATGTGGATCTATATAGACAGGCAGAGAAGATCACGGACACCATGGACACCTCATAAGAATGGATCAGAATCGAATAACGAAAAGAATCTTTAATTACATCACCAAGCTAAAGGAGACTACAATGTGGGTAGAAGAATCGAGAAAAGACATGGAGGAAGTTAGCGCACATCCAAAACACGTCTGGAATAAGGCTGTGTTTCGAAATGAAATTGATAACTTCATGGGGTTCAAGGAAAGACCCAGTAGAATGACCAAGAACACCTGGTCAGAGGAAAGGAGGAGGAACCACAGCGAAAGGATGAAGAAATTCTGGGTGAAGCAAAAGGAACTGACCAGCAAAACAATTGTTTCCCGTGGTCCACAGTAGCCAAATTCTAAACAAAAAATTAACTAGGAAATTTCACGTAAGTTACTAATAACAATACTTTGTAACCCCCTCCCCACCAATATTGCGAACATTAAGCAAGGAGTTTTCCGTTGTCGAAATTAAATTTGATGTGGAAGCTGCAATGGAACACAAGTGCCATTTTAGCAATAATAAGCCAGTTGGCATTTGAGGGAGTGCAAATGCGAGGGAGTCTTGTCAGTACATTTACTGGCACGTTAAAGATCCCCTTCAGGGCAAAATCCTGGCACTCCGGCGTCTATTAAAGCCTCAATAGTTAAAAGGGACTAAAACAACAATAACATCTTAGCCATCCTGAGGTTTGGTCACCATCAAGTCCACTTCTAGTGCCAGGTTCATGTCACTAAAATTTTCTGTTGACCTTTCTTGGCCAGCTCATTTTCTCTACCAACACCGACGATATCAGAGTAACATTGTCCTTACTTCTTCATTACCCGCACCTCTTTTTATTTTGAGGGATTAATACTTAAACTTTTTTTCGGCCTATTTGTATGTTTACATAGGCCGATTACCTCGTTGTTCCACCCCCTTTATAACATCACTAAAACAGTTTTTATTGTGTACGCCTGCTACCGTGTCAGCTCAAAAATTCGAAGATGGCAAGTGCATTTTAGCAATAAAAAGTACAAAATAAAAATTAAGAAGGAAGTCGACATGTGACAGAGCTGCATCAAATCAGTCAAAAGACCGAAAACTCCAACAACAACAAACGAAATGTCAGAGGTCTGGTGGTGGATAAAATATCCGAGAGCTCATGGCTCGCCCGACCAGGAATCCAATTTTCAGTGACGCCTTAGCAATCGAAATGAATCGTTTTTGAGTCTGTCAACACAATGGTACCCAATTGTCATGGGTGGTTCCCTAATCCTGAAAATAATTTAAATCACATTAGTAAATACACTTGGATCGTATTTATTATTAATCTCATGTACGCTAAATGTTTTTCATGTTGACCAACTGAAAAACATTAAATTTCGTCAGTAATGTTTCACCAAATACTGTACCGATGTGTGCAAATCATTAGACTCAAAGAATTTAATTGAAGCACAATATTCTTATTCAACATTACTTTCCTTATTTTGATTACCCTACTTTGTCAAGTTTCCTCCCCCGTGGACTTACAACGTTTCCCCATAAGGAATTTTATCTGGAAAAGTTTGAAATTGGAGATTGAGGGACACCTGAGATGGGTCTTTTTATTTATTTCTTATTTTTTTATTTTTGACGGGACAACGTAAAATAAATTGTTGTAATACAGTGGCGTTCGTGCAAAAGTGTTACAGTGAAAGGTGATGATATCGCTCTATCTCTCTCTCTTCTGGTTCTGCGCTCGAGTGCCGCTACTGTCGTTTTTGGATGTCACGAATGAACTACTGATTGGATTTTGATGCGGTTTTCACCATTCTGTAAAGGATATCGCGAGGACGATTTCTGTAGAAAATAATTAATTATGATCAAAGAAAGCCGAGCAGTAACGATTTCAGTAAAAAAATAGATAGAAAAACTGGCGTCCGTGCGCTTTTTAAATTTACGCTGGGCAAACCGTTAAAAATATCATTATACTATGACTGTAACAATTGTTCAGCATCACAAGTTCTACAAAAAAGACCGTGAGAGCATAATTATGTCTATCTTCAACACATCGCCCACTATAGACCGAAGTGTTTTTGCGTTTCTTTTCTTCCAACAATCTCCATTCAAATACTGAGGCGACAGTTTACGAGCTAGCTAGGGGCGAGTCTATCACCTCAGTTACAGCCTACCCAGCGGGCGAGCCTATTACCCCAGATAGAGCCAGCAGAAAACTGTCGAGTCGTGTTGAGTTAAGACTTCAGAGAAGAGGTTGGACCATCCGAGGCTGAGTAGACCCCGTACCAGTCCTCATAGCTCTTAAAATTTCGTGGCCAGGCCAGGAATCGAACTACTACACTCCCCTTTTACTGGAAACTATAGCGGCTTCGGTGGCATAGTTGGTAGCATGCTGAACTGCAGAGGCAATGAGAGCATATCTACAGAAAAGGAATATAGATTTAGGTGTTAGGAAGTAATTTTCGAAAGCCTTTGTCTGGAGCGTGGCTTTCAAAAATGTTATTACTTTCTAATACCTAAATCAATGTAAATGACCAGGTATTAAGACGAGTGGGAGAGGAGAGATGTTTCTGGCGACTGCTAATGAAAGTAAGAGAGAGGTTGGTAGGACACATACTAAAACACACAGGAATAGCAAACCTAAAGGGTTGTGGACAAGAACTGTAGTGGCAGACCAAGGCTAGGGTATGTTTAACGGATGTGAGGTGGGGTAGCTATGAAGAGATCTGAACTAAAGTGCTGGTCAAAACAATGAGGACACCTCCCATAAACTAACTTTTGCCACTTGCCTCAAATGTATTGGTAATGCGCTATTTTCGTAATTATTAACACAACCTACAGAGAATGAGCAGGCGTTTAGTAAGAATACGAAAGTTATTGGCAAGTTTTAAGTACCGTACGGTACAAAAATTAACACTCGTATGAACGGAAACCCCCATCCTAAGAGAAAACACGGGCACGTACACATTTGAAATTTGGCATACCAATAAACCTCATAAAGACCTATCAAACGTGTAGTGTAAAATTATTGAGGAAAAATGTGAGGATGAGTGACGGCCCATTTTGTTTCAACAAATTCCTGAACTCAACGAAGTACGCACTTATCCTCAAAAATATCACAAGCTGCTCAGAGAACAAACCAATCAGCTGTTCCCAAACATCATTTCCCGCCTAAACAGACGTGTATCAAGTAGGCTGTGTTAACATTTGAGCGCTGTTGCCAAACATAAAATTTTAAAAAGACCATACAAAATTGGGACTTTTCCCTGAAAATTTCAAATAATTCAAGAGAAATGTATCACTCTCTCACTCAGGACAGGGAGGCATGGAGAGCTGCATCAAACCAGTCAAAAAAGACACTGATAGTCAGTCTGAAAGACTGGACTTTATATCATTTTAAATGCTAGCAGCCGAGTACCAAGAAGGCAGTGCGAGATCAGAGTTTCAAGATTCTATTTTGTTTCTTCACTGCCTTCTTGAAACTCTGTTCTCGCACTGCCTTCTTGGTACTCGGCTGCTACATCGTACTATGACGTCACACACTTCAGTGCATTCTCGGTACATTTCGTCCCGTGACCGTAACGTAACGCCAGACCTCAGCTTGCCACGGTGGGTGAGTGGATAGCGTGTCGGTCTAATAACCCCCAAGATTGCAGGTTCGCTCCTGGCCGTGGTAAGTGATTTTTTTTTTGAAAGGTGGTAAAAATACGATACGCATGTCATACGATGTTGGCATGTCAAAGAACCCATTTGAATTCAGTAGGCCGTGTTCATAAAGGCAAAATTAATCTCGGGAGTTTCCGCCAACACAAAGTTCCTCATTTCTCTACTAGAAAGCGCTATAGTGTTCAAGGAGCTTAGATATCTAACCTCCTTGACTTTCATAGTGCTTCAAGGAACAACGAAAATCGACATGCAAGCCACCCTCTGGGTGTCAAATTACGAAGCTTGCACCCGGCACCGAGGCCATACGATATTATTGTTATTATTATTATTAGCGTAACGACGAAGTCGACAAGATCATTTAACATGATAAAAACTACACAAAAGAAATGACAATATGAGAAAGAGAAGTGAGAGGGTGGGGGAGGAGGAAGGAGGGGGGGGGGGTTGTAAGTAGGGTGGGACCATGTCATTGGATAACAATACGATTTCAAAAATTTGACAACAGGTAGAAATTTAAGGCCTACCTTTTAGGGGGCTGTGGTCTAACTTTTTTGAGTTCCATCTCTTTGTTGGTTACGTTATTTTTCTCTGCAGTTACGTCACTTCCGCCACCACCGTGAGCCCTGGACACCGGAAGGGTGGCCATATTATCCACGGACTCGACCGTCTCGACGGTCGCTACCTTGACGTCACTCGCACCACCAACCATGGCCTCCTCAAGAATCGGTTTGTTCCGCGCGCGCCCGTTTTCCTCCTCACGCACTATAATACAATTACAGCTGCCCTTGGGCAGACTTTACAACACTACATCCATTTCGATGTGAGCTAAAATATCACAAATATAAGTCGATGTGTTGTTGACAGCGCAGCGCAGCGCCGTGCTCGGTATGCAACCCATCGCTCGCTCCTGACGTCTTCCTGCGGGATAGGATGGGATGGAGCGCCGCGAAGGGGGATAAAACTAACAGTCACGTGGTGTGCAAGCGAGCGCTCTCATTGGCTGGCCAGCTCCAGGGGCTGCTTGCCTAGCTCCAGCCGCGCAAGGGATGCTGGGTACAGAGAGCCGGAGCTAACGGCCTAGTGACCTTGCGGGGTCATTCGCCAAGAGGGCGCCCTTCATAGGGAGGGGTCCGTCCTTTCAATAGCCCAGCAAAAAACACTAATCTCATTAGAGATAAGAATGATTTATTAGCATAACAAATAAAGGGATATGTAGGCATGCAAATAGGCCGTCAAAATATAGAAAATAAGCAGCCTAGGGATAATAATAATAAAAAATTACGAGCCTTACAGTAATCGCATATGACGTGTAACATCTGACATAGAAGAAACCTCACGTGAAATTGTTGATACACCGGTATTTTATAATATTATTGGCACAAATATTAATCTATTGTAAAAGGGAGTGTTTTACACATATTGTAGTTTATAATACAGAACACATTTTATTAGATGATTTGTAGCTTCCACCAGCACTAGCCTAAGTAAAGAATACGATATGGATCAACTAGATTAATAGACGCGACACCGCTCATAACCTTAAATCCTTATCAACAGGTCCTCTTGATTCACAGACCAACACGTAATTTCATATGGATTCTGTTAAAAGGAGTCATATTGATATCATAAATATTGTTTAAAATGATAATCTGGGAGCAAAAATATCTACCCGCCCAGTATGCGAACCCAAGATCTCTAGATTCACAGTCATAGGCGCTAACCCCACGGCTATTTCGACTACACAAATATTGTGCACAAGATGGTGACTTATTTCCACGTTCCAATAATACTGCATTAGGGAATTAAGTTTCATTTATATTTTCCTTGTTTCGATAATGTTCCTGAGTGACATTGAGTTTAAAATGCCTTATGCCAATGCAATGCCGACTACTTACAATGTTTGATATTAAGGCATTTTACCATTTAAATATTGATACGAAGACTTCGAACATGTGCCATGTCATTTGTTTAAATCAATTGACACCAGAGTTCGCATGAGCCTTTTCCGTTCAGTATGTCATATACATTCCACATGTCCGACAGTGCGTCATGGTATCAATTTTCGACACCGCGCGTTGATTGTTTCTCTTACTAGTGCCAGCTGGATCGATCGAGTTGGCAGTGCGTCTTATACTTCCGTTCGATCCACCACTGCCAGCTAGGGCACACTTCCATTCGGGCAGTGCATATTTCCGTTGTCCACCACTGCCAGCTAGTACACTTCCGTTTGATCGATCGAGCGGGCTGTGCATACTTCCGTTGTCCACCACTGCCAACTCGATCATTCCGATCTACTTCCGTCCCCAATTTTCAAAATCACTCCCACAAAACTATCCAGCAACCGAGCGGAAAGATGTTACACATCAATAATAATAATAATAATAACTAGCATTACCCGTCTCGGCTTCGCCCGCGAATATTCTAGTTGTAAGGAGTACACAACCATGAATGCTATGACTGATTTATCCTTGCTATGAATAATCAGACTTTATGAATTCAGCTACTGGTGCAGTGGTTAGGGGTTTGTCATTCCTTCATAGGTATATCAGAGCGAAGTTACTTTTCTGGGAATATCACAGACACTGTTAATTTAAGGGCCTTTAAATATGGTTTTCGGAGACCCTTTATAGTCGGGTGAAAAATACCTTTCGTACCACACTCACACGTGAAAATTGCGTGAAAACATTCTAGAGTGCCCCGTGACTCCCTTAAGCGCATTATACTGTATGTATTGATGAATTTGGTTCAGTGAAACCCTTATAAGCGTCTGGAAACTTGCACAGTAATGTAATAATTGGAATTGCATTGCGTCTTACAGAAACAGATGGACCTGTGAGATTCTGTTATCATGGTTACCGTGTTGCATTCTTTCATTATTTCATTGTAAATATACAAGTTTTAAGGTATTTATTTAATTGTGAGGCATTTAAAGAGTAAGTGAGTGCGTTATGCTGAACCTGTAGGTACCCCATATGTGTAGGTTGGTGTTAATGGGACCTTATTTTCGGTACAAAACTGGAATGGGACCTTAGCAGAATAATATAGGGAGGGATATACACATATATCACCAATAAAACTGTTCGGTGGCGTAGTCGGTAGCATGCTGAGCTTCTATGCCCAAGATAGTGTGTTCAAACCCGGCCGAAGCCGTCGGATTTTTTAAGAGCGTTAAAAATCCCTCAGTACGCCTTCCTTCGGAGGGGAAGTAAAGCCGGCGGTCCCATGTCATAGATTTATGGCATGTTAAAGAACCTTCCACTAATTGCACCTGTGTGAAGCTAAATTGGATAGGTTAAGAATGTAAACAACGCTCTTAGGTTTCGATGTTCGTTGCCAAGAGCCGACTGCGGTGGCGTCTAGTAGCTCAGTTCTGAACTTGGCCTCGTACTCGTTGACAGTGGCGCTTGGCGGCAAAAGTAGGAACTATTTGAAAAATTCTAAGTTGCTGTACTTAAATAAATAAACAACACACACTATTATAGTCATCACAATTAACACCGGTTATCAGACAGATTCTACATACACCCAAAGTACACGGGGCTACATGACCGCGTTGTCGCAGCCCCTAAACTTAAGAACCAACCAACCAACCAACCAACCAACCAACATGTTTTAAGGTATTTATTTAATTGTGAGGCATTAAAAGAGTAAGTGAGTGCGTTTCGCTTACGCACTGGGTTATGCTGAAGCTGTAGGTTGGTGTTAATGGGACCTTATTTTCGGTACAAAACTGGAATGGGACCTTACCAGAATAATATAGGGAGGGAATTTTAAGGCCTGAATAGTTGTGTGTTTAAATATGAGACGTCCAGTTGCAAAACTGGTTTAATCCACGTTTCTCTGGACTTTACCTCGCGTATCTTATGTGTTTGTTGTTTTCTCGTTTTTACTTTGTGTTTTTGCTTTTTAATTTTACTTTTTGATTTTGATTTTGTTTTCTGCTTTTGCTTTTTTTCTTGAATTTTGGTTTTTCTTTGTGTTCCTTGTTTTTTGCTTTTGTTTTTGAATTTTGCTTTTTGCTTCGTGTTTTTGTTGTTTTGTGTTTGTTTTCTGGAAAATGAAAATAAAACTAAACAAAATAAACAAAACAAAATCAAAATAAAGGCAAAATAGAATAAAACAAAATAAACGAAACAACAAAAATAAAATAAAATTAAACAAATAATATAATTAAATATTGTTTATGTTCGACCCTGACTATTATATGTCAGAAAACTATAATAATAGCCATCACTATAACACTATTTTTCATTATGAAACAAGTTTCTCCCACCAATCAGAGCTCAAGAAACAGTTGTTTGACCAATTAGATAAGGATAGCATCGCACCTGCACTGAGTTCCAAGGCCTTCTAATTTAAATTTCACTGCGTTGCCTAGTGTCATAGTAGGGTAATCGAGGAGGCCATGGTCAAATACAAGGTATTCTCTGCGTCCCATGCGCTCTTTTCAGTACATAAAACTGGCGAAATCTCGACAGATATTTATGAATATTTATGTTCGAACATAAAATAGTTCTAATTATCGTCGAATATAAACAGTTGTATGCAACTCGCCTATAATGGTAATTAAGACACTCGTATGGAAATTATAAAACTCGCATAGGCTCGTTGCATAATGTACTATTACATGGTGTCCACAGAATTTTCAATGTCAATTTCCCTGACCATTTTTCAACAACATTCCTGACTCGTCAAGTCATCGTAACATCGGAATAAAGGTTTATTGAGCAAAGAAATGTTTTTATTTCTTCATGTGCAACCTGCACCATCCCCATAGCTGCCCATCGCTCGTCTCTATTCATTTAAAATACAAAATAAAGTAATTTATAATGCAATAATAGTCTACATAAATCAAAGTAGACCTACTTAATAACCAAAACTATAGTGAATTCACACAACATTATAATGCAATAATAGTCTACATAAATCAAAGTAGACCTACTTAATAACCAAAACTATAGTGAATTCACACAACATGATAGTTATATTTATAGAAACATGAAACATGTTTAAAAATTAAAGTAACAATTAAATTAAAAGATTCTACAGATGTCACAGTTCCTGAAGCAGAACTTGAAGGAGTAGAACAAACTTCTTGAGTAGAATTTACTTGATTTGGTACTTCACTAGAACTTCAGTAGAAGGTCCCTATGCCAACGCCAAAAAAGCGTACAAAAATAGGTATAAGCGGTTTTTACTATGATGTACCGTATTGTAAAAATGGAAACTAACCATAATGTCCAGTGAGTTATTGCTTTTCATCTTCAGAGATTAGTTGAACTAGTAACATCAAAATATGGCTCTAAAACACAAAATACTGTATGGTTAATATAAAATTCCTGACTTTCCAATACTTTTCACAATTTTTTCCTGACTCACGCCATTTTTTCACACTTTTTCCTGACTTTACCTGACTATTCCTGTCTTTTCCTGTCTGTGGACACCATGTATTCCGACATGATCTTTATTCACAAGTGGACTAAATGAGTTTTGCAACTGGACGACTCAAATGTTTTATGTAACTAAATATTTTCTATTTTATTTAAGTACCGGTAACATATTTTTGCCGCTTATATAAATAAACACATAAGTTATTCTGGCGTATTCATATTTCCCATATTTGGTGGTATGTTGTACTCCTTGACCACCTCGTAGCGCAATGGCTAGCATTGTTGGCTGTCACCCCCGAGGTACCGGGTTCGACTCCCGGTTCTGCCAAGAATTTAAAAGTTTTGGTATGGTATGGTGCGGGATCTCCCAGCCTCGTGATGCAAAATGGGAACCTGCCGGATGCCATGGCAGGAGGAGGAGTGGAAAGGAACTGGCCACCCTACCACACGCAAACTACGGCTCGGGATGCCTGGTTAGTGATCCCTTGACGAAGGTCACCTACGTCCCTGGAGGGGATATGGCACCAATTTATTTGTAGTCCTTACAAGACTGCTGCCCACACTATATCTGAACCATCGTTCGACCAGTAGCACTGTACGGTACTGAATGCTGGCCAGTAACGAAGAGACATGAACAACAACTACACGTCATGGAGATGAAGATGATTCGCTGGACACAGGGACTTACTAGACTGGACCGCATCAGGAATGACAATGTTCGAGCTACATTTGGTGTGGCTCCAATCCATGAAAAAATGCGGGAGAGCCGTCTGCGTTGGTATGGCCATGTACTGCGTAGCAATCACTCTTCAGTCGCAAGAACTGCACTTGACATCAGTCCACAAGGCCGACGACCACGAGGGCGACCGAGAAAGCGCTGGCTGGATACTATGCGGGAGGACATGCAACTAGTGAATGCCACAACTAGAGACGCTCAACATCTAGCAGTATGGAAGAAAAAGTGCAGAAAAGCAGACCCTGCAATAAAGCGGGATTAATGCTATGAAGATGACATGACTGCTGCCCACATTTTCGGCCCTTGGAAATTCCCTTAATTTGCTTCTCTATTTCGTGAATGCACTTTTGTTTCTGTATTGTAGTAGGATTTCATGACAGGAATTTCCCGGCCATTAAGAAGAGCGGGGGAGGGGGGTAGGGGGTAGGAGGGGGGGGGGGGGCAGCGGCTGGAGTCGACAGCCTTATTAAGCCTCCACCTTGACAGGAAATTTTACTTGAAATTACATTGGTCTGCGAAATTTCCGAGTATTGACAGAGTGTTATGAACGTGTTTGATGTGACCTTTCCTTCTGCTTTAGAATGAAATCCGAAAACAGCACAAACATGATTTCCTATCGCGCATCTGCAGTAAGTATTGTGGGATTCGGAAACTAAGGCAAGGCCCGGCCAATTTGTACTGTAGACAGGATTATTCAAGCAGCTGGACGTTTCAACTTTATTTCGAGTAACTGGCGGACATGAATATGATGGAAACTTAAGCACATAAATCTGTCTGTCTGTCTGTCTGTCTGTCTGTCTGTCTGTCTGTCTGTCTGTCTGTCTGTCTGTCTGTCTGTCTGTCTGTCTGTCTGTCTGTCTGTCTGTCTGTCTGTCTGTCTGTCTGTCTGTCTGTCTGTCTGTCTGTCTGTCTGTCTGTCTGTCTGTCTGTCTGTCTGTCTGTCTGTCTGTCTGTCTGTCTGTCTGTCTGTCTGTCTGTCTGTCTGTCTGTCTGTCTGTCTGTCTGTCTGTCTGTCTGTCTGTCTGTCTGTCTGTCTGTCTGTCTGTCTGTCTGTCTGTCTGTCTGTCTGTCTGTCTGTCTGTCTGTCTGTCTGTCTGTCTGTCTGTCTGTCTGTCTGTCTGTCTGTCTGTCTGTCTGTCTGTCTGTCTGTCTGTCTGTCTGTCTGTCTGTCTGTCTGTCTGTCTGTCTGTCTGTCTGTCTGTCTGTCTGTCTGTCTGTCTGTCTGTCTGTCTGTCTGTCTGTCTGTCTGTCTGTCTGTCTGTCTGTCTGTCTGTCTGTCTGTCTGTCTGTCTGTCTGTCTGTCTGTCTGTCTGTCTGTCTGTCTGTCTGTCTGTCTGTCTGTCTGTCTGTCTGTCTGTCTGTCTGTCTGTCTGTCTGTCTGTCTGTCTGTCTGTCTGTCTGTCTGTCTGTCTGTCTGTCTGTCTGTCTGTCTGTCTGTCTGTCTGTCTGTCTGTCTGTCTGTCTGTCTGTCTGTCTGTCTGTCTGTCTGTCTGTCTGTCTGTCTGTCTGTCTGTCTGTCTGTCTGTCTGTCTGTCTGTCTGTCTGTCTGTCTGTCTGTCTGTCTGTCTGTCTGTCTGTCTGTCTGTCTGTCTGTCTGTCTGTCTGTCTGTCTGTCTGTCTGTCTGTCTGTCTGTCTGTCTGTCTGTCTGTCTGTCTGTCTGTCTGTCTGTCTGTCTGTCTGTCTGTCTGTCTGTCTGTCTGTCTGTCTGTCTGTCTGTCTGTCTGTCTGTCTGTCTGTCTGTCTGTCTGTCTGTCTGTCTGTCTGTCTGTCTGTCTGTCTGTCTGTCTGTCTGTCTGTCTGTCTGTCTGTCTGTCTGTCTGTCTGTCTGTCTGTCTGTCTGTCTGTCTGTCTGTCTGTCTGTCTGTCTGTCTGTCTGTCTGTCTGTCTGTCTGTCTGTCTGTCTGTCTGTCTGTCTGTCTGTCTGTCTGTCTGTCTGTCTGTCTGTCTGTCTGTCTGTCTGTCTGTCTGTCTGTCTGTCTGTCTGTCTGTCTGTCTGTCTGTCTGTCTGTCTGTCTGTCTGTCTGTCTGTCTGTCTGTCTGTCTGTCTGTCTGTCTGTCTGTCTGTCTGTCTGTCTGTCTGTCTGTCTGTCTGTCTGTCTGTCTGTCTGTCTGTCTGTCTGTCTGTCTGTCTGTCTGTCTGTCTGTCTGTCTGTCTGTCTGTCTGTCTGTCTGTCTGTCTGTCTGTCTGTCTGTCTGTCTGTCTGTCTGTCTGTCTGTCTGTCTGTCTGTCTGTCTGTCTGTCTGTCTGTCTGTCTGTCTGTCTGTCTGTCTGTCTGTCTGTCTGTCTGTCTGTCTGTCTGTCTGTCTGTCTGTCTGTCTGTCTGTCTGTCTGTCTGTCTGTCTGTCTGTCTGTCTGTCTGTCTGTCTGTCTGTCTGTCTGTCTGTCTGTCTGTCTGTCTGTCTGTCTGTCTGTCTGTCTGTCTGTCTGTCTGTCTGTCTGTCTGTCTGTCTGTCTGTCTGTCTGTCTGTCTGTCTGTCTGTCTGTCTGTCTGTCTGTCTGTCTGTCTGTCTGTCTGTCTGTCTGTCTGTCTGTCTGTCTGTCTGTCTGTCTGTCTGTCTGTCTGTCTGTCTGTTATTTATACAAATCTACACCGTTTCACCGATCTGAAACAACATTTGTATACTTACCCTTTGGAACCCTGCGAGTAACATTGTCTACATGAAATTTCGGACAGACCACTCCTTTCCCTGCATTTAGGTCCTTTGTCACAAATCTACAACGTTTCACCGATATCACTTTAGGAGCACACTTATCTTCATGAAAATACTGTATTATGCTTCTGTATAAGTGCGATAGTGTTGGTGCAGTACATTGAGGTTATCACCTCCAATAAGCGTTGATGTTTTCAAATTTACTTTCATTTATTCCGATCCTTATCCTTGAGGCGATAAATGACACCATTGCTACCTCAGGACCACTGGACAGCCGAAGGTTTCCTAAGTGCTCGGATTATTTTCCTACGTCGCTATGTGACAAAAGACGACACTATTGGTCTCTACTTTCCTAACAGCCAATGAGATATAGGCAGTGTATTTTATTTCACATACTCCTCTTTCTAAACACATTTTTCAATTCGTTTGTAAATTACATGTGCGAGTACTGTAGTTAGTAAATAGCCGTCTCCCTCTTCATTATCATTAGGGCCCGGATGTTGATGCCATAAAAAAGATTTAAAAATGCACTTAAAATTTTCAAAAATGACTGCAATAAATGACCTAAAAATTCGAAAAATGCACTATAATAGAGAAAATGATCTTATAATAATAAACTCACCAATATTTCAAAAATTCGAAAAAAGCACTATAAAATTGAGAAAGCGGCAATGAACGATATCTCTCGCCGTGAACTATGAGGAACTGAGACAAGAATATACACCCCTTCCCCTTTCTACCCCGCCACAGCTGACCCTGGTCAACAGAGCAGATAACATTCCATTCCGCTAATAACTGGTTTGCGACGAAAACGGTATCGTTCTTCTGCGTCCAAGATATATATTTCTCTACTAATAGCAATACTGAAATATTTTATTTCAATATTTTGAATTATCTTGTATCAGCTACTAGCTTCTTTTTAACTCCGAGAGACGTAAATCTCTCATATAAAGCTGTGACATGACTAAATTGAAAAAAGACCTTAAAAGGCCGATTTCTCTAAAATAAGACCAAAAATTCTACCAAACTTAAAAAAAATGCTCTTAAAATCGAAAAATAGCAAAAAGATGCAAAATAAAAATGACATATTTGAAGACGGGGTGGCCCGTCCGGAGTTTCTCTGTACTTCAGCATTGTTTTAGACAGCTCAGTAAAAAGATGACATGTCATCAACATCCGGACCCTAATCACCATCATCATCACCATCACCATCACCATCATTATCATTATTATTATTATTATTATTATTATTACGGGAAAATTACCTGAATGTTACGTCCATTATATAGTACTACTTATCACCACCACCAGAAAAAAATAAAAACAAAAAATGTATTTTCTTCTATTAGTTTAAATATCACGTCCATCTCTTTCGGGGACTTCCTCGTGGTCTCTTCGCTGTCATCTTTTCTTTGGTACTCTCTCCTCATCATGTGACCACACCACTTTAACTTGGTTGTTTCTATCCTGTCCTTTACTTATCTCTTCCCTCTATGTCTCATCTCTGCTGCTTGTATTCTACTCTTCTCTCTTTCTGTAGTAGTCCATTTTCCAGCTGCAATAAGCTCGTAATAGGTTGAATATTTACATTTCTTTGGGACGTCTTACACTCTGATAACAATTGCTTGCATTCTGTATTCTCCTCCCTACTTCCTCCTTTATCCTTCCATCCTCTGTGGTCACACTTCCCAGATACTTGAATCTCTTAACCACTTGTAGACTTTCCCCATTTAGTTTTATCGTGCCTAGTTATATTTAAGGAAAGACGAATTGAATTGTTTGGTCATCTCACTAGTCTAGACGATCTGAATCTGTCGGTGAACAACCCCCTGGATGAGAACCGCCACTGCAGGACAGCAAAAGAAGAGATTTTGGGAAGAGAAGAAACCTCATTCAAGTTCATCTGTGAAATACTCTAGGTTCAATCGCACTTATGCACAATGGATTAAAAGTTGCCCAACAATAGGCAATAAACTAAGTATCAACAGTTTGTTTGACGAATACTGAAATTGGTCAAAGAGTGTTCCAGGTTATAAGCCTTGATTTTTACGTTATGCAGGACTAGTTAGTTATTGTTGTTTTAAGGAGCGGAACTACGAGGTCATCTGCCCCTAAGACTAATAATAATAATAATAATAATACTTTGGTTCCCTGAAGCCCGTCTGGTCGTAATGTACCAGCAATGTGTTATATGTTCTGTATAAAATAATAATAATAATAATAATAATAATAATAATAATTAGGACAAATGTAGCCAACCATAAATTTAGGGAGAAACCCATAATGAAAACTGGTAGGAAGTGGTCGACAGAACGCAAGATGCAACACAGCATTCATGAAGAGATTTTGGGAGGATAAGAAGGCGAAAACCACCAGGCCTGCCAACTGACGAGTTCAAAGGTGGTCTTTGATTCAGCGTAACGACGAAATAAGAAGAAGAAGAACAAGGACAATAACAAGAACAAGAAGAAGAGGAATAATAATAATAATAATAATAATAATAATAATAATAATAATAATAATAATAATACTAATAATACTCTGATGTAATGAGGAAAAGGAGGATTGCATTTTATGGCCACTTGCTTAGAATGAAACCCACACGATTGACGAACCGGATCTTTAACTATTTTAAAAATAAGAAGACCAAGCCATCCTGGTTCGAAGAGGTGGAAAGTGACCTGCAAGAGATGGAAATTACCTGTGGGGATATTCATGAACGCAATTCCCTCAGGAAGAAACTACACGACCACCAGGGTTTTCAGGAAAAACCGAAGTTGAAGACGGGAAAGATGTGGACGGAAGAAAGAAAAGAGCAACACCGGCAACTTATGAAAGAACACTGGGCAAAGATCAAAGCCCAGAGAAGCCAGTTGAAATAACGTGGTCCTTAGTTGGCCGATACGATTAAAGAAGAATACTAATAATACTAATAATATCGTATGGCCTCGGGTGCCGGGAGCAAGCTTTGTTATTTGACACCCAGAGAGCAGATTGCATGTCGAATTTTGTTGCTCCATCGAAGCACTATGGAAATCAAGGAAGTTGAACACTATACCGCTTTCTAGTAGAGAAATGAGGAACTTTGTGTTGGCGGAAAATGCCGAGATTAATTTTGACATTATGAACACTGCCTACTAAATTCAAATCTTTTTTTTAACATGTCAACATCGTATGATATGCGTATCGTGATTTTTGCCGCATTAAAAAAAAATCACTTACCACGGCCAGGAGCGAACCTGCAAGCTTGGGGGTTGGTAGTCCGACACGATAACCACTAATCCTGGCGCAAGAACCCATTAAGGGCCTAGGCCTACCAAGCGACCGCTGCCCAGCCATTTGGCCTGCACATAAAGGGGTGACGCGTGGTCAGCGCATCGAGTCCCCTCGCCGTTAATCTTTGTTTTCGTGACGGGGGCGCAGCCTCACTGTCAGACAGCTACTCAATTGTCCTCACGAGGCTAATTGCACCCCGTTCCAGCCCTCACGCCAGTTTCTAAAATCCCTGACGGAGCCGGGAATCGAAACCGAGGCTTCCAGGTGAGAGGCCGGCGCGCTACCGCAACACCACGTGGCCGGCCAATAATAATAATAATAATAATAATAATAATAATAATAATAATAATAATAATAAATTAATTTCAGAGGCCAGATGGAGAAACTCGAATTAAAGGAAATGAAAATTAAATTAAATGAAAAATCACAACAGACAGATAAATTATTGATTCAAAGAGGGTGAAAGGAAATAATAATGTTTGAGTCATTGGACTGGATTGATGCAGCTCTCCACGCCCCTGTCCTGAGCTATTCCTTTCATCTCAACACAGCTAGCACACCTTAAGTCCGAGGTAATCTACTATATTGTAACCTTCTTCTACCCCTACAGTTCTTGTCCTCAAAGAGGGCCTCTCACCACGGCGGATCGGGTTGATTCCCGGTCAATGCATGTGAGATTTTCAAAGTGAAATGCCATGTCCTGTAGTTCGGATTCCACGTAAAAATGCGTGGCTTATGATCTCGATATTAACGGTCACGTAAAATTACAAAATTTCTTCTTTCTTGTCCTTGACACTTCCTTCCGTAACTAGGCCTACGTTTGCTCTTTTTGGGCGTTCTAGTATGCGATATTGTGACTATTAAGGGAGGTGTGGATTTTGTCTCTTGATACTCAATATTTCCCACTCCTTTGGTCAATGGTTAATGGTTTGGTGCTGTCAAAAAATTAACTGAGATAATATTTGGCCTTTATCGGAAGAATCCCACGATCACATGAAAAATTCAACATTACTTTCATTCAAAATGAATGGCATAGGCCTAGTACAGTACATACTGTTTATAGCATGGAAGTAAGGTTAACTGGTTTCCTGGATGCATTACCATTCTTAATGTCATTGTTTCGATTTTTTGACATGATGCTGTTTCCCGTGGAAAGATGCGCGCGCCATCGCACAGTGGGTCAAAATCGAAATCTAGGAGGGCAAAATTATTTATTTTCATAATTAAAAAATCAAAATTTATTACTTCTACAGCATTCTCATATAATTGCCGCTCACTATTCTGGGATATAAACGCATCTTAGTGTAAATCTGTCACCACTGTTCGAGCAGTCTGAACTGGAGGGTGAATGTACAGTAAGTGGCTGTGGTTTGGTTGTCTTTGTGGTTAGTGTGATGCTTTAAGATGGAACATGCAGCTGAAGGTATGATCTTTGTAACGTGTTTCAGTTATTAATGGGCGTAATTTTAGCTATATTTGCATTATATAAAACTTAACTATTATTTTTAAAATTATATTTTCACTTAGATTTTTAGTATGTCGCGTCACTCTGCGTCACTTTCTACTTAATGTTAAAATGTAGATAAAGTCTTGTAGTTTACGCCTGTTATAAGATTTTGTGCATCTTTTTGCAACTTAGTTATTTTACGTTTTAGAAGATGCCGCGCAACCAGTTCTCACACGTTCACAACTGTTTGAAGCACTGGGTTCGACGATTATGTCAAAAGTGGAACTTAATGACTTTGTTAAAAGTAAATTAGGGGTAGAAAATTGTTCTGAAGAGATAACTGAATGCTCTATCCGACTCCTAGTCATAGACAATTTCTTGCATGTGTAGACGTAGCTTAAAAAAGTCTTAACTGATGTTTATTATGAAGTAAACAAATTATATAAGTTGCTTTCACTGTAAATTCATGATTAAAACGTAAAAATAATGTTGTCGCCATATATTTCGATTCTGACCCACTGTGCATCGCTATCGTCAACAATGCCATGTTTTATTCTTTCTTCTTTTGCCACTTGTTGGCATAGGGAAAGGTCAATACAGCCATAGCCTCAGTTGTTCTTGTGCAATTCAGAAATGAATCTGCGCTTGAGACCTGAATATGTTGCTAGGGCAGTGGCTCTGATCGAAAATGGTGGCGCGCACATCTTTCCGCGGGAAACAGCATCGTGTCAAAGAATGGCTATTGTTAAGTGAACCAATGACATTCCGGAAACCTTACTTCCATGCTATGAACAGTTAATTAGAGCATTCATATTTATGATTTAAATAAGAGTAATGTTGAATTTCTCAAGTGATCGTTTTTTTTGCCGGTCAGTGTAGAAAAACTAGTACGAACTTTTTGAGTGGATTCGACTTTTCACCTAAGTTACTAAGAAAGTTGCCGTTTAACGAACTCTAGTGAAATTTAAAATGGTTATATTTTATGTATAAATTTGAAAGTAATTGGTGCAAAATGATTGTACACAAGAACCTCGTTTATCCTGATCAAGTGGGACCGGAAATGATCCGGATAATCCGGAAAAAATAAAAAACAAATAGCCTACATGTTATATTATCTCTTAACATAAGTTGTAATACCGTTCTTCAATTGTACAAAAAAATATAAGAACACTTTTCTTACATTTACGACTCTGTTTTATGCTACGCTCGTTTTACAAACATACTCGTGTCTTAATGATTGCAGTTATAGGCTCGTTGCAAATGGAGGGGGCTCATATACCACACCCGGACAACTGGAGTTTGTTCAGGATGATGATAGGCCTGTTGCATAATGTACTATAAAAGTGGACTTTTTCGTCACGTATGTCTGCGTTCTACGAGGGCCAGGGGTTCAATAGTCCTGCGCAGGGACGTAGGCCTATATACAATTTTTTCGGGGGAGGGGGAGGACGTTTAGTGGCAATACATGAAAGTTGTAAAATACAACACAACACACAAATAAAATGTTATACTTAATGAATTTTCTATCATGGCCTGTGGAGTATGAATGGCAAATATCTAAATATTTGTCAATTGATTAAGCACAAAGGTCAAGTTATTTTTCTTTACACATTGATAATTTATTTCTGAGGAGCGTGATGGTACAGTAGCTTAGCTGCTCGTCTTTCACCCGGACGGCCGGGATACAAATCCAGGTGACAGCGGGATTGAATTTTCACCTGAAAAATCACGTGGCGTCAGGAAAGGCATCCGGCCTTAAATCCCCGGCCAAAACCAAAATGAGCCTGGTTGGGTCCGGCGACCCCAATTAATTGGGAAAAGCCGAAGAAAGAATTGATAATTTATTTCTCAAAAGTGCCGTACTGTGGAATTGTCAATTTTGTCGCACAAGGCTGAGTAATGTTCCAACCCTCAGACCAGAATTAAAATTTCTTGGCAAAGCCAGGAATCGAATTCGGTCCTCCAGGGAGGCAGCCAAGAATCTTCATCTTTATCTTCTCCTTCCTAGCGTTTTCCCGCTGGTGCAGGATCCGCTTTTTTGGTCATTGACCTCCATTTTGTCCGGTTTCGTGCGTCAGATGGATTTAGGCCGGTAATTTTTAAGTCACCATTTATTGTGTCTTGCCAACGCTGCTTCGGTCGTCCTCTGGGGCGTAGGCCTTCAACCTCAAAATGAAGGACAGAGTTAGTAACAGTATCGGGCGCTGCACGCAGGGCATGGCCATACCATCGGAGCCGTTTCTCCCTCATTTTGTCCACAATCGGGGCTACACCCATTTGCTCCCGAATTGTGTCGTTTCTGACATGGTCAATAAGGGAGATGCCCATTGTCCAACGGAGCATTCTCATTTCCATGGCGTGCAGGCGACGTTCTGAAATTTTGTCAGATGGTCGACATTCAACTCCATACAGCGCAACTGGCCGTACCACTATCCGATATATTTTCGATTTGAGACGAAGTGGCATTTTCTTGTCGCAAAGCACACCCGTGACCTCCTTCCACCGCAACCAGGTTGCGTTTACCCTGGCTCTTACTTCATCATTGAACTTGCCATCGCTCTGAAGACGAGATCCAAGGTACCTGAAGGATTCTGTCTTTACTAGATTTTGTCCAGAGACTTGAATGATACCGTCGCTTGGGTTTAACTCCAGATACTCCGTCTTTTTCACATTCAGACATAGGCCATACTGGGAGAGGCGGTTATTCCGGTCTTCAACTTGACATTGCCAAGAATGCTAGCCACTATACCATGAGGTAGACTGATTTCAATCTTAATATTGATTATAACTTAGTAAATAAGCTAAGATTTGGGTACAACCAAATGTACAATTATTTGATGCTTTTACCAAAGCAACACTTCCTTAATTTTTATTGGGGGGGGGGGCACAGCTCCGCTCTTATATACGCCACTGGTTCTGCATGTAGGGCAAAACATGTAGTCATAATTTGGCCACGTGAAAGAGACGATGGTAATTTGTTCTGATTGAACATTAAAGATGGCACGGCAATAAGGTCTCCTCCCTGTAATGGAGTTACCTGATCCCGACCGAACAACAAAATCACCTGAGCCATTCAAAGCTAATGTTACATGCGAAGGCCAACTCTGATTGGTTGGTTCCTCAATTTAGGGACTGCGATAACACGGTCATGCAGTCCCGTGTCTGTAGAATCTGTCTGATAACCGGTGTTAATTGTGATGGCTGTATTAGTGTGTGTTATCTGTAATTCAGGTAAGGACTGCAGACTATCAATTTCAAGTAGTTCCTAGTTTTGCTACCAAATGCTACTGTTCTCGACACCTAGCCACGCACTTTGCTACTAGATGCCATCGTAGCAGCACCTGACGGCGAAAGTTGGAACTGATATAGCGTTATCAAACTAACCTACAAATTTTAGCTTCACTCAATTGTAGTTAGTGGAAGGTACTTTTACATGTCATAAATCTATGTCATGGGACCGCCAGTTTAGTTCTCCTCCGAAGGAAGGCTTACTGAGGGATTTTTAACGCTCTTAGAAAATCCGACGACTTCGGCCGGGATTGAACCCGTGACTTTTGGCATAGAAGCTCAGCATGCTACCAACTACGCCACCGAGGGCTGGCTCAGCCTCGTGAGGCACATCTGAGAATAGGTGGATTCGATGTTCACCTCAGCCATGGTTTCTCCACTTCTAATCGAGGCAAATGCTGGGATGGAACTTAAACCTAATTGGTCGATTGATATCCAAATACTAGCCACCCTTACCAAGAAATAAAAACAACAACAACAACAACAACAACAACGAAAAAAACAAGAAAAAAAACTTAAAACAAAAAGCAAGAAAAAACAAAAAAGAAACAAAACAAGAAACGAAAAACATAAGACTAAAAGCATAAAAACTAAAAACATGAAAACAACATAGAACAAAACAAACAAACAAAGCAACAAATACAATAAAAACAAAAAAGCATCAAAGAGTAAAAAAACAAAATAAACAAGAAACAAAAACAACAACAACAACAACAACAACAAACGCACAAATAAACAACACACACCTCACCAAAGTACATGGGGCTGGTCACAGATCCCGTAAATTAATCCACAGCAACTGAGAGTAGGCTAACGAATTTGTGGTTGTATCACGGACTTGGGACATCTTGGTCATCAGCCCCATGTAGGTTGCGTGTGACTGACATTGTTTACTAAAGACGTTCTTTTGTATTTATCGAGAAAAAAAAAAGAACTGCTCCCATGATCACAAGTTGTCTCCCTTAGCAGGGGTGAAATTATACAAATATATCGTAAACTGTTGATTCTAGGGCCATAAAATATGATTGTAGGGGTCCTATTGCAACCTCTTGAGTTTTGTTTTTGACATCGAGGGACTTAAAAAAAGATTTGTGTGAGTTATTGACGTATTATTTCTTTAGCATGTATTGTTTATACAAAGTGACCATTTACATAAGAAAATCGTAATATATATACATGGGTTGTTTTTTTTAGTTTTGGCACCTTAGTTATAACTGGATTAATAACTCACTTAGATGGTTCCAAGTTTCACAGGCCCTCGATGTAGTCCCCACCGTTGCGTACAACGTGTTCCCAGCGATGCGGAAGTCGTTGGATCCCGTTGGCACTGCCCAATCTATTGATTGTACGAAGAGAGCGCTCGGCAGCCTGCTTAACGTCTTCAATTGTACGGAAACGCTCCCCGCGCATTGTCATCTTCATCTTCGGGATAAGATCATAGTCGCAGGGACTGATGTCGGGAGAATATGGGGGGTGATAGAGGACCTCCCAGCCCCAGCGATCCAACAATGCCGACACAACGCCTGCTGTGTGTGCCCTAGCATTGTCATGCAGAACGATGGGCGGTGTAACCATGTGGTGGCGCCGTTTCCTTCTCAGAGCACCTCGGAGATGGTCTTGCAGAAACGAACAATAGTACGCCGCATTAACGGTTTGCCCTCGGGGAACAGTATGGCAGCGCTTCCGTACCATTGAAGACGTTAAGCAGGCTGCCGAGCGCTCTCTTCGTACCATCAATAGATTGGGCAGTGCTAACGGGATCCAACGACTTCCGCATCGCTGGGAACACGTTGTACGCAACGGCGGGGACTACATCGAGGGCCTGTGAAACTTTGAACCATCTAAGTGAGTTATTAATACAGTTATAACTAAGGTGCCAAAACTAAAAAACCAACCCATGTATAATACTGTAATTATTACAAAACTCGAAGGTGTATGGTATATTGGATTTCACGGCCAGTGGGCTTTTAGTTCTCGCAGTAAGGAGGAGCAGTTGCACTATATAAAAAGGGAGGTAGTGCGCAGTTCGCTACTCCAGTGAGGGTCCGGGCGGGGACACCAAGAGCCAGCTTGGTGTCCTAGGCGAAACCCCACACAAGACACGTCACAAACCTAGAAGAATTGCTGTATGTTACACTTAATTCAAACTCTTAAACCAGAGGGGGTTAGAAGGTGTGGTTTGTGACAAAATCTTCCAAATAGTCTCAATAGTACAGGAAAAATCTCATTTCTTGAAAAGTCAAAGGAAATATATTATTTTATTTGTATATAAAGTGCGTTTAACCAAATAAACAAGACGATAGCCCCTGCCAAAACTGTATCGCGTCCAGCCCGCATAACAATAATACCGAGAGGGTGGTCTATACACACGCGAGAGTTCTCGCTAGATTATTTTAATACCTTTGGAATGAGAGTAAAATCGACCTGGAAGATACAGCGTTACCAATTTGTTTCCATTTTCCGGCATGTTATCGAGGAAACTGCTACTTAGAGAGGAGTTGTTGATTCATTTGAGGGGCTTTGACATCACGGTCATTTAGTCCCATATAATTGGGTATGTGTACAAGTTGTCTGATAACCTGTGTTAATGTTGTGCCTATAGTAGTGTATGTATACGTTATTCAGGCAAGGAGTGGAAAGGAGGCAGCCGTGGCCTCAGGTTAGGAACCATCACGGGAATACCATTTCCAAGATGGCTGAGGTGGGAATAGAGCACAAAACTTCTCAATTTTTCCCCCACGAGGCTGAGTGTGCAGTGTTGCCAATTTGGTGTTTTTAGCACCAGATCTGGTGTTTCTGAAGTTCGTCTGGTGCCAGAAATGTTCTAATAGCGCCATAGCAAAATACTGTGAGTGTGTCCCGTTCCAGCCCTCAGACCAGAATTGTCTTTTAGTCAGAGCCTGGAATCGAATCCGGACCTCGCTTCGTAAGAGACTTCCACTCTGCAAGACCGACAGCAGTGGCTACGTTGGCTAAAGCGCAGCGTTAGGTCATGGGGCCAAGCTCTCTGTTGACTCTGTAGACGTGTGGGTTCGAGCCCCACCGTCGGCCGTCCTTGAAATGGTGTTCCATGGTTTCCCCATTTTCAACACCAAGAAAATGCTGGGACGGTACCTTCTGACTGGCCACGGCCGCTTCCTTCCACATTCTTGCCCAGTTTAATTCATCTTCATACATTCCATCTCTCATCCCGACGAGCAGATCGCCCACGGGCGTCCACTAGAAAAACTTGCACTCGGCCACTCAGGAAGCAAAAAAAAAAAAAAAAAACTCTGCAAGAGTTTTCGAGCAGCATAGAAATCGATCAAATCAGTTTAGTAGAATGTATGGAAATAAGCATTAAATATCTTTATGTTCGACCCTAACTTTTATATGTCTGAAAACTGTATCATAATGATGGTCATTATAACACTATTTTTCATTATGAAACAGTTTCTCCCACCAATCACAGCTGAAGAAACAGTTGTTTGACCAATTAGATAAGGATACCTTCGCGCATGCGCTCAAAATCCAACATGTCTATATAAATTACCGAAAGTGCACCGTCCATATGTTCGCGTAAATAAACTGGTGAATATGAGACAAGAAATAGCACTGTACCTTAATATCCCCAAATCCAATTTCTACACAGCGCGTTATATTGAAACGACTTCGGTGACAGTTTTACTGAATACTGGTGCACAATCTGAACATATGGCATTGAAGCACACAGAGCGCATGCGTCGGTCGGCCAGAGAGCTTGGAAAACAGATATACTACCCAGCGCAGCACCCGATCACAACATTCTATTGACTGAACAGATATTTATGAATACTTATGTTAAAACATATAATAAAGTTATAATTATCGTCGAACATAAACAGTCGTATGCATAATGTACTATTGTAGGTCAGCGCAAGGCAATTAATAGCAGGTAAGTTGGGAAAACATCCGTCAGTATGAGCTCATCAGTGACGTCAGGTATTGGGTGTTCTACCACGCATATCCCGACTTGTCGTTGTCCACTTCTACGCGAGGCAAATTCCGGGATGGTTCCGAACTTAAGGTCACGCCCACCTTCTCACCCGAATTTCGAGTACACACAATAATACAGTCGTCGCAATAACACAGGTTACCAGACAAAATTCCACTTACACATTTAACCCTAGATTACTAACCTCTCTAACGCCACTGTGTGACTACGCAACTAAAACTACAGCAATAACCAAGGCTAGGATTTATTTGTATGCAGGGGATTTGAAGGTGTGCTGTGGTGGTAGCGGGAAGACGATAGGTTTCCGGACACAAGTTCATATTCTAAACATAACCGTGTTGCCCCCCCCCCCCACTACAAGCCCTCAAAGTCTGTAATGGGAATTTAGAAACACACTGTATATGTATCTCTATTTAGTATAAAACGAAGTTCCCGATTCTTGGATTTCACGGGTAATCTCGAGAACCTCTGGATGGATTTTGATGAGTTTTCACCATTCTGTAAAGGATATCTCGTGGGAGGTTTCTGTAGAAAGTAATTTATTTATGATCAATGGAAGCCAAGCAGTAACGATTTCATTGAAAAAGTCGAAAAAATCTGGCGTCCGAGCGCTTTTTAAGCTTACGCTGGGCAAACCGTTAAAAATATCAATATACTATGAGTGTAAGAATTGTTCAGCATGAAAAGATCTGCAAAAAATCCGGGTGAGCATATCTCTATCTTCAATATATCGTCCATTATAAGTGTTTTTGCGTTTTCATTTCTTCCAACAATTGCCATTCAATGAACGAGGCGACAGTTGACGACCTAGCTAGGGGCGAGCCTATCACGCCAGGTACAGCCACCAGCAAACTGTCTAGTCGTGTTGAGTCAAGATTTCAGAGAAGAGTGGTTGTGTTTGGAGTTTCCCTGGAAGTGCAACTATGCTTTTCTTCATTTCGCCTGTGAACGTTTCGTTCAGCAAAATACACAGTCAAGTTAAGATTGGACGGAAGGGGGATTTGTGTTTCATGCACCTCGCCATTCTTAAATTACGTCTGACAAGAATTCTATGCACATGCATCTGCATGATGAAAAAATCCACAGCCTGCTTCCAGTCTCCGACCGGGTCAGGAACATCTGCATGATAATATAATTAATAGTCCAGTCAGGAATTTTAACCCATCATGCCGAGACGTAAAGCGGATCTAGGTCGTAGTTCTTTGACATCGAAAAAAAAAGCGCTTATCACGTAATGAATTCATAACTGTTCCCGGGCGAAGCTAGAATAAAAATAAGATAGAGTGGGTGGTTTACACACATGCTTGAGTTTTCGCTTAGGCCCACTAGTTCTAATAATTGTGTGTAGCCATTTCGGTAAGATTTTGCCCGCGCTAACTTACACGGTATGAGTAATTTGCGCAACGCTGTAATTCCAAAGAAACAGATTTCTTGTTGCCGAGAAGTGAAAAGAGATGTGTCATTCATTATAACATCTGAGGATCCCCACCCAGACAACTGCCCTGGGGCAAGTCTTATTACAGGACTGTGTGGAGGGAGATCTACACGCCTGGGGCGGGTGTGTGAGCAGTCCAATCATGTTCGACCGAGGGAGGAGAACAATGGGTAAAGATACACACTCTGGAACTCTGATAGATCTCAGATTCAAATCCCGGCCCAGGAAAAATCCACCGTCATCCGAACGGAGTTTGCTCATCAGCACAAGGGACCGTGTAGTCATTGGATCCATATTTCATTTCTTTCACATTTAATTTTCCCCTTTCCTAATAGTCAGTTGTGAATGCATTGTGGACCGCAAGTTAATGTCAAACGTCAAAATGTCAAATTGTACATTTGTCGAAATATAATAATAATAATAATAATAATAATAATAATAATAATAATAATATCGTATGGCCTCGGGTGCCGGATGGAAGCTTTGTTATTTGACAAGTTGACAAGCAAAGGGTAGCTTGCATGTCGAATTTCGTTGTTCCTTGAAACACTATGAAAGTCAAGGAGGTTTCTAGTAGAGGAATGAGGAACTTTGTGTTGGCGGAAACTCCCGAAATTAATTTTGCCATTATGAACTCTGCCTACTGAATTCAAATGGGTTCTTTGACATGCCAACATCGTATGACATGGTGTCGCAAATTTTGCCGCCTTTCGAAAAAAAAAAAAAACACTTACCACGGCCAGGAGCGAACCTGCAAGCTTGGGGTTAGTAGACCGACACGTTGACCACCCACCCACCGTGGCAAGCATTGTCGAAACGTAAAATTGTCAAAATGTCGAAATGCCAAAATGTTAATGCAGGTTCTTTTGATTAATTTAACAAATTAAGAGAAGGGCGAGCCCGCCAAATGTGCATTTCATAAGGGCGAGGCTCTGTTCTATAGAGAAGACTCTTACTGTAGTTTCGAGTCCCCTGAGGAGCCCAGTGGCCTACAATGGAGGCAAGATTAATCCCACGCAATGACAATAACAGCACCTGACGTAACCTGTCTCCTTGACCGAGTTGCTCTAATAGCTCATCTCATCTCCGAGTATAGCAGGAAGAGTTTCAAAACGGCAAACTCCAAAAATTACAAGTTTTAATAATCATCACATATAAAACACTAAGGTGTATGTTTCACTAAACTCAAGCTCATAAACCAGAGAAAGTGTTACAGTTTACGCCACGGATTTTGGCCTGTCAGTTCCGGTACAACAGTTGTACCGAGGAGTGTGCGAGCTTCACGCATGTGCAATTGATACGCGAGTCTTCAGTTGCGTGAAAAGCAACGTGAAATACCGAATCCATTTTAGTTCGTACTATTCTTCGGATAAGGACCAAAAATATATCTCAGTAACATGTTTTTTTGATAGCACCAACCATTGATCAAAGAGTGAGAAAATAAAAACAATCACAGGTTTTTTGTGTGTGGGGGGGGGAAATCATGCTACCATTAATAGGCAAAATATCAAACAGTTTAAAATGGTATAGAGTCCTCTAGTCGCCTCCGTAGCGTAGCGGTCAGCATGGTTAGCTGCCGCCCCGGAGGTCCTGGGTTCGATTTCCGAATCTGCCACGAAATTTGAAAAGTGGTACGAGGACTGGAACGGGGTCTACTCAGCCTCGGGTGGCCCAAATGAGTCGAGGGGGTTCGATTCCCCCTCAGCCATCCTCGAAGTGGTTTTCCGTGGTTTACCACTTCGTCTTCGGGCAAATGCCGGGATGGTCCCTTCTTCAAGGCCACGGCTGCCTCCTTGCCTATCCATCCTGACCATCCCTTACTTTCCCTCATGAGGCCCCTGTTCGCTTTGCAGGTGAGGCCGCCTGGGCGAGGTGCCAATCCACCTCACCAGTTGTATCCCTTCCGATTCGATGTTCCCAGCTCTAGGACACTGTCCGTAGAGTCGGTAGTGGTGAGTTCCCTCGCTGAGTCCGTGGGTTCCACCAACCTGGAGGGTAAACGACTAAAAAAATAAAAAAATAGAGTCCTCTAAACATTACCTAATACTTTTGTCTGAAATAATTTTTTATATGACTCACCCTTGCGCCAAGGGATGAACACAATGTTTTCGGAATTATAAGAAGATGCGGCTTCTCGTTTGTATTACACTATCAAAGAAGTTTGTCCAAGAAATTGTATTTAAAACTGAACTTATATAAAAGTTATACAAAGCAATCACCACACCATTACACTACATCAAAAATATTTTATCACAGTTCAGCAAAATGTATGATGGACAGTTCCTTGTTCACTTTACTGTATTACGGTAGTTGAAATTCTGTAGTGGCAATACTGGTATGTAAAAGAAACGGAAATATAAACTTAACGACTATGGCTTAAACCATCTTGGTGAACTCCCAATGAGAGACAACCGGGAAAGAAGTGGACGGAGGAGAGGAAGAGGAAGCATAGTGTGTAAATGAGAGGTTTTTGGGGAAAAAGAAGATGAAAGGGCCAGAATGAAACATGATTGTGTTGTAACGCTCCTTGTGGGCAATTAACGAATAAATAAATAATAATATTGCATACAATCGATGCAGAAAAGTTTACCAGAAGAAATCCATATCCATCAATAATCAGGCCCGAGGTCTTCAATGCAGCTGAAACCCTAACCATCAAAGGGGCGAAACTGATACAGAAACTAGAGGCCAAAGAAAGAATTATCTTGAGGAAGATCTTAGGCCCAAGGATCATAAATGGAGAGAGGTATCACAGGCCCAACGATGATCTATACCTAAATCAAGAACATCTAATGGGCACAATCATCAAGAGACGCCTGTGATACCTCTCTCCATTTTTGAAAGCCTTTGTCTGGAGCATGGCGCTCTATGGAAGTGAAACTTGGACTATTGGTGCAGCAGAAAAGAGGAGAATAGAAGCATTTGAAATGTGGTGTTCCAGGAGAATGATGAAGATCAGATGGGTAGATAGGGTTACAAACATAGAGGTATTAAGACGACTGGGAGAGGAGAGATGTTTCTGGCAACTGCTAATGAAGAGAAGAGATAGGTTGGTAGGACACATACTAAGACACCCAGGAATAGCAAGCTTAGTTATGGAAGGAAGGGTCGAGGACAAGAACTGTAGGGGTAGACCAAGGTTAGAATATGTTAAACAGATTGCCTCAGATGTAGGGTGTGGTAGTTATGTAGAGATGAAACGATTAGCTCAGGACAGGGAGGCATGGAGATCTGCATCAAACCAGTCAAAAGACTGAAGACTCAAACAACAACAACTACTAACTTATATACTAGAAGAAAAAATTGAGAATAAGGCAAATAAAGGTCAGGAGGAAAAGAAATGCCCTCAACCCTTGAAGAATGCGGATTGAGGGACTTGGAAGGAAGGAGAGCCATGAAAGGCAGATAGAAAAGTGAAAGAGGAGAGGGTCCTCTCCACAGGTAAGGGGCAAAAGGGGGAAATCGGACCCAGCTCAGGAATCCCTCAGGGTCGCCAACTCCCGAACTCACCAGCCATGAGCCCCTCAGGGTGTAGCAATATCCAGGGTGCACCAGAAATGGTGGGGCTACACACACCCGGCCTCCTTGAGGGCCTTGAGCAGAAGGCAGGAGATAACAGGAAAAGGCAAAGAAGACTACCCCCCGCAGAAGGAGAGTATCAGGAAAGATGAGACAAGCGCCAATTAAGGCGGGAAATGAAGAGACTCCCTAGGCCTCGGATACCCTAATACCGTCGGGGTCGGAAGAGAACAAGAGTTTACCAAGTGAGGTCGACAGGAAAGAAGACGAAGAGGAGCCCGGCACAAGTAAGTGGAAGCAATGCCAGACCCCGTGGTCGCCAACCCACGTCCCAATAGATGTGAGCCCCTTGGGGGGGGGGGGAGAGAGAGAATGAACGAGTCAAGAATGACCAATGTAATCCACAGAGCCAGCTCCTGCAAGAAAACAATATCACTGTGATACCAACAAGTTAAACAAGACGTGCAAACCTTGAACACCTCTGAATCCGTTATACAAGACAAGCAATCCGGAAAATGTTAAAGAAGACCCACAGATTAAACTAAAGAAAGGGCAGAGACCAAAGAGGTCAGAAGCAGGTAAACAACTACAAAGTCAGAAAATGAAGGAGATATGGGCTAGGAAGAAGACTCTTAAGAACGTGAAACTAATCCCAACTCATCAAGCTGAAAACCATTTTGGTTAACCTACGTAGTCCACAGTTGGTTCATTCAAAGAAATATCGTATGGCCTCGGGTGCCGGGTGCAAGCTTTGTTAATTGACGCCCGGAGGGAAACTTGCATGTCGAATCTTATCTCTCCTTGGAGCGCTATGAAAGTCAAGGAGGTTAGATATCTAAACTCCTTTACACTATAGCGCTTTCTAGTACAGAAAGGAGGAACTTTTGTGTTGGCGGAAAATCCCAAGGTTAATTTTGCCATTATAAACACGGCCTACTGAATTCAAATGGGTTCTTTAACATGCCAACAACGTGTGAAATGCGTGCCGATATTTTTGCCGCCTTTCGGAAATCACTTACCACGGCCAGGAGCGAACCTGCGAGCTTGGGGTTGGTAGTCCGACACGATAACCACTCACCTACCATTGCAAGCTGGTCGAATAGTACACGTTATCCCTCCCTATATATTCTAAGGTCCCATTCCAGGTTTGTACCGAAAATAAGGTCCCATTAACACCAACCTACAGGTTCAACATAACGCACTCACTTACTCTTTAAATGCCACACAATTAAATAAATACATTAAAACATGTATTTTTACAATGAAATGACTCGGTAACCATGGTAACAGAATCTCACAGGTCCATCTATTTCTGTAAGACGCAATGCAATTCCAATTATTACATTACTGTGAAAGTTTCCAGACGGTTATAAGGTTATCACTGAACCAAATTAAGCTGTAAAATTCATCAATACATACAGTATAATGTGCTTAAGGGGGGGGGGGGGGGGGGTGTCAAGGGGCACTCTAGAATTTTTTCACGCAATTTTCACGCGTGAGTGTGGTACGAATGGACTATAAAGGGTCTCCGAAAACCACATTTAAAGTCCCTTAAATTAACAGTGACTGTGATATTGCCATAAAACTAACTTCGCTCTGATATACCTACGAAGGAATGACAAACCCCTAACCACTGCACCAGTAGCTGAATTTTTAAAGTCTGATTATTCATACCAAGGATAAATCAGTCATAGCATACATGATTGAGATTTTGCTAGGTGTACTCTTAACAACTATGGGTAATGCTAGTAAGTATTATTGAAATATGTTTATAGGCCTAAAGTATGAGCCCCCGACTATCAAGTCAGTCTGTGAAAACCGCACATCAATAGCACTTCCCATCTCCGAACACTGACCGGCAAAAAAAAGTGGAACAGTTAAAAAAAGTAATATAAATAGTATAAATCTAGCCTTGAAAAAGATTTAATCACATTTTAAAAGCTTTCATGCATTAGAACAAACATCTGAAACATCCGTGAATAGAAATTGATAATATGAAATTTCTTAGGGTGGTTTATTACCACCAATTACCCCCGATCCTCGATGAGCCTATCTTAATGGTTTTATGGCGGGAAGCGGACTGGAAGCGTTTAAGGTTTATGAGTGTTGCCGCTTGCTTATTGTTGTTCTAGGGATAACAACTGGCACTTGTTGAACACGTGTGAACCATTGTCACACATTTTAGCAAGTTATCCATTTGCAGTTCACACTAAAACATGCCTCTTAGCCGTGAAGAAGCTGCACAGGCAGTTGCATTGGTGGAGGATGGCCGCAGCTTCCGTTATGTTGCTGAGGTCATTGGATCATCTCTCGGTAGCATACATCGTGCAGTGCAACGTTACAGAGAGCTCCGAACATACGACAGGAGACGAGGGTCAGGCCGTAGAAGAAGCACAAGTGCCAGGGATGACAGATTTCTCACCCTCCAAGTTCTGCGTGATCGGCATACCACAGCAGTTCAGGCACGAAATCAACTGGAAAATGTCAGAAATGTGAGAGCGAGTGAGCGAACAGTAAGAAGAAGATTTGAAGAAGCTCATCTTTCGTCCAGGAGACCTGCACGTGGACCCGCACTCGAACGGCATCACAGAGAGGCGCGTCTTCGCTTCGCAAGGCAGCATCTGGGATGGACCCACGAGCAGTGGGCCTCTCTGTTCTCTTCACTGACGAGAGTCGCTTTAACCTTAGACCTCCTGATGGAAGAGAAAGAGAGTGGAGAAGGCGCGGGGAGAGGTACAGCCCTGTTGCTTTCTCCTCCAGGACTCTATTTGGAGGTGGCTCGGTTATGGTGTGGGGTGGCATCAACGTTATGGCCCGCACTGAGTTGGTGTGCATCGATCACGGGACGCTCAATTCCCAAAGGTACATCGAAGAGATCCTGATGAACCATGTGATGCCCTTTGCGCCTTTCATTGGTCAGAATTTCATGCTGATGCAGGATAATTCCCGCCCTCATACTGCTCGCTGTGTTGTACAATATCTGCAGGAAGTGGAGATTCAAACCCTGGACTGGCCAGCTCGTAGTCCTGACTTGAACCCCATCGAACATGTATGGGATACGCTTGGAAGGAACGTCAGACACACCACCACCTTGGCACAACTGAGAACTTCGCTGCTGGAGGAATGGGATCGCATCCCAGCAGATGCCATTCGACGAGTTGTGAACGGTATGCCTGAGCGTTTACAAGCTGTCATAGACGCTAAGTTTGGAAACACTCGTTTTTAGTGACCAGTGTTCTCTTGCAGCGCAGTGCAAACATTAATACTGTTTTGTTTGGCAATACGTTTGATAAACACCAGCCCAAAAGAGCATTACTAAAAATAGAAAATTGTAAGATTTGCAAAATATAACGAAATTTGTGAGTTAAAGCGTGTTGTAAAACATGATTCGGTATTTTCTGTTGCCAACCATCTAAATTTACATGAATAATGCAAATATTGGAAAACCGATACATTTTAGTGGAATAAATTAAGAAATTACATAAATAATTAAAGTGTTCCACTTTTTTTGCCGGTCAGTAGCGGTGCAAGTTTTAGGCGAGTCACCCTGTGTAACGGGTGAACATGATACTAATGTTTCTGGAACGACCTCTCCTACTCGACGCCGCGGTAGTTAAATGGCTCCTCCAATCTTGGTGGGTTTACCGTCCAATTAAAACGGCTTCTTCATAAAATACACGCCTACACGAGCCCTTAAAAATGTAACGTTGGCAGTTCTTTATTGCAGGTAATCCGTGAAGAAGTGCTCCCAAGCGCTCGCCAGGCGAGGGAGCAAGTTTGGTGCTGTCAGTAACTGTATTAGGAACATTTTAACTGAGCGTGAGGATCTCACTGATCTACGCTCAATCTTCTATTACCCGATTGGTGGTTGCTGATCGCGTCATCCACTTAATTTATTCGATCGTTTTGCAAATGTGGGTAATTCCCTGGCGGCAAATTGTACAATTACAGAAAACTAGCATTACCCGTCGCGGCTTCGTCCGCGAATATTCTAGTTGTAAAGAGTACACTTAGCAAAATCTCAATCATGAATGCTATGACTGATTTATCCTTGGTATGAATAATCAGACTATCAATTCAGCTACTGGTGCAGTGGTTAGGGGTTTGTCATTCCTTCATAGGTATATCAGAGCGAAGTTAGTTTTCTGGGAATATCACAGACACTGTTAATTTAGGGGGCTTTAAATGTGGTTTTCGGAGACCCTTTATAGTCTGGTGAAAAAGACCTTTCGTACCACACTCACACGTGAAAATTGCGTGTAAAAGTTCTCGAGTGCCCCTTGACCCCTTAAGCGCATTATACTGTACGTATTGATAAATTTTACAGCTTAATTTGGTTCAGTGATAACCTTATAACCGTCTGGAAACTATCACATTAATGTAATAATTGGAATTGCATTGAGTCTTACGGAAATAGATGGACGTGTGAGATTCTATTACCATGGTTACCGTGTTGCATTCTTTCATTATCTTTATATATATATAATTCTTCGACACGTGTGTATGTGACTGAACTCCTCCTAAACGCCTCGGCCGATTTTGATGAAATTTTGTATGAATGTTAGTGTGGGCCCATGTATGGTTTAGATTCACAATTTGACCAGATAGGTGGAATTTTAGATTTTTTAGAACCACAATTTACACACAAATTTAGAACCACAATATACAGTCATAAACAGTCGTCATGGAAACCGCTAGCCTTAGTGAAAAGTGATCCTTTTGGACTGTGTTGTCTCTGCACGTAGAGCCACCTGGTCGCAACCTGTGCAACTACCGCCATGGCGGAAAGTTGTGTTTTATACCAAAGGTGGCAGTGATGTCGAATTCTGTTTGTCTCTGCACGTTAGAGCGTTTCAAAGTTCCGTATGCGTTCATATACCATTCATCCGATTGCGATGAAACTTGGGTGAGATGTTGAGTGCACTCCAGGGAAGGTGTTTGGCTTAGTAAATCCATTTTACAATAGATAGCGCACGACTAGATTCAACAAATGAACGACGCGCGAAGCGTTTCAAAAAGGTCCCGTATGCGTTCAAATATAATTCGTCCGATAGCGATGAAACTTGGGTGAGATGTTGTGTACACTCCAGAGAAGGCTTCTGGTTTAGTAAATTCATTTCACTATAGGTAGCGCACGAGTAGATTCAACAAATGAGCGACGACGCGCGAAATGTTTCAACAAAATCCCGTATACGTTCATATGTCATTCATCAGATTCCGATGAAACTTTGATGAATTGTTGTGTATACTTACGTGAAGCTTTCTAACTTAGTAAGTCAATTTCACAGTTGGTAGAGCACGAGTAGATTCAACAAATGAGTGACAGCGCACGAATCATTTAAACAAAATCCCGTATGCTTTTTATGCCATTTATCCAATTGCGATGAAACGTTGGAGAGTTGTTGTGCACGCTCCCACGAATGTTTCTAGATTAGTTAATTCATTTCACGATAGTTTAGAGGCAGTTAAAAGAAATTGAAAGAAATATTGTGTATCCAAAAGCACTTCAAGAAACAAAGTTACAACACTTTCCTTGATGGCAGGACAACGTCTGCCGGGTCAGCTAGTTTCATTGTAAATACACATGTTTTAAGGTATTTATTTAATTGTGAGGCATTTAAAGAGTAAGTGAGTGCGTTATGCTGAACCTGTAGGTTGGTGTTAATAGGGAGGGATAACCAACAATATCTAACACACAAGTCTCGATTTGGAAACTACAGTAATTACATCGTAATATTTACACAAAATTTCAATCTTCTCGGACAGCACGTACTCTTGGTCAAACGAATTGAGCTCATTAGCTGGCATCATTATACTATGCATTTTATGGGTTTATGGCAAAGGTGGTGGTGGTTGCTGTTCTTCGAGTCTTCAGTCTTTTGACTGGTTTGATGCAGCACTCCATGCCTCCCTGTCCTGAGCTAATCGTTTCATCTCTATATAGCTACCACACCCTGCATCCGAAGCAATCTGTTGAACATATTCTATCCATGGTCTACCTCTACAGTTCTTATCCTCGACCCTTCCTTCAATTACCAAGTTTGCTATTCCTGGGTGTCCTAGTATGTGTTCTACCGACCTATCTCTTCTCTTCTCTTCATTAGCAGTCGCCAGAAACATCTCACCTCTCATTTGTTACCTTATCTACGCATTTGATCTTCATCATTCTCCGGTAACACCACATTTCAAACGCTTTAAGTCTCCTCTTTTCTGCTGCACCAACAGTCCAAGTTTCACTTCCATAGAGCGCCACGCTCCAGACAAACGCTTCCAAAACTGACTACCCTATACCTAAATCTATGAACAGATTCTTTTTTTTTGTAAAAATGCTTTCCTTGCCTGAGCCAACCTACTTTTTATATCCTCTTTGCTTCGTCCATCACTGGTTATTTTGCCTCCTAAGTAACGGAAGTCTCCTACTTCTTTCAGCTTTGATTCTTGTAACATGTAACAAGCCGTATATTCTGAGCTGATTATGGCCATGAAATGCTACTTTGCTTTTATAGAATGTGTGAAACGAGTTCGAATTTTGATATAGAAATTTTCAGAAAAGAACATGTATTAGTTACTTTAGGTACACATTTCTCAGTTGTTTAGCGATTAAATACTCTCAAATCTTGTTCACAAATTGGGAATGGATAATGACAGACGAGTAACCACTTTTTTAAAATTAACATTGGGTTAGAATGTAAGAAACAAATCACAAGAAACATTTAAAAAGTTAATATCAAAATGTGTGTTGGATTTGTTTTCTTACAGTCTAACCCAATATTAATTTAAAAAAAGTGGTTACTCGTCTGTCATTATCCATTCCCAATTTGTGAACAAAATTTGAGAGCATTTGATAGCTAAACAACTGAGAAATGTATACCGTACCTAAAGTAACTAATACAATTTCTTTTCTGGAAATTTCTTTGACGAAATTCGTACTCATTACACACAGACTATAAAAGCAAAATAGCATTTCATGGCCATAATCAGCTCAGAATATACGGCTTGTTACATGTTACAAGAATCGTAGCTGTACCTTTACCATAAACCCAGAATATGCATAATGTAATGATGCCAGCTATTGTGCACATGTGTCCTTACACATTAATAATTAGGGCTCGGATTTTTAGGTAAATAAATATTTCTTATGTAAATACATATTTTAAGCATTTTTCTATAAATACATAAATTCCTGCTTTTCACTTATTAGCACATAAAAGACATAATATTTACATTAAAAAAATCAGTATGCTGTATCTTTCAGTTTATTGCATTTTTGTTCTGTGTTACTTCAACGGGGAAGAACCTGTGAGCTATCTAATCTTCATGCAGAGCGTATGTCAGCTTGCGACTGTGTTATTCTTAACTTGTCACCCCGTGCCACTCACTGTGGTAGCCGGGAATTTTCTCCCCTTCTCCAGCTATCTGGAACCAGTGTCACTCACATGCAGTTCATTTCTGGCACTATGAAGTGTACGGCAGTTCTACGATTCCTAAAGTAAAAACAACTACAACTTACCGTCTGCAGCAGTATTTTGCAGAATTTAAAGATAATTTTACTACTCATGGGGGCGTCCTGTTCTGCCAACCATGTGGGAAAGCCATCAAGGCTGAACAGCGATCTCAAGTTACACAGCACCTCAAGGGCAAGAAACATACTGCCGCAGTTTCATGCCTTCAAAAGAAGTGTTTCGCGATAATCGTCGGTCATTTGTGGTGGACAACCTGAAGATGTATCTCGTGTATTGTAATGCTTCAGCAGTCAGTGAGACATAGCATAAATTGCATTCGTGAGTGCTGCATATTGTTTATATTCACATTAATAAACTAAATTATAATAATATATTTTTTACTTTTAGTCACATATTTCAGGCATTTTTAATACATAAAAACTAAATATTTCCCCGATTTTTAGCACCTAAAAATCCGAGCCCTAATAATAATAGTCCTCGTTTGCCATATATATGAATTCAGTAACGTCATATTTGATGACTTGGAATGTTCTTAAAATTAAACTTCACAAAAATATTGTTCCATAAAACAGTGAGCTTGAATTAGTATTGAGCTTAGAAAGTTGAGATGTATCATACTTGAATGGGGCTAGTTGATATTCGATGACGGACGACCTCTGCTCAATTATACTGAAAATACTTCCTTTGAATCTTGAAGTTACAGGCCGGACGTTTGTTTTAGACGAGTGAAAATTCTTAATGGAAGCCTGGAGGCGAGTTACTACAGTACCTGTGTTGTTATCAGCTGCCCCAAGCGGTCCGATGATTGACAAAGTTTTTTCACACTACTACTGAAGTACAGTCATTGGTAAATATAATGACGTTCTGTTCGTAGCTACGTAACGTGTACTTCTGCGTCACACAATACTTCGAAGTGGACTGTACTGTCTGCTCAAGTCTGGAATTCCATTACATCAGGTCGGTGGTGACAAGTGTGAAGCGATAGGGTGAGAGAGTGAGTGTGTGTAGGCTCACCCACAGGCTTCAAGGTCAAGGGTAATCGTCTAAAACAAACGTCCGGCCTGTACTCGCCCAAACGCCAGTGTATCATGCGGCCGGGGACCAAGGAACGGGGACTAAAAACCGAGATTGAAAGATCTTGTTCACATCTGGATAGTGTTGGGATGGAGTTCACTGACTTAATGTTACTCTCTCAAAAAAGAAAGCTATAAACCACCGGCTGCTTGAAAACCTTCAGGAAATAGACATATCAAGTGCTGTGTTACTGGACAGGGAACTAGTAGACAATCAGACATTACATCCAACAGCACCTGGACGCAGGAGCGCAGAGAGAGCCATACCTAGATTTTGGGAGAATAGGTTCATAACGATGATAATAATAATAATAATAATAATAATAATAATAATAATAATAATAATAATGAGTCACTGTCAAATGCTTGCCCTTTGCGGATGACTCAGCTGTATTAACGAACAACAAACATGAAGCAAAAGTATCACTAGATAAACTGATAATGATAATTGTTGTTTTAAGGAGCCTAACATCTAGGTTATCAGCCCCTAATGGTCTGGGTGATAGCAAAAATGACAATTAAATGGAAACCAGAACGAAAATTAAGTGAGACGGAATATACTTACAATAAGGAACTCAGATTGAAACTACTCACAAAATGGAGATCGGTAATACTTACAAAAGGGAATTTAGAACGAAAATACTCACAAAAGGAATAGATTGCAAAATACGTACAAAATGCAATGTTGAGTCGAAATACTTACAAAATGCAATTGAAATTCAAAATACTCACTGAAATGCCCTGCTCCTACATTGAAAGACTTACTAAAAAGCAATTTAGATTGTCAATCTTTACAAAATGCAATTGAGCTTGAAAACACTCGCGAAATGCAATTTTGATCGAAAAAACTTACAAAACGCAACGTAGATTAAAAATACCTACAAAATGTAGTGTAGATGAAAAAATGAAAAAAAAACTAAAGGGAATTTAGATACAAGGGGTGCCAATTAACAAAAACAGTGCGGGAAATATAATGAAAAAAAAAGAGACCTGACCCCTCGAAAAATGAGAGATCAGAAAGATGACACAAGGGCCAATTAAGGCGGGAAAGTGAAAGACTCCCTAGGCCTCGCATACCCTAATACCGTCGGGGTCCGAAAAGGACAAGAGTTGAGCAAGGAAAGAAGACGGAGAAGAACCTGGCACAAGTAAGTGGAAGCAATGCCGGACACAGCTGGGGTCCCGTGGTAAGGACTGAACACAATCTCGAACACAGAAAGAATATTCAAACTGCAAAAGACATACAAACTGATATGGAATCATTACAACAAAACAGTAGTCTCTCGTAATGCAAAACTACGACACCACAACACGGTTGTTTCACCAGAAGCCTTGCATGCGGCAGAAACAACATTAATCGGAGGGATGACGAGTATTCATGACATCAAGAAACAAGAACGGAAAATTACGGCGCTGTTTTCCAAGACGCAACTGGATCAGACGACCTACAAAGGAACTCGACGGAAACACAAGACACCGTCACAAAGAAATTTAGGAAAATACGCCTTCAGTTCTATGAACACCTAAGAAAATGTTTAACATCATTAATACAAGTAAATTAAGGACCAGTTGAATGAGAGAAACACAGGAGGACCTGGAACGATTTAAAATCTCTGAAGACTATATTAAGGACAGAAATAAATTCAGAAATATCATCAGAAACAGGAAATTTGAACACGTCTCAAGAAAAGAAACAATAGGGAAACAAGACGTTCCGTGAAGAACTATACAGCCTATTTTCATATATCCTACTTATATTAATTGCCTCTACCAACATACAAAATTTCAGTTTGATTGCTGTAATCATCATCTTCCTCCACGCCCGACATTATGATCTACTAGATCGTATGTTAGAAAAAATCACCCACCATGCCAAGAAACACTATCTGCTTCTCTGGAAACCAAATGCTACTTCGAACAGGCATCCCTTGGGAATGACGTATGTATCCCGTCCACGTCCCTTCCACCCGTCCTGGAATACCCACAAATGCTTTGTGCCCACTTCGCAGGTAGAAAAACCTGCCAAAGGCAAACGATACACGCAGAACTGTTATTCGAAATAATGACAGATCTCGAAGAAACCACCATATTCAAATATTTCATCACATTAAATTTTACTAATTCCACTGTTTACATTAATTTATTCTTCTATCTTTATTTTTTTTATTAATCCACAAGGTGTGAATATTATTGCTGGATATTATTTTTGTCACTTATTCGCAATTTCAAATAGGATATAATTAGAAATGAGATGTGCGTTTTTTCATTGGAAATTATAATTACATATCTGTGAATTGCTACAGACTTGATGATTTTTATATTTCAATCACATTAGTAGTATATGAATTGAAAGAAAAGAAAAACGCACCGGAAGTGAGACTCGAACTAGCGTCCCGGCGATTACTGGGTCCGAACGTTACCGGGTGACCCACGGGTCCTGCTCGAACTCGGTAACATCTTTACTGGATATTGTGCCCAACTGGTCACGGCAGTATGGCATCGAACTCAGGTCCTATCTGAGAAGACCAGGCACATGATTCTAACTAGAATCGAACCATTGATCTCTGAGGAGGAACAGTTTTAGGGAATCCGAAGAGTAATGTGTTCAATAAGGAGATATAATAATGTAGCATGATTTCACGGCCTGTATGTGAATATCATAGCAGTTTTAAGGTCAAGAATTGCAAGCAAATGCAAGCAAATATACGTTTTCGAAGCCTACAGGAACGAGAGCAGGCCAGTTGACGTTTTTACTAATTGCAGTCGGAAAATGGGTGGAGACCATAGGCGCCAAGGGATCTACTTTCGTCTGGAGCGAGGAGACAGCTCAAAATTAATGACCCGGGTATTCACCGCTTGACAACGATGGAACCTAGGGTAGGAATGAATGCCCACGGAAATTAATTAATTACAGCCAAGTGGAGCATTAAAATGGAATGAAATGTACACCCAGGTGAATATATTTAGGAGAGATAATTTAGGAATGATTTTACACCTAAATTAAGGCCTATATCTCCAAATGAACGCATTACTACCGAGCCTACACTCGAGAGGAGTGATTTGGTGACCAGTCAAGGGGGAATCACCATTGTGGCGCCCTGACGCGCTGGACTAAGGCAATTAATTGTAATTAATTGGCCGAAGCGATCGCCGGCACGCGAACGTTTATGAAACCTCCACACTTAAATGAACAAGGTGTATATGTCATTTCGGCTGAAAAGGTATTATTTCAAGGAAGGAGTCGCAGCCACATGTCCGGTGGACTATATTTTACGAGAAACCTTTATAAGGAGGGAGCAGCTCACACCAGCCAGTTGTTCTCCAGTTGTTTTGTTGTCTTCAGTCTGTATACACGTAACTAATACGCAGCCAGTAAGCGAGCGAAATGTTAAAGTATCAACGCCCAGCCGTTGAAGAACAATGAAACAAGTCGTACAGCTTCATAAGTAATCATGAAGTGCGTCGAAGTAATTTAATATAGATATTTATCTATTATCTGACGCAAATATAAATTCGCCACAGCGAAAAAGGAACTTATAATGTTTTTGAACATTTCATATACCGGGAGGTATTGTCAGAATTGTATATGACATTATCATCAGGATCACTACAATGATGGGAGCTTGGGAAACATCGCTACTTAATCTGGATAGTGAGCTGAACGATATTGCAGGTGACGAGGATCGAACGTCCATAAACGCTGTTAAACTTTCACGGAGACCAGCGATTGGCGTAATTGCATCGCATCTCTAAGATCAGGCGTAGGAAGAGTCCGAGTAAGAATCAACCTGTGAAATAGTGAATAAGTGTACATAAATTGTGTAATAGTGATTTAAAAGTGTTCATGTGTACAGTGATTAATATGCATTGTGTAAATGTGAAAGAGGCCACTGATAAGAGTATGTTTATCATGTGGGAAATGTGTGAAATTAAGTGTTGTGAAAAATATAACATGATGGCTTAAATCAAGAGTCATGGTAGGCCAGAAGCTGAAAGGCTGGTACCATCCAGCGAAAATAAAAAGTGAGTACCAATTTACAATGATGTTATAACTAAATAGTTCACCATATAACGATTTATCACTTTGAGACTAAGATGTCACAGTCATTTATTGAACGAGTTTTCACCACTCGTCTTGAATAAAGTATGGCTTGGAAGGTGATTTGGTTAGGGCCATTCAGGCCAAAAATAGTGATGGATGTAACGATAACGTTAAATGAATAATAATAATAATAATAATAATCTGGGGTCGGCAACAGTAAAGTAATAGGCATTTTTGGCCTAAATAATGTTCAAAATGTGTCATGTCTAATATAAAGATACTGTGTTTTGGTAAACAGTAAGAAGGTAACGTGGAATATAACGAGATACGAGAGTTTTTCAGTGTCAATGATGTGTTGAATGAATATTTGATATGGTCAATCCTTAGGATTATATTTGAGGACCATTAAAGTAAAGTAAGCCAGTAAATTTATACATTGTTATTAGGAGCTATTTAAAGCTTTGGCTTAAGTGTTATTACAGAGAGAACGCGGGTGCCTTAATAATTGAGTCATCTATGTGAAGTATTGTATGAGCCGCATATAGCGTGCAGAATTAACGTAGAATCCAGTGATTTACGTAAATAAATAATTGCGGGGACCAAACTAATATAGCTTGCGCGTTAGGTGAGAAGTTGGCTAATCTACGAGTAGTATCGCCCTTGTGCATACTCTATTATTCGCAGCGAATCGGACAGAGCCTGTCTGTATCCAACGCTTGCATGAATTATGGCCACGAGTGATGTCCATTGAGACTCCGTGAGCATGTGTGTGTAAATGATCTACCCTGAGAGGTAAGAATCATATTCGTCGTTTAGGAAACGCAGATTTCCTCATGTTATTATGTGACAGCTGCCGGTGAGAATCCTGTTTTTTCATTTTGATGCGCGTCCAAAAGACACTAGTAGTCACCATAGAACGGCAAGGCTATCACAGGAATCCATCCCCAGCCATGAATGTTAATAAGGAGCCAGTTGAGCCCGATACACTCTAATGATAGGTGTTAAATAATTAAATGACTCAATTACTTAGGAACAACACTTAGCGTATCCCTGCTGTAATGCAATTGTAAACAAACTTGACCTTGACAGCAGATGAGAGAAGTGGGTTGGCCCACTGAATCGAGCGGCCATCTTGTGCAGCTTGCCGGAACTAATTTTATTGCCTGCTGGGGAAAGGGAACGTCGGTCCACCAGTCCTTTAAATTAGGGTCACAGTAGGACACTGAAGAATCTCGATATTTCAATATGCAATTAAGTTATGAGTGTAATGATGATGCCAATTGAATTAAAAGATGTGCTGCAACTCACATACATTGTTGAATCAAAGAAATCGGATGATATTTGGCCCAGTTATTCTCTGAAGAGGAACACTGAACCAAATAAAGTGTTAGGCATCCTTTTAGAATGCATTTTTGCCAGTTCACGCTAATTTATGCAGACGGGTATGTGATTTCTAAGAACATGACACATTTGTAACGATAATAAGCCCGACAAGACCCAGAGAATCGTTGTATGGTGAAACTATAAATATTTCTATCCATGTTTATTTTGGAAGGGAAAGTACCACTTTTTAAAGCGTTTCATAGTGATGGAATGAAGGAAGATGATTCACACGACACAACAAATAATTGTTAATTAAAGCAGAAAAATAATGAATTTATGCTAATCAAAGTAAATGCCATAAGAAACGGAGTAATGTTTTATTAATGTCATTTTGATGTGATATGTGATTTTTATGTTATGATACTCCAGTTAAATAAAATTGTGTCACATGATGAACACTATGGAAACCCATGGAAGTCTGAAGGTATCAATGATAGGATGCTAGAAATAGATTTGAGTGCAGTATTGCAATAATGAAGAAGAGACTCACAAAAGAACCCTATTTTAATTGTGGGAGTTAAATATAATTTGTCCTTGATTTGTATTTGTTGTATAGCCATGATTTTATACCAGTAAATATTTTATTTTAGGAATATGTTGTGTATTTCATGTAGAGTAGTTACCTGGTAGACTCAAATCCTGAGCATGTGGTCGTATGGTGGGCAGGAACGCCCCATACCTCGAAAGACCGTGAGTTAGCTGGGATACGAACACATGTTCCACATGATGACAGTTGGGTACAATATGAAGCGCTCGGAAAACTTCGAAGTCGATTTTCTCGAGAATTTGTGAATATGGCATCAAACGGCTTTGGGAAATTATTGTTCGAGGTCTGAAGTTTACGTAGCCTACCCGAAGAGGGAAAAATTACAAAAATCCGATTGCCGTAGTGTAGAAATAAGTAAGTAAGTAAGTAAGTAAGTAAGTAAGTAAGTAAGTAGAAATAATAATAATAATAATAATAATAATAATAATAATAATAATAATAATAATAATAATCAACACGCAAGCGCCTCTCTTTCATCGCATTATCCTTATCAGTTTCAAGTCCTCGCCGATGTTCGAAACATGGCCGTAAAGCCCTGCGCGGTTGCGGATATCCGTGGATAAACACGCGGATGTAATTTGCATGTCTTTGCGGATAGCGGATACGCTGCGGATAATGTTTGGAGTAAATTTGCGGATAGTTTTTCGAATACAATGTGGAACTTACGATAATATTACATATTTGATATGCCAATCTACGGCCTCATGCTTAAAAGGAATACTCCTATAATGCGTACGAAATAGGCCTATTCAAGCACGTTTTGCACGTATACACGAGAAGATTATTTTACCAACATGCTTTCAAGTACATTTTTTTAAGTACCGTATGTTTGTAGTAGATGGTCTTGACATCTCATCAATTCTCACTGCCAATATTACTACACGTACGAGATATCATGCTGTCAATGAGCATGTTAGTTCATCGTGGTGACATCATCAACATTCCTCAAGTCAGCTATACTTCGCAGTCTAAGCTATCCTGGAAGATATGTAGATTTATTTCCAACTTGGCACTGAAACACGTGGGCTGTGATATTGCAACGAAGAGAATTATGACATCAACTATTCGAACATGGATGGATCAAGAGGCAGAAGGATGATGACTGACTTGGAATTTCCGGCCAAATGTCAATCCCTTTCTCAACGCGTCAAGAGGTCATTTAGTGAATGTTACCGCGACCGGGAGTTTGAACAACATTTCACCAACATGGATAAAATATCTACTAAAATGAATTAAGGCGAATATTCTTTAGTGCGTGAATCAAAGCTCAAGTCAACGATATGGCAGACATTTGGTTACATTTTCAATGGAAACGAAAAGGTGAACGATAGGCTATAGTTAAAGCCCTGCGCGGATGCGGATATCCGCAAAATTTTTCGCCATGCGGATATACTTTGCATGTCTTGGCGGATAGCGAATAAGCTGCGGATAATGTTTGAAGTAAATTTGCGGGTAGTTTTTAGAATACAATCCGAACTTGTTGAATATCATGGGGAAAGTAGGGTAATTGTGCGCAGCGAGTAATCGTGCGCAGCTATGTTTTTCGAGTTGGTAGTACAACTAGCAACTCAGTTCATTGCTACCCTAAAGCTGTCATCGTACCTATCAGATAGGGACAGTCAGCATGATGCCGGTCGCTATGTGATAACCGGAGGCTTGGATGAAGAAACTTAACACGTTGCATGTTATTTTCTGTAGCCAGCAAATAAGAGGATAAGCCTACAGTTGTCATTCAATTATTTAAAATTAAGTAGTTTCAAATGCCAGTGTGTACAGTGGTTTTGCATGTATGGTAAAAGTCACGTGGATGCGGGGCGGATAACAGTCGTGCGGATGCGGATAACGTTTTGTTTATCCGCGCAGATCTCTAAACATGGGAGCTTTGTTGGACGAGGAGACGGCTTGCCTGACGATTTGATGGCGTAGTCTCCCATTTGTCTCTGTCGATTTGACAGTCTTTTTAAATTGGATATCAGAATGTGTTTGTAGCGTTTCGGTTGACCTCCCAGCTTTCTCTGTCTAACCTGCAACTGGCAGTACATGACTTGTTTTGGGAGACGTGATTCAGGCATCCGAACAACATTTTATGTCCTGCCCATCGAGGCAGTGAGAGCCTCCCGAGTACGCGGATTGTTTCTGTAACCTTTAGTTTGAGATTCCCCCACAAGTAAACATCGCACGGCGCACAAACTTACCAACACATTTACTGTAAGACTTCTTCTGGAGAAGATAAGTTTCCACAGGGAAAATTCGATGTTGTTCAATACCTAACCATGTTCAAGGGATACGAGATAGTTTGTTTTGGTAGACACCCTGGTAGCCTAACAGATTTCCGTGACAATTCCCTATATTTTTTTTTTCAGGATAAATCAGAAAATTCCCTGAGGACAATAGCGGCAATAATAAATACATAAGATAAAACAATACAGTTTGTACTTAAAGAGCATTTCAAAAGTGCTCGAACAATGAAGAGAAGCATGAAAAAGTTGGAAAGGAAAAAAAATGTTTTTCTATACTTGGCCAGTTTCTAAATATTTCATCCAGAAATCTATTGTACTTGCGAGTATTGAAAGTATCAATAGTAATGCTCTCATACAGTTACACATTTATATACAAATACACATGTAATTTGTGTGCTCTATCTTGCGAGAAATGAGAGCTTGATTTAACGTCAGTATGACAATTATCACCAGAAATGAGTAATTTCCAATTATTCACGGGTCTACTAACCCCAAGCTTGCAGGTTCGCTCCTGGCCGTGGTAAGTGATTTTTGAAAGGCGGCAACAATTACGACACCATGGTGTTTTTTTTAAGCGTATGGCTTTTATTGCCGCGAGTGTCCGAGAACATGTTCGGCTCGCCAGGTTTGTAGCTACTTCGAGACGGACACCCAATGGGTGAGCTACAAGTACCGTTGGGGAGGAAAGTTGGAATGGAAGGGCGAGGAGGTGGAAGGTAGCGGCTGTGACCAACCCCGGCATTTGCCTGGAAGGAAGATGGGAAACCACAGAAGACCATCTTCAAGGTTGCCGGCGGGGGGATTCGAACCTCCTCGCCTCCCGGATGTGAGAGACTGCCAGCAGTCCTGCCGTAACGACCATGGCTAACTCCCCCGGTACGACACCATGTCATACGATGTAAACTGATGTCAAAGAACCCATTTGAATTCAGTAGGCCGTGTTCATAATGGCAAAATTAATCTCGGGAGTTTCCGTCAACATAAAGTTCCTCATTTCTCTACTAGAAAGCGCTATAGTGTTAAAGGAGCTTAGATATCTAACCTCCTTGACTTTCATAGTGCTTCAAGGAACAACGAAATTCGACATGCAAGCTACCCTTTGGGTGTCAAATAACTAAGCTTGCACCCGGCACTCGAGGCCATACGATATTAATATTATTATTATTATTATTATTAATTATTCACGGTAAAACTATAATACCCCTGAGTGTCATTAAAATACCCTGATAATTACCTGTATTTTCCAGGCTTTAAAAGTTCCTTCAGAATTCCATAATTTCCATGTTTTCCATACTAGTAGCCTACAGTACTTCACAGCAAGTCTTCATTATCACAACTAAGATATCTCGGCAGCATCGTATGTACTCAATGCTATGACAGCATCCAGTGCGTCCCGACCAGCCTTTGTGCAATCTGCAAATGCTACTTAGTTGGCGCTGACTAAAATACATGGGAGTACCAGAACCTATAATTAACCTTATCTGGAACTTATACTCTGATCAAGAAGCTACAGTGAGAACCATATATGGAACAACTAAATGGGTCAAGATTCAAAAAGGAGTACGGCAAGGCTGTATATTGTCACCTTGCCTTTTCAATCTGTATGCAGAACACATTATGAGGAATGTGGGGTTAGATGAAGAAGATACAGGAATCAAAATAGCTGGGTTAAATATAAACAACCTGAGATATGCAGATGATACAATCCTGATGGCTGAAACTGAAGAAGATTTAAAAAATATCTTACTGAAAGTGAAAGAGGAAAGTTCAAAGGCTGGACTAATGTTGAATGTCAAGAAAACAAAAATTATGACAACTACGACTGTCAATTCATGGCATGTAGGAGGTGAAAAAATGGAGACAGTCTCTGTTTTTAACCATCTTGGCTCACAGATTTCTGTCAATGGTGACTGCAGTCATGAGATCAAAAGACGGTTGCTACTTGGTAGACAGGCATTTTCAAATCTGGACAATATCTTAAGGAGTAGAGACCTAACCTTAACAACAAAGATCCATATAGTAAGGGCTATGTTTTTCCAGCTGTGATGTACGGATGTGAGACCTGGACCATAAGAAAAGCTGAACGCCGTAGAATAGATTCTTTCGAATTATGGTGTTGGAGAAAAGTTCTTAAGAGTTCCATGGACTGCGAAGAGAACAAATAAGTCAGTTTTACACCAAATTAAACCAGAGTGTTCTTTGGAGGGCTTAATCCTGAAACAAAAACTGAGCTACTTTGGACACATCATGAGAAGACATAATTCATTAGAGAGGACCTTAATGCTGGGGAAGATAGAAGGTACAAGAAGAGCGAGGCAAAGAATGAGATGGATGGATGGCATCACAGAAGCACTAAATTCCAGTTCGGAAAATCTTCAGGAGGCAGTGCAGGACAGAAGAAATTGGCGTAGTTTAGTACATGGGGTCACGGAGAGTGGCAATCGACTAAACGAATGAAGAGAGAAAGAATCATTGTCCAACCGTCACACGACCCGGCGAGGTTCCGTCATTTATAGAAGGAACTCGCTGTTTTACACCCTTTACCGCTAACGTCCAAACGCTGCGCTGTTTATAGCATGCATTGCAATGCCAATCAAAGAAAGTGTCGGCGTTGTAATTTTGTTTCTTGTGTTGGCGTTGTAATTTTGTTTCTCTAAGTGCTTTTGGATACACAATATTGTTTCCAATTTTCGGTAACTCTAAAGTATCGTAAAATGGATTAACTAATTTAGAAACATTCGTGTAAGCGTGGCCAACAACTCCACCAAAGTTTCATCTCAATGGGTGGATGGCATATGAACGCATACGGGATTTATTTTAAACGATTCATGTGCCGTCACTCATTTGTTGAATCTACTCCTACGCTACCTATTGTAAAATGGATTTACTAAGCCAGAAAACTTCCCTGGAGTGTACTCAACGATTCACCAAAGTCTCATCGCAATCGGATGAATGATATATGAACGCATACGGGATATAGTTGAAACGAATCGTACGCCATTTTGTTGAAGCTACTCACGCGCTATCTATTGTTAAATTGTATTTACTATGCCTATAACTTTCCCGGGAGTGTGCACAACAACCCACCAAAATTTGGTCGCAATCGGATGAATTGTATATGAACGCGTCGGCAACACTCATTTGTTTAAACTACTCGCGCGCTATCTATTGTAATTTGGATTAACTATGCCTATAACCATCCCGGAAGTGTGCACAACAACTCACCAACATTTGATGGCAATCTGATGAATGGTTTATGAACGCATAAAAGACGAACAAACGAACATTCTTATATATATATATATATATATCTTTATATTATATTAAGATGAATGGTATATGAACGCATAACTGACATTGTTGAAACGATTCGCGTGCCATCGCTCATTTGTTGAGTCTACTCGTGCGCTACCTGTTGTATAATGGATTTACTAAGCCAGAAACCTTTCCTGGAGTGTACAAAACTATTCAACAAAGTTTCATCGCAGCAATCGGACGAATGGTATATGAACGCATAGGAGACATACACACCCACACACACAAACTAACGCGTAACATTCATTTTTATATAGCCTATAGAGACAGAGATAACGAACACTGGCTGCCATGGTTACCAGGACGCTAATTTATTCCAAACATATCACCAGCTCAAATAAACATATCCATATTAATTATTATTGCAATCATCAACGTGATTATGATTTAGCATCTGCAGCGAGTGCCAGAGGGAAGAAAGAACGCAGTTAGTTGCAGCGCGTGTAGTTTTTAAACAAGAGCCTGTTGGAACGGCGCCAGACCTTTCGACTCCTTTAATCAGCCATCTCGGAATAATGTTCACAGCCCGTGTAATGAGACGATCAGGCTTTATTTATTTCTTCCTGCCACAAGAGAGAAAAACTAACAATAAAATGGCGGTACAGGCCGAGACAAAATGCTACTGACGAAATCGTTATTTCATTTAGTGCGCTTTGTGCCATCTTAAGAGACTTGTATGATAACATAATATGAAAAGCTTTCAATATTAACTGCTTTTATAAAACCTCTTAAAACTACCACACATAGAGTGTTTTCCTAACCAGCTTCAGTGGCGTAGTAGGTAGCATGCTGAACTTCTATGCCCAAGGTCGCGGGTTCAACCACGGCCGAAATCGTCGGATTTTTTAAGAGCGTTAAAAATCCCTCAGTATGCATTCCTTCAGAGGTGAAGTAAAGCCCGCGGACCCATGTCATAGGTGTATGTATGTAAAAGAACTTTCCACTAACTAAACTTGTGTGAAGCAAAATTTGTAGGTTAGGTTTGATTAATGCTCTGAAGTTCCAATGTTCGTTACCAGGCGCGGGTTGCGATGTCCTCTAGTAGCCAAGCTCACAGCTAGGTGTCGTGGACGATAGCATTTGGTAGCAAATTTAGAACTACTTGAAATTATCGTCTGCAGTCCTTACTTGAATTAAAACAGATAACACACACTAATACAGTCCTCACAATTAACACCGGTTATCAGACAGATTCTACACACACCCAAAGTACAGGGGGCTACATGGCCGCGTTGTCAGAGCAATTTGTAGACATTCCGGAATTTCTAAGTCACCACATGAACACATTAGTACAGAATTTTTGTATGTTTCAGTCCTAGTTTTTTACTATCATCTCAACAGAGTATACCTAGTAGTTCTGTTGGTTGGTTCCTCAGCAGTCATGTAGCCCCGTGTACTTCGGATGTGTGGAGAATCTGTCGGATAATTGTGATGGCTGTATTAGTGTGTGTTATCTGTAATTCAGGTAAGGACTACAGACGATCATTTCAAGCAGTTCCTACTTTTGATACCAAATGCTACCATCAACGACATCTAGCTGTGAACTTTGTTAGTAGATGCCACCGCAACCGGCACCTGGCAGAGAACGTTGGAACTTGCTGAGCGTTAATCAAATCTAAACTAAACTACTACTTTAATGTCACACAATTGTAGTTAATGGAAGGTTCTTTTTCATGCCATAAATCTATGTCATGGGACCGCCTGATTTACTTCTCCTCCGAAGGAAAGAATACTGAGGAATTCTTAACGCTCTTAAAAAATCCGACGACTTCGGCCGGGTTTGAACCCGCGATCTTGGCAAGATTCTTTGTATTTTTGCACGGAAGGGGAGAAGAAGCACCTAACGCTAGTGAAGCCACTAGGCTGACAGCGTGACAAGTAAAGAATAGTTCCCACTTCTGCCACCGGCACACGTAACTTGAATAGCTTATACAGTTCATCGTGCCAGCTGCACTTATCAATATTACGTCACTACGTAAAATCGCAATCAGACAGAACATGAGGTCAGATCGTGTTTAACACAAGTGCTACACCACCACCACGGGTTTTAAGTGCTTAGCACGGAAATGGTTCTGGTATTGGATGTGTTCGTAATACCTTTAATATTAAAACTCAGGTATGTTTCTAGGTTTGTGCGAGGTTTCGTCTAAGAACACCAAGCTGGCTCTTCAGCGAGCTCTTTGTGTCCATAGGAGTAGCGAACTGCGCCCTACCTCTCCTCTTATGGAGCGCACCAGCGCTTCTTTACTGCGAGAGCTAAAAGCTCAAGCAGCCTTTCACCTCCCTATGAAGGCTTCCAAAAAGATGGTATCTAAACGTAGAAAATTGCTCGAGTTTTAATTCCATGGCCGTGAAAGCCAATATACCACATTTAATAAGAATAGCGTGTGGAGAACTTTCCCAATGAGCAGTCTTATCATAGGCGCATATTTATGGGGCACATTCTGCTTCTCAAGTTATAAAAACAATACCGTTTACATTGCGACAGTAATATGAAACACAAAATGGAACTAGAGTATTCTCAGGGGATTGTACCGCAAAATACCCAGGAATATCAACCAATATCTTATAGAGCATATAACTTTGTGTAATAAAGAGCTCAGTTAACTGTAAAATTCTAAGTTTATATAGGCTACAATTAGTGGGAACACAAAATAACATTTTATACTTAATGAATTTTCTACAACTAGCATTACCCGAATATTCTAGTTGTAAAGAGTACACTTATCAAAATCTCAATCATGAATGCTATGACTGATTTATCCTTGGTATGAATAATCAGACTTTATCAATTCAGCTACTGGTGCAGTGGTTAGGGGTTTGTCATTCCTTCATAGGTATATCAGAGCGAAGTTAGTTTTCTGGGAATATCACAGACACTTAATTTAAGGGCCTTTAAATGTGGTTTTCGGAGACCCTTTATAGTCGGGTGAAAAAGACCTTTCGTACCACACTCACACGTGAAAATTGCGTGAAACATTCTAGAGTCCCCCTTGACCCCCTTAAGCGCATTATACTGTATGTATTGATGAATTTAACAGCTTAATTTGGTTCAGTGATAACCTTATAACAGTCTGGAAACTTTCACAGTAATGTAATAATTGAAATTGCATTGCGTCTTCAGGCATTCCATTCTAACGGGTGTTACAGTTGAACATTTAAAAGGACACATTTGGAGAATGAAATAACCATAAATCAAAATCTCATCAAATGCAAATGAAAGCTCTTACTTCTGTGTGTACTATGGGCTATTATTTTCTGAAATAAACCTTTTCCCAATATTTAAAATATTAAAAAACCACACTGTAACGGGTGTTACATAAATGCAACCCACTTGTTGAGGTAGATGGTAAAAATCAATAAACTCTGTGAGATGACAGCTAATAGAAACTTACAAGTTTTATTGCCGAACAAAGAAACTCGAGAAAAACTAAACATACCGGGACTTTCATATAAAATAAGAACGGCTAGCGGCGGCTTTGATATCCGCTGCTACAGTAACCTTGGCCGAGCATTGGGCGTGCCACGGCCCCCTGCTGTAGTATTGAAAGCGCGCGCATAGGCGCATATACTGTACTTGACCTTGCAATAAACGCGCAGGTGTTCAGTCGCCAGTCTGAAACTCAGATGTTAACATGAGGCAGTTCAGTTCAACATCGTATTTTTGTATGTAAAACTTATTTTGAGTACGAGTCGGTTCGGCGGGTACGTGATGCATGTGTTCAGCAATTTCCTTCACTAGCACAGATTCACGTAATTGTAAACAAGTTTTACACTACTGACTCAGTGCTCAATAAAAAGCATAAAATTTAATATCCGAAACATTACAGTGGCAGAACTCACTCGCGTCAGCCAGAATGTGGTTACCAGATACAATGTCTGTATAACCCAGGAAGGACGACACTTCCAGCATCTTTTATACGGTAATATTTCATATAGGATTGTACATACGCTTAAAGCAGGAGACCGTGGCGCGCCATAAGCTCGGGCAAGGCCACCGTAGCAGCGAGTAACAAAACCGCCGCTTGCCGTTCTTACTTTATAAGAAAGACCCTGTATAATTTAAAAAAGGACAATCACTGTTTTTTTCTTATTATTTAACTATTTTGAATGTAACGAGTGTTACAGGAATTGTAACGGGTGTTACACAGTTGACAAAACATCATAACTGAGCAAAATTAGCAAAATGCCTGTCAGATTAAAGGAGAGATATCAGAGCAAATTAAAGTAAGATTGTTTGTTTAATTGAGTAAATCAAGCATTAGAGTCGATGAACAAATTTAACAGCTTCTTAAAAATTATTCTTAAACTCCCTGTATTCTAATTGTTATCCATTATTACAAAGACATTAGAATCATATTTATAAATAGACAGAAACATAAGACAAAATCTAGCTGTAATATTGATACAAATTCGACTTTTTTATTTTGAAACCTCAAGAACTGCATTTCAAAATTCGTAAAATAGTCTGTATCCTCTCATTTTTCTGTCAGGTGTTAGCAATTTGCAATCTGTTGGAACTGAACGAATGCAACATCATTTTCGTCAGGGCTAAATATTTTTTCTGTCTTCACCAACAGCCTTGAAGAACATAATTTTCACGTCTTCTCCCTCGTCAAGTTAGTTCGTTTTGGCATCTATTATATAAAGCTCAAATACCACTCACTGATTTATTCATCACGAAATCCCAGAAACCACCGAACGGATTGGAATGAAATTTGGTATGCAGCTTCCTCAAGGGCCGCAAACGCCCACTAAGAAAGGATTTTTGGATATTCAGGTTCTAAAGGGGTATTTAAGAGGGTAGACCTGCATTTTCCGATTGGTTTCATTGGGGGATGTGATACTCGGCACATAAACTCATCATTAAAAATAAGAAGACACGTGTCTGAGGGTTTTTCGATGTGGTGTATATTATGAGGTGGAAAGGGTGAAAAGTGGGGGTTGAAGGATTCCTAACGGAGCGTGTATCTCTTAAACGACATAGGCGAGGAGTTTGAAACTCAGCGGAAAAAATCAGCATAAAAATAAGGAAATAGTTGTTTGCCGTTTTTTTTTTCATAAATCCAATTTAAGGGGCCCATGGGGAGAGGTGAAATTCTGGGGAAAAAACAGGTAATATGTCTGAGTGGAAAATTATACATGGCATATGTTTTAGACAATAGGCTAACACATTACATCTTTTTTGTCACTTGCTATTTCATCATACGACAAATACTTAGGGAGTTATTAATGATTTTGTACTTTTTGGCCGGAATTTTCTAAGTCCCAGGAATGACAAAAATTAATTCGAATGAAATTTTAAAAAATAGTTTTTTTAATACTTTTATTATATTTTTCACGTCTTTTAGGGTCCGAAATCAACATGATATTTTGATGTTTTTTTTCGTCCCACGCATTTTTGGTTTCAGGTGATAGAATTATTTTCCACTAGGACCCATGCTTATCTATCTATTTAACTATTGTTATAACGGGATTCCAAATGTTATTGCGGACGAAGCCGCGGGTAACAGCTAGTATACCAATATAATATGATGCTTTCCGAGTTGTTATTTTAGTTTTCTTTCCAGTCTCCTTGCTACAAATGCTCGATGTGCCCTCCTCGCGTCACACGGAAAATATCAATACGGAAGTCCAACTCCGACCACACACGCTGTTTAATTTTTCCTATAGCTGCATGGATCCAATTCCTTACTTCAACAATATTAGTAATATTAACTGGCATAGGTGGTACATAAACTTCATCTTTGATAAACTCCGCTTAAAAAGAAATCACACGGGATCAGATCCGGCGACCGGGAAGGCCAGCGCATATGACACAAATCTGTGATCGAGGTCCATCTAACGTTCAGGATGTTGTTCATTAAGATGGTGGCTCACTGTAAGGGGTTAAGAACTCAACAGTTTCGATGGAGGCAGACGGGCGACCGGTGGATTTATTCTTACACAGACAAATGCCATGCATGTATAGTGTTTTTATTTGGAGATTCCTTGTGAAATCGTGCACACCTTAAGTTCTATGTATAAATATTATATGTAACGGGTGTTACATTATACCAATGAAACACTCGTTACATTGACATTGTAACACCCGTTACACAACTTTTAAAATCTTAATTTAAACATTTCTGAAAATAAACTTCAAAACATTGTTGAATATGTGCATAACCTCACTCTTGAAGAAAACCACAGCATAGGAATGTACAGTTAAGCTTATCCACTTTTTTTTGTAACGGGTGTTACACAGTGTAGGTACCGATTCAAACGTGCATAATATAAATATAAAGTATAATATCACTGTAATATGTATATCAGTTGATTCTAGAAACTCCACTGGATATATACCTACAGAAGGCAAGCTGTTCATTTGTTTATTTAACCACAAAATTAATCCTGCCAACATTGCAAGAAAATACACTCCAAGCTCCAACACCAAACACATTCCAAGTGAAGCATATAAACATTAAAAATAATGATTTTAAAAATATATTCATCACTAAATATGGCTATTTATAATATATACTGTTTATATAGTTAAACAACATGCCAAGGTTGCACTTTTCATGAAATCCATGTCTTACAGAAATAGATGGACCTGTGGGATTCTGTTACCATGGATACCGTGTTGCATTCTTTTATTATTTCATTGTAAATATACATGTTTTAAGGCATTTATTTAATTGTGAGGCATTTAAAGGCTAAGTGAGTGCGTTTCGCTTACGCATTGGGTTATGCTGAACCTGTAGGTACCCCATATGTGTAGGTTGGTGTTAATGGGACCTTATTTTCGGTACAAAACTGGAATGGGACCTTAGCAGAATAATATAGGGAGGAATGGCCTATGGAGTATGAATGGCAAATATCTATCTAAATATCTGCCAATTTCTAGCAAAGACGTATACATTTTTTTTTTAACCAATATTGATAATTTATTTCTCATAAGTACCGTACTGTGGAATTCTTAGTTTTGCCTCACAAGGATGAGTGTACCCCGTTCCAGCCCTCAGACCAGAATTCAATTTCTTGGCAGAGCCAAGCATGCTAGCCACTAAACCACGAGGTAGCCTAATTTCAATCTTAATATTGTTCATAACTTAGCCAATAAGTTAAGATTAGGGTACAACCAAATTTACAATTATTTTTTGCTCTTACCAAAACAACACTTTCTTAATTTTTATTGTTTCTTTACGGGGAAAGCGAAGACTTTTCTCGCGATTCAACCATCCGAACGCAGTGAAACTTCGTACAGCACTGATATCAAATTTAGTTCAGTTGTTTACATAACCTCTAGATGGCGGCAGTTCGATATTTTAAAATTAAGTTTTTATTTCTTGTGTTCTAATCATGATATCGAAATCAACGTTTGCATAATGAACGTACACAATAATCTTCATCTAATAGTACATAACTCTATGGCCTACATATTAAAATTCTACATGGCGACCATACGAAATATTTAGACGGTTCTCAAGATCTATTAATCTATGACAGCAATCAAAATTAACTTTTGTATGTTGATAGAGGCAATGAATAATCTATAAGTAGGATATATGAAAATAGGCTGCATAGTTCTTCACGGAAAAGCAAAGGGAAAGAATATGTACTGTATTTATAGTAGTGACGAGGGAAGGCATGCAAGAGGTAGATCATGGCTGCTAATCCTACACAACTTTGTAGGGACTAGCCCAAGCAATGTTGACAATTTGGTGTTTTTAGCACCAGATCTGGTGTTTCTGAAGTTCGTTTGGTGCCAGAAATGTTCTAATAGCGCCATAGCAAAATACTGGTGTTATTTCAATAAAACCAGTCCCAAATCTGGTGCTTAACGGATTTTTCCATGAAATTGTCTCCTAAGACAAATAAGTAAATCCTAGAAGCCATGTAATAGTTTTAATAAAGTTAATCAATTAAGATAGGCAATGTTCAGCCTTACACGTGTCACGATCAACACTCCAGCAGGGGAAGTCCCTGAAATTCTCATTCACATGCAGAAGTGCTACATAAACGCAACATGCAGGGCTTAGTGCAAGTGCACTTGTACAAAGAATCTACCTATCATCTATTTTCTTCCCAACTCCCAGGGGATTTCCCAGTTTCATGCGAAGGCAGTTTATGCACTTTCGCTCCCTCACTCTAATGCAGATGTAGAGAGAGTGTTTAGCCAAATTTAATTGGTGAAAACTAAGAAAAGAAATCGAATGAAAGTTCAAAAATTGCATTCCATTCTGCGAGTGCGATTTGGACTAAAAACAGAGGGAAAATGCTATCACGACTACGAACTTCCTAAGGTATAATAGTGGCCAAAATTGGAAGTATGCAGAGCTACAGCAATACTGCTCTAAAGATGTAATAGCGGTAGCAGGCTCCGCATGTGAAGAAGACTAGTTTTAATGAAAGAAATGTACGTAAAAAGCCGTTTATATATTTATAATTGTTGGTGCTTTTCTAGTGTTTGTTATCATAGAGTCCAGCTGGTGCTTTTCTGGAGTTTTAAAGCATAGGGTTTAGTTCTTTCCCATTTCAAGATCTGGCAACACTGAGCCCAAGATAGAGATCAGTGGAGACCTGATTGTTTATGATTGATGACGAGGTACCGTAGTTAAAATCCAGCAATTCGGAACGTCTAGCTGTAAGGGTTGGAGATATATACGATGGATCACCCTGTATTTGACACACCCGCTATTGAATAACTTCAGCCGCTACGAGCTCGTAAACAGAAACCATTTAACTGAAACTGTAGTTTCGTTCCAAGAACAGAGAGAGGTGTAGTTCCCCATGGAGTAAACATCTGGCAGACAAAGAGTTTAAGGATCACCATGGCGACGCTTCAGACGGCCATGCTTGCTGCCTGCTGTATTGATCGGACGCGTGTAGCGTGTGCACGCAATGCGCGCTGCGTGAAGGAAGGAGGCCATGCCCTGCATATAGCCGCTGTATGTCATTTAGTCCTAGTTAGACAGTTTTTAGTAAAATGGCAAATGACTGAAACCAGGGGTTTAAAATATATCGCCTATATTTTCATTGAAGGGGGCGCTAACTTAGGAAATTGGAGAAAATTTTTGTGGGAGTGAAGATTCAAGGAGAAATAATTTCAACTCTGAGATTAGCCGATGACATCGTCATCTTGGCCGACACGCCTGAGGATTTGAATGGTATGGACTCCGTCTTGAGGAAAGAATTCATGATGAAAATTAATAAATGTAAAACAAAAATATTGGAATGCAGCCGAAATAAATCAGAAACCCCTATGGACATCAAATTGGCAGGTGAACAGCTAAAGGAAGTAGGAGACTTTTGCTACTTAGAGAGCAAAATAATCAGCGATGGACGAAGCAAAGAAGATATAAAAAGTAAGTTGACACAGGCAATGAAAGCATTTCTACAGAAAAGGAATCTGTTGACATCGAATATAGATTTAGGTATTAGGAAGTCATTTTTGAAAGCCTTATGACTGGAGCGTGGCGCTCTATGGAAGTGAAACGGACTATTGGAGCAGCAGAAAAGAGGAGAATTGAGGCATTTGAAATGTGGTGTTACAGGAGAATGATGAAGATCAGATGGGTAGATAGGGTTACAAACCAAGAGGTATTAAGACGAGTGGGAGAGGAGAGATGTTTCTGGCGACTGCTAATGAAGAGAAGAGATAGGTTGGTAGGACACTTACTAAGACACCCAGGAATAGCAAGCTTAGTTATGGAAGGAAGGGTCGAGGACAAGAACTGTAGAGGTAGACCAAGGTTAGAATATGTTAAACAGATTGCAATGTATTAAACAGATTGCCTCGGACGTAGGGTGTGGTAGCTATGTAGAGATGACGCGATTAGCTCAGGACAGGGAGGCATGGAGCGCTGCATCAAACCAGTCATAAGTCTGAAGACTAACAACAACAACAACTTAGGTTTTGATGGAAATTATCAATTTTTTGATGTTTTGCGTTGTCAGCATTTTAAATATCACAGTAAGTTTGCTTGCTTAGTTGGTTCCTCAGTCATGTAGCCCCATGTACTTTGGGTGTGTGTAGAATCTGTCTGATAACCGGTGTTAACTGTGGTGGCTGTATTAGTGTGTGTTATCTGTAATTCGGGCGAGGACTACTTATGTTACCTAACGCCACCGTCAACGGCTACTAGTTCTCAACTTGGTTACTAGATGCCACCGCAGTCAGCTCCTGGCGACGAACGTTGGAACTTAGAGCTTTAGTCAAATCTAACCTATAATTTAGCTTCACACTAGTGTAATTAGTGGTAGGTTCTTTTACATGCCATAAATAAATAAATAAATAAATAAATAAATAAATAAATAAATAAATAAATATATATGGCATGGGATCGCCGGCTTTACTTCCGCTCCGAAGGAAGGCATACTGAGGGATTTTTAACGCTCTTAACGACTTTGGCCGGGTTAGATCAGCATGCTACCGACTACGCCACAGAAGCTGCTTGGAGATAAAAAGTTTTTGCAATTTGTCAATTTTGGCAAACCTGCTATCATTTCTTTATTAATCTATTTACAACTTTTGGTTTTATGCAAATAAGGAAATTATGTCAAAAATTACTGCATCGTTCTACTTGACATTTCCACAGTATGCGTATGTGCAATAATCTGACCTAGAACAATGGCTGCAATATTGATGCATTGCTTCAAAAACGAAGCCTTTTTAAAACATATTAAAGAAATATTTACAAACAATAAGTTACAAGAACTAGAACCACTAGCGGACCCGCGCGAGAAATCTCGCATGTTCATAAACCACACTTTCCCCAATAGATTTATAATTAGAGACTTAAGGAGAAAGGTAATGTTTTTGTTGTTGTTTGAGTCTTCAGTCTTTTGACTGGTTTGATGCAGCTCTCCATGCCTCCTGTTTTTATTTCATACAAATGATTATAGAACAATATTTACTTTTCTAGATAAAGCAAAGACTTCAGATTGTTAAAATTACATGAAACAGGCATCACAGCGGCCCGTGGACAGAAATTATGGAACGTATTTTACTACAGCAACAGTAACTGCAAATCGCACACTTTGCACTTGGTCATATCCTACAACCGTCTGTTGTGTCAGAGAGCGATCTCGCTCATCACTGTTAACTAAAACGTTAAAGATCCCCTTCAGGGGTAAAAATCTTAGCATGCTTGTCACATTTCAAAATATTAGCCTTCATTCATTCGTCATAGGAAAAAATATCGAAAAGCAACCCCTCGTTTTGCCATACATCGCCCCGTCGAAATAGCTATTTCCCGTATCCACCATGGCCAGTCATAGCCTCGTTGGAACATGTGTCAAGCGCTATCACCGCTCTGTCTACAAACACGCTTTTATTAAAAAAAAAATGCATAGTTTTTTGTCCTAGAGACTTGACATTTATTTTCTTGGTAGAGGGGTTAGGGATCTTTCATTTATGTCAAACATTTTTTGTCAACGTGTTATTTTCCAAAATATAAAAGTTTCAAAATTTGAGTGTTTTCAAAAAATCTCAAAATATAAAAAAGTTTTATTATAAAAAATAAAGGTCATATGGACCATTCGTTACAACTATGGCACAACGTTCTATCATGTTTGGTTTTCAAACTATCGTCTATTTTCAAAAACAAAAATTGATCATTTTTTTTTCTTCAAAAATATGACGAGTGGTCCATAGGAAAGAGGACGTCAGCTCGAGTCCAACGACACCTCATTTGTAAAAATCCCACCAGGCGTTCGAGAGATATCAGCAATGTTCCCAGGAAAGTAGGCTGTGCGTTTAAACCCGCGTTGCCCCCCTACTTACCGGGAAAAGGCAGGCCTACGCTTTTAACAGACGAAAAACTTGATGAAAACTCCGATATAATGCTGCGTAGTCCAAGTAAATCAACACGAAAATTAGCTCAACAAACAGGAATCTCTAAGTCGACAGCACATAAAGCTGTAAGAGACAAGGTTATAAAGTTACCGTGGTTCATGAATTAAAACAAACTGGTTACGGAAAAAGAGTGATGTACTGTGAATGGTTCCAGCATCTGTTATGAATGGCTGTGGTGAGTACAAAGTTTACTGTTTATTTGTTATGATGCAAGCGACAGCCGTGCTACCAACGTAACTGCTGTAGCTAGCTCTCGCAGACGCATGTAGGCGCTGCGGAGAACATTCCCGGACTCACTGTCATTTAGCTTCACACAGGTGTAATTAGTGGAAGGTTCTTTAACATGCCATAAATCTATGACATGGGTCCGCCGGCTTTACTTCCCCTCCGAAGGATGGCATACTGAGGAATTTTTAACGCTCTTAAAAATCTGACTACTTCGGCCGGGTTTGACCCCGCTATCTTGGGTATAGAAGCTCATCATGCTACTGACTACGCCACCAAAGACGTTGAAAAATACATAACTGAAAAATATGATATTAAACAAGTTCGGATTGTATTCTAAAAACTATATGTAAATTTTCTCCAAACATTATCGGCAGCTTATCCGCTATCTGCATTAACGCAGGTCTTTAGACATGATCATAAGATTCATGGTGACGTGAACGTTTAGATTTTCAGCAGTTCTGAGGGTAAGACGGAGAGGAAACTAAAACAGGTAGTTCCGTGAAGAACTAAAGCCTATTTTCATATATCCTACTTATGTTAATTGCCACTATCAACATACAAAATTTCAATTTGATTGCTGAAATAGATCCGTAGATATTGAGATCCGTCTAAATATTTCGAATGGTCGCCATGTTGGATTGTTATATCTCAAGGCCATTGAGTCATGAACCATTAAAGGAAAATTATTGCGCAGTTTCTTATTGAAACTTCGATTGCATGATTACGACACAAGAAATAAAAAAATACGAGCCTTACAGTAGTCTCATATGATGTGTAACATCTGAAATGTTATTCGAATAATTCCATATTACTTACTCGCATTTTTTAAAGAATGAACTCATAGTGCTACCTTGTGCCAGCAAACATGAAGGGATTCTCCAAAGTCATCTGCAGTAGTGACATATACCTGCAACTGTATGCGGGAGCAATCAACTGCCTACTTGAAGCGAGCTGCGCTTTATACCGGCCAGTTAGTGAACCCATGCCAGCGGTGTTATTGAAAATGGCCTCTTATTGTCGATATAGCGCACTGCTAAGTATAGGCGCGATTAAAAATTAGGTGTGCAGTAGCTATATTAAATGCGTTTCTCTCAGTGATACGTTTAGAACTACGAAGTTTCAATTATTGTTAGTAGTCTGTGTTAATATACTGAATTCCTACGTTGTTTGGAGTGTTGGTTGATGCGATATAGCACTCGAGGTATCGAGTGCTTACATTAAATAAGAATACAGCAAAAGTATGAAGATTTAATAAATCTTAATTGTTTTCAGCAAATAAGATATAATTAATATTTTCACACCAAAGAACGACAACTTGAGGATGATTTATTGTAGGAATTTCTTTAATGGAGCCTCCAAACCTTGAGGTAAACCGTATGCGATTTACATTCCACATTGTCACATGGCTTACAGTACGTCATTGTACCTATCTCCGCCACCGCGCGCGCTCATTGTTTCCATCCCATGCACTTCCGTCCCATACACTTCCGTCTCTTTTCCAAAAGCACTCCCACAAAAATGTCCAGATACCGAGCGGAAAGATGTTACACATCAAAAAATAATTTTAAAATTCGCACAGCCACCATCTTGAGGTTATGTAAACATTTGAAGTAAATTAAATACCAGTGCAGTACAATGTGTATAAACATTTTCTGTGCCAAGTTTCATTGCGTTTGGATTATTAGATCGCGAGAAAAGTCTATTTAAAACTTTCAACTTCGCTTGGCCGCCATGCTCGTTTTGTAGTTAACCGGTTTTTGAAAGTCGCATAGATGAACTTCTAGTAGTACCCTTTATCACCGTACAAAATTTCAGGGTTTTACCGCTAATAGTTTCAGAGATATAGAATGCCGGTGAAATATTTCGCACATCCGCCATCTTCTGATTAAGTAAATAATTGAACGAAGTTAGATGTCGGTGCATTGCAATGTATATAAACATATACTGTACCAAGTTGTACTGCGTTTGGTTGGTTAAATCGAGAGAAACGTCTATTTAAAAGTCGCAACTTCGCTTGGCCGCCATGTTGGTTTTGTAGTTACCAGACTTTCAAACGTCACATAGATGAGCTTCTAATAGTTCCCTCTATCACCGTAGAAAACTCCAGGGTGATATCGGTAATAGTTTCGGAGATATTGAATGCAGGTGAAATATCTCGCACAGCCGCCATGTTGGATTGGTGATACGTAACGAAATTTGAAGAGCATGGTCGGGTTCTCCCGGAATAATGCTATGAACTTACCGAGTTTCATTGAAATCGCTCCAGCCGTTTAGACGTTATTAGGAGGGGGACACACACACACACACACACACACACACACACACACACACACACACACACACACACACACACAGACAAAAGGTGAACTCATAAGCCTATTTTTTCATAAATGAAAATAGGCTAAAAAAGGATCATTCTCATCATGGGACTGCACCAATCACATTCTTGCCCCCTCCACCCAGGCAAGGCACTAGACTGGAGATTTATAGGCGATAAAAGCGCTATTTATGGGAGGTGGCACAGAGCACATTCCACAATGTCCGGAAACGAGGCAATGGTTGTTCAGTCGAGCTAACGAGGTGCGCGTGACTCAGCTCTGTGGACCACGAGGAGGAGCGAATATATTTCCTGAAATTCAGAGGAGAAAACAACCCTCATGATGTTGCAGAAACAAAACAAAAACATAGACGCATGCATTTCTTTTATTCATCTGATCGTATTTTAAGTACTGAATCACGCGCTAACAGCGAGTGAGAGTTTGCAGTTGTTGCCATGGTAACTACTACAGTTTCAACCTGTCATTTTTAGCCTATTTTCATCTATGAAAAAAAAAAGGTTTATGAGATCACTTTTTGTCCATGTGTGTGTCTCTCCCCCCCCCCCCCCCCCCCCCGGCCTAATAACTTTATAAACGGCTGAAGCGATTTCAATGAAACTCTGTAAGGTCATAGTACTATTTCGGTCACCCCGACCGTGCCCCTCAAATTTCATTACGACCATGGTAGCCACTCAAATCGGTCAACAGTTTTCCAGGAGTAATTCTCATTTTTCCAGACTTCAAAATAAGCTCGAGTCCCCGGGGGGGGGGGGGGGGGGGGGTTATCGGTTGCCAACTTCAAGACCAAAATAATGCAGTTGTGTTTGGTTTACTTATACAGATGTTGACAAACATTAGTGGTGATTGCGTTATTGATACGCAAGCCTACACACAAATGATTTAATTGTGGTTTTAAAACAGGCTTTGTGACTCAAATATCTTCTTGAAAAAAAAGAGAGAAAAGAATTCCGCCTGCAATTTTATTGCGGTGAAGTTGTCTATACTCAATATGTTTTACAAAAATACTATCGCGTGTTCTCCCACACAGAAACAGGTGGACTGAGGAAATTTCTTTCGTTAATGATACAGTGCTCACCCAAAACCGCAGTGGGAGTATGCTTCAAGATGGAAAGATTCTTGTAATTAATTAACAGTGGCTATTTTCCAGGAGTTTTCCAATTTTTCGTCATTTTCCAGGAGTTTTCCAGACCTAATAAAAATCCAGGAGTTTTCTAGGATTTCCAGGTTTTCCAGGAGTAGTGGCCACCATGTACGACTCACCAATCCAACATGGCGGCTGTGCGAATTTCACCGACATTCTATATCTTCGAAACTATTACTCATATCACCCTGAATTTTTTACAGTGATAAAGAGCATTACTACAAGTTCACATACGAGACTTTCAAAAAACCTGTTAACTACGAAACGAACATGGCGGCCAAGCGAAGTTGAAACTTTTAAATAGACTTTTCTCGCGATTAAACCATCCAAACACAGTGAAACTTTGTACAGCAAATGACTATACAAATTGCAATGCACTGACATCTAATTTAGTTCAATTGTTTACATAACCTCAAGATGGCGGCTGTGCAAAATTTTAAAATTATTTCTTATTTATACTGTTCTAATCATGCGATCGAAATGAACGTTTGAATAATGAACGTACACAATAATCCTCATCTAATAGTACATAACTCTATGGGCTACATATATTAAAATCCAACATGGCGACCATCCGAAATATTTAGACGGTTCTCAATATCTACTACTCTATTACAGAAATCAAACTGAAAATTTGCATGGTGATAGAGGCCATTAATATAAGTAGGATACGGTATATGAAAATAGGCTGTTGAGTTCTTCACGGAACTACTTGTTGCATAATGCCTCTATGGTACTCTGTATGCCTCTCACCAAGGCGGCCTGGGTTCGATTCCCAGTCAATGCATGTGAGATTTTCGACGTGAAATGCCATGTCCTGTGGTTCGGATTCCACGTAAAAAGGAGGTCCCGTGGCTCATGATCTCAAGATTAACGGTCACGTTAAACTACAAGCTTCCTTTTCCTCTATGGTACTTATGTTTTCAGACAAAGGACCTGAGCTATTTTCAAAAAGAAGCGTGAATAAAATATAACTGTCAATTTTGCAATATCTCAATCCGTTGTCAACAATACGCAAGAACATTTATCATTTTGGTAATGCTGTGTTACGTTAGAAACTACTTCTTTTAGAATATTCCTCAGAGAACAAGATTAAATTATATTACACAGTAAGAGCCTTCCCTTTAGAACGGACCCTCACGTGCGCCGTTTGACGGTAAAGCACTGGCACTAGCAGTAGCGCAGTGCCCAACTACTGTCGACCAAAATATTGTGTGCACTCGAGTTTGAATGTTGTTTGTGAAGTAACCAATAGACCTACATAAAATCCAATAACATCATCATTTTCGTCGTTCTATTTTACGTTAGTTCATGTAGGTTTGGAAATTTTAATTTATATTTTAATATTTTTATCGCAGTTAAAACACAGAAAGTGCCCGTTTTTAAGCGTGTTTCAACCATGCGTCACATTTAAGAATTATTATCTCACAAACCTGTCATCAGATTGAATCAACATTTTAACACAATATACATTGGAATGTTGTAAGACTGGTTTATTAATGTTAAAATTTTGTGTGTCCAAGAAACAAAGTTGTTATCATTTTTGTAAGGTAACTTCTTCTCGGCTCGGGGTGGTTTGAAAATTTAGTTCTTGGTCGCGTTGTAATCCTTATACATCAAAAAGGTGTGCTGTGTGATTGTGAAATACGTAAATTAATTCACTTATTTTATATCGGTTTGTATTTGTACGGGGAATTAAGACATGGTTCACCAGTTAGCCGCTCCAGTGAAAGCTGTACAGCGTTGCCAAGATGGGCTCCATCACGCGTCAGTTTTCAACGTATTTAATAACCACCATTACTAACATGAATTTCCGAGTAGTTGCTGGAAATGCTGTCCTTGCACCAATGTAGGAAGTTTTGGCACACTCGCTATAATTCATCCTCACGCGCGTAAAATCATTTTGGCAACAATGAGATACATGTTTTGGTCAGAAATAATCTGAAATAATATGATCTATTGCTGTGTCAATTTTGAATGAAATCCATTAGTTAGTATAGAAGTTAGATGCATTTTAAAATTGGACCTATCAGCAGGCTTAGAATCATGTTGGTAGCACTGACGTATATAAGTTACACCAGATTAATATAGAATGTCAGGTACTATACGTGTGCATAGTTTAAAGCTGTCGGCTTGCATACTTTCTTATATATGGGTATTTGGATTTTAAAAAATTGAGAGCATTTATTAACAGTTGGCAGCCCTGGTGGCTCTTATGAATACGCTCAGTCACATCTGCTTATGTACACATAGCACATACGAAATTTGGTTGAAATCCAATTGATAGTGTAGAAGTTATATGAATTTAAAATTTGGACCTATCAGCAGGCTTATAATCATTTTGGCAACACTGCCACGTATGACCTCCTGGAAATTAAACTGAAATATTATTATCTATACGTGTGCCAATTTTGAAATAGCTCCCATTCATACCTTCCAAGATATCCAACATGTAGCTTAAATTTCAATTGCGATTTTTCAGCAGTTGGTAGCACTGACATCATTTTCAAATATGGCCGTGAGATAATCAGGTATAGATCTTTACTCCTACCAAATTGTGTTTTGACTGCCGCAGCCGTTTAGGAGTTGATATGGGACACACACACACACACACACACAGCCAGCCAGCCAGCCAGCCAGACAGACAGACATTTGCCCGATCTCATGTCTACTTTTTCCTCATTTTTAAAAAATGTGAAAAGTAGGCTAATTAAGAGAAAAATGAAAATTAGAAAAAAGGAGAAGAATAAGAAGAAAATGAACGAAAGTAAATGCAGAAAATCTAAGAGAAAAAATATTTTTTTTGAAAAAGAAAACAAGAATATAACGTAAGGGAAAAATTTAAAATACACAAAATAACAAGCAGAAAAAAGGAAAAGAGAAAAGATAAACGAAGAAGAGACAGAAAAAAATAAAAGGAAAAATAAATAAGGAAAAAGGAAGAAATTAGAAAAATATAGTAAGAAAAAAAAATAGAAAAATGAAAATTAGTAAAAATAAGAAAAAGAAAATACAAAAAATAGGTACCGATAAATAGAGAAAATCTAACAGAAAAAAGAAAATTACAAACACAAAAGAAAATGTACAAAAGGAAAGTTGAAAAATAGAAAAAATAACATGGTGAAAAAGGAAAAATGAAAAGATAAGATAAACGAAGAAATAAAAGAGGAAGAGAAAATATGAAAAAAGAAAGATAAAGAAAAAAGGAAAATGAAAACAGAAAAAAAAAAGGAAATTGAGAACATGAAAAAAAAAGGAAAAGGAAGCAAAAACTAGAAAAGAGAAAGGAAAAAAAGGTAAATAAAAAATACCAAGTAAAGGAAGTTTTTTTTTTAGTTTTACGTAACCGTTTATCTTTCGAACATGAGCGACGAGACTTCAGTTTTTTTATGTGGAATCCAAATAACAGGAAGTTATTATTTCACTTCGGAACTCACAAATTTAATTAGTAACTTTGTTACCGTAATGAATAACTGTTGCTAGGTTTAGTCCCCACCTTAGCCATCCTAGAAGCGGCTCTTGAATGGGGCATATCGGGATAATTCTCCCCCCAAGGAAGAGAGGCTGTGTCAGCTGCGACCCAGACAAAGCGAAGGGCGATAAGAAGCGTGCTGAATGCGAGCGCACGATACACCGACCCTCTTTGAAGAGAGCCGACCCACCGAGATTCAGACATCACATTCTGTAAATCTACCTCACTGATATTTCGTATCAGTGCAGTTATATCGTTCTCTACAGCATCCAGAGTACGCGGATTGTTTCTGTATACCTTTTGTTTCGCGATTCCCCCACAAGTAAAGCTTACGAACACATTTATTGCCAACTACTTCTTGAGAAGATAAGTTTCCGCTAGGAAATTTCGTTGTTTTGTTCTAAACCTAGCCATGTTCACGGGGTACGAGATAGGCTACAGTACTTTATCACTAGTCTTAATTATCTCAACTAAGGTATCATGTCAGCTGCGTATATAATGAATGATATAACAGCATCCAGGGTTTCCCGACCCGCTGTTGTATAATCGGCAAAGTCTAGTCAACTGGCAGTGACTAATGACTCTCCGCCGGTCACACGGCCCAGCGAGGCTCCATTCTATTGGGAAGGCTCTCACTGTAGCATTTATTTCACACGGAGCTATCAAGAAAATTAAGACTTGTAGTGAATTGGAATGAGTACTCTGAAATTATTAGGGTTGATTATTTTAGCTAAGTGTATCTCGATTGACTCCTTAATGTCGAGGGCTCTTCCTTTCGGTTCGTAATGTATGATTTTTTTAGTCTGTTTCAATGTTATGACCTTATCACATTTCGATGTTCTTTATATCGCGAGTCTATTTTTCTACCAGTTTGTCGAATGTAATTTGCTTGACACCATGTGTCTTGGCATGTTATTGAATATACTCCTGACTTTGAGAACGGATCTAAATAAGCAAGCGCCAGTGCATTGCTTGACGGGCGGCTACACAGTGTCCAGTCCACCACGCGGCCTCTGCGAGGTTACGTTCTATAGAGAAGGAGTTTACTTTATATTGGCACCAGCAGCAGAACTGCTCTACTTTTGATAAGCGATTGCCAGTATAGATGGGCCGATCATTCGTGGCCGGTCATAAGCGCGTGAGAATTCCTCTTAAAGCCCGAGTATAACACTAAATATACGCTGTCGAGAACACATTGGGCACTTTATTTGCATTGTTCACAAGAAGGAAAGCTTGCCACGGTGGGTGAGTGGTTATCGTGTCCGACTACCAACCCAAGGTTTGCAGGTTCACTCCTGGCCATGGTAGGTGATTTTTGAAAGGCGACAAAAATCACGACATGCATTTACGTTGTTGGCATGCTAAAGAACCCATTTGAATTCAGTAGGCCATGTTCATAATGGCAAAATTAATCATAGGATTTTCCGCCAACACAAAGTTCCTCCATTCTCTACTAGAAAGAGGTATAGTGTCAAGGAGCTTAGATATCTAAACTTCTTGACTTTCATAGCGTTCCAAGGAGCGACGAAATTCGACAAGCTATCTGCCCTCTGGGTGTCAAAGATTGCACCCGGCACCGAGGCCATACGATATTATTACTCCAAGAAGAAAGACACCACTGCGCACGTAATATGAACCGGTCAAGAAGGAACGGCCCACCTGTATAAGTGATTGACTGAGATGTTACTCACTTGGCGTTCTTTGGCGGCAGCTGCACTTGAAGATCGTCGGTGAGATGTTGTCTGGAGCAGTGGTGAGCGGGAGACGTGTGAGACCCATAGCCGTCCGGGTTCAGCTGCAACAACACATCACATTATAGCAACAAATAGAATAACCTGTATACAGGGCCTTTCATATAAAATAAGAGCGCCAAGCGGCGGCTTTATTAACCGTAGCTGCGGTCACCTTGGCCGAGCTTTAGCGCGCCAAGGCCCCCTGCTTTAAGCGTGTGTACAATCCTACACACATCAAAAAAAGTTTTGCATCACCTCGGTTCCAAGAGTTCCGGAACCGTTAAATACAAAGGGAATAGAGATCAACACAAACAACATTTCAGCTCGTTTTATTGCTCATGAGACCCACACATTGCATGTTGTACCATCATACAGCTAGACTTTCAGCATTTGTGGTCCAGATTGCAGTACACACCACTACCTCTAATACCCAGTAGCACGTCCTCTTGCATTGATGCATGCCTGTATTCGCCGTGGCATACTATCCACAAGTTCATCAAGACACTGTTGGTCCAAATTGTCCCACTCTTCAACGACAATTCGGCGTAAATCTCTCAGAGTGGTTGGTGGGTCAAGACGTCCATAAACAGCCCTTTTCAACATATCCCAGGCATGTTCGATAGGGTTCATGTCTGGCGAACATGCTGGCCACTGTAGTCGAGCGATGTCGTTATCTTGAAGGAACGCATTCACAAGATGTGCACGATGAGGTCGAGAATTGTCGTCCATGAAGACAAATGCCTCTCCAATATTCTGCCGATATGGGTGCACTATGGGTCGGAGGATGTCATTCAGGTATCGTAAAGCCGTTTCGGAGCCTTCCATGACCACCAGTGGCGTACGTCGGCCCCACATAATGCCACCCCAAAACATCAGGGAACCACCACCTTGCTGCACTCGCTGGACAGTGTGTCTAAGACGTTCAGCCTGACCAGGGTGCCTCCAAACACGTCTCCGACGATTGTCTGGTTGAAGGCATATGCGACACTCATCGGTGAAGAGAACGTGATGCCAATTCCGTGGGGTCCATTCAGCATGTTGTTGGGCCCATCTGTACCGCGCTGCATGGTGTCGGGGTTGCAAAGCTGGACCTCGCCATGGACGTCGGGAGTGAAGTTGCGCATCATGCAGCCTATTGCGCACAGTTTGAGTTGAAACACGACGTCCTGTGGCTGAACGAAACGCATTATTCAACATGGTGGCATTGCTGTCAGGGTTCCTCCGAGCGGCAATCCGTAAGTAGCGGTCATCCACTACAGTAGTAGCCCTTGGGCGGCCTGAGCGAGGCCTGTCATCGACAGTTCCTGTATCTCTGTACCTCCTCCATGTCCGAACAACATCGCTTTGGTTCACTCTGAGACGCCTGGAAACTTCCCTTGTTGAGAGCCCTTCTTGACACAAAGTAACAATGCGGACGCGATCGAACTGCGGTATTGACCTTCTAGGCATGGTAGAACTACAGACAACATGAGCAGCGTACCTTCGTCCTGGTGGAATGACTGGAACTGATCGGCTGTCGTACCCCCTCCGTCTAATAGGCCCTGCTCATGCATGGTTGTTTACATCTTTGAGCAGTTTTAGTGACATCTATGAACAGTCAAAGGGACTGTATCTTGGATACAATATACACAGTCAACGTCTATATGCCGGAGATCTGGGAACCGAGGTGATGCAAAACTTTTTTGGTGTGTGTATATGATGCAGCGGCCTTGCTAGCGTGTGTACAATGCTGAAATCTTACTTTAGTTAGTTAGTTATTGTTGATGAAACCGCAACCCCTATAGTATTGAAAGCGCGCGCATAGTACATACGATGGCTGTTTTTTTTTTTCAAGTTCCGATGGACTGTATAAAAATAACAGATTGACATTACCAAACTTGACCTTGCAATAAGCGTGCAGTTGCTCAGTCGCCAGTCTAAACCTCAAGTGCTAACATGGTGAGACAGTTATCATTGCAACATCGTATTTTTTTATGTAAAACTTATTTTAAGTACGAGTCGGTTCGGCGGGTACGTGATGCATTTGTTCAGCAATTTCCTGATTAAGTGCCACCTTCACTAGCACAGATTCACGTGATTGCAAATAAATTTGACAATACTGGGTCGGTGCTCAATAAAAAACATGCCCGCACACGAACAGTTTTAACAGAGGATGAGCTAGATGTCATTGGCGAGAATCTTGAACGGTCTCCGAATAAATCACTCACAAAATTAGCAAAAGTAGGGGTTTCGGTTTTATCAACAATAACTAACTAAAGTAAGATTTCAGCATTGTACACACGCTAGCAAGGCCGCTGCATCATATAGGATTGTACACACGCTTAAAGCAGGGGGCCTTGGCACGCCAAAAGCTCGGCCAAGGTGACCGCAGCCGCGGTTAACAAAGCCACCGCTTGGCGCTCTTATTTTATATGAAAGACCCTGTAGATATCCTTAAGAATAATTTGGTTAAATAAAGGTTCTAAATATTTGAATATTTTTCAAAAACTCTCTGGAGATGCCCTTTTCAAACTGGTCATTGGAGCCGTCATGGATGGTTGTGATGTTAAATCAGACAGATGGAATTGAGACTTCCAATCTTCACATCTACCAAATTTAAAGTCATAAATGCCGGCCTATTCTCGCTCTTCAAGTGATTAATGAGGGGTAGACATCGATATTTGACATTTATTGTTGTCAATTATTGCCATTATCAAAATTCCACACCAATTCAAATTCCACATTTGAAACAAGTTTACAAGAATACTTATCCATTATATTTTATACGACGGCTGTTTTTTTTAAGCCCGTAGTTAGTGCACACGCTACAACAAGCGTGCGCGCTACCTCCCGGCATCCTTTGCGAACAAGCAGGCGTCAGTTGCAGCTGTGTAGCTAACCTGTACGCTGAACTGTGCATCTTTACAATGTTCAAGATTATTGATTCGCTCGCCGCGTGTGAGGTACGATCTGTGATACGTTTTTTGAGTGCAAGAAACATGTCGGCTGCAGACATTCATCGTTAGCCTTGTTTGGTGTATGGTGATAATGTAATGACGGAAGGTAAAGCGTGAAAATGGGTACGAGAGTTCAAAAGTGGCCGTGAAAATGTTCATGACGATGAACGTTGAGGTCTGTGATCACCGATGACTTGGTGACTGCAATTGACACGAAAATTCACGAGGACCGAAGATTCATGATGACCACTCTATAAATGGATTTTTCTCAAATGTGAATTCTTGGTTGTCAGAGCAGGCGGCAAACTTTTATGCAGAGGGATTTCAGAACTTAGTTTTAAGGTATGACAAGTGCCTGAATAAACAAGGCAACTAAGTAGAAAAATAGAGGAAGGTATGTAAAACCTAAACATAAATCATCATCATCATCATCATCATCTTGATCATCTTGCACAGTTTCCAGCCACTGGCCGGGTCTGTTTGGAACACAAGCCTCTCCAACGTCTTCTGTCTTCCCACCATCTCTCAGCCTCCACCCTTGTCCAGTCTTCTCTCTTCTTCACGCTTTCTTCCACCCCCTTCAGCCACCGGTCTCTCGGTCTCTTTCCTTCCCACTTCGTCTCGTGTACTCTCCTGGGTATCCTCTTCTCCTCCATTCGTTTTACATGTCCATACCATCTAAGTCTAGATTTCTCTATACCATCCTGTAATGGTTCCTCCTTCATTATTTCACAGGTCCTCTCATTTCTTATTCTGACCATCTTTGTAGCTCCAATACTGCTTCTCAAGAACCTCATCTCACTGGCCTGTATTTTGCTCTTCTCCCTTCCTTTCATAACCCAGGTCTCTGAGGCATACGTCAGGATAGGGACATAGTACGTCCGATATATGATCATTTTCCTGTTCTGAGGGACATCCTTGCTCCATAACATGCTTCTCACACTCCTCCGGAATGCTTCTGCCTGTCTCCCCCGCTCATCTATGTCTCTATCGTTTCTTCTATTATCTTGTATCGGGCTTCCCAGATACTTGAAACTCTCCACTTTCTTCAGCTGTTCCCCACCAATTGTTATTCCCGTTGTGGTTCTTTCCTTCTTCCTTGTTGTGATCACCATCTCATTCTTATTTATGCTAAATTTCATCCCATACCCTTGTATTATTCCTTCCCACACGTCCAACTGTTCCTGTACCTAAAAATAAATGTGGTTTCAAAATAAAATGTTCGGTTAACTAAAAAAAATCAATAACTTAAAGTCATTTTTCAACAGTTTTATTAGATTAGTTTCTTAAGGTTTGATTGTAGCTACCCATTGTTGGACCGAAACATGTGCTAATTTGAATACAATTTGCACTAATTGGCTGAGCATTTTAATTAATTAGCTATTTAATATGCTGATTGTGCGTTTGTCTATTTAGATCCGTTCTCGAAGTCAGGAGTATATTCAATAACATGCCAAGGCACAGGGTGCCAATCACATTACATTGGCCAAACTGGCAGAAGAATATACACGCGATATAAAGAACATAGAAATGCGATTTAAAAAACGGGACATAGGAAAATGAATAAAGTTGGAATCAAATATCAAATATCCGTATTGACAGTACAATTAAAATTTTATAATTATACGCCGAATCAATACTACATAAATGCTCTACATAAATACAGTGTAGTATTGTTTCGGCGTATAATTAGAAACTTTTAATGAATGAAGTGGAATTTTTATTGACAAATAAATTCTTTTTTATACCTCATCAACTAAGGTGATTTGCTTCATCCAAGCGAGAATATGTTTACAAATAAGGAGCCATGTGAGTACACTATTTACTAAAAATTTGTTTCAAATGTTATGTTTTGTGAAATTATGATAGGTCTAATGGCAATAATCGACAAGAATAAATCTCAAATATCTATGAAATTCCACGAGGGTCATGGTTTCTACGGCCGGATGTCCTTCCTGATGTCAACCTTACGAAAGGAATTAATGAGAGATGTAATGATTAAATATGAATGAAAGTTATATTTAAAGTAGTTGCAACTTTGGCTACCGGACGCAAATGACACGTAGCGGCGAACGTCGGAACTTGATAGAGCGTTTCTAATCAAATGACTTAGGAATTTAGCTATACACTACCAATTGTAGTGGTAGTGTATTTTACTTGCCATAAATCTATGACATGGGACCGCCGGCATTACTTCCCCTCCGAAGGAAGGCACACTGAGGGACTTTTAACACTCTTAACAATCCGACGACTTCAGCCGAGTTTGAACCCGCAGTTCAGCATGCTACAGACTACGCTTTAATAAATGTCAAATATAAAACAATAAAATCATCTGGTCCACCCTAAAATTTTAGTCAGGAGCCGCCCCTGATTATGCGGTATTTGACGCAATGTTGGTGTAGTAGGCCAGCGCGCAGGCTCAGAATGCAGGACATTCAGGTTAAAATCCCGACTTTGATCCCATTTTGAAGTCTCTGATAACGGAAACAACTAAAATGACTAAGTTATGGTTTCGCTGCAAGCTGTTTACTGGAGAGCGCCTGGTACGGCGGCCACCAGCCACACGTGCGTGCTGGGCGGCAAGCAGACAAGAGTGACAGAGCAAGACAACACGAGCAAAGTTCCCTTGTGCCTGCAGCTTTTACTCTGCACATTCAATCGATTCATTTCAATTATCCAAAAATCGATTAATCGAAGCCGAAAAATAAATTAATCTATTCCGAGTTACATTTCTTAGCCAAGTATGGCTTAGTAAAAACATAACATTAAGCAATTTCTTCAAAGGTTGAAGGGCTAAAGGGCCCGGGAACGTTTCGAATTGTGAGTCTTGGAATAATAATAATAATAATAATAATAATAATAATAATAATAATAATAATATTGTATGGCCTCGAGTGCCGGGTGCAAGCTTTGTTATTTGACACCCAGAGGGCAGCTTTCATGTCGAATTTTGTTGTTCCTTGAAGCACTATGAAAGGAGGTTAGATATCTAGGCTCCTCGACACTATAACGTTATCTAGTAGAGAAATGAGGAACCTGGTGTTGGCGGAAAATCCCGAGATTAATTTTGCCATTATGAACATGGCCTACTGAATTCAAATGAGTTATTTAACATGCCAACATCGTATCGCATGCGTGTCGTAATTTTTGCCGCCTTTAAAAAAAATCACTAACCACGGCCAAGAGCGAACCTGAAAGCTTGGGGTTGATAGTCCGACACGATAACCACTCACCCATCGTGGCAAGCTACGGCTTAAGTAAAACTCTGAATTGACTAACAGTAGCGCTCGGGAAGCCCCGGATGCTGGCATAGCATTTATTACATAAGTAGCTGGCGAGAGTGAAGCACTGTAGTCTATCTCGTATCCCGTGAACATTGTTGGGTATTGAGGAAACTTATCTACTCAGGACAAAATTTCACAGTAAATATGTTCGTAAGTTTGAGCGCCGTGCGATGTTTACTTGTGAGGGAATCTCAAACCAAAGGTATGGTTGGTTGGTTCCTAAGTTTAGGGGCTGCGACAACGCGGTCATGTACCCCGTGCACATTGGGTGTGTGTGTGTGTGTGTGTGTCTGATAACCGGTGTTAATTGGCATGACTGTATTAGTGTGTGTTATCTGTTTTTTAATTCAAGTAAGGACTGCAGACTTTTGAATTTTTCAAACAGTTCCTACTTTTGCCGCCAACACCCCCGTCAACGACTACTAGTTCAGAACTTAGCTACCAGACGCCACCGCAGGCGGCTCTTGGCAACGAACGTAGGAACCTAAGAGCGTTGTTTACATTCTTAACCTATACAATTTAGCTTCACGCAGATGTAATTAGTGGAAGGTTCTTTAACCGCTGGCTTTACTTCCCCTCCGAAGGAAGGCATACTGAGGGATTTTAACGCTCTTGAAAAATCCGACGACTTTGGCCGGATTTGAACCCGCGACCTTGGGCATAGAAGCTCAGCATGCTACCGACTACGCCACCGAAGCCGACAAAAACAAAAGGTATACAGAAACAATCCACGTACTCGGGAAGCTCTCGAAAACGGAATATACTGAGGATGAATTACAGCGTTACTTCCTACGTTGGTGCAATGACAGCATTTACTCTGAAATTAGTAAATACGTTAAATGTGTTGAACTAGTTGGGTGCTACGCTGCTACAGTGCCTTGCTCGACAGCTGTTACGTGCGTTCTATATTATCTGCGCGCGGACGCTCAGGGGCAAGGTGCGCATTACACAGTCACACATTTTGGCCCGATCCCCCAGCCCATAAAATAAATAATGTGCAAGAACATCTTGTTGTGACGTCATGGCCGAATCTTTGTTTTTGGGCACAGCCACGATCTTGGCCGCCATCTTTGTTTTTGGGCACAGCCACGATCTTGGCCGCCATCTTTGTTTTTTGGACACAGCCACGATCTTGGCCGCCATCTTGGTTTTTTGGGCACAGCTTCGCCGCCATCTTTGTTTTTGGGCACAACTTCCAGGAAAGTAGGCTATGAGTTAGAACCACCACAGCCCCCCGCCCCCTTTACCTTCTCCTTACTTACTACTCTGTCCGCCGTTCAACCATGATCCATAAAGTAATTTCTGGCAGCTGCTCTCTAGTGACGAACAGAAAAATTTATCTATATTTTTTGTAATTTTTGTAATCTCATTGATATACTTTCTTTGGCCACATTGTTTGATTTCCATTGAAAAAGGAGGCAAAGTTTCTCCGAAACTTATGGTTCTAATCTAAATACACACGGCATTAGCCCAAAAAACATGAATTATTTAAACAATTAAACCGTTTAGTGCATAACGACATATTTCACCAGTTTTCAATAAATGATGATAATGATGATGATGATTATGATTATTATTATTGTTTCAAGGGGCCTAACATCTAGGTTATCGGCCCCTAATGGTTTGTGTGATAGCGAAAAACAAGGTAGGTCGAAAATATAAGGTGCGTTCAAAAAGTAACGAGCTGGAGGCTGGAATGCGGAAACCGGTGACGACATTGGCTAATCGTGGCGTGTGTAACGAGGTGTGGTTCCGACCCGTCGCTAGAGGGCACGTGCACGTCACGTGACGATACAAAGCGAGCAGCAGCATGCATCAATCGTCTAACGCTGCCAGTCGCATTGCAAACAGTGACATGGAGGCGTCAACCGAAGAGCAAAGAGGTGTTGTTCCGTTTATGACAGTGGAAGGAGTAGGGGGAACGGACATTCATCGCCGAATGTCACAAGTGTACGGCGAACACTGCATGTCCCTTGCAAGGGTCAAGGCGTGGCACAAGCGCTTCAGAGAAGGACGGGTGTCGTTAGGCGATGATGCCCGGTCTGGGGCCGATGACAACGTCCAGCTGGTTGATGCACTCATTACCCAGGACCGCCGAGTGACAGTGAACACCATAGCCGCCGTGGTCGCTCCACGACAATGCACGACCTCATACGGCCAACACAGTCGCGGCACTCCTGCAGAAATTCAAATGGGAGGTTCTCGGCAACCTTCCATACAGTCCAGACCTCTCTCCCTGTGATTACGCCATGTTTGGTCCGCTGAAAAGGGCTCTGCGGGGCCAACGATTCACCTCGGACGTCGACGTCCAGCTGAACGTGCGGAAATGGTTCACATCGCAGCCCAGGGAATTTTATGAGACAGCCATTCACCGCCTCGTGTCACAATGGGACAAGTGCGTCAACAGCCAGGGCCAATACTTCTAACATACAGGTACTGGGTCTGTAATTATGCCTCCGGCTCGTTACTTTCTGAACGCACCTTATAGATTGAAAATACTTAAGAAATGTGGTTGAGATTAAAAAGAAAACTCACTAAATGTAATTTAAAGACACGGAGAGCCAATTTATAAAACAGGGCGGGAATCTTAAAGAGAAAAAGAAATATAATGAGAAGAAAAAGAAGGCTGAGACAAGGGCCAATTAAGGCGGGAAAGGAGAGACTCCCTAGGCCTCGGATACCCTAATACCGTCGGGGTCGGAAGAGAACAAGGGTTGACCAAGAGAGGCCGACAGGAAAGAAGTCGGAGAGGAGCCCGGCACAAGTAAGTGGAAGCAATGCCGCACTCAGCTGGGTCCCGTGGTCGCCAACCCACGTCCCACTAGATGTGAGCCCCTGGGGGGGGTTCAATAAATGAGCTTACTATGTCTAGGGGCAAATGACCTCGTAGTTATTACCCTTTCACGAATTGATTTCCGGCAGTCGTGATGGGAACTATTCTTTATTTACTTGTGTCACATGTCAGCCTGCTTCGCTGACAGGTACAGTTGCGTGAGTTGGATATGACTCAGATCCAGTACCCTGGTCATCGTTTAACAACTGTCCGTGGTGACATGAGCTCCTGAGACGCTTATCTGACGCAATGCTGATTGACTTATGTGCAGACCTCATTCTGTCATCACTGTGTCCTCCGCTGTACCGCGCGGGGCTCCTGCTACAATAACCAACAACCACTGGCGCAGCCACGCTCAGCGGCAATCAAATGATAAATGGGTAATCGGTAGCATGCTGAACTGTTATGCCCAAGATAGCGGGTTCAAACCCGGCCGAAGCCGTCGGATTTTTTAAGAGCGTTAAAAATCCCCTCAGTATGCCTTCCTTCGGAGGGGAAGTAAAGCCGGCGGTCCCATGTCGTAGATTTATGGCATGTTAAAGAACCTTCCACTAAATGCACCTGTGTGAAGCTAAATTGGATAGGTTAAGAATGTAAACAACTCTCTTAGGTTTCTACGTTCGTTGCCAAGAGCCGACTGCGGTGGCGTCTAGTAGCTAAGTTCTGAACTTGGCCTAGTAGTCTTTGACGGTGGCGCTTGGCGGCAAAAGTAGGAACTATTTGAAAAATTCTAAGTTGCAGTAGGCTACTTAAATTAAAAACAGATAACACACACTAATACAGTCATCACAATTAACACCGGTTATCAGACAGATTCTACAAACACCCAAAGTACACGGGGCTACATGACCGCGTTGTCGCAGCCCCTAAACGTAAGAACCAACCAACCAACCAACCAACCAAGCAACCAAGCTCAGCGGCAATCAAATGTTAAATGGGTAGTATATTAACTTACTACGTCTAAAGATAAGCGAATTCACGAATTATTATTATTATTATTAAGAATAATCAATATTACATCCAGCAATACATGAAAATATATACACACAATCTGCTAAAAGTGACGTGTCGCCATATCCACAGAAACAATGGAAGGAACAGATCTTTGGCGAGCACGCGCTGTCGCGCCATGGAGTAGCGTTACCATGACAACATGCCTGCTGTTTGAGGGGGCCATGGAGGGGAGGGGAGTTCCCCTCAGCGATGGGAATATCTCCCAACTAATTTCCGATTTACTCCAAGCGTTTCCGTCTTCTTACTGGGGAGTCTATTTCTCAAATAAACCAATGATTCTCCTCGGGGGCAAGCATTGGAGCCTCTCCCTTCTCCCAAATGAGATATTGTTGTGAGTCACCTTCTGTCAGCGCACACAGTCATCACTAGGCTCAGGGTTTTTATGTCATTAGATATTGTCCCCGTTCAATTTAAATGCTGGGAGACTATACCACTATGTTATGGTTATTAGAACTGAACCCCATTTTACATATAGCCACTTTCATATTTGAAGGTATTATAGATAGTGGAATCTCTACTTAGAATCTCGAGTAATCTCGAGAAGCACTGGATGAATTTTGATGCGGGGTTCACCATTCTGTAAAGGATATCTCGAGGAAGGTTTCTGTAGAAAATTATTTATTTATGATCAAAGGAAGACAAGCAGTAACGATTACAGTGAAGGCGACAGAAAAAAGAAACTTGGAGTCCGTGCACTTTTAAACTTACGCTGGGCAAACCGTTAAAATATCTGTATACTATGAGTAAGAATTGTTCAGCATGAAAAGTTCTACAAAAAGGTCTGCGAGACCATATGTCTATCTTCAATACATCGCCCACTATAAGTGTTATTTACGTTTTCATTTCTTCCAACGATCTCCATTGAATTACTGAGGTGACAGTTTACGACCTACCTAGGGACGAGCCTATCACCCCAGATACAGATACAGCCAGCAGCAAACTGTCGAGTCGTGTTGAGTTAAGACTTCAGAGAAGAGTGGTTGTGTTTGGAGTTTCCCTGGAAGTGCAACTCGTCTTTTCTTCATTTCGCCTGTGAACTTTTCGTTCCGCAAAATACACAGTCAAATTAAGATTGGACGGAAGGGGGATTTGTGTTTCATGCACCTCGCCATTCTTAAATTACGTCTGATAAGAATTCGTTGCACATGCATCTCCATGATAATGTAATTAATAGACCTCTCAGAGAGTTTAACCCATCATGCCGAGATGGATATAGGCCTAGGTCGTAGTTCATCGACATTGGAAAAAAAAGCGCTTATCATGTAATGCATTCATAATTATTATTATAATTATTATAGATGTTTCCTCCTTTGGGAGAGCGTGCGAACTTCAGCCAATCACAGCTCCACCAGCCCATTGAAGTCTTCTGGAGTTAATGATGTTGAGTATTGGTACTTGCTGTGATAGGGAGTGTATGTCGATCTTTTTCTAAAGCTCTGAGATGCGGAGTCAGAAATGTTCCCTATACATTTTATTTTCGAAAGCCTGCAACTGGTGTTCTTCCTGTTTTGTTAAACTCCACGAGTCTGCACCATAAGTTAGAACTGGCCTAATGATGGTATTGTATGTTTTCAGTTTTGTATTTCTCGTCAAAAATTTGGATCCCAATAAAAGCTGCAGAGAGCAAGCACACTTGTTAGCATTCTGTATTCTAACTTAATTTCCACTTGTCTATGATTCTGTTCATCAATCACGACTCCTAAGAATTTTAAATGTTCAACCCGCTAAAAACTATGCTTGCCAATAAGAAGAGGTAACCCATTCTCAAACACGTCGATATTCCTCTTCATTATTGAGTTTTTTTAGTCATTAATTCTAAGGCCTGATTTAAAAGCTCTCGCCTCAAGTTCAACAATTTTCTTATCTCAATCTTATTTCTTTCTAATAGTATACAGGGTGTCACAAAAAAGTACGGCACAAATTGCAGGACACATTCCTCACACGTAGAAGAAGAAATTATGTTATATGAACATGGGACCGGAAACGCTCTGTTCCCATGTTTTACCTCATTGTCTCCAACTCAATCATGGGAAACAAGAACAGAACGTTTGAATCATGGGGAACATTCCCTGTTGGTTACGTCTGGTTACGTTGTTATAATCGAAGGTGCACCGCCAGTGGTTTGTTTTACATGGCGCTGTTGCCATGCGACTTACGGCATTGCTTGTTTACAGCCATCCTCATTTTAGTGTTAATGTCCGTCGGCTTCTAAATAACAGATTCAGTGACAGATGGATAGGTAAAGGTGGACCAATTGCCTGGCCTCCACGCTCTCCGGACCTAAACTTTTATTTGTGAAGACATTTGAAAGCTCTTGTGTATTGAACCCCAGTACAAGATGTTCAGAGTCTCCGTGCCTGTATTATGGAAGGCTGTGAAACCACACGCAATACTCCAGGAATACATCAGCGCATCCGAGATTCACTACGACGGTGGGTTGTTGCATGCATCACTGCGCACGTAGGGCATCTTGAACATGTCCTGTGAGCAAGAGTTGCATGCGGTATGCTGGTACGTTCCGTTCCTGTGCGTTTCCCATGATTATGAGTTGGAGATAATGGGGTATAACATGGAAACAAAGCGTTTCCGGACTCATGTTCATATAACATAATTTTATCGTCTACGTGTGAGGATTGTGTCCTGCAATTTGTGCCGTACATTTTTGTGACACCCTGTATAATAATAATAATAATAATAATAATAATAATAATAATAACTTCCTACGGAGATCAGAACATAATGCAACGTATGCAGCCACTTGTAAGGCTGACAGTGTCTCCTCTCTCCATTCGAACCGAACGAATTTCAGCTTACCTGAAAAGCAACTCCTCGTCCAAGTTAGTTGAAGAATGGAAAGGAAAGGAGCTTCAAGCTGCTCCTCACACCAGCCAAGATCACCGACTTTTGGATCTGTGTTCCTGTAGTTGGTCCACCAGTCTTGAAGGTATATACAGTCCCAGTTACAGACAGAATGGGAGGCCAGATGTTTCAAAAATATATTTACATTCCCATAATATCCACACGGCGCTAGAATCTAGCTATGGTGTGTTGGACACCCCTGTTTTAAGCCTTCCTGTCTGTAGTCGTGAAGGCGGCCATGTTCCACTCCAAGAAGCTTTAAATCCTTTTGAACATTCCCACTGGGAGTGCTGTCGGCCATGTCAGAGACACAGCTTCGATTTTCGTCCAGTTCAAATGTCGTACAGACGATGTAACTCCGTAATACAGCGAGAAATAGGTAGCTGCTGTTCTTGTAGTATCCGTTTAAGGGCTTTCGACATCTTGGTCATCAGCCCCCTGTACTCGAGTGTCTGACAATGGTGACCCGAAACTTCAAACCCTGGACTTCCTGCTTGCGGACATTCGCTGTAGTCATTTTATATTCACGATGGCTCTGATGGTTGCTGTTTCAAGAGGGCTAACATCTAGGTTATCGGCCCTTAACGGTTGGGGTGTTCATGCAAAGTGATTAAGAAATAAAAAAATACCACAATTTAAAGTAACTTCAGGGTTACTAGCGAGAGGGGGGGAAGGGGGGGGGGGGGGATGGAATATGGGAAACAAGCGACAGATAAAAGAACCCGCGAAGAATGAGAACTGCGTGAGTCGGAAAGAAGTAGGGCAGACAGGAACAGGCAAGGTGTGAGAGTTCACCTCAAAGTCACTGGGAAAGACGGAGCTGGCTCAGTAATCTCTCGGGATCGCGAACTCAAGAACTCACCAGCTGTGGAGCCTTGAAGGTGTTTCACTAAACCTCAGGGGCACACTCTCCCTTGCCCATCACCATCCTTCTTACTTGACACTCACTCTCTCGACTCTCACACGACACCAACTCTCACGTCCTCTCGACTATCGCAACTCCCACTTGACACACTCCCTCCCTTCACCCCTTCCTCTCTCTCTCTACACTCACTTGACACACGCTCTCTCTCTCTCTCTCTCTCTCTCTCTCTCAACTCACTTGGAACCATCTTGATTCTCTCCCTCTTTTTCTTGACTCTCTCCCTCCCTATCACTCTCTCTCTCTTTCTTGACTCTCCCTCCCTCTCTCTCTAACCCTAATCTTATTGTATGTAGGGCGCTACTTTAAAGGAGCTCTTGAGTTCTAAGAGTAGCCGTGGAAAATCAATCATTCAATCTCTCTCGATTCTCACTTGACCTCTCACTCTCTCCCAGCTCTCTGGACTCTCTCTCTCTCTCTCTCTCTCTCTCTCTCAGCTCTCTGGAATAATAGTGACGGCCGATGTTGGTCATCAACTCACCTTGACGATGGTGCCCACGGCCGGGTCTCCGTGCACCTCAAGCACCTCCTTCTCCATACCCTCGAGGGACGTCTGGTCCGGGTTCGAGCTCTGGCTGAGCAGGCGCTCCTTCATCTCATGGATGTAGGGGCAGCGCTGCATGGCGCCGACTGGGTGCTGCAACATCATGATAAACATTGGAGACAGATCCCTTATTAAAGACTTAAAGAAACAAGAAAGAAAGAAAAATAATGAGGAAAATCCTTGGGCCAAGAGAGCTCTGAAGCCATTTTCCAGTGTTGCCGTATTGACGATGGATATTTTAACTTTCAGTCGAACATAAAATAATTCCAATTACTGGAATATGTGAAAAAATTACCTGAAATAATTAGAAGTGATTATATGGCCTATTGTTATGGACTATTGAAAAAGGAGAAAACCAAGAAATCAGAGGGTTTCGTTCGGCAAGCGAGCATCATCAGATCCAAATTTGCAAGACAAACATGTGATTAATAAATAGAGTGCGAGCTTTCCGTGGTGGCCACGTGACAAGCAAGGCACTGGCGGTAGTAGCAGCGTAGCACCCAACTAGTTTTACGCATTTAAACTTTCTAACGTATTTAAAAATTATTAATAGTGCTCGGAGGTTTAATACCTCAAAATAGTCCGAATAGGCCTATGCAAGCAAATATGACCTTAGAAATGACAAATTATGACCTGAAAAAGTCCAAAAAGAAAACAATCACATTATGGCCGTTTTTCTTATTATAAATCCAAGCAACAATCCCTTGGAGATAAAATTTATAACTAATTTTTTTATTCCTATTTTTATATTAATGTTCTCAATATTCATGTTCAGTGGTTATTAACAGTGTATTTGTGTAAACACTAGTTCCCGTTCGGTAAGTTGAGGATCATTGCACACCTACAGCTGTCCTCAAACTACCCAAATATGACGTTGCTCACCAAAAAATGCTCAAAATATGCATTTATATGACAAATAATAACCAGTGTATTGTGACGATAATCACTTGATTTGCCCAAGATCGCGGGTTCAAACCCGGCCGAAGTCGTCGGATTTTTTAAGAGCGTTAAAACCCTCAGTATGCCTTCCTTCTGAGGGGAAGTGAAGCCGGCATGAAAAAGAACCTTCCACTAACTACACTTATGGAAGCTGAAATATGTAGGTTAGTGTGATAACGCTACATTACTTCCCAAGTTCGCCGCCAGGTGTCGTGGACGGTAGCATTTGGTAGCAAAAGTAGACTACTTGAAAAAAGTAATGGTCTGCAGTCCTTACCTGAATTACAGATAGCACACACTAATACAGTCATCACAATTAACACCGATTATCAGACAGATTCTACACACACCCAAAGTACACGGGGCTACATGACCGCGTTGTCGCAGCTCCTAAACTGAGGAACCAACCAACCACCCACTCAATAAACAAGACGTGACGAGTTTAGGACAATTATCGCAAAGGCTAAAGCACCCCAATTCATTGATTGTGGTTACGCCCCTGGCCGTGTCGCCCCGTGACGTCACAATCACCCTCCACGTGCTCTCCACAAATAGCCAACATTCCTCCGTCACGAGACACGTGCTTCCTTCAGTCTGCATTCAAGTTGAGCGAGTTTATTGTTCGTTACACCCCGTTCCATATTGCCCACCATCGTCATGTTGTTTGATGCAGCGCTCAAAGCCTCCCTTGTTCTTCTGAACTAACCGATTCATCTCCATTTAGCTGCTACACCTTGGTCATGTAGCCCCGTGTACTTTGGGTGTGTGTAGAATCTGTTTGATAACCGGTGTTAATTGTGATGGCTGTATTAGTGTGTGTTATCTGTGATTCACGTAAGGGCTGCAGACGATCAATTTCAAATACTGCCTACTTTTGCTACCACAAGCTATCGTCCGGAAACCGGCACCAGGCGACAAACGTTGGAACTTAATAGAGCATTAATCAAATCTGACCTACACAATTGTAGTTAGTGGAAGATTCCTTTATATGCCATAAATCTATGACCTGGGTCCGCCGTCTTCATTTCCTCTTTGAAGGAAGGCATACCGAGGGATTTTTAATGCTCTTAAAATATCCCACGACTTCTGCCGTGTTTGAACCCGCGATCTTTAGCATAGAAGCTCATCATGCTACCAACTACGCCACGGAAGTCCCCCCCCCCTCCCCCCTCCACACCTTAAACCTGAAACTATCACTTTAACTTATTCTAACCTTGGTCTACCCCTACAGATCTTGTTTTCGACGTTTCCTTTCATAGCTTGCTATGCCTGGGTGTCTTAGTATGTGTCCTACCAACCTATCTCTTCTGTTCTTTAGCAGTCACCAGAAACATCTCTCCTCTCTCTCTCTCTCTTCTGAATACCTCAACCCTATCTACCCATTTGATCTTCATCATTCTCCTGTAACACCACATTTCAAATGCTTCAATTCTCCTCTTTTCTGCTGCTCCAATAGCCCAAGATTCACTTCCATAGAGCCCCACGTTCCAGACAAAGGCTGTCATTTTTATTTATATTTGAATTTCAGCTTATGGCCATAGCAGGGTCTTTTGATTGAACGCCCGAGGGCTCTTAGCAAGCTCAATTTCAAGTCGTCCCAACTTCAGCTACCAGATGCCTGTCACTGACACCTAGCGGCGAACAATGGAACTTGGTAAGAGCTTCTCGAACCAACCAAATATAACCTACAAATTTGGCTACACTCTGCCCATTGCAGTCGAGTGGTAGGTTCTTTTACATGCCATAAATCTATGACATGAGACCGCCGGCTTTACCTCCCCTCCCAAGAAGGGATACTGAAGGATTCTAACGATCTTAAAATTCCGACGACTTCGGACCATAGCAGTTCATCCTACGACACTGATGCCACTTCCAAAAATAACTTCCTAATACCTAAATCTATTTGATGTCAACAGGTTTATTTTCTGTAGAAATGCTTTCCTTGTCTTTGACAGCTTACTCTTTGCTACGTCCATCACTGGTTATTTTGCCTTCTAGCAGCATAAGTCTCCTACATCATCTGGCACTTTGACGCTCTCAAACGGTGGATGAACTTTTAGCCAGAGTAGGGATTAGCCATGGTACGTGCCACAAAATTATGTCTGATAATCTGAACATGGGGGCAGATGACCTCGTAGTTCCGCCCCTTAGAACCTCAATAACTAATCTCAACATGAGCGTGTTACCCAGAATCCTGACTCAAGATCAAGGTGACGATCATTTGCGGTGACCTGATCACTAGTTGTGACGATGAGGGGACGTTTCTCAAGCTGATCATAACAGGAGAAGATAAGTCATCGTCATGACCTAAAAAATATATTAAGAAACCTATGACAGATCAAAATGCAAGGTGATGCTTGAACTATCTCTCGTCTCATTGAGTATTGTACACATGGCATTCATCCCACAACGAGTAACTGTCAACAAGAGTCGATACAAGGAAATCCCTCGCAGTGTACGCGATTTAATTCTTCGCAGTGTCCTGACCTTGACGTAGGAGGAACTGCTTGTTCGTACACGACAACGCCCAGGAAGAACTCGCACGGCAACAGGTCACCGTTTTGCTGCATCCTGCGTATTACCCTTTCATGAATCGATTGCTGGCGGTCGAGATGGGAACAATTCCTTGTTTACTTGTGTCACACGTCAGACTGCTTCGTTGACAGGTACAGTTACGTGAGTAGGATATGACTCAGCTTCAATAGTCTGTTATCGTTTGACTGTCCGTGGTGACATGAGCCCCTGTGACGCGCAATGCTGCTTGTCTTATGTGCAGAACGAACTCTTGTCATCGCTGTGTTCCCCGCTTCGTCCCGCGGGGCAGCTGCTACAATAAACACTGGCGCAGCCAGGCTCAGCGGCAATTAAATGTTAAACGGGTAATACTCACCTGATTTCGCACCATGCGATTTCTTTCTTTTTCCCCAGATTGAAAGCAAAGCTGCGTGGGAGTAGATTTTCTTTGGTCGAAGAGATCATTACTGCCACAAGGGAAGTCGTACGGGGCGGCGGTCAATGTGTCATGGCGGTCGTCGTCGAATGAGCAAGGAGTAAAATCATTTATTTACGTATAAAAAGAATATTTCCGGTGCAGCAGTGATAATTCAATTTGTAATCAACTTCTAATCACTCCCAGAAAGGTATGTGAATCACGAATCATATTTTCAATAATCTGCCGTGTAGAAGTTGAAAAGCCAAAAGTAGCTAATGTTAAGAATTAATAGTGTTGCTACACTCGCCGTAATTCATCCTCACTGAGAGTCTCCAGAGTACGCGGATTGTTTCTGTATACCTTTAGTTTGAGATTCCCCACAAGTAAACATCACACGGCGCTCAAACTTACCAACACATTTAGAGACATGAAAGGAAATGTTATGTTGTGGGAGTGGCAGCACTGGATTGTGGGGAGTATCCCGGCAGTTCCGCCATTACTGGTTTTCATGTGAGTGAATATTTTTACACGTGCTCATGGAACAGTGATTGTTTTATATTTCAAAGAGGGTAAGTCACATTGTGTTTACAGTACTGTCTTTAGTAAGCAATACACTTGATAAATGTTGTTTTTGCTTGTCGAAATACCTATTCACTTTTTTTTTCATAGCCTCGAAAATATCAAGTACAAGATGTCCTAAGTAGGACCCCCGCGGCTTTCCTAAGTCGGACCCCTAATAACCCTGAGTTGGACCCCTAATAACCCTGAGTTGGACCCCTGAAATTCAAATTAAAATATCTTGGGTTTTATTTAAGCCATTCAAAATGTTTCAGGACCCAAAAAAATATCAGTCCTTGCGTAAGAAAATGGGAAACTCTCAAAGTGGTCGGTTTCTGGATTTTGTGGTCATAACAATAAGTTATGTTCCTAACAAGACATTGATGAATGAAAATCCACAGCCTGCTTCCAGTCTCCGACCGGGTCAGGAATGGAATGAATGAAGCCCCCAACTAGCGGCGAGGATATGAACTGTGCCGGTTGCCGAAGCCTGTCGCACTCCTCTGGGGCATTGATGAAATGAATGACAGATGAAATGAAATGATAGTGGAGAGTGTTGCTGGAATGAAATTTTTGACAGGGAAAACCGGAGTACCCGGAGAAAAACCTGTCTGCCTCCGTTTTGTCCAGCACAGATCTCACATGAAGTGACCGGGATTTGAACCACGGACCCAGCGGTGAGAGGCCGGCGTGCTGCCGCCTAAGCCACGGAGGCTACCCTAACAAGACATTACGGTATATAATGTAAAAATAAAGTATTTTCACGTTCTTCATTACTTTTCTAGTGGTTTTATGTGATTTTACGTTCATTCTTAAGAGGGGTCCGACATTGGCATACTTTTTCCAAGACGTCATTTTTGTTACTTTTAATGAAAACATTTCATGGGAAAAACTGGTCTGTTATAAGTTAATCTGAACCAGATACAATGTTATAAAACATATCAAAGAACTCATCTACCTAAAATTCAAATTAAAGAAGATGAAATTAATAACAATACAGGTAAAAAACAAAATGGGGGTCCGACTTTGGTCACTTTCCTCTACTGTAAGACTTCTTGAGAAGATAAGTTTCCACTAGGAAAATTCCATGGTTTGTTCCATACCTAACCATGTTCACGGGATACGAGACAGGCTACAGTACTTCACAAGTCTTAACTCTCTCAACTAAGGTACCTTGCCAGCTGCGTGTATGTAATAAAAGCAATACTAGCATTCGGGACTTCCCGTCCTGGTCGTGTGTTAACACTAAGTGCTTCTCAAGTGGCGGTGACTTAGCACTCTCCACCCGTCTCGCGGGTAAGCACACCTCCTCGCCCTAGTTTTAAATAACACATTGCACATGTCAAGTTTTCTATAAGCACTGGTACCTGAGATGTGTTACAGCCACATACTTTACAAATCATTCTTTCCTCAAAAACAATTGAATCGGTCGGAGCTGGAAAGCATTAATAAATAAAAAATGGTCATTTTTTAAACAATTAGTATTCTGAAGTATTTGCCCAAGAAGGACATGGCAGCCAAGCGAAGTTGAAAGTTTAAATAGACTTTTCTCGCGATTTAATTATCCAAACGCAATGAAACGTGATACAGCAAAGGTTTATACACATTGTAATGCACTGGTATCTAATTTAGTTTAATTGTTTATATAACCACAAGATGGCGGCTGTGCGAATTTCGAAAATTACGTTTTTATTTCTTGTGTTCTAATCATGCGATCGAAGAGTGAATAAAACACCTACACAATAATCTTCATGTAATAGTACATAAATCGAAGACCTTTAATATAAAAATCCAACATGGTGACCATCCAAAATATTTAGACGGTTCTCAATAACTACGAATCTATCACAGCAATCAAACTGACAATTTGTATGTTGATAGAGGCAATTGATATTAGTAGGATGTATGAAAATCGACTATTTAGTTCTTCACGGAACTACTTGTTTAAAGGTGGAATCCGAACACCAGGACATGACATTTCCCTTAGATATTCTCACATGAATTGACCGGGAATGGAACCCGGTCCATCTTGGTTAGAGGCAAATTCTCGCTGGAGTCCACTATAGGTGTATTTTCCAGAGTTGGAATCTGACAGTTCGGCGCCACTGGGCAAGAACAATTGACGACTAGATCGCACGCAAGGCTTGTTGCCAGGGAAACCATACAGCGCTGCTAATTTGAATGATGCTATTTGCCACGTTATTGTCGTTAGTTTGGTTGCCTCCAGTGCACATTCACCTTGCTACGTTTCTTAATCGGTTGTTTTTAGCCTACTTTTCACATTTTTCAAAAATTAGGAAAAATTAGACTTATGAGATTGCTCCGGGAAAATGTGTTTGTGTCTGTCTGTCTGTCCTTCTGCCAGTCTGTGTGTGCGTCCCTCCCCCCCCCCCCCCTATCAACTCATAAACGGCTGCAGAAATCGAAACCAAATTCAGTATGAGTAAAGATGTATACCGGAATATCTCACGTCCATATTTGAGAATGATGTCAGTGCTACCAACTGCTGAAAAACCGCACTAGAAATTTGAGCTCCATGTTGGATATCTTGGAAGGTATGCATGGGAGCTATTCCAAAATTGGCACACATGTAGATAACACTATTTCAGTTTAATTTCCGGGAGGCCATACATGACAGTGTTGCCAAAAATAATGTTAAGCCTTCTGATAGGTCCAATTTTTAAATGCCTATAACTTCTACACTATCAATTGGATTTCAACCAAATTTTGTATGTAATATGTGTACATAAACAGATATGACTGAGCTTATTCTTACGAGCCACCAGGGCTGCCAACTGTAATAATTGCTCTCTCTCTATTCTTTTATCCAAATACCAATATATCAGAAAGTATGCAAGCCGACAGCTTTAAACTACGCACACGTACAGTACCTGACATTTTAGATTAATTTTGGAGTAACTTATATACTTCAGTTCTACCAACATGATTCCAAGCCTGCTGATAGGGCCAATTTTTAAATGCATGTAACTTCTATACTATCAGGTGGATTTCAACCAAATTTCGTATGTGCTATGTATAACATAACAGATATGATTAAGTATTCTTAAGAGCAATCAGGGCTGACAACTGTTAATAAATGCTGTCTATATTTTTTAACCTAATATCAATATATCAGGTCGTATGCAAGCCAACAGCTCTATACTTTACACACCTATAGCACCTGACATTTTAGATTAATTTGTTTGTCCGTTTGTCTGTTATGTATACAAATCTAAACCGTTTCACCGATCTGAACCAAAATGTGTATACTTACCCTTTGGAACCCTGCGAGTAACACTGTCCACTTGACATTTCGGACTGACACCTCATTCCCTGCATTTAGGCCCTTTGGCCCAAATCTACACCGTTTCACCGATCTCAACCAAAATTTGTATATTTACCCTTTGGAACACTGCGACTAACACTGACTGCTTGAATTTGCGGAGATGCCACTCCATGCCCTGCATTTAGGCCGTTTGGCACAAATCTACACCGTTTCACCGATCTGAACCAAATTATATATACTTACCCTTTGGAACCCGACAAGTAACACTGTTCACTTTAAATTTCGGAGAGACCACACTATTCCCTGCTTTTTGGCCCTTTGGCAAAAATCTACACCGTTTCACCGATCTGAACCAAATGTCACATACTTACCCTTTGAAACCCGACGTGTTACAGTGTGTTTAGGAACAAGTGTTAAACGGTTCGTCAGGCCTCACTTGCTTTGTGGCGAATCCCGTTATATCCACTGGTCGTGAGGGGTGTGCTTGCTACCTGCCCCACCCTGCGCCCAAGTACCGTGCATTCCTGAGCCAGTGCCACTATTGTGCTCAAACAAGCCACCACGGGGTGAAAGGTGCTGCAGACCTGCTGCTATGCAAACTCGGAAGACTATATCGAACGAGTGACAGTGTATTAATGTATCAACATGTATTGTATATAACTGTGTAATATAATATAATTAGTTTAAATGTTCCACAGAAGTCCAGTGATTTGAAATCCCAGCACTATAAATTACAGTCCACCAGAGTATACTCTTCACATTTATTATCAAACTTCCTTCATGGTCCTACCGGCCGGATTTCTGTGGAACAACGGACGTGTGTTATAGTTCGTGCAACATTTCATATTGACGCCTCGCATTGTACATTGTTAAGGTAGCCTCAACGCGAAGTATGAGCGGTAATCGTGTGTTTCTTCGATGATTCGTATTAACTACAGCGCGCAGTGGTGCATATTGAACCTCGAGACATTACACATGGAAGGAATTCAACTTTAAGCAGCTTCGGTAAGTACATACTCATTTCTGGTTACCTGTATTCCTGTATGCTATTCCCATTATGGATCCTAAATTGAAAGCACTTCTCGTAAAGACTAGGGGCCTCGCAAAGGCAAATATTACTCGTTTACATAACTTCGTCAAGAGTTTCCAACCAGGGTCAAGTATTAACGCAATAAGGGCAAGGTTAGACGATCTACCAAAATTAAGGCAGAAGTATGAAGACGCGCAGGAGAGATTAGAATTAGAAGACGAATCCGAGGACCACAGTGAAGATAGGAATACTTTTGAGACTATGTATTATGATCTCGTTGATAAAATGACCACGTTAATTGAAGATAGCGTAGAGTTACGATCAAAACAGAACAATCCTTCGAGTACTAAAAGTGATGGTCAGTCTAGTTCCGGGAAGAAAGAGCTGACACTTCCTACAATTAAATTACCTTCCTTCGGGGGACAGGTCACTGAATTCCGTCATTTTTGTGACACATTTACTAGCCTGGTAATAAACAATCAAGCAATTGACGATATACAACGATACCACTATTTGTTATCTTCATTAACGGGTGAAGCACATGGCCAGATTAAGAACCTTCCCATAACAGGTCCTAATTTTAAAATTGCTTGGCAAACTGTCTGTCAGAGATACAATAATCCTAGATTAATTGCCACAGCACACATCAACAACTTGCTGAACCTTCCACGTGTACACAATGAATCACCCACAGAGTTACGAGCACTTCTAAATCAGGTATCAAGTAACTTAAATGCACTTGAAGCACTTGAACTTGAAATCCCTCTTCACGAAATCCTTCTAGCGCAATTAATTCTTGAAAAGACTGATGACGTCAGCAGAAAACAGTGGGAGCTGACGTCATCAAATTCACAATTCCCAAGACTGGAAGTGCTAAGTAAATTTTTAGAGGACAGATGTCAAGCCCTAGAATTAATCAATGGTAACCGAATTCCTACCCCAGTTGTCAATTCTACCACTCAAAACATCACTAGAAAGAAGCTCACGAACCAAGTCAGACAAGTGTATGTTTCAAGTAACAATAATTGTTTATTTTGTACTGGCGTGCACCCTCTTTATAAATGTCAAGACTTTTCCAGTGTTAGTGTTGCACAACGAACAGAATTTGCCAAACAGCATAAATTGTGTACAAATTGTTTGAGACATGGTCACATTGTTGGTGATTGTTCTTCAGGTTCTTGCTATTCTTGTGGTTTGAAGCATCACACACTACTTCACCGCAACCGAGGAACTGGTCGTTCTCCTACCCCACGGCCGACTGATAACACGCATGATAGGCAACAGGCAAGACCCAAGAACTCTATTGTTACGCAACAACGTGCCGACACAGCGTCCTATTGCTCACTGAAAATTAAACCGCATACTCATATATTGCTCTCGACTGCATTAGTGAAAGTGCGTGATGGGGAGGGCCAACTTCAGACTTGCCGAGTCCTACTAGACTCGGGCAGTCAAGCACACTTCATCACGACTGCCTGCACACAACGACTGAACTTAAAGAAGGTACGGAATAGAATTCCAATCCAGGGTATAAGTAGTATCGACGCAGAGTCGCATCATAGTGCAAACATAGAGGTGCATTCCATTACTAGCAACTATCAAGTAGTTATTAATTGTGCTGTATTGTCACGAATTTCAGCTGAATTGCCAGGATCATACATTAACTATCAAGACTGGCAAATTCCCGAAGAACTGACCTTAGCTGACCCCACCTTCAACCAACCAGGTCAGATTGATATGTTAATCGGGGCAGAGATATTTTTTGATCTTCTTAGGCCTGAAAGACGCACGAGGAGCGGACCCTATCCAGTTCTTCAAAACACGGAATTCGGTTGGATTGTAGCGGGACAGTTTCAAATGGATAAGGCGAACGGTCCGGGTTCACCACCTGTACAGTCATTCTTCACTATGAATGACCGTTCACTCGACCAGCAACTTCAACGATTCTGGGAATTAGAAGAGATCACGCAACCAATCAGATCGAATGATGAAATCGAGTGTGAAAGGCATTTTGTTGACACAGTCAGACGGGATGCAGAAGGTAGATTCACGGTACGACTCCCACTCTGTGGAAAACCATCAGAACTTGGAAACTCACTAACAATGGCTACGTCACGGTTTCACAATCTCGAAAGACGCCTTGAAAGAAACCCTCAGTTGAAGGGGGATTACGTCAGCTTTTTAGAAGAGTACGAGACTCTAGGGCATATGGAGCCTATAACCACGGCGTCTGATAAGGAGGAACAGAGCTACTTCATGCCCCATCATCCAGTGTTCAAGGAGTCAAGTTCAACTACAAAAACCAGGGTTGTATTCGATGCCTCCGCCAGTACTACCACCGGACGGTCACTCAATGACATCCTCAGGGTTGGGCCGACAATCCAGCAAGATATCTGGTCCATTATCACCAGATTTCGCACTCACCAAATATGCTTTACGGCAGACATTCGACAGATGTACCGGCAGATAAGGATTGATAGTCATGACCGCAGACTTCAGAGAATCGTGTGGCGATCATCCCCAGAAGATCCTGTAAAACATTACCAGCTCAACACCGTCACCTACGGCACAGCGTCAGCACCCTTCCTCGCCACTAGATGCCTCCAACAGCTCGCTATGGAAGAATCAGACAGCTTTCCTGAAGCGGCGAAGATTTTACAGAGAGACTTCTACATTGATGACTGTATGTCTGGAAGTGCGACCGTCGAGGACGGGTTAGACATTCAAAATCAACTCATCAACCTTCTACAAACTGGAGGGTTCCAGCTACGAAAATGGTGTTCGAATCATCCCCGACTACTTGAAGCAGTTCCTTCGGAGTGGCGAGAAACCCAGCTCCCACTTCAACTAGATAATGGGGAAAACATTAAGACATTAGGCTTGCTTTGGCATCCTGCTAGTGACCAACTGCAAATCGTAAACGGCAACTTACAACTACGCAACCCAGTAACAAAACGGAAGGTACTATCAACCATAGCTTCAATCTACGACCCACTTGGGCTAGTGAGTCCAATCATCATCTCCTGCAAGTTCTTCTTACAGCAACTGTGGCAGCTACGTCTAGGGTGGGATGAAATTTTACCACCAGAGCTACTTCATCGTTGGCAGAAGTTGTGCGGCGAACTTCCACTTCTCAACCAAATTCGGATCGACAGTCTTGGAGCCAACAGGGAACTGAAGGAGATAAGAAGATTATTCAACGAGGGAACGCATCAACGTGATCTATCCACCTTTGCAAGCAGTGAAGGAATTCAGTGGCATTTTATTCCTCCTCAAGCTCCGCACTTTGGAGGAATATGGGAGGCAGGTGTCAAATCTTTTAAACACCATCTTCGGCGAGTGATGGGCACCGCATACCTTACCTTCGAGGAATTGTCCACACTCACAACCCAGATCGAAGGATGTCTCAATTCGAGGCCTCTAGTCCCGGCATCCGATGATCCCGACGACCTAGTTGTCCTTACCCCTAGCCACTTTCTCATTGGCCGACCAATCACAGCACTACCCCAACCAGATCTGAGTAATGTGCGTGTAAGCTTGCTTTCCAGATGGCAGCAAATCCAAAGACAGTTCCAAGGATTCTGGAAGGCGTGGTCAACCGACTACTTGTCCCATCTACAACAGAGAGGAAAATGGAAGAAGGAAGGGCGCAACGTCCAGGCAGGCACGCTGGTGATCGTGAAAGAAGACAAACTTCCCCCACTGTGCTGGAAGCTTGCAGTGGTTGATCAGGTCCACCCTGGAGCTGATGGACTCGTACGTGTTGCCACTATACGTACCTCTTCCGGTACATTCAAGAGACCCATTACAAAACTTTGCCCACTTCCCATGCCAGACAACGGCATTTGTGAAGGTGGTGTTTTGACTAACTAACTATGTCCATTGCTTTGTGTTCGTTTGTTTGTTGGTGTTATATTTCAGGTGACTGTTTCTGGAAAAAAGTGTTAAACTCTTTTTTGGCGGGCGGCATGTTTAGGAACAAGTGTTAAACGGTTCGTCAGGCCTCACTTGCTTTGTGGCGAATCCCGTTATATCCACTGGTCGTGAGGGGTGTGCTTGCTACCTGCCCCACCCTGCGCCCAAGTACCGTGCATTCCTGAGCCAGTGCCACTATTGTGCTCAAACAAGCCACCACGGGGTGAAAGGTGCTGCAGACCTGCTGCTATGCAAACTCGGAAGACTATATCGAACGAGTGACAGTGTATTAATGTATCAACATGTATTGTATATAACTGTGTAATATAATATAATTAGTTTAAATGTTCCACAGAAGTCCAGTGATTTGAAATCCCAGCACTATAAATTACAGTCCACCAGAGTATACTCTTCACATTTATTATCAAACTTCCTTCACAGTGTCTAAATGAAATTTCGGATAGACCATTCCATTTACTGCATTTAGGCTCTTTGGCAAAAATCTACATTGTTTCACCCATCTCAACCAATCTTTACTTAAGTTACTTACCCTTTGGCACCCGCGAGTAACACTGTCTGTTTGAACTTTCGGACAGAGCACTCCATTCCCTGTACTTAGTTCCTTTGGTACAAATCTACATAGTTTCACCAATCTGGACCAACATTTGTATACTTACTCTTTGGAACCTAACGAGTATCACTATCCACTTTAAATTTCGGACAGACCACCCCTTTCCCTACATTTAGGCCCTTTGGGAAAAATCTATACTGTTTCACTGATCTGAACCAAATTGTTTATACTTACCCTTTGGAACCCGATGAGTAACACTGCCCACTGTACATTTCTGACATACCACTCCATTCCCTGCATTTAGCTCAGTAATTCCTCGGGTTTGCCAGCTTCCTAACTGACCAGCCATGAGCCCTTGAGGGTGTACCAGAAGTGGTGGGCTACACACACCCTGCCTCTTTGAGGGCCTTGAGCAGAAGACAGGAGATATTATGAAAAAGAAAAGAAGGCAGACCCCTCGAAGAATGAGGGTATCAGGTAAGATGAGACAACGGCCAATTAAGGCAGGAAATTGAAAGACTCCCTAGCCCTCGGATACCCTAATACAGTCGGGGTCGGAAAAGAACAAGAGTTGACCAAGGGAGGCCGACAGGAAATCGAACTGAAAGGAGCCCGGCACCAGGAAGAAGAAGCGAAGCCAGACTCAGCTGGGGTCACGTGGTCGCCAACCCACGTCCCACAAGTTGTGAGACCCTGGGGGGGGGTTCAGTTGTGAGAATAGCTTGCTGATTCATCGCGAGGTGACATGAGAGGACTTTCCAGAGCCCGCCGTGTTATCTGCTGTCTATGCTGATGCCAGCACAGGGCCGTTGCGAAAGAGTGAGTGATTCCCGGCCAATCTAAATAGGACGGGGAACCCCGAACGTGTGTCATCATATTTCGTAATCATCTGCGATCATCTCAGGTTCGTCCAGCTTGGACCCATATTCTTTGCCGAGCAGTACGCCATAAGCTCTTCCACTAGACGCATCGAGTACAGGCCTAAGCCAGAAAATAAGGTTGAGACTTTGGAAGACATCGAAGCTAGACATCTGAATTACCTATATCAGTTTTAAAATAACACCATGTTCGTTTAGTAGTCATTTTTTCATTACCTTATCATTATCATCATAAGTGCAAATGACCTAGATGTTACGCGCATCATAACACTAATCACCGCCGCATAAAGTCCTTCTCGACTGAGATTTTTAAAATATTTAATTTTATTACAGTACCTACATTGTGTACATTATAAGTTGAAGTGTCAATTCAATACCGGTAGTAGTTTCCCTTATCATCCTCATCATAAGAGCAAATGATCTAGATGTAACGCCCATTACACCAATAATCACCACACACAATAAGTCTTCCTCGCCTGTGAATTTTGAAATATGTATTTCTATTACGGCAGTTTGTAAGTTTGACGTGTCAATTCAACAGTAGTTTTTATTATCATCCTTATCAAAAGGGCAAATGACCTAGATATTACGCCCTCATTGTCTTTGGGGGCAAATGACCTAGATTTTAAGTCCATTATATTTCTAAGGAGACTTAAGACATTATCATCATTCCACCGAGCGAAGCCGGGTACTACCGCTAGTAATTAATATAAGTCAGTGCTGCCAATATGATTCTATGCCTGCTGATAGGTCCAATTTTAAAATACATGTAACTTCTATACTAACAACTGGATTCCGTCGAAAATTGGCACAACAAGATATCATAATATTTAAGATTAGACTATTTCTGATCAGCACACGCATGACGCATGTTGCCAACATGCTTTTACGCTTGCTGATAGATCCAATGTCAAACTGCATGTAACGTCCATTGGACTTCAACCATTTTTTAATTCTGTACCTTATTAAGAGATGGAACTAAGAATATATTCAGTCACCAGGGCTGCCAACTGTAATGCTCTATTAGGCTACATTAGGCTATACCAGGTATATTTCGAAATAATTAGACATTTCGATATTACCAACTTAATTTTGTCATTATTCTAGATAGGTTCATATAATATAGATTAATCATTGGCATGAAACTTAATTTTAAGAAAAGTAGGCTCTTTAGTTAAGTCACGGAAGTTATTGTTATGAGTGGTGATTGTTTTTATTTAATTAGTTAATTACTTTTTCGTGTGGGATTTATACTTATAATTCATTAGTGTCCGGTATTTATTTATGTAGCAGTCTTAGTGTCAGTTTAAGCTTAGGTTCGTTTTCATAGGCTGGAGTGAATTAGATTAAGGTTAGCTTTCTTATTGCTTGCCAGTGGTGACGTTTTAAGGATGACTTCTCGTAGAGGTAGACCGAGGATATATCCAGATCGGGAATTGTCAAGACCTGGTCGAGGTGTACCTATTCGAAGCCATGGAAGGAAAATTACTATCGCCGCGCGGGATTTTTTTGAAAGCGAGGGTGAAAATATCCGAGCGTCAGGCGAACCATTAATAATTCCATTCAGTCGCGCGCTGGGCTCAAGTTAGACAATACGTTGCGGTTAACAATGAAAATGAAAATCCACAGCCTGCTTCCAGTCTTCGACTGGGTCAGGAATGGAATGAATGAAGCCCCCATCTAGCGGCGAGGATATGAACTGTGCCGGCTGCCGAGGCCTGACGCACTCCTCTGGGGCAATGATTAAATGAATGACAGATGAAATGAAATGTTAGTGGAGAGTGTTGCTGGAATGAAATGTTGACAGGGAAAACCGGAGTACCCGGAGAAAAACCTGTCTGCCTCCGTTTTGTCCAGCACAGATCTCACATGGAGTGACCGGGATTTGAACCACGGACCCAGAGGTGAGAGGCCAGCGTGCTGCCGCCTAAGCCACGGAGGCTTCGCGGTTAACAATAAAACATTCAATTTGACAGAGGTTGAAAAACTTATTGTCGAAGGGGTTGTGTTTCGTGTGCATTGAAACTTATTCTACAGGAAATATAAATAGCTAAATATCACTGAAACAATCACGTGTTTCGATTTGAACATTTTTGCTTTATGATAGTATTCCTAATATTGATATTGCTGTAGTTGTTTGAGTCTTCAGTCTTTTAACTGGTTTGATGCAGCCCTCCATGCCTCCCTGTCCTGAGCTAATCGTTTCATCTCTACATAGCTACCACACACTACATCCGAGGCAATCTGTTTAACATTCTCTAACCTTGGTCTACCCCTACAGTTCTTGTCCTCGACCCTTGCTTCCATAACTAAGCTTGCTATTCCTGGGTGTCTTAGTATGTGTCCTACCAACCTATTTCTTCTCTTCATTAGCGGTCGTCAGAAACATCTCTCCTCTTTCACTCGTCTAATACCTCTTCGTTTGTCACCCTATCTACCCATCTGATCATCATTCTCCTGTAACACCGCATTTCAAACGCTTCAATTCTCATCTTTTCTGCTGCACCAATAGTCCAAGTTTCACTTCCATAGAGCGCCACGCTCCAGACCTAAATCTATATTCGATGTCAACAGATTCCTTTTTGTAGAAATGGTTTCCTTGCCTGAGCCAAACTACTTTTTATATCCTCTTTGCTTCGTCCATCACTGGTTATTTTGCTTCCTAAGTAACAGAAGTCTCCTACTTCCTTTAGTTTTTTCCCCTGCCAATTTGATGTCCATAGAGGTTACTGATTTATTGCGGCTGCATTCCAATATTTTTGATTTACATTTATTAATTTTCATCATGAATTCGTTCCTCAAGACTGAATCCATGCCATTCAAAAACTCATTCAAATCCTCAGGCGTGTCGGCCAAGATAGCTATTGCTATTCATTACTATATTTTAGGCCTCTCCTCAATTTGACGGGCTATTATTTTATTTTACAGTGTACTCTCATTGCTTTTTGAAAACTCAAAAATTCAAATCAACAGATTTGGGCATCTAATAAATCACGTTTCTCACAACCTTCAAAAACTCATCCGACTAAAACTGTAATAACTAGGGTTCGGGAGTTTAAGACCTCAAGAAGTACAAAATATGCAAGCAAATATGCCCTAAAAACTATAAAATATGACATGAATTTTTGGGATAGGTAGAGTATCACCATAGCGTACATTGGAATTTTCAACATTCATTCAGTATCATATCCTTGAGATGCAGTTTTTGCTCGGTTTTCTTAAAAGAAAAGAAAGGAAAATTTATCTACTACACTATTCGGAAATCCTGTGTTTGAAACTCGACGCAGATAACACGCACTTTATTAACGACGCCTCAATTTAAACAACAATGCTGAAATTATATCCAAATATGACCTTATATCACTAAAATATGACCAAAATATGCATATTTATAGGCAACATGAAATTGCTTTAAAAGTGCTCAGGGACCCGTCATTCAAACTCATTTTTCAAATTTCGGGTAAAAATGAGTTCAGGAAAAAAATATGACTTCCTTAACATCCGAACCTCAGTAATAACGGTGCTAACGATGTTATGAGCATGGGGAAAAGAGCGGGAGGGTGGATGTACGCATGTGATGACCAGTAGCATACGTGGCAACTCTCCCTTCAGTTCAACAGTGTTCTGCAACTCGGGATAATACACCTATAGTTATGTAGAAGTCACTAAAGGTTGGCCGCGCTGGGCACATATGGATCGAGGGTAACATTAGCATTACCATACATCACAGGTGAAATCTCGCACCTCACATCTCTTTGATTCAGAGCGGAGCTGCGACTAGCCTATTTTTACTCCTCGTGCTGCTCGTGAACCGGAAATGTGTCGGCTCAAAGGAACGCGACCGTAAACCGCGGCAGGTCTACATTAAACTAGCGAGTGAGTGCCGGCCGGACCATTCTCCTGACGTTTATGGACAGGGCAATTTAACACGCTCCTGTGCTTGACAAGTGCATTTCCTGTCCGCCAGAGCTCGCGGGCGACAAATCCATAGATACACCTCATGAAAAGAAATAATTGCCAAATTCGGTGGCAGCCTTTAACCCTTTATAGGGCAAAACACTGGGGGTATGAAATATTTATTTTTATTTTGCACATTTGTAATGGGGTGGGAAATTATCCATTTTTTTAGCGTATGGCTTTTAGTGCCGGGAGTGTCCGAGGACATGTTCGGCTCGCCAGTTTTGTAGCTGCTTCGAGACGGACACCCAATGGGTGAGCTACAAGTACCGTTGGGTAGGAATGTTGGATGGGAGGGTCGAGGAGTTGGAAGGTAGCGGCTGTGGCCTATAGTTAGGGACCAACCCCAGCATTTGCCTGGAAGGAAGATGGGAAACCACAGAAGACCATCTTCAAGGTGGCCGGCGGGGGGGATTCGAACCTCCTCGCCTCCCGGATGTGAGCGACTGCCAACAGTCATGCCGCAACGACCTCGGCTAACTCACCCGGTATTATCCCACTGCCCATACCCGACAGCATATTTTCTTAAATAAGCAATGGGGTAATAATCTCCCACCTCCAAATTATCATGATACTGTGTTTATCACTCAATAATGAGGTTTATTTAACAGGATATAATATATAAAAACACCCATCACGCACTATAATTTAAAAATAACCTAACTCCCACGCCACACAAGGTCAGTGACCTGTATCATCTTAGCCGAGAACTGCACAAAAATATAAAAGCGGTTTTGGAATGTTAAAAGTTAGTATATTCGAATATAATTCAATAATTTCAAAATAGTATTTACTAAAAACACAGCAAATTAATTTCAAAAATCTTCTATTCCATGGCAAACACCCTGAGCAGGATAATTACTTCCATTCTAGCTGAAATATATCATCTCAAATTACTAAAACCATTATTAACATTGTATTTCAGTTATAGACCAACGTTTACCTATCTCTTATCTTCAAAAAAAAAACACATTTTCTGTAAAACAATGCATTTCTTTCACTCAACACAACCGAACTGACGAGCACGTGCACTGTGGAGACCACTGGAATTTATGCTTCCCACCTTTGGTTTCTGATGACAATATAGATCACATTAATAGGTTTTCAATATTTCTCTGCATCTAGCCTGTGGATGCATGTGGAACAGCTTAAAATAAAAGGGGTGGGAAGATTCTCTCCCTAACAGCGTTCTATAAATACATGGTGGGAAGATATTATCCCAAGGACCTATAAAGGGTTAAGGAAACCGGGACGTGTGAATCTATAGAAAGATGCAACTTTCAATGTTTCGTTACATATCTCAGAAACTACAATAAATATTTCCTTGAATATTCTTTAGGTATATTCAGAGTACATTCCTCATGATTGGGGTAGAATTTGAAGCTTCTATTATGAATATTTTTGTCAGAGAGAGCATTACAAAAGCAATCTTAAAAAAATATATTGTTAAAAATTCCCTTAACTCATGTCCCGTTTTCTGAGCAAGTACTCAAACCAGACCCAACAAACGTTGCACGCATAATATTTAAACCATTTTTGAGCTACTGAAGTAAAAGTACTATTGTTTACAGGAGTTCAGTTTTTATTTTGTACATCCTAGTTGAAAACTGAGATCTTCTGTACAATTGTCAGTGCTTTTCAAGATGGGCTCCTTGAACTAATCAAGATACCTGAATAAATTTACTTCCACTAGTAAATCTATACAGTGTCTTAGAGACTAGCAAGTTTCAAACACATTGAGCAGATAGTTTGAGAAAAATATGAGTTACGGAAAACACAACAAGCAGTTCCGTGAAGAACTATACAGCCTATTTTCATATATCCTACTTATGTTAATTGCCTCCAACAACATACACAATTTCAGTTTGATTGCTGTAATAGATTCGTAGATATTGAGAACCAACTAAATATTGCGGATGTCACCATGTTGAATTCTTATATATGTAGGTCTTAGAGTTATATACTGTTACATGAAGAGTATTGTGTACGTGTAGTATTCAAACTTCAATCGCATGATTAGGACACAAGAAGTAACAACGAGATTTTAAAATTTCGCACAGCTGCCATCTTGTGGTTATGGAAACAATGGAAAAAAAATAGATGCCAGTGGATTAACATTTGTATAAGGATTTACTGTAACAAGTTTCACAGGACTCGGATGGTTAAATTGCGAGAAACGTCCATGTGGATATTTATACTTCGCGTCGCCGCCATGTTGAATTTGTGATCACCAGGTTATTCAAATAGGTGAACTTATGTTCATAACCGCTATGAACATAAAAAATCAGTTTGATTGCTATAATAGATTCGTAGTTATTCAGAGCCGTCTAAATATTTCGGATGGTCGCCATGTTGGATTTTTATATGTATAGGCCATAGAGTCATGTACCATTAAAGGAAAATTATTGCGTAGGTTCATTATTCAAACTTTCACTTCGACCGCATGATTACGACTTAAGAAATAAAAACTTAAATTTTAAAATTCGCACAGCTGCCATCTTAAGGTTATGTAAACAATTTAACTAAATTAGATACTAGTGCATTACAATGTGTGTAAACATTTCCTGCACCAGATTTCATTGCGTTTGGATCATTAAATCGCGAGGAAGGTCTATTTAAAATTTTCAACTTCACTTGGCCGCCATATTAGTTTTGTAGTTAAAAACGGTTTTTGAAAGTCTTATAGATGAACTTCAACTTCCAGTAGTGCCCTTCATCTCCGTACAAAATTTCAGGGTGATACCACTAATAGTTTCAGAGATATAGAATGCCGGTGAAATATTTCGCCCCGCCGCCATTTTGAGGTTATGTAAACAATTGAACGAAGTTAGATGTAGGTGCGTTACAATGAGTATAAACATACTGTACAAGTTTTATTGCTGTTGGGTGGTTAAATCGCGAGAAACTTCTATTTAAAAGTCACAACTTCGCTTGGCCACCATGTTGGTTTTGTAGTTACCAGGTTATCAAATGTCACATAGGTGAACTTCTAGTATTTCCCCTTATCACCGTAAAACATTCCAGGGTGATATCGGTAATAGTTTCGGAGATATTGAATGCTGGTGAAATATTTCGCACAGCCGCCATGTTGGATTGGTGAGACGTAACAAAATTTGAAGGGCACGGTCGGGGTCGTCCGAAATGGTGCTATGAACTTACCGAGTTTCATTGAAATCGCTCCAGCCATTTAGAAGTTATTAGGGGGGGGGCACACGGACAAAAGGTGATCTCATAAGCCTATTTTTTCATAAATGAAAATAGGCTAATGCATCAAATATCACTTCAGCACAATAATTGATACACCAAATTCTTCAGGAAAGATGTGATATTATTTTAAGCTAAAAAGAAAATTTGACATTTTTGAGCCTACCACACATCACTCTTGGGCATACGAATTGTGCATATCAGCTGGCATCATTATACCATTGTATTTTCTGGGTTTCTGGTAAAGGTACAGCTATGATTCTTGTAAGGTGTAACAAGCTGACTATTCTGAGCTGAGTATGGCCATGAACGAGCCTATAATGGCAATAATAAAGACACGAGTATGTTTATAAAACGAGTGAAGCGCGTTTTATAATTTCTACAGGTCCTTTCATATAACGTAAGAACGGCAAGCGGCAGTTTTGTTATTCGCTGCTGCGGTGGTCTTGGCCGAGCTTGTGGCGCGCCACGGCCCCCTGTTGTACTATTGTAAGCGCGCGCTTAGTACATAGGAGGGCTGTTTTTTTTTCAAGCTCCGATGGACTGTATAAAAATAACATACGAAACTGATTTTACTACTAAATGTTTGCTTGTTTTATTCGTATGTTTCAACATAATCGCCAAAGCGATTGCAACATTTGTCGTATCGTTACACCAGCTTTCCAATGCCCTCGGCAAAATATTCTGCCGCCACTGAGGTGGCTACGTCTGGACAGTCTCCTGAAGTTCTTCCTTTTTGGCGTTGCCGCACAACCATACCTTCAATTCTCGAAAAAGGTAAATATCATTCACCACCGCACTGTGCAAACTTTTACAAAGAATTCAAGTGTGAAGTTTTGGACCATCTGCCGTTTAGTCCAAACCAGTAACCTGGCGAGCACAAATCCAACATGGCGGCGACGCGAAGTATAAATATTTAAATGGACGTTTCTCGCAATTTAACCACCCGAGTGCAGTGAAACTTTGCACGTTAGATGCTTATACAAATATTAACCCTCTGGCATCTTATTTATTTCAATTATTTTCATAACCACAAGTTGTCAGCTGTGCGAAATTTTAAAATCTCGTTTTTACCTCTTGTGTTCTAATCATGCGATTGAAGTTTGAATATCACACGTACACAATAATTTTCATGTAATAGTACATAAAGAAAAACCCAACCTGCGAACCATCTGAAAAATGTAGACGGTTCTCAATATCTACGAGTCTATCAGAACCTTCAAACTGAAATTTTGTATGTTGATAGAGGCAATTAACATGAGTAGGATATATGAAAATAGGCTGTATAGTTCTTCACGGAACTACTTGTTTTCTTTTCTTCTTTTCTTTGAAAAACTGAATAAGGCCGAAACTGGTATTTAATTAAGAAATATTAATTTAAACATTTTATTGACTGTTAGGTGTGTGGGTATTTCTTTAATGGGGGAAAAAATGTAAACGTAGTATGTAAATTTAAGAAAATGTGGAACACCTCAACTTTAGCTGGACCCCTGGGTGATCTTAGTGCCAGTTTAAGAATATTTTGAACATTAAAGGGTTGAGATGGAGGTGCACCAAAAATAGCAATCCCATCAATATCCTTGCCCGCCAGCTCGTCTGTCTAATAGCGTTTATACCGAAGAGCGAGACAAAAAAGCGAAGCTCCCATCGACCCGAGTCCGTGTTGATTGGCTCCGCAAGTGATTACCAATGTTTGTTAAGACTTCCATCGCGGAAGTAAAACAAGAAGGAAGGCGGGCAAGAACCCACTCTCCACGGGGTCTTAAAAGGTCTCGAGCGCAGCTGTGTTGGAAATAGTATTTACTGCTAGATTCCAGCAGCTCACATTGGATCCTGAGCTTTGAAACTTGCTCCATTGGGACATTGGACACGCAAAATGTTATAACGTCATTAGTCGCACTGGGTCTATCGTATCTTATTCTGATGATCAGTGAACCTTCACTAATTCGGTGGCGTAGTTGGTAGCATGCTGAGCTTCTATGACGAAGTCGGATTTTTTAAGAGCGTTAAACGTCTCTCAGTATGCCTTCCTTCGGAGGGGAAGTAAAGCCGGCGCGGCGGTCCCATGTCATAGATTTACGGCATTTAAAAGAACCTTCCACTAACTACACTTGTGGAAGCTAAAATGTGTTGGTTGGTTCTTAAGTTTAGGGGCTGCGACAACGCGGTCATGTAGCCCCGTGTACTTTGGGTGTGTGTAGAATCTGTCTGATAACCGGTGTTAATTGTGATGACTGGATTAGTGCGTGTATCTGCTTTAATTGAAGTAAGGACTGCAGACGATGAATTTTCAAGTAGTTCCTACTTTTGCCGCCAAACGCCACCGTCAAAGACTAGTTCAGAACTTAGCTACCAGACGTCACCGCAGTCGGCTCTTGGCAACGAACGTAGGCAACTAAGAGCGTTGTTTACATTCTTAACCTATACAATTTAGCTTCACACAGGTGTAATTAGTGGAAGGTTCTTTAACATTCCATAAATCTATGACATGGGACCACCGGCTTTACTTCCCCTCCGAAGGAAGGCATACTGAGGGATTTTAACGCACTTAAAAAATCCGACGACTTCGGCCGGGTTTGAACCCGCGATCTTCGGCATAGAAGCTCAGCATGTTACCGACTACGCCACCGAAGCCGCTACTAAAAAAAAAATGTGTATGTTAGTTTGATAACGCTATATTAGTTTCAATGTTCGCCACCAGGTGCTGACTGATGTCATTTAGTAGCCACGTCCGCAGCTAGGTGTCGTGGACGGTAGCATTTGGTAGCTAAAGTAGGAACTACTTTAAAAAATTGATGGTCTGCAGTCCTTAGCTGAATTACAGATAACACACACTAATACAGCCATCACAATTAACACCGGTTATCAGACAGATTCTACACACACCCAAGTACACTGGGCAGCCCTAAACTGAGGCACCAACCAAAGCCTTTGAATATGTATCGTGACTAATTTAATACAGCATGTACACAATTATTATGCTGTTGATCTAGTCCTGCTTTAAAAAATCCCCTACATTTTATTTAAGCGAAAATTGCCCTACAGAGCGATTAAACTTGATAACATGACGTCATTTGGAGGTGTGTCTCCTCCGCTCTTCCCAAAATCTCTTTATTCTCGTAGAATGTTCCCTCTTCCTCTCATCCGTCCACTTTTTTCCAGGTTGTCGTAATGATCTTCGTTCAAACATAACATTCGCGATTGTCGTCTGGCACTCAGTTCGGTCTTCGAAATTTTGTATACTGATAACTTGTTAGTCATTCTGTGCCTCATTTACTCCGTGTTATGATTCCAAGAAGTTTCTTGGGCAATCTGGAGGTGGCCATCCTGTGGATGTGAGTGTAAAATTTGGCTCTGCGTTTTCTAATTTCGTCTGTTATCGTAATGGTGTTTTGATAGGGTTCAGTACATTGTATATTATATTCCTGATTATAGCTTCAGATAACTATGCATCATGGTGGCGACAGACTTTTCCTGACAAATTTCCTCGATTGTTCCCTGGTATTAATTTATGATGATGATGATGATAATTGTTGTTTTAAGGGGCCCAACATCTAGGTTATCGGCCCCTAATGGTTTGTGTGAAAGATGAGATGAGAATGAAAACTATAACTAATACTAACTACAGCCTTACATACTAGAATAAGAAATGGTAAACAAATAAAGGATTAGGGGAATGAAGGACAGGAAGAAAACAAATGCCCTCAACACTCGAAGAATGAGGATTGAGGGACTTGAGGGAAGGAGAGCCATGAAAGGCAGATAGGAAAGGGAAAGAGGAGAGGGCCCGCCTCAAAGTCAGAGGGAAAAGGGGACAAAACGGACCCAGCTCAGGAATCCCTCGGGGTCGCCAACTCCCAAACTCACCAGCCGTGTGCCCCTGAGGGTGTAGCACTATCCAGGGTGCACCAGAATTGGTGGGGCTACACACACCCTGCCTCCTTAAGGGCCTTGAGCAGAAGGCAGGAGATAACAGGAAAAGAAAAAGAAGGCTGACCCCTCGAAGAATGAGGTTATTCGAAATGATGAGACAAGGGCAAATTAAGGCGGGAAAGTGAAAGACTCCCTAGGCCTCGGATATCCTAATACCGTCGGGGCCGGAAGAGAACAAGAGTTGACCAAGTGAGGTCGATAGGAAAGAAGACTGAGCGGAGCCCGGCACAAGTAAGTGGAAGCAATGCCGAACTCAGCTGGGATCCCGTGGTCGCCAACCCACGTCCCAATAGATGCGAGCCCCTGGGGAAGGTATTAATTGGCATATACTCGTGCGTATATGGTACCTCCCCTCTTGCCTAACTATTTATTTACTCAGCGAGGGGAATCGCGCTACGTTTTTCGCCGCGCCAGATTACGGCTGCACAATAATTCTCATTCGCTCGATGCAAACTTTGTTGTATTTTAGATTTATTAATTCTTTTAGCGGCTTCGGTGGCGTAGTTGGTAGCATGCTGAACTGCTATGCCCAAGATAGCGGGTTCAAACCCGGCCGAAGTCGTCGGATTTTTTAAGAGCGTTAAAATCCTTCAGTATGCCTTCCTTCGGAGGGGAAGTAAAGCCGGCGGTCCCATGTCATAGATTTATGACATGTAAAAGATCCTTTCACAGACTAAACTTGTGTAAAGCAAAATTTGTTAGGTTAGATTTCGTCAGAACGCTCTATCAAAGTTCCAATGTTCACCACAAGGTATCATTGATATCTGGTGGCGAAAGTTGAACTACTTGAAATTGAACGGAACTTGTAGCTCACCCTTCAGGGTATCCGCTGGAAGCAGCTACAGACTCAGGCGAGCCGAACATGTCCTCCGACACTCCCGGCACTAAAAGCGATACGATAAATAAATAATAAAATTAATTCTTTTTAAAGTTTCTTCAAATTCCCATGGTTTCTTTCTACACCTTTGTGTGATAATGTGATCACCGTGCGGGAACATTGTAAATAATGGAGGGCAAGTACTGTTCCATTCCGCTGTGTTTAAATCACTTCATTGCAACTCCACATTTACACTTGGACGTCGAATGAAGGACAACACAGTATCTTCTATTGTGGGAAAGATGACTATGTCAACACGGTACTGGATGTGTTAAGATTTCTTGTTGCAAACAAGTGTTCAACCTTTTGCCAGATACTCACCACATCTGTTTCTTGTTAATATAATGGTCCGAATTGCCTGTTGCACGGTAGTTTCTGCTGGGAATTGTGTCTCTGCAATCTTTGGACTCCGTAACTTCCAAACATTGACTGTACACTAATGCGGGGTTTTACAGATGGGTAGTAGAACAGACATATCTTCGTATGTTAAGCGCACTGCCAATCGGTTTTAGGCGTTCGAGCTGGTGTACTTCCCTCGTAATCAGTGTCCCATTAAGCATAATTATTGAGTTGTGGTACTAAGCCTCCGTGGCTTAGGCGGCAGCACGCCGGCCTCTCACCGCTGGGTCCGTGGTTCAAATCCCGGACACTCCATGTGAGATCTGTGCTGGACAAAACTGAGGCAGACAGGTTTTTCTCCGGGTACTCCGGTTTTCCCTGTCAAAATTTCATTCCAGCAACACTCTCCACTATCATTTCATTTCATCTGTCATTCATTTAATCATTGCCCCAGAGGAGTGCGTCAGGCACAGTCCATATCCTCGCCGCTAGATGGGGGCTTCATTCATTCCATTCCTAACCCGGTCGAAGACTGGAAGCAGGCTGTGGATTTTCATTGAGTTGTGGTACTCTTTCGCTAGGCTATACAGCATGTTTTACTCACTGAGCAGCAAACTGTTCATTTTAAAACTGTCACAGCACTTATTGGAACAGTTTAGATACAAAGAGCTGCATTTTATGGGCATAGTGTGACATAATAGTCAAATATAAATTTAGACTTGTGGCAGTCTTCGAACCGGAAAATGACACTATTCCAAGTAATATATAACTCAAAATCTACAATTTTTGACTTGTGGCAGTCTTGTTGCAGGGGTGCGATGTGCATGTATAGTACTGTACAATATTTTCCCGGGCGCCCAGAATGTTCTTCGCAGTGGGTACGTGCATCTGCGAGAGTTGAGTCATAAGTTTAGTTGCCAGCACTGTGTCCTTGAAAGGGGGACTCCCCCGTGTGGGCCGTCAGTGTGTATTGCCTTAAGAGAGCGTTCAGATAGATTATTATTGGAAGAGTGCAACAGTATGCAGGCGGTAATGTTTACTACTGAAGGGATTTTTTTTTTTTTTTTTTTTTGTGGAATACGTTTTTCGCGAAGGCGATCGGTTTACAGAAAATTTAAAATTAAGATTTCAGGCGCGGTTTCCCAATTCAAAGTGTCCAAACCGTGATACCGTTCGGGATTTGGTAAGTAAATTTCGTGTGACTGGCTCAGTTCACGATGTACCGGGAACAGGCAGGCCTACGCTTTTAACAGACGGAAAACTTGATGAAATCTCCGATATAATGTTGCGTAGTCCAAGTAAATCAACACGAAAATTAGCTCAACAAACGGGATTCCCTAAGTCGATGTGTTGATGTCTGTCTTCGATCACAAGGACAACAATTCCAGCATCTGTTATGAATGGCTGTGGTGAGTACGAAGTATACTGTTTAAACTCTGCGAGCAGCCAGAATAGGATTGACAGTTCTCTTATCGCCATGTGGTCTGAGAACGAGGTTGCCAAACTGTACAAGCCAGAGATACAGCTGACCAGGCACTGAAGCACGTGGGCTGTAATATTGCAACGCAGAGTATTATGACATGAACTATGCGAACATGCATTGGTCAATAGGCAGAGGGGTGATGACTGACGTGGAATTTCCGGCGAAATGTCAATAATTTCAGGCAGCTCACAGAGTATATATATGTTATGATGCAAGCAGCAGCCGTGCTGCCAACGTAACTACTGTAGCGGGCGGGCATCCCCTCGATTTTCCTTAATTCCATTCGGTCCTCCAAGGGTCCCAAAAATGAGTTCCTCAAATCCACTCAGGCTTTGGCAGCGGGTCGGCAAAGGGGTTATCCCCAATGACGTAAACAAATGTCATAACTCATAACCCTCCTGCTCGCATACCAAGGGCTGGGTCAAACTCCTTCTGCAGCGCATGAGCGAATTCTTGAATGCAGCTGATGCATAAAATTTGTAGAAAAAAATTGACTTCAGAGCGCTTGACCGATGGCGTCGTAGTGTTTGCAAGACATTGTTGTGCCATTGGTCAACCGCTCTGATGTCAAGTCCGCTCATTCGTTAAATCAGGTATAAAGTGTTCGTCACATTATAACTTATATGGCAGAAAATACAAGTGATTTAAAATTAATCATAATATTCTTTTAAATATGTCTGCCAAGTTTTATATTTTTTCCACAAATTTTATGCATTGTTTTTAACATGTGCATAATTAAATGTTCGTATGTTTTCAACCCAGTCAGACATTATAAAATTAAATTTAGATAATAATAGGTGTAGACTATAATTTGTACCTACAAAATACTTTCGATATCAGCTGCGGATGCTGAAAATACTGTTTTCCAACCTAGAACGGAAAAATCAGCTCATTCAAAAATTCGCTCATGCGCTGCAGAAGGTGTTTGACCCGACCCTTGCACAGTGGGTAAAATCGAAATATAGGAGGACAAAATTATTTATTTTCATTATTAAAAGATCAAAATGTATTACTGCTACAGCATTCTCATATAATTGCCGCTCGATATTCTGGGATATAAACGCATCTTAGTGTAAATCTGTCACCACTGTTCGAGCAGTGAATTGGAGGGTGAAGGTAAGTGGCTGTGGTTTGGTTGTCTTTGTGGTTAGTGTGATGCTTTAAGATGCAGCTGAAGGTATGATCTTTGTAACGTGTTTCAGTAATAAATAGGCGTAATTTTAGCTATATTTTCATTATATAATATTTAACTATTATTTTTAAAATTATATATTCACTTAGATTTTTAGTATGTCGCGTCACTCTGTGTCACTTTCCACTTAATGTTAAAATGTAGATAAAGTCTTGTAGTTTACGCCTGTTATAAGATTTTTTGCATCTTTTTGCAACTTGCTGAGTTATTTTACGGTTTAGAAGATGCCACGCAACCAGTTCTCACACGTTTACAACTGTTTGAAGCACTGGGTCTGACGATTATGTCAAAAGTGGAACTTGGTGACTTTGTTAAAAGTAAATTAGGGGTAGAAAATTGTTCTGAAGCGATAACTGAATGCTCTATCCAACTTCCTAGTCATAGACAATTTCTTGCATGTGTCGACGTAGCTTAAAAAAGGTCTTAACTGATTTTTATTATGAAGTAAACAAATTATATACGCTGCTTTCACTCTAAATTCATAATTAAAACGTAAAAATAATTGTGTCCCCCTAGATTTCGATTTTCACCCACTGTGCCTTGGTATGCGAGCAGAAGGGTTATGACATTTGTTTACGTCATTGGGGATACTTTGCCGACCCCTTGTCAAAGCCTGAGCGGAGTTGAGGAACTCATTTTCGGGTCTCTTGGAGGACCGAGTGGAATTAAGGAAAATCGAGGGGAATTTATGTTCGACCACTGTAGCTAGCTCTTGCAGACGCATGCAGGCGTTGCGGAGAACATTCCCGGACTCACTGTAGAAAACATTATATAATATGCTAAACTGTATGTTTCAGAAAAAAAAACTCAAGCTCCTAAACCAGAGGGAGTTAGAAGGTGTGGTTTGTACCAAAATCTTACAAATCGTCTCAATAGTACAGGAAAAATATTGCTTTTCTTGAAAAGTTTTGTTTTTAACGTGCTTTTAAATAAATAAACAAGACGATAGCCCCTTGCAAAACTGTGCCGCGGCCTGCCCGCATTACACTAGAGCTAGGCGAGTAGTCAGTACACATGGGGTGCACACAACCTATTATGCGCGTGTTCTAGCACGGGTTCACTAGTTTCTATAATTCGGACTAGGCCTCGCCCCCATTAGTCCGAATTAGTGAGAGCTTAGTGTATTTACACAGGAAAGATAACAGAAAGAAGCTCAACACGAGTACGTGAAAGAAATTCTGGTAGCCAAAGCAAATCCCACTCTGAAGAACACGAGAGGATGGCCCAGTTCCGCTGCTGACTTGTAATGAGACCAAGCCCCAGCGAACAATAGAATAACGGTGGGCGCGCCGAGCCGGGGACCGTCTTCACAACAAGCTCCGCGAATTGCTTCACAGTGCTCTGTGTAGTTCATGGCACACCTTGGTCATCAGCTACACTCTGTCTTGTCACTCTAGTGTACGTCTTCAAATATGGCACTAAATTCCCATTACACTTTGAGGGCTTGTAGTGGGGACATGGCGGGTTTACTGTTATCCGAGCTTCTATAAATATGTTCATTGCAAATGAAAATCCACAGCCTGCTTCCAGTCGACCGGGTCAGGGAATGGAATGAATGAAGCCCCCATCTAGCTGCGAGGATATGAACTGTGCCGACTGCCGAAGCCTGCCACACTCCTCTTGAGGCAATGATTAAATGAATGACATGGTGATGATAATTGTTGTTTTAAGGGGCCTAACATCCAGGTTATCGGCCCCTAATTATCTGGGTGATAGCGAAAACTCAGTAAAAGGCCCGGCCACCTGCATTGAAAGACTTACTAAAAAGCAATTTAGATTGTCAATCTTTACAAAATGCAATTGAGGTTGAAAACAATCGCGAGATGTAATTTAGATCGAAAAAACTTACAAAATGCAACGTAGATTAAAAATGCCTTAAAAATCGCTAAAAGGGAATTTAGATACACGGGGAACCAAGTAACAAAAACAGTGCGGGAATCTTAAATAGAAAAGGAAATATAGGGAAAAGAGGAGAGGAGAGGGGAGCGAGGAGAGGGTCCGCCCCCAAAGGTAAGGGACAAAAGGGGAAAACGGACCCAGCTCAGGAATCCCTCGGGGTCGCCAACTCCCGAACTCACCAGCCGTGAGCCCCTGAGGGTGTAGCACTTTCTAGTGTGCACCAGAAGTGGTGGGGCTACATACACCCTACCTCATTGAGGGCCTTGAGCAGAAGGCAGGAGATAACAGGGTAAGAAAAAGAAGGTTGACCCCTCCTGGAAGGAAGGGATCAGGAAAGATGAGACAAGGGCCAATTAAGGCGGGAAAAGAAGAGACTCCCTAGGCCTCGGATACCCTAATACCGTCGGGGTCGGAAAAGAACAAGAGTTGACCAAGGGAGGTCGACAGGAAAGAAGACAGAGAGGAGCCCGGCATAAGTAAGTGGAAGCAATGCCGGACTCAGCTGGGGTCCGGTGGTCGCCAACCCACGTCCCACTAGATGTGATCCCCTGGGAGAAAATGAATGACAGATGAAATGAAATGATAGTGGAGAGTGTTGCTAGAATGAAATATTGACAGAGAAAACCGGAGTACCCGGAGAAAAACCTGTCCAACACAGGTCCCACATGGAGTGACCGGGATTTGAACCACGGACCCAGTGATGAGAGGCCGGCGTGCTGCCGCCTAAGCCACGGAGGCTCTAAATATATTTATTTATTTATTTAAACCAATTGTCGATATTAATGAAATCAGAGGGCAATTCATCACTGTTGCGGGTAATAATTCTGTTTGAATATTCTGTTCAAAGCACAATGGGTTGTGTGCGCCCTATGTGTACAGACTACCCTCCCGGCTCTAGTGCTATGCGGGTTGTACGCGATACAATTCTGCCAGGGGCTATCGTCTTGTTATTCGTTTAAGAGCACTTTATGAACAAACACATATTTTTCAGTTTATTTTTCAAGAAATGCAACATATTTACTGTTGGCAACTCTGGCACTGTACATACTCTAATGACAGTTGGTCCCCCTGCTGGAGGGTTGTTGACCCATTAAGAGGAAGGGTCGTTTTGTTACCTGCGTCAAGCAGGACTCACTTGCAAGCAGGTAGCAGTGGCTACCGGACATGGTGTCATCACACGCATGTAATATCTACTGTACTTGTTCAGTGTTTAATCATGTACATACAATGTAAAATATATTTCTTTATACAGTCCACCACATCGTATTCTATGTATTCGACATAAGTTTTGGTCCTCCGGGCATGATTAGATGGCAAGGAAAACAGTGAAAATTGAACTCTGTGATCCCAAGACAGCATGGCTTCGCACGAATGGCGTGGGTTGTTGGCGGCATGGCGACTACTGGACAACAGAATTCATCATCCTGGTAAGTCACCGATCATCCTTAATTATTCCTTGTGACTCATATGCATTCCTTTGTTTCTCCATTCAAAACTGTTCGTTTGTACTTGCAATGTATTGGTATTGCTAGTGATCACACATGATTTCGCCCGTAAAACTGTATGTTATTTGTACGCAGTTTTCCCGCAACTCTTTGAAACAAAACCAGGAGTTCATCTTTGTATTATGTAAATATGTTAGGTATTTGTCTTTTCGTTTTGTCATTCTTTTACGTATAGGCATTTGGTCTATTGTGATTTTATATCATTCAGCAGTTTATTGGGAATTGCTAGTGAAAAATGGAACAAAAGATAAAATCACTGTGTAGCAAAAGGGGTAGGTTAAAGGCTAGCTTATCTCGCATACAAGGCTTCGTAGAGAAATTAGATTCTCAATCTAAGGACGTAGATCAGTTGGAAGATCGACGGGCTCACTTATCAAAAATCTGGGAAGAATATGAAACAGTTCAATCACAAATAGAGGATTTGAAAGAGGATGAATCATTTCAAGCAGAACAAGAATCTTATCGCTCCGACTTTGAGGAGCAATACTTCAAAACATCTGGTCTTATAAGATCCATAAACAGTGCAATTTCCAAGTCAGCAACTTCGCTAAGTGATTCTATTGGTGAATCAACTTCCAGTTCGCAAACACGTTCAGTTAAACTGCCTCAAATAAGTTTACCTACATTCGCAGGTGATTATTTAGAATGGCCCAATTTTGCCGATACTTTTAAGAATCTCATTCATGAAGATGCAAATTTGTCAAAAATACAGAAATTTCATTACCTAAAATCAGTGGTATCAGGCAGGGCGGCAGACGTGTTACAGTCTCTAGAAATATCTGCAGCGAATTACGACATAGCGTGGAACCTGTTAAATGAAAGGTTCAATAACCGGCGAGCAATTGTTTCCTCCCACATTAATTCGGTCCTTCAGATTAACAAAATAGAAGTAGAATCTTCCAAGGCATTAAGAGACTTGTATGACGGCTTCAGAAGGCACATACAGTCGCTATCAGCGCTTGGTCTGTCTTGTGAAGAACAATTAGATGCCATTTTGATACATTTAATAACAAGCAGATTTGACGCTGAAACATTAAAAAAATGGGAGACCTCGTTACCAACCTTTGATCTTCCATCGTATCAGACACTGGACAAATTTCTACTCGAAACATGTAATGCATTGGAATCGATCGAAACTAAGAATTGTGATCGCTCAAAACAGCTGAAGCAGGTAGGCGTTTCATCTAAACCGAATGCGTCTGGTTTCAAACCGAGGCCATTCACGAACCCAGGAAAAAATTGTTTCCTTTCACATAAAAATCAGAAATGCCCGCTTTGCACGGAAGAACATCCCATATTTAGATGCAGAACATTCACTTCTATGGGTGTTTATGACAGATGGCGGGAGATCAAGAAGCATAAGCTCTGTGTTAATTGCCTGTCTGGAAATCACTTCGCTAACGAGTGCACTCGTTCATGTTGTAAGCTGTGCAAGGATAAACACAACACCTTGCTTCATAGGGACCAAGGGTCACCGAACCACAATAATAGTCAAACTTCAAACAAGAGTATTGTGTCCAATAATACTTCATTGTCTCCCCTTAATGAGCAACATAGTAGTAATGCTGTTTCACTGCACAATCACAACAATGATGTTTCCTCTCATGTATTGTTGTCGACAGCAGTAGTGAATGTCAACAATTCAGAGGGAAAAACCCGTCATGCTCGGGTTGTGTTAGACAGCGGCTCGCAACTCAACTTCATAACCAGGGAATTAGCTCATCAATTACGATTGTTAAAGACAATGACTAATATTCCGATACATGGGTTGCATAACACTACCATCAAGGTGGGGTCGGTGGTAAGAACAAAGATTTCTTCGCGGTTCGGTTCCTTTGAACGAATCATGACATTTCACGTAATACCTTCAATTACTGGTCAGTGCTTACCCACTAAAAATATCAACATCACAGATTGGAGTATTCCAGAGTTTATATTAGAAAACCTTGCGGATCCTCAATTTAATGTGTCATCATCCATAGACATTCTCATTGGAGCAGAATTCTTTTACGATCTTATCGGCGCAGAACAATTTCAGCTCGACAGTTTCTCAAACAAACTACCGTTGTTTCGCAACACGGCTCTTGGCTGGGTAGCAGCAGGTAGTGTTGGTTTGTCTGAAAGGCACGCAGATAACAGTTCTTCCTGCCTCTTTGTGTCAGGTAAGATATTCAATGAGCCGGGGAAAGCACTGCTTGGCCAAGGACATTCTGAGCAAGAGATTAGTGAGAGGCTATTTACTGACGGTCACAGAAGGAATCCACAGGGTAGGTTCATAGTCCCACTACTCCTTAAAGAGGACCCGAGTCAGCTAGGTAGCAATGTTAATGAGGCAATTAGACGGTTTCACAGCCTAGAGAAGCGTTTTGAAAGGCAGCCCCAAGTCAAGTCGGAGTACGTACAGTTTATGAGAGAGTACACTGACCTGGATCATATGGAGGAAATTCCCAGTAATGAGATAAACAAACCATTACAGTACTACCTTCCGCATCATTGTGTATTTAAGGGTAATTCATTGACAACGCGCACTCGCGTGGTATTTGATGGCAGCTCGAAGGGCGATTCTGTATTATCCCTCAATGATTTGTTATTAGTAGGACCGATCGTTCAAGATGATTTATTTTCAATATTGGCTAGATTTCGCATGCATCGCTATGTATTGACCGCTGACATAGAAAAAATGTATCGGCAGGTCCTCATAGAACCTGCACATACTGACCTTCAGCGTATCGTGTGGAGGGAGTCCCCTAAGGACGAGCTTAAACATTATCGTCTCAAAACAGTCACATATGGCACGTCATGTGCACCCTTCCTGGCCACAAGATGCCTCTCTCAATTGGCAAATGACACTAAGGAGGAATTTCCTGAAGCTTCGAATGTAATACGGCGGGATTTTTATGTTGACGATTTAATGACAGGTTGTGAATCAACTGACGGCTTAAGAACCACTCACAAGTGTGTTTCAGATATTTTATCCAGTACGGGTTTTACCTTAAGAAAATGGTGTTCGAATGAGCCCAATGTACTATCGAGCATTTCTAACCACGAAACAGATCCCAAGTACATTATTAAGGTAGATGAGGGTGAAGACTTGAAGTTGTTGGGGCTATCTTGGAAACCCATCACAGACACTTTTCAGTTTGAGTTGAGAAGTGATTTCAGTTCGACACAGATAAACAAAAGAATAATTCTATCAGACCTGGCTAAAATATTTGACCCCTTAGGGCTTTTGGCCCCAGTATTGATTAAGGGTAAGATTTTCGTCCAGCAACTGTGGCAAATGAACTTAAATTGAGACGACGTTCTCACAATAGAACTTCAAATTAAATGGATTCGTTATATGCAGGATATTGCTAAATTGAAGGAGTTCAAAGTGCCTCGTCATGTTAGGGCAGTAGAATTTGTGGAGTATGAAATTCATGGATTTTGTGACGCGTCTCAGATTGCTTACGGCGCTTGTGTTTATGTAAGATCTCAGACAGGAGATGGTAAAATAACAGTTCACTTATTGTGTTCCTAGTCTCGCGTTGCGTCATTAGGCTCAGTAACTTTACCAAGATTAGAACTATGCAGTGCTGTATTACTTGCTCAGTTGGTCGAAAGAGTCATGAGATCCATAAACGTAACTAAAGACAAGTGTTTTTGTTGGACTGACTCCACAATAGCATTAGCATGGATTTCGGGCCATCCACACCAGTGGAAAACATACGTCGCTAATCGAGTGTCGCAGATTCAACAGTTGACAAATATTGATTGTTGGCAGCACGTCTCTACTCATCATAACCCAGCAGATATGATCTCGAGAGGAGTTACCGCGGAGAAGCTGTTAAATTCATCATTTTGGTTATCGGGACCATCTTGGCTTTCAGATAATAAAGACGAATGGCCTTCACAGCAGAGGCATAGCTCTCAAGAATTACCTGAAGTTAGGAAAACTAAAATCGTTCTAGTGTCATCTACAGAATCCCTTGGATCGAATCTGATTAACAGATACTCTTCCTGGAGCAAGCTGATTAGAATAACAGCTCTCGTGCTCAGATTTATCAAAAATCTTAAAACTAAAACAGACAGACAAACAGGTGCTCTTAATCCTGTAGAACTAGAGCAGGCTAAGTATTTATGGTGTAAAATTGCGCAAGGTTCTGAATTTTCACAAGACATAAAGGCTCTCAAACAAAATTTGCCACTACCCAAGGGAAGCAAATTACATGGATTAGCACCGTATTTGGATGAGCAGGGTCTGTTACGGGTAGGAGGCCGTCTGCAAAATACTAAACTATCGGTCAACAGAAGACATCCTATTTTATTACCTGGCAATCATCGCATTACAATAATGTTATTTGATCATTTTCATTTTGTTTTTCTTCATGCTGGAGCTCAGACTTTATTGACAATGATGCGACAGCAATACTGGCCTCTATGTGGGAGGAACGGTGCTCGAAAAGCAGTGTATCGATGTAAGACGTGTTTTCAATTCTCGTCTCGGCCGTATCAACCGATAATGGGATCGCTACCTGAAAGGAGAGTAGTTCCCAGTCGACCATTTGCATCTTCAGGAATAGATTTCTGTGGCCCAGTATATTTACGGCCTTCCTCCAGGAAGGGCGCTCGGATTAAGGCATATATAGCTATGTTTGTTTGTTTTGCCACAAAGGCTGTACATATTGAACTTGTAAGCGATCTGTCTACAGCTGCTTTTTTAGCATCACTGAAAAGATTCATGGCTAGACGAGGAACTTGCACCCACATATTCACTGACAACGCAACTAATTTCGTAGGTGCATCACGTGAGCTAAAGAAATTCTTTAATGATATGAATACCAAGCAGTCACTCATAAGCTTTGCTACTGAGAAGGGGATTCAGTGGCATTTTAGTCCTCCTGGTTCACCTCACTTCGGAGGGTTGTGGGAGGCTGCAGTTAAATCAGCTAAGTATCACCTTAAGAGAATAGTAGGAAATGCTGCATTGTCGTTTGAAGAAATGACTACAGTGCTTGTACAGATAGAGGCAGTTTTGAATTCGCGCCCCCTCTGCCCACTATCCTCTGATCCCAATGATCCGGAAGTATTAACCCCATCCCACTTCCTGATCGGTGGCTCATTTCATCTTCCTGTGGAAGAAGATGTGTCTCAGACTCCCTTGAATAGACTGAAGCGCTGGCAACTGCTTCAGGCTATGTTCCAGCAATTTTGGCGTCGATGGTCCAAGGAATATCTCGGACAACTCCAACAGCGTTCTAAATGGCGGTCGCCCGGACAATCCCCACAAATCGACACTCTGGTTGTTCTGAAGGAAGAGGGCGTGCCTCCACTTCATTGGAAACTGGGCCGTGTCGCAGCAGTGCATCCAGGAACCGACGGAGTTACGAGGGTTGTTACCATCAAAACACCCAGCGGAGCTCTTTTGAAAAGAGCAGTGTCAAGACTTTGCCCATTGTTGAGTGAAGAGAAGTGAATTGTTTAAATGTTTGTGTACATAGTGTTTATTTCAACTCTCATTCCAGTTAATAGAACAAAGTGACAGTATTTAATTGTTGTTTGAAATATTTGCTATTTCAAGGGGGGGAGTATGTTGGCAACTCTGGTACTGTACATACTCTAATGACAGTTGGTCCCCCTGCTGGAGGGTTGTTGACCCATTAAGAGGAAGGGTCGTTTTGTTACCTGCGTCAAGCAGGACTCACTTGCAAGCAGGTAGCAGGGGCTACCGGACATGGTGTCATCACACGCATGTAATATCTACTGTACTTGTTCAGTGTTTAATCATGTACATACAATGTAAAATATATTTCTTTATACAGTCCACCACATCGTATTCTATGTATTCGACATTTACTGTAGGAGAATATTTGGAACTTTTTGGTACAAACCACACCTTTTAACTCCCTCTGGTTTAGGAGCTTGAGTTCTGTGAAACATACACCTTAGGGTATTATATAATAAGATACAGTCGACACTCCTTAATTTCGATCTCTCGATGATTTGGAAGTTTTTCCACCTGTTCCTTGATAAATTGAAAAATAAAAACTGTTATTTGATCCCCTCCGTTGTTTGAAGTTGTAGGAATGACATCTTGCTCGCCGACATTCTATAATTTGAAGTCTGTGATTACATTACTATCAACATGCACAGAGCTGTCGTTTGTTCCATCAACAATGAGATGTATGAGCGAGTTCGCAGTCTTGTGTTTCTTTCATACGTTCAAGTGTGTTACAGGCGGCTACGGTGGCTGAGCTTCTATGCCCAAGATAGCGGGTTCAAGCCCGGCCGAAGCCTTCGGATTTTTTAAGAGCGTTAAAAATCCCTCAGTATGCCTTCCTTCGGAGGGGAAGTCAAGCCGGCGGTCCCATGTCATAGATTTATGGCATGGTAAAGAACCTTCCACTAATTACACCTGTGTGAAGATAAATTCTATAGGTTAGAAATGTAAACAACGCTCTTAGGTTTCTACGTTCCTTGCCAAGAGCCGACTGTGGTGGCGTCTGGTAGCTAAGGTCTGAACTGGGCCTAGTAGTCGTTAACGGTGGCTTTTGGCGGCAAAAGTAGGAACTATTTGAAAAATTCAAAGTTGCAATCCTTACTTGAATTTAAAAATACAGATACACACACTAATACAGTCATCACAATTAACACCGGTTATCAGACAGATCTACACACACCCAAAGTACACGGGGCTACATGACCGCGTTGTCGCAGCCCCTAAACTGAGGAACCAACCAACCAAAGTTTGTTACAATATAATGTTTGAATTGTATAATTTTTAAGTATCAAAACGAGTTTTAGAAAGAACAAGTGCCTTTCCACAAATGAATGAAAAAAAAAGAGCGTGTGTTTCAAGCTGTGTACAATTAAAAAGAGATGTCGCCAAACAGTCTATGATTTTGATAGACAAAGATCGCGTCAACGGAAGTGCCTTAAGTGCGAGTATAGAAAAGGTCACGTCAGGGTGAATTTCCCCGTCTTTAGGAGTGCTTGCTAAGTGGATTCGTCAGTGTAGAGCAGAGGTCCTGCAAGTGAGGGGCTCACAGAGTGATAAAGGGCTCTGATATTGTGTAACAAATATTGCTATATGGACCTATCATAGGCAGGAAGCTCCCACAACCATTCAACACTTTTGCTGTCTTATTTGACAAGAACTGACCAGTAGATCCTGCCAGCAAGAATTTTGAGAAAGGGTGTAGACCTGGGGTGCACAACCATTTTATAAGTGGTGGGCTGCCAAAGTTAGGCACTTGCCAAACCCTACCGCTAAAGCTAATGTTACTATTATCTGAATAACCTATTTTACCAGCAGACAACAAATGTGTCCTCTAAATGGTTTAAATCCATTTTTGAAGTCTTTTCACAGATTGCGTTATTGAGTTATCAAATTACTGATTTACAATCAACTTACTCCTAATTCGAAAAGGTTTCGAGGTACAGTGGAACTTGAATAATTCCAACCTCAAGCAACCAGTAAAATAAATCGAATTGTCCAAAAATTCGAATAAAGGAAGTTCTTTGAAATGGGTAGAGAAAATATATTGCATGACGTTTACATAATGATTTACGTTCAACAAAGCAGTATAACAGACAACGGTACCTTATCAAGACTGTATCGTGAATAACCTCAAAAGTTTCAAATGATAAAATTAAACCAAAATGTACTATTCACCTATTTAATGACAGTAGTGATCCAGTAATCTAGTTAAGTCTCAGAGAAATCTACTGTTTTTGAACATAGTTTGAGATTTTTACCTGTTTCCTACATTTAAGTCTCTCAGCCATCACAAACGAATCTAACAAATTTAAGGAACGGAAAACAAAACCACTCAAGTCATTTCTACTAAAAAAAACGCCTAAGTTCTCGGATTTGGTTTGTTGCTTGGGCTGCACTCGGGAACAGTTTTTTCGGCAAGTGACCCAACTGCTTGGCTTCCAATCGGCTTTTTACACTAAAAACTTCGAATTATCCAAAATATAATTCGATTTAACCACGATTGTTTAGCATTGATTGTATATAAAATGCTAGGGACCAAGAGAAAAATTCGAATTAAAGAAGTTCTACTGTATATAAAATAAAAGAATACCGAGTGCCTCGTGATGGCCAGGAAAGGCCCACTCAGGAGACTTGAACTCAAGTAGAGGAAGTTCCTGCGGACGATACTAGGACCTATACGGGAAGAGGGAGGCACCTACAGACTTCGGCACAATGATTAGCTTTACGGCCATCAAGAAGACATTGTGACTTGTATAAGAAAAAGGCGCCTGGCCTTCTATGGACACTAGACCCGCATGATCCCTTGCCGGCTTACGAGTAAGATCTTCATAGTGACAGGAAGAACGAAGGCCTCTAGGACCAAGTGGTCAGGACGGATTTAGACCACCTAGGGATCCCACTTATTTCCATACAGGACCGCCAACAATTCCGGCAAGCAATCCGACAGGGAGTTTCGCCCTGTGTCACTGACAGCTAGGAAGAACACCGGAGTCAGCAGACCACCATGGACGGAGGAAAGAAAGCTGGCTCATAGTCAGATGATGAAAGAGTACTGAAAGAAGAGAAAAGACAAAGCGACGAGAATATACAAGCCCCGTGGTCCTCAGTAGGCCCAAACGAAGAAGAAGAAGAAGAAGAAGAAGAAGAAAATAATACCATCACAAGGTTGTACAATTTTTATTTTGACAAAAAACAGAATTCTTAACATCAAAGTATATAACAAGAAGTTTCGTGACGAACTAAAGCCTACTCTTCTTAAATTTTAAGATTCAAGCCAATGATTAATCTATTAGGACCTATCTAGAATAATGACGAAATTAAGTTGGTAATATCGAAATTTCTAGTTATTTCGAAATATACCTGGTATAATGCAGCCTACTACAGGCCGGACGTTTGTTTTAGACGAGTGAAAAATCTTAATGGAAGCCTGGAGACGAGTTACTACAGTACTTGTCTTGTTGTCACCTGTCCCATACAGTCAGATGATTGACAAAGCTATCCGACACTACTGCTGAAGTACAGTCATTGGCAAATATAATGGCGTTCCGTTCGTAACTACGTAACGTGTACTTCCACGTCACACAATACTTAGACGTCGACTGTACTGTCTCCACAGTGGTGTCGTCACGAGCTCTAGTCTTGAATTCTATTATATCAGACCGGCGATGACAAATGTGAAGCGATAGGGCTAGAGAGTGACTGCATACGGGCTCACCCGCAAGCTTCAAGGTCAAGGGCAATCGTCTAAAACAAACGTCCGGCCTGTACCATGGATGTTACATGCAGTTAAGACATTTGATCTAACAGCGCGCGTAATATCATGTTGGCAACAATGTCCTGCATGTGTTGGTCAGAAATAATCTGAAATGTTATGATCTCTTGTTGTGCCGATTTTAGATGAAATCCATTTGATAGTATAGAAGTTACATGTATTTTAAAATTAGACCTATCAGCAGGCTTAGAATCATTTTGGCAACACTGCCATGCATGGCCTCCTGGAAATTAAACTGAAATATTATCTATGTGTGTGCCAATTTTGGAATAGCTCCCATGCATACCTTCCAAGGTATCCAACATGGGAGTTCAAATGTCAATTGTGGTTTTTCAGCAATTGGTAACGCTGACATTTTCAAATATGGGCTTGAGATATTCATACTGATACCAAATTTGGATTCGATTGCTACAGCCGTTTAGGAGTTGATAGGGAGGGGGGGGGGGGAGGGGGGGGGGGAGGGGGAGGGGGGGGGACACACACACACACATCCAGACAGACAGACAGACAGACATTTGCCCGGATCGATCTCATAAGTCTACTTTTTCCTCATTTTTGCAAAATGTGAAAAGTAGGTTAAAAAATGAAAATCAATATGTCGTCAAACTAAGTATCAAATCAAGTAGTAGCATAATGTTCCTAATGTGTTGCTTGGCATTGTTTATTTTGTTTATATATCCGCGGATCACATAAACCGACTTTGAGGGCCGCAAGTGGCCCACGGGCCGTGGGTTGTGCACCCCTTTTCCCCCACACAGTGCCCTTTGACCCGCCACCTGCAGCGATATCTTCTTTCCAAACACTTAACAACTACTAATGACAATAAGCCGCCTGACACTGTGACCAACACTTCCCTACAGGAATAGCTTCTTCTGTTTCTGCCATTGTTGACTCGAAATCAGCCAGGCCTTTGCAGTCAGTTCAAAGACAGTGAGAAAACAGGTGAATTCGAGTGCGTGTTCAGTGGAAATTGTTATCCTGATTTACAATAAGCTGGTACAGGTAACGCCATTGCCCATGGATAAGTGGCTTATTAGCAGTGGTAGAAAGAGTCCCCATGAAAGTGATAGTTTTTGTCCTCGTTCGGAAATATTCAGTCCTAATAAAGACGTACTAGCATTACCCGTCGCGGCTTCGCCCGCGAATATTCTAGTTGTAAAGAGTACACAATCATGAATGCTATGACTGATTTGTCCTTGGTATGAATAATCAGACTTTATCAATTCAGCTACTGGTGCAGTGGTTAGGGGTTTGTCATTCCTTCATAGGCATATCAGAGCGAAGTTAGTTTTCTGGGAATATCACAGACACTGTTAATTTAAGGGCCTTTAAATGTGGTTTTCGGAGACCCTTTATAGTCGGGTGAAAAAGACCTTTCGTACCACACTCACACGTGAAAATTACATGAAAAAACTCTATAGAGTGCCCCTTGACCCCCCTTAAGCGCATTATACTGTATGTATTGATGAATTGTACAGCTTAATTTGGTTCAGTGATAACCTTATAACCGTCTGGGGAGCGTGATGGCGCAGTGGCTTAGCTACTCGTCTTTCACACGGACGGCCGGGGTTCGAATCCCGGTGACAGCTGGGCGAAATTTTCACCTGAAAAATCACGTGGCGTCAGGAAGGGCATCCGGTCTTAAATCCCCGGCCAAAACCAAAATGAGCCAGATTGCCTCCGGCGACCCCAATTAATTGGGATAAGCCGAAGAAAATGATGGTGATAACCTTATAACCGTCTGGAAACTTTCACAGTAATGTAATAATTGGAATTGCATTGTGTCTTACAGATTCCGTTACCATGGTTACCGTGTTGCATTATTTCATTGTAAATATACATATTTTAAGGTATTTATTTAATTGTGAGGCAGCTTGCCACGATGGGTGAGTGGATAGCGTGTCGGTCTACTAACCCCAAGATTGCAGGTTCGCCCCTGACCGTGGTAAGTGATTTTTGAAAGGCGGCAAAAATACGATACGCATGTCATACGATGTTGGCATGTCAAAGAACCCATTTGAATTCAGTAGGCCGAGTTCATAATGGCAAAATTAATCTCGGGAGTTTCCGCCAGCACAAAGTTCCTCATTTCTCTACTAGAAAGCGCTATTGTGTTCAAGGAGATTAGATATCTAACATCTAACCTCCTTGACTTTCATAGTCAAGGAACTACGAAATTCGACATGCAAGCTACCCTCTGGGTGCCAAATAGCAAAGCTTGCACCAGGCACCCGAGGCCATACGATATTATTATTATAATTGTGAGGCATTTAACGAGTAAGTGAGTGCGTTTCGCTTACGCATTGGGTTATGCTGAACCTGTAGGTTGGTGTTAATGGGACCTTATTTTCGGTACAAAACTGGAATGGGACCTTAGCAGAATAATATAGGGAGGGATAGGAGAGCGCGGCAGAAAATGTTTGAGAACCCCTGGTGTACAGGATCAATGTGAAATAAAAATCAGAGCTTCAGTAATAACATCACAAAGATCAAATATTTGAACTTTTCCCTCCCTCCCTCGTGTTTATTTAAACTCCTACTATTTTTGAACTCTCGGTAAATTGAACTTATTCTCTGGTATCGAGAGACGACTGCAATTTAATCGATATTTCCTTCTATCATTTAGCGCCGATCACAGTAAAATAAGTTGTGCTTTTACAATGGGGAAATGAAAAGACATTTCTTCACGTAAAGTTGCTCTGCTGGATGGAAGAAGATATGATACTATAACTTTCAGTCTGTCAATACAGCATTCAGGAAGATTTAGTGGTTAATGATGATAATTGTTGTTTTAAGGGATCTAACATCTAGGTTATCGCCCCTAATGATCTGGGTGATAGCGGAAAATGACAATGAAGTGGAAACCAGAACGCAAATTAAGAGAGAAGGAAAATACTTACAAAAAGGAACTCAGATTGAAACATCTCACAAAATGTTCTTACAAAAGGGAATTTAGAACGAAAAAAATCACAAAAGGAATAGATTGAAAAAAAATAAGACGCACAAAATGCAGCTAGGTTCAAAATACTTACAAAATGTAATTTAGATTGAAAATACCTACAAAATGTAATTGATAATCAAAATACCTGCAAAAAGCCCACCACACACAATGCAATTTATATTTAAAATTCTTGCCAAATGCGGTTTTGGTTGAAAATACTTACAAAATGCAATTGTTATTCAAAATACTCAGTAAAATGCCCTGCTCCTACATTGAAAGACCTACTAAAAAGCAATTTAGATTGTCAATCTTTACAAAATGCAATTGAGGTTGAAAACAATCGCGAAATGCAATTTAGATCGAAAAAAGTTACAAAATGCAACGTAGATTAAAAATACAATACCTACAAAATGAAGTGCAAAAAAAATGCTAAAGGGAATTTAGATAAACGGGGAGCCAAGTCACAAAAACAATGCGGGAATCTGAAAGAGAAAAGAAAACAAGAGGTCTGACCCCTCGATGAAGGAGGGATCAGGAAAGATGAGACAAGGGCCAATTAAGGCGGGAAGTGAAAGACTCCCTAGGCCTCGGATACCCTAATACCGTCGGGGTCGGAAGAGAACAAGAGTTGACCAAGGGAGGTCGACAGGAAAGAAGACGGAGAGGAGCCCGGCACAAGTAAGTGGAAGCAATGCCCGGACTCAGCTGGGATTGTGGTCGCCAACCCACGTCCCACAAGATGTGAGCCCTTGGGGGGGGGCTAATAATTTGAAAAGATGTGTAAATGTAATGGGGATAGCTAATTATTCAAATTTGTGTATGAAAGCTGTTGGAGAGTTCGGGAGGAGGATCAAAACAAAAATTTGGTAGCATGTTTCGTTGGTTTCCGATATTTGCATAGCTCTGTAACTAACGTGAAAGTTTAACCTGCTCAATGACCACAGCTGCCGCCCCGTCGCATCGGTCGATGTAGCTTACTGCTCGGGTCTAAGCTGCGTGATCCTGAGAGGAATGTGCATCGCGGACTATGAGAAGTGGTGCTGACGAGTGATGAGGTTTCTCGGTCCGTGCATAATACAGAACCAATTACATTGGTCGGTGCCTCACTCAGTCATTCCTAACATCACAGTGGTTTGAGCCGAATGTTAGCAGTATTGGAATAGAAAGGAATACCATATATCACGGTGGGCTGTTGACAGATCCTTCTCTTCTCACCTGCCCCTTCCCTGCTCTTTCCACTCACCCCGGAAGTTCAAAGAGCTTGGACCTGAGCAGTGCTTGTGGGCATAGTTAAAGCGCGGCGCGGATGTGGATATCTCCGGGTAAGCTGAGGAGTAAATTTGTGAATAGTTTCTGGATTACAATCAGAACTTGTTGAATATCATTACTAGGACCCTGATATTATGTGGGTTTTTTTTTTTCAGGACTATTGCAAGATGATTTAAGCTAATCTCATTCAAATTATGTCATTAAGCTTAAATAACATTCCGAACTGAAAAAAGAGTTGCAATTCTGGCTGTGTAACATTCATTTTAAAACCGGCCGAAGCCGTCGGATGTTTTAAGAGCTTTAAAAATCCCTCAGTATGCCTTCCTTCGGAGGGGAAGTAAAGCCGGCGGTCCCATGTCATAGATTTATGGCAGGTAAAAGAACCTTCCACTAATTACACCTGTGTGAAGCTAAATTGTATAGGTTAGGAATGTAAACAACGCTCTTAGGTCCCTACGTTCGTTGCCAAGAGCCGACTGCCGTGGCGTCTAGTAGCTAAGTTCTGAACTAGTAGTCGTCGACGGTGGCGTTTGGCGGCAAAAGTAGGAACTATTTGCAAAATTAATAAGTCTGCTGTCCTTACTTGAATTAAAAACAGATAACACACACTAATACAGTCATCACAATTAACACCGGTTATCAGACAGATTCTACACACACACGGGGCTACATGACCGCGTTGTCGCAGCCCCTAAACTAAGGAACCAGCCAACCAACCAACCAACAACATTCATTTTAAACATGGCACATTACATACATAGCCTAGGGGAAAGACTTTCTCCTCAAAACTAATGCATTGCTTTAATACTTAATCTGATTGATCCTTCCACAGATCAAACTTGTGAGGAGCTATATTTCTAGGTTAGATTTCGTTGTAACGCCCTATCAAAGTCCCAACGTTCACCACTAGGTAGTTGGAACTACTTGAAATTGAACGGAACTTTTACATAGCTCACCCTATGGGTGTCCGCTTGAAGCAGCTACAGACTCGGGCGAGCCGAACATGTCCTCGGACACTCCCGGCACTAAAAGCCATACGATGCGGATAATGTTTTGTTTATCCACGCAGGGCTCTAGGCATAGCCATCACTAAAGTACATCCTTGTTAATTCATATCAGAAGCATAGGACAATTTGGTCATCAGCACCATGTGTACAATTGGTCGGATAACCTGCGTAAGAGTTTTATCATGTTGGGAGCAATTTTCAGGTGTTGCCTTGGTAACTTAATGGTTTGCAGTCGTTCAACATATTCGAACTCAATTGCACTGTAATGGGTGTTTCCCCAAACCTGAAAAAAACTTTACGTGAGTGGTTATCGTGCCGGACTACCAACCCCAAACTTGCAGGTTCGCTCCTGGCCGTTTTTTATTTTTTTTATTTTTTTAGCGTATGGCTTTTAGTGCCCGGAGTGTCCGAGGACATGTTCGGCTAGCCAGTTTTGTAGCTGCTTCGAGACGGACACCCAATGGGTGAGCTACAAGTACCGTTGGGGAGGGAAGTTGGAATGTAAGGACGAGGAGTTGGAAGGTAGCGGCTGTGGCCTATAGTTAGGGACCAACCCCGGCATTTGCCTGGAAGGAAGATGGGAAACCACAGAAGACCATCTTCAAGGTTGCCGGCGGGGGGATTCGAACCTCCTCGCCTCCCGGATGTGAGCGACTGCCATCAGTCATGCCGTAACCACCACGGCTAACTCACCCGGTGCTCCTGGCCGTAAGTGATTTTTATAAGGCGACAGAAATCACGACACGCATGTCAAACGTTGTTGGCACGTTAAAGAACCCAGAAGGCCGTGTTCATAATGGCAAAATTAATCTCGGGATTTTCCGCCAACACAAAGTTCCTCCATTCTCTACTAGAAAGAGGTATAGTGTCAAGGAGCTTAGATATCTCACCTCCTTGACTTTCATAGCGCTCCAACGAACAACAAAATTCGACATGCAAGGTGCTCTCTGGACGTCAAATAACAAAGCCGCCTCCTCCTCCTCCTCCTCCTCCTCCTCCTCCTCCTCCTCCTCCTCCTCCTCCTCCTCCTCCTCCTCCTCCTCCTCCTCCTCCTCCTCCTCCTCCTCCTCCTCCTCCTCCTCCTCCTCCTCCTCCTCCTCCTCCTCCTCCTCCTCCTCCTCCTCCTCCTCCTCCTCCTCCTCCTCCTCCTCCTCCTCCTCCTCCTCCTCCTCCTCCTCCTCCTCCTCCTCCTCCTCCTCCTCCTCCTCCTCCTCCTCCTCCTCCTCCTCCTCCTCCTCCTCCTCCTCCTCCTCCTCCTCCTCCTCCTCCTCCTCCTCCTCCTCCTCCTCCTCCTCCTCCTCCTCCTCCTCCTCCTCCTCCTCCTCCTCCTCCTCCTCCTCCTCCTCCTCCTCCTCCTCCTCCTCCTCCTCCTCCTCCTCCTCCTCCTCCTCCTCCTCCTCCTCCTCCTCCTCCTCCTCCTCCTCCTCCTCCTCCTCCTCCTCCTCCTCCTCCTCCTCCTCCTCCTCCTCCTCCTCCTCCTCCTCCTCCTCCTCCTCCTCCTCCTCCTCCTCCTCCTCCTCCTCCTCCTCCTCCTCCTCCTCCTCCTCCTCCTCCTCCTCCTCCTCCTCCTCCTCCTCCTCCTCCTCCTCCTCCTCCTCCTCCTCCTCCCGATTTTGGCCTACTTTGGACTACGGGAAACAATTGACTTGCAGATTAGTCCTGTTTGCTGCTCCCAGAAATTCTTCATCCTTTCACTGTGGATTCTCTGCCTTTCCTCCGACCAGATGTTCTTGGCTCTTCTCCTTTGCTTTTCCCGGAACCCCTTGAATGCATCAATCGTAACTCTAAACACCTCTCTATTCCAGATCTCATTTGGACTGACCCCAACTTCCTCCATATCCTTTCTTATTTCATCTACCCATTTTGTAGTCGCTTTTATCTTGGTGATCTAATTAAAGATCTTCGTTAGTCGACTATCGCTCATTCTCGTAAGGTGTCCATAGAACTTCAATCTTCTCTTCCGCATGGTATCTGTGATTTTTTCTGCTTGTCCGTAAAGATCTTTGTTTCGCCTCTTCCGCCATGTACCATCGTTTCTATTTTCGGGTCCTAAGATCTTCCTAAAGATTTTTCTTTCTTCTCCAGTTCCTCTAATTCATCTTTCTTGTTCACTGTCAAACATTCTGAACTATAGAATCCCTCAGGCTTGACAACCGTGGTATAGTGTCTTAGATATTATTATTAATAATAATAATAATAATAATAAGAAAATTATACGAGCCTTACAGTAGTCTCATATAATGTGTAACATGTGATATGTTATCCTGCTATGTGTGTCCCGGGAGCGCAAATCCCTTGTTGACAGTGAACTCTGTTGGTCATTGAAATAACTACTTGTAAAACTCCAGTGCCAAGTCCTGACAGTAATGAATCATAATTGTTATTTGCCGAGGCGGAAGCAATCCACTGCCTACTTGATGCGAGCTGCGCTCTATACCGGCCACTTGGTGAACCCATGCCAGCGATGTTATTGAAAATGGCCTCGTTTTGCCGATCAGCGCACTGCCAATTACAGGCGCGATTAAAAATTAGGTGTGCGGAAGGTATATTAAATGTGTTTCCCCGGTGATATGTTTAGACCAACGAAGTTTCAATTATTGTTAGTAGTCTGAGTTAATATACTGAATTCCTATGTTGTTTGGAGTGTTTGTTGATGCGATATTGATTCCACATAGCCACATGGCCGACAGTACAGCGAGTGCTTACATTAAATAAGAACAAAGTAGAAGTATGAAGATTTAATAAATCGTAATTGTTTTCGGCAAATATGATAAAATGAATATTTTCACACCAAAGAACGACAACTTGAAGGTGATTTATTGTAGGAATATCTTAAATGGGGTCTCCAAACCTTGTACTAAACTGTATGCGATATAAATTCCCCATAGCCACATGGCCTACAGTACGTCGTTGCACAGATCTCCGCCACCACGCGCGCTTATTGTTTCCGTCCCATCCACTTCCGTCCCATCCACTTCCGTCCCTTTTCCAAAATCACTCCCACAAAAATGTCCAGCTACCGAGTGGAAAGATGTTACACATCAATAAATAAATTCCCTTGGATGACCAGTTTCGATCCCCAGGCGATCCAAACAGTACATCACCTGTTTTTCGACTGCCTTCTTTAGAAAGAGAAAGATATATGTATAAACTAGCAACTCACCCTGGCTTCGCCCGGTATCTTTAAAAGTTTACCCAGCATAAGCTTAAAAGACGCACGGACGGAAGGGTTATCTTTGACTCGATTCAATGAAATCGTTACTGCTCGGGTTCCTTTGGTCCTAAATGAATGTTTTTCAACAGAAACCTTCCTCGAGAAATCCTTAACAGAATGGTGAAAACCGCATATCAGTGGTTCTCGAGATTACCCGTTACATCCAAGAATCGGGGACTTATGTTTCATACTAAGTAGAGATTGTAATAAGGGGAATGTTTCTGTATATCTTTTGTTGGAGATTCCTCTCCCCCCCCCCCCCCCCACACACACACACAAAGTAAAAATCGCTCTGCGCAGAAACTTATGAACTCATTTACTGTAAGACTTTTTCTTGAGAAAGTAAGTTTGCACTAGGAAAATGCGATGTTTTGTTCTGTAACTAACCATGTTCACGGGATGCGAGGTAGGGTACAGCAGTTCACCACATGTCGAAATTACAGTATCTCAACAAAAACATTGGAATGCAGCCAAAATAAATCAGAAACCTCTATGGACATCAAATTGGCAGGTGGAAAGCTAAAGGAAGTAGGACATTTCTGTTACTTAGGAAGCAAAATAACCAGTGATGGACGAAGCAAAGAGGATATAAAAATAGGTTAGCACAGGCAAGGAGAGCATTTCTACAGAAAATTAATTTGTTGACATCGAATGTAGATTTATGTATTAGGAAGTCATTTTTGAAAGCCTTTGTCTGGAACGGGGCGCTCTATGGAAGTGAAACTTGGACTATTGGTGCAGCATTTGAAATGTGGTGTTACAGGAGAATGATGGGTAGAAAGGGTGACAAACGAAGAGGTATTAAGCCGAGTGGGAGAGGAGAGATGTTTCTGGCGACTGCTAATGAAGAGAAGAGATAGGTTGGTAGGACGCAACAGTAAGGCACCCAGGAATAGCAAGCTTAGTTATGGAAGGAAGGGTCGAGGACAAGAACTGTAGGGGTAGACCAAGGTTAGAATATGTTAAACAGATTGCCTCGGATGTAGGGAGTGGTAGCTATGTAGAGATGAAACGAATAGCTCAGGACAAGGAGGCATGGTGGGCTGCATTAAACTAGTCAAAAGACTGAAGACTCAAACGGCTAAGGTATCTTGCCAGCTGCGTATGTAATAAATGCTATGATAGCAACCAGGGCTTAAAGGCCCTTGCGAGGTTCGGTGATTTAGAGAAGGACCCCACTGTATTGATAATGACTAGGGCCCAGATGTTGATGCTGTAGAAAAGTTTAAAAAATGCACTTAAAATTTTCAAAAATGACTAATAAATGTCCCAAAAAACGAAAAATGCACAATAACATGGAGAAAAAGATCTTATAATAATAAACTCACCAATATTTCGAAAATGACATCTGAAGCTCAAACTGAAAAGTCAATCAAAATAGATTTCTAGCACATAAACGGTTTATGTTCATAGCTACTACTGTAGCTTCTTAACTCTGAGAGACGTAACTCCCTCATATAAAGCTGTGACATGACTAAATTGGGAAAAATGACCTTGAAAGGCTGATTTCTCTAAAATATGACCAAAAAAATCTACCAAACCTTGAAAAAATGCTCGTAAAATGGAAAAATAGCAAAAAATGCAAGAAGATGCAAAAAAATGGCATATTTGAAGACGGGATGGCCCGTCCGAAGTTTCTATGAACTTGGAACATTGTTTTAGACAGCTCAGTAAAGAGAGGACATGCCATCAACATCCGGGCCCTAATAATGAAGAATCGCGCCTTCTGCTCGAGCACACACCGCTACCTCAGAGGAGCGGCCCAGTTTCCATCAGCCCACTGCTGTCACGACTAGACTCTCCTCTGCTCCATGTTTGAATACGCTCATCCAGTACTTGCCTTCTGTACCCATCGTTGACGTGAAAGAGATCCCAGTGACAAACGCTAAGTAGTCAAGAAGAGAATCTACAGTGAGCAGTGAGAAGGGGCTTCGGAGGCGTAGTCGGTAGCATGCTGAGCCTCTGTGCCCATGATCGCGGGTTCAAACACGGCCGAAGTCGTCGGATTTTTAAAGAGCGCTAAAATCCCTCAGTATGCTTTCCTTCGGAGGGGAAGTAAACCCAGCGGTGCCATGTCAGATTTATGGCATGTAAAAGAATCTAGCACTAATTAAACTTGTGTGATGCTAAATTTCTAGGTTAGAATTCATTAAAACGCTGTATCAAAGTTCCAACGTTCACCACTAGGTGTCAGTGATATCTGGTAGCGAAAGTTGGAACTAATAATAATAATATCACATGGCCTCGGGTGCCGGGTGCAAGCTTTGTTATTTGACACACAGAGGGCAACTTGCATGCCGAATTTCGTTGTTCCTTGTATCACTATGAAAGTCAAGGAGGTTAGATATCTAAGCTCCTTGAACACTATAGCGCTTTCTAGTAGAGAAATGAGGAACTTTGTGTTGACGGAAACTCCAGAGAATAAGGGGCAGATGACCTCGCAGTTCCGCCCCTTAAAACAACAATAACTAACTAACTAACTTAACTCCAGAGATTAATTTTGCCATTATGAACACGGCCTACTGAACTCAAATGGGTTCTTTGACATGCCAACATCGTATGACATGCGTGTCGTATTTTTGCCGCCTTTCAAAAAAAAAACCTTACCACGGCCAGGAGCGAACCTGCAATCTTGGGGCTAGTAGACAGACACGCTATCCACTCACCCACCGTGGCAGGCTAAGTTGGAACTACTTGAAATTGAACGAAACTTTTAGCTCACCCCATGTGTGTCCGCACTGAAGCAGCTACAGCCTCGGACACTCCCGGCACTAAAAGCCATACCGTACGCTAAATAAATCTACAGTGAGAGCCTTCGCTATAGAACAGAGCTTTGCCGGGCCGTGTGACGGACGGAGAAAGATAGTAGGGGCCGAATTTGTAGGTTTTCAAAAACATAAAATAGAATGGGATCTCAAATAAGTTAAATGTTTAAAGTGTTGCGAAATTTTTCATAAACTGGGCAAAGCTAAAAAGAAATGCCTGATTGTTAGTAGAAAATTTGATTGTAACGAGGGTGTAAATATTTTTCACTAGCATTACCCGTCGCGGCTTCGCCCGCGAATATTCTAGTTGTAAAGAGTACACTTAGCAAAATCTCAATCATGAATGCTATGACTGATCAGACTTTTATCAATTCAGCTACTGGTGCAGTGGTTAGGGGTTTGTCATTCCTTCATAGGTATATAAGAACGGGCTGGGAATATCACAGACACTTAATTTAAGGGCCTTTAAATGTGGTTTTCGGAGACCCTTTATGGTCGGGTGAAAAAGACCTTTCGTACCACACTCACACGTGAAAATTGCGCGAAAAAATTCTAGAGTGCCCCTTGACCCCCTTAAGCGCATTGTACTGTATGTATTGATGAATTTTACAGTTTAATTTGGTTCAGTGATAACCTTATAACCGTCTGGAAACTTAGGAATTGCATTGCGTCTTACAGAAATAGATGGACCTGTGAGATATTCTGTTACCATGGTTACCGTGTTGCATTCTTTCATTATTTCATTGTAAATATACATGTTTTAAGGTATTTATTTAATTGTGGGGCATTTAAAGAGTAAGTGAGTGAGTGCGTTATGCTGAACCTGTAGGTACCCCATATGTGTAGGTTGGTGTTAATGGGAAGCAGAATAATATAGGAAGGGATAATGATACGGTTTCTATGGAATTATCACCGAGAACTTGACACTTCTGGGCAATATTTGCTCTCCTTAAATATGTTAATTATTGAAATTCAATAAAACCAAGGACGTCAGAGGTGATTTTTCACACTATAGCCCGTTTTATTAACTTGGCTTTATACCACTCGACAGTTTGCTGCTGGCTGTATCTGGGATAATAGGCTCGCCCCTAGCTAGCCCGTAAACTGTCGCCTCAGTAATTGAATGGAGATTGTTGGAAGAAATGAAAATGTAAAAACATATAGTGGGCGTTGTTTTGAAGATAGAGTTATGATCTCGCAGATTTTTTTTTGAACTTTTCATGCTGAACAATTCTAACACTCATATTACATTGATATTTTTAACGGTTTGCCCAGCGTAAGCATAAAAAGCGCACATGCGCCAGGTTTTTTAAAAACATTTTCACTGAAATCGTTGATGCTCTGCTTCTTTGATCATAAAATTATTTTATAGAGAAACTTTCCTCGAGAAATCCTTTACAGAATGGTGAAAACCGCATCAAAATCCATCCAGTGGTTCTCGAGAGCACCCGTGCTCATCCAAGAATCGGGGACTTTTATACTAAGGAGAGATTCCTGAGTTGCACGCATTTTATTAACTGTTTCTTTCGCTATGAAAGTACGGTACTATTTCATTGTTAACTTTTCCACATATTTCAGGATAATAACATAGCTCGTAAAAACATTTTAATTGCTGCTAAGGATGACAAATTGATTCTAGCCGAGCTTATGGTATCAGAAGAAAAAGAAGAAGAAGAAGACTGATGGTGGCGAGTTGCTGCATGATGATGAAGAAGGTGATGTAGAGGAAGATATAATATCAAATGTTACAGTTCAGGCGATGAATACAATCCTCGGTCCTGTGAAATTCGTGACAACGACTAACATGAGTCTTGTGCTAAGAAGAGGAAAATATATGTTATTGCCTCATCTTCCAATGTTAACAGCCCATTGACTGCAAATGTGTTGAATGAATTTGTACTTCGTATAAAACGAAATCCCCGATTCTATGATGTCACGGGTAAACTCGAGGTAACATAGGTAACATACTCTAACAATCTTGAAAAGGAAATTCTGTTCTTATAAGCACGCAGGTTAGTGTTTGTAGAGAGAGAGAGAGAGAGAGAGAGGTAGAGAGAGAGAGAGAGAGGTAGAGAGAGAGAGAGAGAGAGAGAGAGGTAGAGAGAGAGGGGTAGAGAGAGAGGGGTAGAGAGGGGTAGAGAGAGAGGGGTAGAGAGGGGTAGAGAGAGAGAGGTAGAGAGAGGTAGAGACACAGGAGGGGGGTGTAGGATGTTAGTTTAGTAGTATGAAGAAAAGCTATTTTACATCCCACCCCAGGTATCGAAAAAGCTGAAAGTTAATGAATTAAAGATTTAATAAATTAACCCAATGCAACCTTTCATTTAACATGTCAGCCCACAAAAATTTGTCAATTACAAATGAGAGTACCCCTTAAATTTTGTTTCTAAAAAAATCACTGCTTACGTATAATTGTGTTAGATATGTTTCATGTGTATAATAATGTGAATTTTGGTAGTAAAATGTTAAGTATGTGAAAGAATTTGCCAATTTCTCTCTGGGGCACTGAATGCTCAATGCTTCAGTTTACGTCCTAGAAAGTGCAGGGGTTTAAATCATCTGCCGGAATGGATAATCTGAGAAGCTGGTTGGTCGCCAGGAAGGTCTATCAAGGCCGACCTGAAGCAGCAGAATACAGGCAATAACCTGAATAGTACAAAAGCTTTAGTGATTCTACACGCGTGGCTGGGTTGGATCTACTGCAAGCTTCCGGCAATTTCATGTGTCAATCCCCATTTGGCGCCAATACATTGGACCATTTCAAGTACATCGGGCTGTGAATTTCCCAGGATGGCCGCACTGCAGGGGCGTATATACACATTTCTTTCGAGGGGGTTGATTATCCTGGAACATTATGAGTGTTCTCAGGGGATTGTCACCGCAAAATACCCGAAATATCAACCAATATCTTAGAGCATATAACTTTTGTGTAATTAGTTTAGATAAGAGTTAATTGAAAAATTCTAAGTTCATATAGCCTACAATTAGTGGCAAAACAAAAAAAAATAAGTACAAAACACAAATAAAATGTTATACTTAATAAACATTCTTGGTTGGTTGGCTCCTCAATTTAGGGGCTGCGACAACGCGGTCATGTAGCCCCGTGTACTTTGGGTGTGTGTACAATCTGTCTGATAACCGGTGTTAATTGTGATGGCTGTATTAGTGTGTGTTATCTGCTTTTAATTCAAGTAAGGGCAGTAGACATTGAAATCTTCAGGTAATTCCAACTTATGCCACCAAACGCCACTGTCAACGACTACTAGTTCAGAACTTTGCTACCAGATGCCACCGCAGTCCGCTTCTGGCGACGAACGTCGGAACCTAGGAGAGTTTGTCAAATGTTTAACCTATAATTTAGCTTCACACAGGTGTAATTAGTGGAAGGTTCTTTTTAACATACCATAAATCTATGACATGGGACCGACGGCTTTACTTCCCCTACGAATGAAGGCATATTGAGGGATTTTAACGCTCTTAAAAAAATCCGACGACTTCGGCCGGGTTTGAACCCGCGATCTTGGGCATAGAAGCTCAGCATGCTACCGACTACGCCACCGAAGCCACCAAATGAACTTTCTATTATGGAGTATGAATGGTAAATATCTAAATGTTTATCAATTTATTAAGGAGAAACGTGCTTGCCACGGTGGGTGAGTGGTTATAGTGTCGGACTACCAACCCCAAGATTGCAGGTTCGCCCCTGGCCATGGTGAGTGATTTTTGAAGGCGACAAAAATCACGATACTCATGTCATACGTTGTTGGCATGTTAAAGAACCCATTTGAATTCAGTAGGCCGTGTTCAATGGCAAAATTAATCTCGGGATTTTCCGCCAACACAAACTTCCTCCATTCTCTACTTGAAAGCGCTGTAGTGTCAAGGAGTTTAGATATCTAACCTCCTTGACTTTCATAGCGTTCAAAGGAACGACGAAATTCGACATGCAAGCTACCCTCTGGGTGTCAATTAACAAAGCTTGCACCAGGCACCCGAGGCCATACGATATTATTATTATTATTATTATTATTATTATCATTATAAGGAGAAACGTATACATTTTTTCTTTCTAAAATTGATAATGTATTTCTCAAAAGTGTCGTACTGTGGAAATCTCAGTTTTACCCCGTTCCAGCCTTCAGCCGAGAATGCTAGGCACTACACGAGGTAGTCTAATTTTATCATTTTAAATGATCCTGTCGACTTCGTCGTTACTCTGGGGTCTGGCGTTACGTTACGGTGCCGGACGGTGTGTGACGTCACAGTACCGCTTGGTGCATGTGTTCCCCGACAATCTCTCCTTCGTTAGTATAAGACAAATATCCCCGATTCTTGGATGTCACGGGTAATGTCGAGAACCACTGGATGGATTTTGATGCAGTTTTCACCATTCTGTAAAGGATATCTCGAGGAAAGATTCTGTAGAAAATAATTTATGTATGATCAAAGGAAGCCAAGCAGTAACGATTTCAGTGAAAAAAGTCAAAAATAAACTTGGCGTCCGTGCGCTTCTTAAGCTTACGCTGGGCAAACCGTTAAACATATCAATATACTATGAGCGTAAGAATTGGGCAGCATGAAATATTCTACAAAAAAGTCCGCGAGAGCATATCTCTATCTTCAATACATCGCCCACTATAAGTGTTTTTAGACTGGTTGGAAGGGGCAAGCCCCCGCGCGCTCTGGTGAGCTTGCGGCATCCCCCGCGCTGGACCTTACTTTGCACTTGCCCTTCGAGAGTAATTTGAAACAAGGTAAGCAAGATAAGTATTATGCAGATAATTTTCTAACAAGTCAAGAGTCTTTGGCTTCGAGCGAAGCGAGAAGCCTCCAGCCTTTCTAGCATTTTTCAGATTTGTAGCATTTAAAATGACACATAGTCTAGTCTTTCAGACTGTCACTTTTTTAATCTTAATATTGTTTATAACTTAGTTATGATTAGGGTACAACCAAGTTTACAATTATTTCATGTTTTTACCAAAGCGCTTACTTTTTATTGGCTTTTCTGGGGGGGGGGGAGGGGGAGGAGGGGGGGGGGGGGAGCTGCAGCCACCTTAGTTTCCTCCTTATATAGGCCCCTGCAGCACTGTACTACAAGTTATGGACTGGTATACTTGGGACGAATTAAATTATTTATAATCATACTTTGAAATGGAGAAATGGGATGGGATTTTTATTTTTATTTTTTTCCAGATGAAAGCTTAAACATTAAGTGAATGTATGGTTATCAGTGTTGCCAATTTGGTGTTTTTAGCACCAGATCTGGTGTTACTGAAGTTCGTCTGGTGCCGGAAATGTTCTAATAGTGCCATAGCAAAATACTGGTGTTATTTCTATAAACCCAATGCCAAATCTGGTGCTTAACGGATTTTTCCATGAAATTGTCTCCTAAGACAAATAAGTAAATCCTGGAAGCCATGTAATAGTTTTAATAAAGTTAATCAATTAAGATAGGCAATGTTCAGCCTTACACGTGTCAAGATCAACACTCCAGCAGGGGAAGTCACTGCAATTCTCATTCGCGTGCATAAGTGCTAAGTAAACGCAACATGCAGGGCTCAGTGCAACTGCACTTGTACAAAGAATACACCTATCATCTATTTTCGTCCGAGCACCCAGGGGATTTCCCAGTTTCTTGCGAAGGCAGTTTATGTACTTTCGCTCCCTCACTCTAATGCAGATGTAGGGAGAGTGTTTAGCCAAGTTTAACTGGTGAAAACAAAGCAAAGAAATCGAATGGAATTTCAAAAATTGCATTCCATTCTGTGTGTGCGATTTGGACTAAAACAGAGGGAGAATGCTATCACGACTACGAACTTCCGAAGGATATAATAGTGGCCAAAATTGGAAGTACGAAGAGCTACAGCAGTACTACACCTTCCTGCTCTAAAGATGTAATAGCGGTAGCAGGCTCCGCAAGTGAAGAAGACGATTTTTAAAGAAAGAAATGTAAGTAAAAAGCCGTTTATATATTTATAATTTTTGGTGTATTTCTAGTGTTTTGAATCATAGAGTCCAGCTGGTGCTTTTCTGGTGTTTTAAAGCGTATATAGTTCTTTCCCATTTCAAGATTTGGCAACACTGAAGGTTATAATGTGAAAATCTTTCTTACTTTTTGAACGCACCTTATATATATGTCAGAAAACTGTATCATAATGAGGGTCATTATAACACTATTTTTCATTATGAAACAGTTTCTCCCACCAATCAGAGCTCAAGAAACAGTTGTGTGGCCAATTAGTTAAGGATAGCATCGCATCTGCCCTGACTTCCACGGTCTCCGATTTTAAATTGCACTGCGTGACCAGTGTCATAGTGAGGTATTCCAGGAGGCCATGGTATTCTCTGAGTCCCATGCGCTCTGTTCAGAACATAAAACTGGTGAAATCTCGACAGATATTAATGAATATGTTCGAACATAAACAGTCTTATGCAACTCGGCTATAATGGTAATCAAGACACTCGTATGGAAATTATAAAACCCACTTCGCTCGTTTTATAAACATACTCGTGTCTTAATTATTGCCATTATAGGATCGTTGCATAATGTAATATTACATAATTCTCTCTCTAATGTGTTCCTTGTTTCAATATCCTCAGGATTTTTTTAATTTTTTGAAAATTCTTCACAACGGAAGTAGGTATAAGTAGAGCCCTGCGCAGATAAACGAAAGGTAACAGCATCCGCACGACTGTTATCCGAATCTACAATAATAATATGTTTTGCCCTCTAGGAGGGGTGTGTGTGTGAAGGGTGATTTAAACTGTAGGTCTCCGCAAGGGGTAGAGAATCTGAAGGTGTCGGGGAAGTGGGCGAAGCTCTACGATTTAGCGGTTATAATAAAGGGGATGATTCCTAGACGGAAGTAACGTTTAGCGAGCAAGGAGCAATGACGTGCGTGACGGGCCAAGTTAGTAGATTTGTAGGTATGTGTAAATGTACGAGGGCTGTTTTTTTTTCAACCTCCGATGGGCTATATATAAATAACAGATTGACATACCACACTGATTTTATTACCAAATGTTTGCTTGTTTTATACTTATGTCTCAACATAATCGCCAAAACGATTGAAACATTTGTTGTATCGTTACACCAGCTTTCCAATGCCCTCTGCAATGTCCTCTTGTGATAGGATAGCTCCTATACCCACATTTGAAGTATCTGATTCAATAATAAAATTCTTCTGAAAATCAGAATATTCCAGTTTTACACTATTCATCAATAACTCCTTGGCTAGTCTGAAAGATTCCTCGTGCTCTTCACTCCATTTCCATCTGTTTCCTTTCTTCAAAAGATTCTGCAAAGGCGCAACAATGTTGGTGTAGTTATGACAATGTCCAGCGAAAAATTGGCAAGTCCCCAGAAAACTACGGAAACTCAAAAAAAGTGAAACTCATTCACGACCTCACTGTCCCAACGTCACGATAGACTTTCTCAAAAAATTCAAGTGGGAAGTTTTCGACCATCCGCTGTTTAAACCAAACCATTACTGAATTATTTTCAACTTTTTTCGAGAATTGAAGGTATGGTCGGGCAGCAATGCCACGCCAAGAAGGAAAAACTTCAGGAGACTGTCCAGATGTACCCACCTCAGTGGCGCAGAATTCTTTGCAGAGGGCATTGGAAAGCTGTTTTTTTTTAGCGTATGGCTTTTAGTGCCGGGAGTGTCCGAGGACATGTTCGGCTCGCCAGTGTTGTAGCCGCTTCGAGACGGACACCCAATGGGTGAGCTACAAGTACCGTTGGGGAGGGAAGTTTGAGGGTAAGGACGAGGAGTTGGAAGGTAGCGGCTGTGGCCTATAGTTAGGGACCAACCCCGGCATTTGCCTGGGAGGAAGATGGGAAACCACAGAAGAACATCTTCAAGGTTGCCGGCGGGGGGATTCGAACCTCCTCGCCTCCCGGACGTGAGCGACTGCCAACAGTCATGCCGTAACGCCCACGGCTAACTCACCCGGTGGAAAGCTGGTGTAACGATACGACAAATGTTTCAATCGTTTTGGCGATTATGTTGAAACACAAGAGTAGGATAAATAAGCCGGTTCTGGCACAGGGGCTAATGGGCAAGATGGCCGCCGCGCGCAATCACTCTATGTTATTCTTATGGAGGGGTCATTCAGAGCTGGCACAGGGGCTATTGGGCAAAATGGCCGCCACGGCCTGAGACCGTGGATTACGTCACAGGGAGAGGTCGGCCGTGTAGTTGCCAAATGGAATATTTATTATTATTATTATTATTATTATTAGGTAATTGTTAATTGATCATGTATAATCAAGACCAGCCTTATATTGTCCACTTTTTGGTGTAGTGGCTAGCATTCTTGGAGGTCATTCCTGAGGTTCGAATCCCGGCTCTGCCAAGAAATTTAATTTCTGGTCTCATGAGTGGAACGGGGTACACTCAGCCTTGTGAGGCAAAACTGACAAGAGCTGGCTTTTGATTCATACCTCAACAATTCTGCCTAACCCAACTTCACCTAACCTAACCTAACCTAACCTAACCTATCCTAACCTAACTTCAAAGTCAAAGCAAATATAAAAGCCAATGTGAAAGCACACATAATAAACTAAGTTATAACCTAACCTAACTTCACCTAACCTAACCTCACCTAACCTGTCCTAACCTAACCTAACGTAACCTACCTAATTTAAAATTGCAAGCGAAAAAAATTTAGCAAAAAGTATGAGAAAAAAGTGAGAGCAAATGTAAGAGCACAAATAATAAACTTAGTTATAACCTAACCACACCTAACCTAACCTAACCTAACCTAACATAACCAAACTTCAAAGTGAGAGCAAAAATGTAAGAGCAAATGAGAGAGCACAAATAATAAACTTAGTTATAACCTAACCTAACCTAACCCACAGAAACCTCATTTAAAGATTTTAGATTTTATGTTTTAACATTTTAGATTTTTGATTTTTTCATTTTACATTTTTTAGATTTTACATTTTACATTTTTGATTTTTTTGTATTTTAGATGTTAGTTTTTTTTAGATTTTACATTTTAAATTTAAGATTTTTTGATTTTAGATTTTACTTTTTACATTTTCCGAAAAGAGTAAACTACTAGGTCACATACCTAACCTCACCAAACCTAACTTTGCCAAACCTAACTTAAGCTAATTCAAAGGCTAATGCACATACACAAAGTATATAAGGGTACAAGCAACTATCCTTATGCTAGTTTTATAGGTTACTGTACAATATGATAACTACCCCAACCGTTTTTTTTTTTCATTTGTTGTTTACACATATGACAATTTTCCAATTCCCCATTTTCATTTTTTTAAATGTTAGTTTTAAGTTTTTCAATTTCATAACATGGAAACATGGATTTTGCATTATGTTGTTTACACATTTATCAATTTCACAATTTCCCATTTACAGTTCTTAAAATGTCAGTTTAAAGTTTTTCAATTTCATGATATAGAAACATGGATTTTCCAATTTGTTGTTTACACATTTGTCAATTTACCAAATTCCCATTTACAGTTTTTAAAATTTCAGTTTAATGTTTTTTTTTTATTTTGTCAATATGGAAACATGGATTTTCCAATTTGTGTTTTACATGTTCATTTTGCATTAGGAGTGGAGAGAGGTGAGTAGTAATAAAAAATGTACAAGCAGTTTCCATACGGTACAATATTTTTTTATTTAAATACATGTACACTATTTAAACATAATACATTTTTATATATATTCCTTATTGTTATAAATTGTACACTTGTTTTTATTTTGTTTTCTATTTTATTTATTTTTGATTATGAATGCCATTTCTTATTTTGTTTTATTTTTATTTTTGTAGTGCTATTGTTTTATTTCCTAAATTGTTTTGTTTTATGTATTTGCTAGTTGCAGGCAGAAGATTTTGATATTCATAACTTAACTCTTTAAGCATGGTTAATGATTGAGTAATGACCATAGGCATGTGTACCTATACCATCAGCATCAATCACTCTTTTATCATCACCAGGACACAAAGCAATTTTGTTTAGTCTTATAGATGATATGTCATGTTGTTTAGAAGCGATAATGTTCATTGGTATTCTTTTTACATTGTTTTTCATGACACAATCCTTATAATCTTGAAAGCTTATACAATTTTTGACAACACCTCTGTTAATACCTTTAATCTTTTTGATTTCTTTACCATTTATGTCTAATGCGTACATTTTAGCTCTAAGTCCAACAAATGCTTTTATAATTTGTCCACAAGCCTCGTCTTTAAATTTCCCCAACGTTTTCTTGTTTGATGTAGAGTAACATATGTGATTAGTAGGATAATCTGATGTGTCCAGGTGTTGTAGGAAATCCAACTTGTCTTGATATACATCTGGGGTGTTAACCAAATATATGAACGAGTCAGTATCCATATACATGAGTTTAATATTGTTCATGCCATAATAGGGTAGCAGGACATCATAGTGGTGGGAATACATGAGAGTTTTTGAAATATCCAGTATACACATTCCAATATATATAGGCTTATTGAATACAATGTTACGTTTAGACATGTGGAAAGCAGCTAGGTTAGGGCCATAAATTGTTCTGTCGATAAATGTCGGCTTTGCTATTAGCTTTTCTGCCTTTTTGCTGTCAGTCACAAGACGTATGTCTATTCTTTTACGGATATTTTCCATTGTTTTCCCAAAAATGGCATTGTTGAATAATTTGTACAGATTTTTCTCAAAATCATTTTTGGCTTGTTTTCGAAGGTTGTTATTAAAATCAACGTATGCCTTTAACCAAGGTCTTTGTTTAAACTTTAACACACGATGAATTTTTATCAATTTTATTCCATGATCTAAAGCCTGTTTTAATGCCATGTAGTGAACAACATATCGCCTTCGATTTCCAAGATGAGGAATTAGTTTTTTCAGAGACGAATCCTTAGGTTGTGTACACTCTGGTAGGAAAGGTAAATCGTTGTGTAGATCATGAAGGTCAGATGGGTAATCAACATCAACGTCTAGAATGTATCCCACAGGATCGTCTTTCTTTAGTTTTTCTAGATCAACAGTATCTGGAGAAACCCACTGAAATCCACCATAAGGAAGGGAGTGACACATAGCCCACCCGTATTGGTTGTTGGCATCATCATAGGTAATAAACTGCGATGGTTTCTCAGAATCATAGGTTTCCATGTATTTATTGTTAGCTTCAGCATACCGATGAGACACCTGGCATATGCCTCCACGTATTCCAGACTCGATTAAAAGAATCTGATCGTAATCCTGTAGCAATTCCAGTTCAATGCCTGTGTAAAGGAGCATTGCCTCGAAACTTAAACCAGGCGAAGTAAAAAAGTGTGCAGCATCCACTCGGTGTGTTTCTAGTGTTTTGTTTCTAAAGGTTTCAAAGCTGTCTGCAAGAAGGAGTACATCTGAAGTTAGGTAGAGGTCACTATATTCCCCTAGAGTTTTAATGTTGAACTGATTCCAGACACTTTTGGCATGTTCATAGTCTTCTTGACTAACATCTTCTTGACTTAATTTGTTAAAGAATGCCTCTTTTGGAGGTAAACACGTTTCACTTAACTTTTCCCATGAGTCAATGTAGTCATAACAAAATACCCCTTTACGAGTCATGAGCATTGCATTTTCTTTTCCAAAGTACTTGTCTGTTTCAGGGTATGATGTTAAGTTGGAAACTAAGTTTTCCAAACTACTCGGCATTAACCGAAACGTATCCACAAATCTAAGCTTAACATTTCCTACATATTTGGTAAAGGAAATGTACTTTTCTTTGGAGTTAGCGATAACATCCACTCTCTCAGTAGTACATCCCAATTGCTTTACAATGAAATTTGCGTCGTAGCCACTCATATTATGTAGAAACACAGGAACGGGGTTTCGTGTTTTACACCTCAAATTACAGTTATTGTGAGCACTTCCACGGTATTCCCCTGTAATATGGCAGTGGTCTCGAACTTTCCAGTCCTCTTTGGTGAATGGTTTTCGACACAAATAACAGGTTTCAGAACATTGGAACTCTGCTTCTTGAGCCTGAGTTAAGGCCTTTGGAACATTTAAGCTGTAAAGTCTATCAATTTCATTAGCTATTGAGATCAAACAGTCCATAAACTTTTCTGCAGCGTCAGGTCCACGATAAATAACAGGTTGGCTTGGAAGATTTGTCTTTATGTGTTCCACAGCGGGTGATGGTTTAACGTATATACCAAAGCTCATAGGAACATGACTCTGGTATGGCACTGTATAACTTGCTTCAGGATTGGGCAAACATGTTTGATAGGGTAAGAGTATACTTTCGAAATCTGCATAGATAACGTAAGGTATTCTTAGCATTTTTTCCACGTTTAAAAATTTGACAATGGGGTTTTTAATAGGCATTTCAACCCTAGCAATGTCATGCTGGACACACAAAGCTCTATGTTCTTTCAATTTTTCCATTCCTTGTTGTCCATATTGATTATCAAAGTGAGTAAAACACCGTTTACACGTATATATCTTATGTTCACGGCGGGTAATCTGATGTGCTACTAGTTTATCAAAATCTTTGATAAAGACGTAGTGGTTCTGGCCGGATGATGAACTTAGCAGAAGGAGGTCGCGATGGTCTTGCATCTCTTGATCCACAACCTTTAGAGGGAACAATTTGTTGTCTTGTTCCAATCCAAATACATTAATGGATATATCGTTGGCTTTTTCAAATTTGGGAATGTCAACTAGCGATGTAGGAAACGATATTACAGAAAAATCATACTTGTTGTCCAGGTCCTTGTATTTACTAATGCGATGAGCATTCTTTTTAACCAGTTTTGCTAAAATGGCATACATAAAACACTTTTCATCATTCAAATTTTCAGGATTAATGCAGGCTTTTCTTGCTTGTATAGCTGCTGGTAATGGAATATATGTGCTTCCACGCAAGGGATTGTACTTATTTATTTTCAATCGTACTCCTTCCACTGCTAACAAAGCCCAATTACTGCCTTTTAGCTCAGATTCCTCCATTTCCGTAGTTAACTTTGTAAATTGTGTTTCCAAGAAACTACTTAAGTCCGTTTCCAAAAATAGGGCCTGATTTCGTGTTTTAAAAGCACGATCTGTAATGTCATTGGTAGATGTATGAATGAATCTACATTCAGCCACAAGATTAACTTTTATCGACTTGTGCATTGCTAGTTCTTTCTGCATAGCTTGTATTATTTGCTGTTTGGACTCTTTAAGGTATGAATTTAAATCCTTGCACGTATCGCAACGAATGAAATAGGATTTAAGTCGACCTTCAAAAGATGTCTCATATTCAATAAGTCCATTTTTGTCAGGGACCAATGACAGTAGGTAATGTTTTGTAGGCTCTGCCTTTTGTCTTTTAGCTGCCGACACAACATTACAACATTCTTCATGACGACGTCCATTGTAGGCATTGTTGAATGTACTACCACAGGTCTTGCACTCATGAAATTCACCACACGATACTTCATGTCGCTTCCTATGATAGTCTCGAAGAAAAGTCTTTCCACACTCTTTACACATATAGCTAGGAATGGCTTCTTCCATTATGATTGTTGATTTCTGCAAACAGCTGCTTACTGCGTATCACAGGGCTAGAGGTTGGTCAGTGAGACGGTCTTTCACGATGTGAACACCGTGAGAGGTAGTAGTCAACTGGTGCTATTCTTGTGAAGGGTCCTCTAATATACCCCTAGTCTAGACCAACAGCTCTTTACAGCGTATGACAAGGCTGTATACTGGACAGTGAGACGGTCTTTCACGATGTGAACACTGTAACAAGTAGTAGTCAACTGATTATATACTTGCTAAGGGTTCTCTAATATACAATAGTCAAGACCAACAGCTACTTACTGAGTAGTACAAGGCTGTACAATAGTTGTTTTGACAGTCTTTCACGATGTGGTCACTGTGAATAATGGTAGTAGTCAACTGATGATATTCTTGATAAGGGTCCTCTAATATACCCCTGGTTAAGGGTAACAGCTGTTCACCGCTTATGACAAGGCTAAAGACTGGTTACTTCAACGGTCTTTCACAATGTTAACACTGTGACAGGTAGTAGTCAACTGAAAATATTCTTATGGCCTACTCAAGGTTATCAGGTACTTACTGCATATCAAAAGGCTGTACACTCATGTGTGTTAGGCACTCTTTTTTGCTAAGGACCCCAATATTCCCTACACAAGGCTATACATGTTAGTTCTAAACACTTAGTGGTTAATTGTATATTCAATTTTTGTACAAAGCTTATACAAGCACGTTTTATGAGGTAAAACTTTGTTAAATAACTGCATGCGACACGCAAAGTATGTTTCCGCTATCTAGCGGTGACTATGAGTACTACTTGAACGACCAGCATGCTACCTAGCGCTCCATTTCAACACTCGCTCACTGAACGATCAGCATGCTATCTAGCGGTCGATAGCAATACTCCTCAACTACCAGCCTGCTATCTATCGGTCAATATGACAACTCACTCAACTACCGACATGCTACATGGCTCTTTTGGTCAGTTTTTTGTTGGCTTTTTTTGGTCAGTTTTTGTTGGCTTTTTTGTTGGCCTTTGTTGGCTTTTGTTGGCTTTTGTTGGCTTTTTTGTTGGCTTTTGTTGGCTGTTGTTGGCTTTTGTTGGCTTTTGTTGGCTTTTGTATTAGCTCTTTCATATTTGCTCTTGCTTGTGGGGGCTTATTATTTGGTCTTGGAAAGTATGTCAGTCCTTTTTTTATGGCTGCAAAATGCTTACAGCCATGTTTGTAAGCAGCAACAACAACAACAACAACACACAAAATTCAAAAAAAATCCAAAGTACTCTAAGGTTTATCAATGACTCTCAACTCTTACACTTACCTCTATCCCATGCCTAGTCAAAAAAGTAGTGTATTTTTCAAATTTTTCAAAAAAATATTTGGAAAGTAGGCTATATCATTAAACTAAAAATCCTGAAAAGACATATGTTAACTCCAACACCTACCTCTATACCACTCTCAGTCCAAAAATAATGTATTTTTCAAATTTTCCAAAACATATTTCCGAAAATGGGTTATATTTCCGAAATTAAAAAGTTAACAAAACATGTTTGTTTGACATAAATGAATGGCCTTTGCCTCCTCTACCACTGTACCAAGTCCCAGGTCTCCAGGACAAAAAAAAAAAAATTTTTTAAAGGGTTTTATTTCCAAAATTAGGAATTTTACAAAAAAGTTTGTTTGACATAAATGAATGGCCTTTACCCCCTCTACCCCCACACTAAGTCTCATGTCTCTAGGACAACAAAAATAAAATTTTCAAAATGGGCTTATATTTCCAAAATTAGGAATTCTACAAAAAAGTTTGTTTGACGTAAATCAATGGTCTTTACCCCCTCTATTCCAACACCAAGTCTCAGGTCTCTAGGTCAACAAAAATAAAATTTGGAAAAAATGGTCACTATTTTGGAAACTAGGAATTCTACAAAAAAGTTTGTTTAACATAAATGAAAGGTCTCTATCCCCTCTACTTGTAAACCAAGTTCCAGGTATGTGAGACAAAAATGAAAAAAGTTCAATTGGGAAAGTAGGCGATTTTTCATATAACCAAACATTCAAAAATGTGTTCATTGGGCTGCAAATAATGGCCTCTATGTCCTTTATTTTTATAATAAAACGTTTTTATTTTTTTCATTTTTTTGAAAAAAGTTCAATTTTGAATTTTTTATAATTTAGAAACTAAAGAGTTTTCAAAAAATTTTGTTTGACATAAATGAATGGTCTTGACCCCCTCTACCCCCAAAATAAATTTCAAGTCTCTAGGACAAGAAATAACAGTAGTGGAGTAGGGGGGTTCTGCTTTACTTGGCGTGGCCGCCATGTTGGTTTATTGGGCACAGGAGTGTCAAGTGAAGCAGAACCCCCCTACTCCACTACTGTTATTTCTTGTCCTAGAGACTTGAAATTTATTTTGGGGGTAGAGGGGGTCAAGACCATTCATTTATGTCAAACAAAATTTTTTGAAAACTCTTTAGTTTCTAAATTATAAAAAATTCAAAATTGAACTTTTTTCAAAAAAATGAAAAAAATAAAAACGTTTTATTATAAAAATAAAGGACATAGAGGCCATTATTTGCAGCCCAATGAACACATTTTTGAATGTTTGGTTATATGAAAAATCGCCTACTTTCCCAATTGAACTTTTTTCATTTTTGTCTCACATACCTGGAACTTGGTTTACAAGTAGAGGGGATAGAGACCTTTCATTTATGTTAAACAAACTTTTTTGTAGAATTCCTAGTTTCCAAAATAGTGACCATTTTTTCCAAATTTTATTTTTGTTGACCTAGAGACCTGAGACTTGGTGTTGGAATAGAGGGGGTAAAGACCATTGATTTACGTCAAACAAACTTTTTTGTAGAATTCCTAATTTTGGAAATATAAGCCCATTTTGAAAATTTTATTTTTGTTGTCCTAGAGACATGAGACTTAGTGTGGGGGTAGAGGGGGTAAAGGCCATTCATTTATGTCAAACAAACTTTTTTGTAAAATTCCTAATTTTGGAAATAAAACCCTTTAAAAAATTTTTTTTTTTTTGTCCTGGAGACCTGGGACTTGGTACAGTGGTAGAGGAGGCAAAGGCCATTCATTTATGTCAAACAAACATGTTTTGTTAACTTTTTAATTTCGGAAATATAACCCATTTTCGGAAATATGTTTTGGAAAATTTGAAAAATACATTATTTTTGGACTGAGAGTGGTATAGAGGTAGGTGTTGGAGTTAACATATGTCTTTTCAGGATTTTTAGTTTAATGATATAGCCTACTTTCCAAATATTTTTTTGAAAAATTTGAAAAATACACTACTTTTTTGACTAGGCATGGGATAGAGGTAAGTGTAAGAGTTGAGAGTCATTGATAAACCTTAGAGTACTTTGGATTTTTTTTGAATTTTGTGTGTTGTTGTTGTTGTTGTTGCTGCTTACAAACATGGCTGTAAGCATTTTGCAGCCATAAAAAAAGGACTGACATACTTTCCAAGACCAAATAATAAGCCCCCACAAGCAAGAGCAAATATGAAAGAGCTAATACAAAAGCCAACAAAAGCCAACAAAAGCCAACAACAGCCAACAAAAGCCAACAAAAAAGCCAACAAAAGCCAACAAAAGCCAACAAAGGCCAACAAAAAAGCCAACAAAAACTGACCAAAAAAAGCCAACAAAAAACTGACCAAAAGAGCCATGTAGCATGTCGGTAGTTGAGTGAGTTGTCATATTGACCGATAGATAGCAGGCTGGTAGTTGAGGAGTATTGCTATCGACCGCTAGATAGCATGCTGATCGTTCAGTGAGCGAGTGTTGAAATGGAGCGCTAGGTAGCATGCTGGTCGTTCAAGTAGTACTCATAGTCACCGCTAGATAGCGGAAACATACTTTGCGTGTCGCATGCAGTTATTTAACAAAGTTTTACCTCATAAAACGTGCTTGTATAAGCTTTGTACAAAAATTGAATATACAATTAACCACTAAGTGTTTAGAACTAACATGTATAGCCTTGTGTAGGGAATATTGGGGTCCTTAGCAAAAAAGAGTGCCTAACACACATGAGTGTACAGCCTTTTGATATGCAGTAAGTACCTGATAACCTTGAGTAGGCCATAAGAATATTTTCAGTTGACTACTACCTGTCACAGTGTTAACATTGTGAAAGACCGTTGAAGTAACCAGTCTTTAGCCTTGTCATAAGCGGTGAACAGCTGTTACCCTTAACCAGGGGTATATTAGAGGACCCTTATCAAGAATATCATCAGTTGACTACTACCATTATTCACAGTGACCACATCGTGAAAGACTGTCAAAACAACTATTGTACAGCCTTGTACTACTCAGTAAGTAGCTGTTGGTCTTGACTATTGTATATTAGAGAACCCTTAGCAAGTATATAATCAGTTGACTACTACTTGTTACAGTGTTCACATCGTGAAAGACCGTCTCACTGTCCAGTATACAGCCTTGTCATACGCTGTAAAGAGCTGTTGGTCTAGACTAGGGGTATATTAGAGGACCCTTCACAAGAATAGCACCAGTTGACTACTACCTCTCACGGTGTTCACATCGTGAAAGACCGTCTCACTGACCAACCTCTAGCCCTGTGATACGCAGTAAGCAGCTGTTTGCAGAAATCAACAATCATAATGGAAGAAGCCATTCCTAGCTATATGTGTAAAGAGTGTGGAAAGACTTTTCTTCGAGACTATCATAGGAAGCGACATGAAGTATCGTGTGGTGAATTTCATGAGTGCAAGACCTGTGGTAGTACATTCAACAATGCCTACAATGGACGTCGTCATGAAGAATGTTGTAATGTTGTGTCGGCAGCTAAAAGACAAAAGGCAGAGCCTACAAAACATTACCTACTGTCATTGGTCCCTGACAAAAATGGACTTATTGAATATGAGACATCTTTTGAAGGTCGACTTAAATCCTATTTCATTCGTTGCGATACGTGCAAGGATTTAAATTCATACCTTAAAGAGTCCAAACAGCAAATAATACAAGCTATGCAGAAAGAACTAGCAATGCACAAGTCGATAAAAGTTAATCTTGTGGCTGAATGTAGATTCATTCATACATCTACCAATGACATTACAGATCGTGCTTTTAAAACACGAAATCAGGCCCTATTTTTGGAAACGGACTTAAGTAGTTTCTTGGAAACACAATTTACAAAGTTAACTACGGAAATGGAGGAATCTGAGCTAAAAGGCAGTAATTGGGCTTTGTTAGCAGTGGAAGGAGTACGATTGAAAATAAATAAGTACAATCCCTTGCGTGGAAGCACATATATTCCATTACCAGCAGCTATACAAGCAAGAAAAGCCTGCATTAATCCTGAAAATTTGAATGATGAAAAGTGTTTTATGTATGCCATTTTAGCAAAACTGGTTAAAAAGAATGCTCATCGCATTAGTAAATACAAGGACCTGGACAACAAGTATGATTTTTCTGTAATATCGTTTCCTACATCGCTAGTTGACATTCCCAAATTTGAAAAAGCCAACGATATATCCATTAATGTATTTGGATTGGAACAAGACAACAAATTGTTCCCTCTAAAGGTTGTGGATCAAGAGATGCAAGACCATCGCGACCTCCTTCTGCTAAGTTCATCATCCGGCCAGAACCACTACGTCTTTATCAAAGATTTTGATAAACTAGTAGCACATCAGATTACCCGCCGTGAACATAAGATATATACGTGTAAACGGTGTTTTACTCACTTTGATAATCAATATGGACAACAAGGAATGGAAAAATTGAAAGAACATAGAGCTTTGTGTGTCCAGCATGACATTGCTAGGGTTGAAATGCCTATTAAAAACCCCATTGTCAAATTTTTAAACGTGGAAAAAATGCTAAGAATACCTTACGTTATCTATGCAGATTTCGAAAGTATACTCTTACCCTATCAAACATGTTTGCCCAATCCTGAAGCAAGTTATACAGTGCCATACCAGAGTCATGTTCCTATGAGCTTTGGTATATACGTTAAACCATCACCCGCTGTGGAACACATAAAGACAAATCTTCCAAGCCAACCTGTTATTTATCGTGGACCTGACGCTGCAGAAAAGTTTATGGACTGTTTGATCTCAATAGCTAATGAAATTGATAGACTTTACAGCTTAAATGTTCCAAAGGCCTTAACTCAGGCTCAAGAAGCAGAGTTCCAATGTTCTGAAACCTGTTATTTGTGTCGAAAACCATTCACCAAAGAGGACTGGAAAGTTCGAGACCACTGCCATATTACAGGGGAATACCGTGGAAGTGCTCACAATAACTGTAATTTGAGGTGTAAAACACGAAACCCCGTTCCTGTGTTTCTACATAATATGAGTGGCTACGACGCAAATTTCATTGTAAAGCAATTGGGATGTACTACTGAGAGAGTGGATGTTATCGCTAACTCCAAAGAAAAGTACATTTCCTTTACCAAATATGTAGGAAATGTTAAGCTTAGATTTGTGGATACGTTTCGGTTAATGCCGAGTAGTTTGGAAAACTTAGTTTCCAACTTAACATCATACCCTGAAACAGACAAGTACTTTGGAAAAGAAAATGCAATGCTCATGACTCGTAAAGGGGTATTTTGTTATGACTACATTGACTCATGGGAAAAGTTAAGTGAAACGTGTTTACCTCCAAAAGAGGCATTCTTTAACAAATTAAGTCAAGAAGATGTTAGTCAAGAAGACTATGAACATGCCAAAAGTGTCTGGAATCAGTTCAACATTAAAACTCTAGGGGAATATAGTGACCTCTACCTAACTTCAGATGTACTCCTTCTTGCAGACAGCTTTGAAACCTTTAGAAACAAAACACTAGAAACACACCGAGTGGATGCTGCACACTTTTTTACTTCGCCTGGTTTAAGTTTCGAGGCAATGCTCCTTTACACAGGCATTGAACTGGAATTGCTACAGGATTACGATCAGATTCTTTTAATCGAGTCTGGAATACGTGGAGGCATATGCCAGGTGTCTCATCGGTATGCTGAAGCTAACAATAAATACATGGAAACCTATGATTCTGAGAAACCATCGCAGTTTATTACCTATGATGATGCCAACAACCAATACGGGTGGGCTATGTGTCACTCCCTTCCTTATGGTGGATTTCAGTGGGTTTCTCCAGATACTGTTGATCTAGAAAAACTAAAGAAAGACGATCCTGTGGGATACATTCTAGACGTTGATGTTGATTACCCATCTGACCTTCATGATCTACACAACGATTTACCTTTCCTACCAGAGTGTACACAACCTAAGGATTCGTCTCTGAAAAAACTAATTCCTCATCTTGGAAATCGAAGGCGATATGTTGTTCACTACATGGCATTAAAACAGGCTTTAGATCATGGAATAAAATTGATAAAAATTCATCGTGTGTTAAAGTTTAAACAAAGACCTTGGTTAAAGGCATACGTTGATTTTAATAACAACCTTCGAAAACAAGCCAAAAATGATTTTGAGAAAAATCTGTACAAATTATTCAACAATGCCATTTTTGGGAAAACAATGGAAAATATCCGTAAAAGAATAGACATACGTCTTGTGACTGACAGCAAAAAGGCAGAAAAGCTAATAGCAAAGCCGACATTTATCGACAGAACAATTTATGGCCCTAACCTAGCTGCTTTCCACATGTCTAAACGTAACATTGTATTCAATAAGCCTATATATATTGGAATGTGTATACTGGATATTTCAAAAACTCTCATGTATTCCCACCACTATGATGTCCTGCTACCCTATTATGGCATGAACAATATTAAACTCATGTATATGGATACTGACTCGTTCATATATTTGGTTAACACCCCAGATGTATATCAAGACAAGTTGGATTTCCTACAACACCTGGACACATCAGATTATCCTACTAATCACATATGTTACTCTACATCAAACAAGAAAACGTTGGGGAAATTTAAAGACGAGGCTTGTGGACAAATTATAAAAGCATTTGTTGGACTTAGAGCTAAAATGTACGCATTAGACATAAATGGTAAAGAAATCAAAAAGATTAAAGGTATTAACAGAGGTGTTGTCAAAAATTGTATAAGCTTTCAAGATTATAAGGATTGTGTCATGAAAAACAATGTAAAAAGAATACCAATGAACATTATCGCTTCTAAACAACATGACATATCATCTATAAGACTAAACAAAATTGCTTTGTGTCCTGGTGATGATAAAAGAGTGATTGATGCTGATGGTATAGGTACACATGCCTATGGTCATTACTCAATCATTAACCATGCTTAAAGAGTTAAGTTATGAATATCAAAATCTTCTGCCTGCAACTAGCAAATACATAAAACAAAACAATTTAGGAAATAAAACAATAGCACTACAAAAATAAAAATAAAACAAAATAAGAAATGGCATTCATAATCAAAAATAAATAAAATAGAAAACAAAATAAAAACAAGTGTACAATTTATAACAATAAGGAATATATATAAAAATGTATTATGTTTAAATAGTGTACATGTATTTAAATAAAAAAATATTGTACCGTATGGAAACTGCTTGTACATTTTTTATTACTACTCACCTCTCTCCACTCCTAATGCAAAATGAACATGTAAAACACAAATTGGAAAATCCATGTTTCCATATTGACAAAATAAAAAAAAAACATTAAACTGAAATTTTAAAAACTGTAAATGGGAATTTGGTAAATTGACAAATGTGTAAACAACAAATTGGAAAATCCATGTTTCTATATCATGAAATTGAAAAACTTTAAACTGACATTTTAAGAACTGTAAATGGGAAATTGTGAAATTGATAAATGTGTAAACAACATAATGCAAAATCCATGTTTCCATGTTATGAAATTGAAAAACTTAAAACTAACATTTAAAAAAATGAAAATGGGGAATTGGAAAATTGTCATATGTGTAAACAACAAATGAAAAAAAAAACGGTTGGGGTAGTTATCATATTGTACAGTAACCTATAAAACTAGCATAAGGATAGTTGCTTGTACCCTTATATACTTTGTGTATGTGCATTAGCCTTTGAATTAGCTTAAGTTAGGTTTGGCAAAGTTAGGTTTGGTGAGGTTAGGTATGTGACCTAGTAGTTTACTCTTTTCGGAAAATGTAAAAAGTAAAATCTAAAATCAAAAAATCTTAAATTTAAAATGTAAAATCTAAAAAAAACTAACATCTAAAATACAAAAAAATCAAAAATGTAAAATGTAAAATCTAAAAAATGTAAAATGAAAAAATCAAAAATCTAAAATGTTAAAACATAAAATCTAAAATCTTTAAATGAGGTTTCTGTGGGTTAGGTTAGGTTAGGTTATAACTAAGTTTATTATTTGTGCTCTCTCATTTGCTCTTACATTTTTGCTCTCACTTTGAAGTTTGGTTATGTTAGGTTAGGTTAGGTTAGGTTAGGTGTGGTTAGGTTATAACTAAGTTTATTATTTGTGCTCTTACATTTGCTCTCACTTTTTTCTCATACTTTTTGCTAAATTTTTTTCGCTTGCAATTTTAAATTAGGTAGGTTACGTTAGGTTAGGTTAGGACAGGTTAGGTGAGGTTAGGTTAGGTGAAGTTAGGTTAGGTTATAACTTAGTTTATTATGTGTGCTTTCACATTGGCTTTTATATTTGCTTTGACTTTGAAGTTAGGTTAGGATAGGTTAGGTTAGGTTAGGTTAGGTTAGGTGAAGTTGGGTTAGGCAGAATTGTTGAGGTATGAATCAAAAGCCAGCTCTTGTCAGTTTTGCCTCACAAGGCTGAGTGTACCCCGTTCCACTCATGAGACCAGAAATTAAATTTCTTGGCAGAGCCGGGATTCGAACCTCAGGAATGACCTCCAAGAATGCTAGCCACTACACCAAAAAGTGGACAATATAAGGCTGGTCTTGATTATACATGATCAATTAACAATTACCTAATAATAATAATAATAATAATAATAAATATTCCATTTGGCAACTACACGGCCGACCTCTCCCTGTGACGTAATCCACGGTCTCAGGCCGTGGCGGCCATTTTGCCCAATAGCCCCTGTGCCAGCTCTGAATGACCCCTCCATAAGAATAACATAGAGTGATTGCGCGCGGCGGCCATCTTGCCCATTAGCCCCTGTGCCAGAACCGGCTTATTTATCCTACTCACAAGTACAAAACAAGCAAACATTTAGTAGTAAAATCAGTTTGGTATGTCAAACAGTTATTTTTATACAGTCCATCGGAGGTTGAAAAAAAAAACAGCCCTCGTATCTCTTAAGGACATATGTCTTTAAAGGTACAACAATATGTTTAATTAGATAAAATATTAAAGCAACATATTCAGACAAGAGGAGAAAGTCGTTCCCCTAGGCTGTGTGCGTAATGTGCTATGTTTAAAATGAATGTTAATTATGCCTAATGACATTTGAGTTCAGCTTATATAATCTTACATTTGTCATGGAAAAAGCATACAAGTAACGGAAAAGATATGATATGTCATAAACATCCGGGTCCTAATATTGATATTCAACAAGTTCGGATTGTATTCTAAAAACTATCCGCAAATGTACCCCAAATATTATCCGCAGCTTATCCGCACAGCCATGCAAACTATATCCACATGGCGAAACATATCGTGGTTATCCGCGGATATCCACATCCGCGCAGGATTTAATTATAACGGCTTAAGTGAAACTCTGCATTGAATCACTCTTAGCGCTCGTAGTGGTAGAACAGAGGCAATTTCTATCTAATCGACCAGATATGGTTCAGTTTTATTGACTCACACTAGCGCTCGTAGTGGTAGAAAAGGTAAACTTCTAACCTAATCGACAGGATATGGTGGAGTTACCAGTGAACAATGATCGGTATAACGCGTGTCATCATCCTGGCACCTCGTAAGAAACGTTTAGTGCGTGCTTTACGTTTGGATAAGTGGAGGAAGCAACGAAAGTTAATTAAAAATGCACCAACAATGAGATTCAGTGATGAGCCGGGGCCAACTCTAAAGTAATAGTGTTCACGGAAGGACTGCCCAGCCTATTTTGTCCGGCCCGCGCTGTGTCTTCAAAACTTTGAAACAAGTTCCAGTCGTCGCACTAAACTAAATTATTATGGACTTCATTTCATAATTGAATCGGTCATTGTTAGACCGAAGCGAAGGTTGAAATTCTACGGACATTTGGTGAGAATGGACGAGAACCGACTGACTAAGAGGATATTCAAGTATATTACAGAGCTGAAGGCTACAACTAAGTGGGTAGAAGAGGTTAAAAGAGACGCCAAGGAAAGTGGACTCACAGTGGATGTGATCCGCAACAGAAAAGAGTTCAGAAACCGAATTGACAACATCAAGATGTTCGAGGAGAAAACACCTAAAATTAGAGCCAAACTGGTAATATCCAAGGAGGAGGGAAAGATCAGAAGTGAACGAATGAAGAGGTTTTGGGAAGAGAAGAGGAGATTAACCAGAAAGCCTTAGGTTCCATGCGGTCCACAGGCGACCAAATTCGGAAGAAAGAAAGAACGAAGGTCATTGTTAGAAGGCACTAAGTCAATTCTTGTCGAAATGGCGATTTCCATGGATACGTATAATATGACTGACGACGCATCTAGCTATGTTAAGGGGGGATAAAATGAAATTTGTGTCAAAAATCGATTTTTTTGGAAACGTGTTCTTCGTAATCTACATAGAGTAATTTACATTGTGTATAAATTGTTTAGTTATCGGAGGCATGGAAGTTCATTTAAAAACATTAAATGTCAAACTCTGCACCTATACTTGGTGTGAATCAAGGAGTGATCACCATAAAGGCGTTCGACACCATTGACAAGAATAGACGCATGAAAGCTGAGAAAGGGATGTCTGATCTTGATCTGGAAGCCAGACAGAAAATAAGAGGGCAGAAAACAATGTTGGAGGATGAAGAGTATGAATATGGAGGATTTTAAAAATAAGCATTTTTCATTTTTGAATATGGGAACCAAATGTTTAAATGCATTTCTCTTTAATAAACATTTTTTTGTGAAATCTGAAGCCTTTTCTCAAAAACTATAAATCGCAGAGCTATGATTTTTTCAGAAATTGTTCATTAGACATTGCGGAATATATGAAACTATAATTGTAATCATTACATAATTACATTTTTATTTATAGGGTTTTATGTGATGAAAGATTGTCTTATTTCTACAACAGTAAGTTCAAGATTTTTAAGTAATGTAATGCGTATTAATTTATTTTAGTTCAGTATTCATATTGTAGTGATAGCTTCATATAGTAACAATTTAAAAGTGATTGTATCATTAGAATTGCTGTTATGGCTTTCATGCAAAAAGGGCATAACTGCTAAATGTCTTATAATATTAATGTATATGCCTTACATCTAGGTCTTTAATTATATATTTTTTTTCATTTATAACACTTAGATATCTATCTACACACAACATTTCATGCCTTTAACTCAAAAACTATGATTGTAATGATTTTTAAAGAAAAATCTTGCATATCCGATTACATCCTTCCTTAAGAGGAACTAAGTCTGCCTGTTCAGTATACTGTATCACTACTAGCTGAATTTAATGTTCAGTGTTAAAGAGAACTAAGTCATTGACATAGTTCCAGACTTTTTTGCTTCTATTTGCCCACTACTGTATTGGTAGCATTGAAAATGTAGTGATATGCTATACTGGGGTCTATAAATCTGTATATTTGTCATAAAAGTGAACTACCTACTTTTGAAAGATCTGATTCATTGATAAAGGGAACTAAGTCATATTTCATTTTTATTTTCTCCCTTTTTTTAAGGTTAAATCCATTCAAATAGAACTCTCTAGAACACGTGACAGCAACTATGATTTACAATTAAGTGAGAGAAACAGTTTTTGTCAATTATCTCAATTCTTACAAAAATGACTTAGTGCCTTCTAACAATGACCAATTCAATTTGATTATTAATTATGTTTAATGAACATAAATACTCACTCTTTGTCATTCATGCTGTATGAATATCATCACACTTCTATGTAAAGAGATTTATTAAAAGTATTTAAATTTATTTTTAGTGTTTTATTTTATCCAATCAAAAAAAAAGTCAACCCCTGGCACTATACAGCCCATGACAGAGGCCCACCAAGCGACCGCTGCCCAGCCTTTTGGCCTGCAGATATTGGGGTGAAGCGTGATCAGCGCGTCGGGTCCCCTCGGCCGTCAATCTTGGTTTTCGTGATCGGGGCGCTGTCTCACTTTCAGACAGCTACTCAATTGTCCTCACGAGGCTGAGTGCACCACGTTCCAACCCTCACGTCAGTTTTAAAATCCCTGACGGAGCCGGGGATCGAACCCGGGGCCTCCGGGTGAGAGGCAGGCACGCTACCCCTACACCACGGGGCCGGCCCTTTTTTTTATCCACTACAAATACATATAGAATATGCTAACAATACTAAGAAAACTAGCTCAGACAGAACAAAACTCACCGTATTGCACCTATATATATTTTTAAATTCCATACCCCTCAAACCCCCGGAGTGCCATTAGCCTGCAAAGTTCCCCAACTATTTACAATGTGGCCCTTAGTTAAAAAAGATTGGGCACCCCTGGACTCCAGGATGTTTCCAGCATTGAGTTACTTGGGCTACAACTGTGTCATCATATTTGAGATAAGATAATTGATTTAAATGGACCCGAGAGCGCACGCACCATAATGCAAAACCTTACACTTGATTTACTCAATAACTAAGATTAAGTCAAGTTCTAATTCACCTCGACAAGGTCTCAAATTAAACGATCACTAAATTAGTACTGCTCTAAACCAAAGCTGAGAAAAAAATTCTCCATTCACAAACTGATTGTTGGTGTGTTCCTCAGTTTAGGGGCAGCAACAACGCAGTCACGTAGCCCCGTGTAATTTGCGAGTGTAGATTCTGTCTGATAACCGGTGTTAATTGTGATGGCTGTATTAGTGTGTGTTTTGCTTGCCACGGTGAGTGAGTGGTCACTTGTCGGTCTACTAACACCAAGATTGCAGGTTCGCTCCTGGCCGTGGTAAGTTTTATTTTTGAAAGGCGGCAAAAATTACGACACCATGTCATACGATGTTGGTATGTCAAAAGAAGGAAGGAAGCTTTTAGTTTTAGCGATCATGAGCCACGGGACCTCCTTTTTACGTGGAATCCGAACCACAGGACATGGCGTTTCACTTCGAAAATCTCACATGCATTGACCGGGAATCAAACCCGGTCCACCTTGGTGAGAGGCCAACTACTTGATCGCTGCGCCACCACGCCCCCCGTATGTCAAAGAACCGATTTGAATTCAGTAGGCCGTATTCAAAGTGGCAAAATTAATCTCGGGAGTTTCCGCCAACACAAAGTTCCTCATTTCTCTACTGGAGAGCGCTATAGTGTTCAAGGAGCTTAGATATCTAACCTCCTTGACTTTCATAGTGCTTCAAGGAACAACGAAATTCGACATGCAGCTACCCTTTGGGTGTCAAATAACGAAGCTTGCACCCAGCACCCAAGGCCATACGATATTATTATTATTATTATTATTATTAGTGTGTGCTATCTCTGATCTGTAATTCAGGTAAGGACTGCAGACGATCAATTTCAAGTAGTTCCTACTTTTAATACCAAATGCTAACGTCAACGACACCTAGCTGTGCACTTCGCTACTACTAAATGCCAACGCAACCAGCGCCTGGTGACGAACGTGGGAACTAAGAGCATTAATTCAAACCTAAGCTACACATTTTGCCACACACAAATTTAGTGGAAGGTTCTTTACATGCCATAAATTTCTGTCATGGGACCGCCAGCTTTACTCCCCCCCCGAAGAAAGTTATACTGAGGAATTTTTAAACGCTCTTGAAAAATCCCGCCGAATTCAAAAAACAGTCCCCCCGATTCTTGGATGTCACGGGTAATCTCGAGAACCACTGGATGGATTTTGATGCGGTTTTCACCATTCTGTAAAGGATATCTCGAAGAAGGTATCTATAGAAAATAATTTACTTATGGTCAAATGAAGCCAAGCAGTAACGATTTCAGTGAAAAAAGTCGGAAAGAAGCTGGCGTCCATGCTCTTTTTAAGCTTATGCTGGGCAAACCGTAAAAATATCAATATACTATGAGTGTAAGAATTGTTCAGCATGAAAATTTCTACAATAACGTCCGCGAGAGCATATATCTATGTTCAATACTTCGCCCACTATAAGTGTTTTTACGTTTTCGTTTCTTCCAACAACCTCCATTCAATTACTGAGGCGAGCCTATCACCCCAGTTACAGCCTAGCTAGCGGGCGAGCGTATTACCCCAGATACAGCCAGCAGCAAACTGTCGAGTCATGTTGAGTTAAGACTACAGAGAAGAGTGGTTGTGTTTGGAGTTTCCCCTGGAACTCTGCTTTTCTTCATTTCGCCTGTGAACTTTTCGCTCCGAAAAATACACAGTCAAGTTAAGATTGGACGGAAGGGGGATTTGTATTTCATGCTCATCTCCATTCTTAAATTACGCCTGACAAGAATTCGTTGCACATCCACCTCCATGATAATATAATTTATAGTCCAGTCAGTGATTTTAACCCGTCATGCCGAGACGTAAAACGAATATCACGTAATGCATTCATAACTGTTCGAGGGCGAAACGCTAGTCTTCTATACGTATTCCCAAATTCGTAGAAACGAATCTGCCCTAGTGTAAAGGGCAGAACACCCGAGTTGATGTGGAGAAGGGAGAGAGCAATGCGATATTTTATCTCAAGACTGCGTGTTCAGGTTTCTTTCATTGACTGACATCAGTCGTGTTGTGTAACACAGGATCAAGGTCTTCTGTGATCCGATCCCATCTTACAGCTGTGACCGCAGATACACTGATTAGGTGTCCATCCGTCTCTCTCGCACACACACTTTAGCGTGATTTTCGCTGCATCAGTACGATGTTCATGACGCGCATATTGATGGCATGTCATCTTTCAATTGGTTTACCACAGACATTGCTAACATTTCTTTTTTACCTATGAATAGGTCACATAAATTTACAGGGGGCACATACAGAGCTTAAGGAGCCAAAAACAATAACGATTTCAATATTATTATAACTAAGCCCGTGATAAATCGTGTATATAAATAAATTATGTCGAAGTAAGATAGTGAAATCCGACATTTCATGAAAATCTAGGCACTTCTTGAAAAGCCGGCATATGATGTAAAAAGAGTCAGTTGCACTATATGACGCGTTTCTTCATGAAGTGACAGACCGATTTAGGCAAATGGTATAAGAAATTATTTTACATTATGACCGAGGCACTTCGTGAAGATCCGGTGTTTGTAGATTCAACTCTTCGTGAAATGACTTCCGTGGAGTCTTACATTACCGTCATACACGAAATATTTCAAGAAATAAATTAAAGATTCTTTATTATGGTTTAAAATGAGTTTACAACAATAATAGAACAATGGAACTATATTAAAATGTGCAGGCTAAACAAAATAATTACAGAAATCGTTAATTGGCTAAAATGCTCAAGAAACAGTAGCCTTTGAACGTCCATGTTGACTTCCATACCGTATTTTCCTACTATTAATTCCTCATTAAGTCCCGGGCTTGACTTCCCGTCAGTTAATTTACAAAAGGAATTACACTATGCGACGGTGAAAATTAGTCATTTCATGAAACCACGCGTCAGATAGTGCAACTATCCCTATTTACATCATATGCCGGCTTTTCATGAAGTGCCTGGGATTTTAATGAAATGACGGATTTCACTATCTGACTACGACATATACATTTCCAAGGAAACACACATCTTAATATTAGAGGCAACGTTTTAAATTTAAAAATTCACTTCGTAACTATTTTTATCAGTTTTTCAAAATTTGGCCTATACGAAACAAGATGAATACGAACAAGGAGAGGTCGCCATGTGGTTTACTAGAAAAGTGTTCAAATTTGGTGGGTTTGCTCTTCATAAAAAAAAAGTGACAGTCAGTCTGAAAGACTAGACTTTGGATCATTTTAAATGCTACAAAGGCTGAAAAATGCTAGAAAGGCTGGAGGCTTCTCTCTTCGCTCGAAGCCAAAGACTCTTGACATTTTAGAAAATTATCTGCATAATACTTGCTCTATAATACTTTACCTTGTTTCAAATTACTCGCGAACGGCAAGTGCAAACCAAGGGCAAAGCAAGGTCAAGCGCGCGGGATCCCGTCACACTCACCAGAGCGCGCGGGTACGTGCCCCTTCCATCCAGTCTAAAAACACTTATAGTGGGCGAGGTATTGAAGATAGAGATATGCTCGCCCGGACTTTTTTGTAGAACTTTTCATGCTGACCAATTCTTATGCTCATAGTATATTGATATGTTTAACGGTTTGCCCAGCGTAAGCTTAAGGAGCGCACGGATGCCAAGTTTGTTTTCGACTTTTTCACTGAAATCGTTACTGCTTGGCTTCCTTTGATCATACATAAATTATTTTCTACAGAATCTTTCCTCGAGATATCCTTTACAGAATGGTGAAAACCGCATCAAAATCCATCCAGTGGTTCTGGAGATTACCCGTGACATCCAAGAATCGGGGATTTTTGTCTTATACTAACCAAGTAGAGATTGTCGGGGAACACATGCATCAATCGGTACTATTACGTCACACACCTCAGTGCATCTGGGTACATTTCGTCCCGTCACCGTAACGTAACGTAACGCCAGACCCCAGCGTAACAACGAAGTCGACGAGATCATTTAAAATGATAAAAATATTTTACCCCTGTTTGGGCGTTTTAGCCAATGGGCCTTAGTGTGCTCAAAATTGAACGTTAAAAATCAATCCTCAAACGTTTGTAGTCTTATTCCCACACACGTTCCCGGCTCGTCTCCGTGGCGTAGTCGCTAGCGCGTTGGCGTTCGAAATGGAAGTTACCGTGATCGGAACCTACCTTCATCTTTTTAAATTATTTTCTTTATCTTTCTTGGACGGATTTTCGTTTGTTTTATATTTGTGATACAATATTTAAGTTGGCAGATTACATCAGGTACTTTCTTATTTGTTGTTGCTTTTTCTATTTACAATATTAATAAATTAATATTTACGTTATTGTTTGCACACAGAAAGTTTAGCTTGATGCTGGAGCAGAGTGGAACAGAGGGAAGCGCTCTTGCGTTTCTGCATTAGACTCGGCGCAGTGCGAATGAACGTAGCGTCGCCGGCCACGCTGCATTTAAATTCTAACGAATAAAACTTACAACACGTTCAAGCGCCACGGACGAATGAATGAAAATCCACAGCCTGCTTCCAGTCTTCGACCGGGTCAGGAATGGGATGAATGAAGCCCCGATCTAGCGGCGAGGATATGGTCTGTTCCGGCTGCCGAGGCCTGACGCACTCCTCTGGGGCAATGATCAAATGAATGACAGATGAAATGAAACGATAGTGGAGAGTGTTGCTGGAAGGAAATTTTGACAGGGAAAACCGGAGTACCCGGAGAAAAACCTGTCTGCCTCCGTTTTGTCCAGCACAGATCTCACATGGAGTGACCGGGATTTGAACCACGGACCCAGCGGTGAGAGGCCGGCGTGCTGCCGCCTAAGCCACGGAGGCTTCCCACGGACGAATAATGATGTTAAAATATTGTACATAGCTCCAAAACCCAAGAGACCCCGGCAAATACATTATAGAAAACACAAAAGACAATAAGGGATGTATCAGTAAAATAAAATAAAAGTGGTGAGTGGTGACCAAGGTCTGACAACTCGAAACCTTCAATTTCCCACGCCAACGCGCTAGCGACTACACCATGGCGACGAGCAGGGAACGTGAGTGGGAATAGAACTACAAAAGTTTGAGGATTGAGTTTAAACGTTCAATTTTGAGCACACTAAGGCCCATTGGCAAAAAACGCTCATATTCTTTTATGAGGAGCAAATCCTCCAAATTTGAACGCTTTTTGAGTAAACACATGGCGACCTCTCCTTTTAAGATAAAGCCAAAGTGCCTGTCGTCGCAAGCGACACTGCTGCCCTTTAGGAACTAAGATTGTGGCTTCTGACCCCAATGAGATGAAATGAGACCATCGCGTGTGCACCTTGATAAAAGAAGAAACAAGTGTATTTGAGCACGCGTAACATTGTGAGCAAGCTATTTCATGCACAATCACAGTTCTTTGCTCTTTCATCACGACAGAATACCTCACTTGTGCTTGCCACGGTGGGTGAGTGGTTATCGTGCCGCACTACCAACCCCCAAGCTTGCAGGTTCGCTCCTGGCCGTGGTAGGTGATTTTTGAAATGCGACAAAAATAACGGTACGCATGTCAGACGTTGTTGGCATGATAAAGAACCCATTTGAATTCAGTAGGCCGTGTTCATAATGGCAAAATTAATCTCTGGATTTTCCGCCAACACAGAAGTTCTTCCTTTCTCTACTAGAAAGCGTTATAGTGTCAAGGAGCTTAGATATCTAACCTCCTTGACATTCATAGTGCTTCAAGGAACAACAAAATTCGACATGCAAGCTGACCTCTGTGAGTCAAATAACAAAGCTTGCACTCAGTACCCGAGGCCATACGATATTATTATACCTCACTTGTTTCCTCTTCTCCAATAGTCTCACAATATCATGAGCCCCTCGCCGAATTTACCATTGCTTACACTTACTTGCAAAAAGCTCTAATTTGTCACCTATCCTGACGATCTCCCTTGATCACCACTCGTCCTCTTCCGATCCCAACGCTATTATAGACCCTCATTTTAAGTAAACTCAAGTCTCCAGGAATTTTGATCAGTGTCCCAAGGAGTATGAGGTTACAAAATGGCCGCCTTATTGCCTGGGCTAAACATTTTATATAGTGGCCTACGTTGACGAACTTCATTGACAACGAATCAACAATGCACCTAGCAGAGGGCTTTGGTCATTGTGATGTTTTGATGATATGAAAGAAACAAGTCTTGAAGTAGAAGAGTAATGTCTTGATGATATGAAAAAAAAAATGTATGGAAATATAAAGAAGTCTTGGTAGGATGATAGGAATGAAACTAGTATTGAAGAAGAGTGTTTCCCAAACCAGCGCGTCTTCCCAGGGAGCGATTGTTTGCTGCTAAAAATACCAGTATCTCATTCATGTCAGATGCACTGTTAGGTTGGCTGGTTCCAGAGTTTAGGGGCTGCGACAACACAGTCGTATATCCCCGTGTACTTTGGGTGTGTGTAGAATCTGTCTGATAACCGGTGTTAATTGTGATGGTTGTATTAGTGTTATCTGCTTTTAATTCAAGTAAGGTCTGCAGACGATAATTTCTAGTAGTTTCTACTTTCGCTACCAAATGCTACCGTCCACTACGCCTAGCTGTGAACTTGGCTACTAGATGGCATCGCAACCAGAACCCTGTGACGAACGTTGGAACTTAAAGAGTATTAATCAAATCTAACCTACACATTTTGGCTTCACACAAGTTTAGTTAATGGAATGTTCTTTTACATGCCATAAATCTATGGCATGGGCCCGCAGGCTTTACTTCCCCTTCGAAGGAAGGTATACTGAGGAATTATAACACTCTTAAAAAATCCGACGACTTTGGCCGGGTTTGTTCTCGGGCATTGAAGCTCAGCATGCTACCAACTACGCCACCGAAGCCGTTTTTTCAAAATTTGATTCTTACTTTGTGCTGATCCACACAGTTTCCCGCATATCTCCCGTGTTTATAGGACTTTTCGGTGTGGATAACTAGTCTGCATGTAAGATTAATAGATGTACAATTGAATAACACCATGCGCATGATAACAGGAACAATTATGTCAACTCCTACACAATGGCTTCCTTTTCTCAGCCACATCCCACCACCGCATTTGCGGCGATGCAACATTTTGATAAGAAAATATATAAGGTGCGTTCAAAAAGTAACGAGCCGGAGACAGGAATGCGCAAACCGGTGACGACATCGGCTAATCGTGGCGTGTATAACCAGGTGTGGTTCCAACCAGAGCGTGGAAGGTCACAGCCCGTCGCTAGAGGGCACGCGTGCACGTCACGTGACGATACAAAGCGAGCGGAAGCATGCATCAATCAATCGTTCAACGCTGCCAGTCGCCCAATGGGTGCCCCACAGTCTTCAACCACACCAGGAAGCATGTCGAATGGCCCACTGTCTGTCATCTGCAGCGCTATGCGAGGGATGGGAAGGGGATGGGAAGGGGATGGGATGGGATGGGATGGGATGGGTTCCTGGCACGAGTGGTGGTTGGAGATGAGTCATGGTGTCGAGATGAGTCATGGTGTCATCACTTCGAACCAGAATCCAAACGACAAAGCATCCAGGGTCACCACCACCCAAAAAAGGCAAGGCCATCCACACGAGTGCAGGAAACGTAATGCTGACGTTCTTCTTTGACCAAGATGGCCCCCTTCTGATACACTTCATGCCGCACGGGACAATAGTGAATGCCCAGCGTTACTCGCAAACCTTGACCACCTTTCGCCAAGCGATCAAAACAAAACAACCAGGCAATCTCATCCGTGGGGTCATTCTGCTCCACGACAATGCACGACCTCATACGGCCAACACAGTCGCGGCACTCCTGCAGAAATTGAAATGGGAGGTTCTCGGCCACCCTCCATACAGTCCAGACCTCTCTCCCTGTGATTACGCCAAGTTTGGTCCCCTAAAAAGGGCTCTGCGGGGCTAACGATTCGCCTCGGACGCCGACGTCCAGCTGTACATGCGGAACTGGTTCACATCGCAGCCCAGGAAATTTTATGAGACATCCATTCACCGCTTCGTGTCACAGTGGGGCAAGTGCCTCAACAGCCAGGGCCAATACTTCTAACATACAGGTACTGGTTTCTGTAATTATGCCTCCGGCTCGTTACTTTTTGAACGCACCTTATAGAAAGATCCAGACCAAGAAACTACTACCAATCCATGGAGACATTGCTGATCTACATGTGAAACGATTGCGTTCAAGACATCCACCTATCTGCACAGCGGAGAATCTTGCAACCAACAAATTCAAACTGACAGAGATGGTCTTCTGATTGGGATTAGTTTGCTACTCCAGAGAGTTCAGTAATGTCGTGCATAACTGAGCAGGTGCCAGGGTTCACTCAGCCTAGAAAGACCTGGTCAAAATTAAATAGAATCCGGACCAATCACGGTGTATGCGGGGATCTCCTGTGCACGTGGAGGAAAAAATCTTCGTCATGTTGCGAATGCTGTGCTGAAAGACAGACTGTTCGACACCTAGTTCAAGAAGGCCCACAAACATCTTACAGTGGTGAATTCAGCGACTTCTTCCTCGGGACACCGTAATTACTTTTGAATAACGAATAAATTGTACCAGCAGTATCGTTTCGTACCTTTTCATTTGAACACCCCTCCCTTATAGTACACCCTTCGTACATGCAACGGAAGCATCAAAACATGATTGCATATACGGTAGCACAAAAGCAAAACTTTATTAATTATGAGCGTAGTTTTTGGTTACTATTCGATGTAGACAGTCAGAAAATACGCATTAATAGACTAAACAAAAAATGTTTTCTTTGTTGACTTTTGTTATCAGTATTCTGGCTCTCTCGCCCCGGAGGAGTTAAATGGACATATGGTAAGGTTACATTGTTAGTGATGATGATGATGATGATAATTGTTGTTTTAAGGGGCTTAACATCGAGGTTATCGGCTCCTAATGATCTGGGTGATAGCGAAAATGATAATGAAATGGAAACCAGAACAAAATTATCCGAGACGGAAAATACGTACAAAAAGGAACTCAGATGGAAACAACTCACAATACGGTCTTACAAAAGGGAATTTAGAACGAAAAGTTGCACAAAAAGAATAGATTGAAAAAGACCCACAAAACGCAGGCTAGATTCAAAATACATACAAAATGCAACTGAAATTCAAAATACTTACAAAATGCAAATGAGATCAAAAATACGTACAAAATGCAATTGAGGTTCAAAATACTTACAAAATGCAATTGAAATTGAAAATACACAATGCAATTCAGATTGAAAAAGGCCCTATCCCAGTTCCAATCCAAATTATTAACAAAGTGCAATTGAAATTCAAAATACTTACAAAATGCAATTGAAATTGAAAATGCTTACAAAATGTACGGTAGATTCAAAGGACTCATGTGGATTGACAATACTTACAAAAAGAAATTTAGATTGAAAATACTTGACAAAATGTAATTTAGATTCAAAATACCCACAAAAAGCAATTGAGAATCAAAATATGTGCAAAATGCCCGCCAAACAAAATGCAATTTAGATTTAAAATTCGTGCGAAATGCGGTTTTGGTTGAAAATACTTACAAAATGCAATTGAAATTCAAAATACTTACAAAGGTCCCTCCGCCATATTGAAAGACTTACTAAAAAGCAATTTAGATTGTCAATCTTTGCAAAATGCAATTGAGGTTGAAAACAATCGCGAGATGTAATTTAGATCGAAAAAACATACAAAAAGCAACGTAGATCAAAAATGCCTTAAAAATCGCTAGAAGGGAATTTAGATACACGGTGAACCAAGTAACAAAAACAGTGCGGGAATCTTAAGAGAAAAGTAAATATAATGAAAAGAGGAGAGGAGAGGAGAGGAGAGGAGAGGGGAGAGAGGAGAAGGTCCGCCCAAAAGGTAAGGGACAAAAGGAGAAACGGACCCAGCTCAGGAATCCCTTGGGGTCGCCAACACCCGAACTCACCAGCCGTGAGCCCCTGAGGGTGTAGCATTATCTACGGTGCACCAGAAGGGGTGGGGCTACATACACCCTGCCTCCTTAAGGGCCTGGAGCACAAGGCAGGAGGAAAAAGAAAAAGAAAAAGAAGGCTGACCCCTCATAGAAGGAGGGTATCAGAAAAGATGAGACAAGGGCCAATTAAGGCGGGAAAGTGAAAGACTCCCTAGGCCTCGGATAACCTAATACCGTGGGGTCGGAAGAGAACAAGAGTTGACCAAGGGAGGTCGACAGGAAATACATTGTTAGTAACTTATTTAATGTGACATGGACATTAACTTCGGTCAAGCCCTCTAGCTACAGCCAAGGCCAAATAGCTGCAGTTACGGGTTCATGTTAGCATGAGAGAGCCGAATCTAAATACTTCAACCCTTTGCGGTGATCGAGCAAACCCCTTAATCCTGGCTCATAACAATTAATTCATTTACTATTATTAGCCTACATTGTAGACTTATGAGATCGATCCCGGCAAATGTGTGTCTGTCTGTCTGTCTGTCTAGCTGTGAGTCCCCCTCTCCCCTCTATCAACTCCTAAACGGCTGCATCAATCTAAACAAAATTTGGTAGGAGTAAAGATCCATACCTGAATATATCAATGCCGTGTTTAAAAATAATGTCAGTGCTACCAACTGCTGAAAAATCGCAATTGAAATTTGAGCTCAATGTTGGATATCTTGGAAGGTATGAATGGGAGCTATTTCAAAATTGGCACACGTATAGATAATATTTCAGTTTAATTTCCAGGAGGCCATACATGGCAGTGTTGCCAAAATGATTAAAAGCCTGCTGATAGGTCCAATTTTTAAATGCATATAACTTCTTTACTATCAATTGGATTTCAACCAAATTTCGTATGTGCTATGTGTACCATAACATATGAGATATGACTATGCGTATTCTTAAGAACAACCAGGCTGCCAACTGTTAATAAATGCTGTCTATTTTTGTTACCCTAATATCAATATATCAGAAAGTATGCAAGCCAATAGCTCTAAACTTTGCGCACCTACAGTACCTGGCATTCTAGATTAATTTGGAGTAACTAATATACGACAGTGCTGCCAACTTGATTCTAAGCCTGCTGATAGGTCCAATTTGAAAACGCATGTAACTTCTATACTAACTAATGGATTTCATTCAAGATTGGCACAACAATAGATCATATTATTTCAGATTATTTCTGACCAATACATGCATTACATTTTTGCCAACATGATTTTCCACGCGCTGTTAGATCCAATGTTTAACTGCATGTAACTTCCATGCCATCCATTGGACTTCAACCAAATTTTGTATTCTGAACCCAAGGAGATGGAACTAAGAATATATTCAGTCACCAGGGCTGCCAACTGTAGTGCTCTATTAGGCTAGATTATGCCAGGTATACAGTATTTCGAACTAATTAGAAATTTCGATATTATCAACTTAATTTCGTCATTATTCTAGATAGATCCATATAGATTAATCGTTGGCATGACTATTCAATTTTAAGAAAAGTAGGCTCTTTAGTTCGTCACGGAACTTCTTGTTTTTTTTTTCAATTAATAATTGTTGTAACATCATTAATGCCTTGGAATAATTGTAACAAATATGTTTTAGAAAGTCCGGCTCTGCGTCAGATTCGTCTAATCCAACTACTGTTGACTAAACATTCGATGTCAGCACAGTATTCTTCTTCCTACGGGGTTTCGGTATGTAATGCTATGAATTTCTTTGCGGCGAGCGCTTTTTTTTTCGGCCGGATACTCTTCCTCACGTCAACCTCACGAAACTAAATTGTTTGAAAGAAATCCGTCCAGACGTACAGAATTAGTCTGTTAGGTAGTCGGCCCGGAGGGTGGTTGGATCCTCAAAACGTGCCGCTATCGGTTATGTGCGCTGAAATCCACAAAATCCAAAGGGAGCACTATAATGAGGCGTACTAGGCTAGGTGAGGAGTGAAGTAGTTTGTCATTGCTTTCCTCACTGCGTCAGATCAGCAGTACTAACCCTAGGATTAGAACCTTACACAGCATCCACAGGCACTAGCTGTGCCCTGAATGTCAATACTAGGGCTCAGATTCGAGCATATTTGCATATTTTTTCCTGAATAGTACACATTGAAAGAAGCTTTTCGGTGGTATTTTCACATCTCTGTGACCAACAGAATCGAAATTTATAGAGCGTATAAATGAATAAAACCGCGGCTTTCAGAATAGAAGTATATAAATGCATATTCTTCTGGTTTTCGTCTAAATAGTTTTGTTTTCCTTAGAATTCCTCCCCGAATTCGGGCTCTGACCATCCTAATTTCGAAAACAGAAATAATTATTGAAAAGCCTATCTGGTGCGAATAATAGAACCGCAAGTTTTTAACCTTTAGTGAGGTCGTTCTCGTCATAGAAACTTTTATTGACCGATTTAAGAAAATCATTCAAAACTGAAAACATAGAAAATATTCTTGTTGTACAGACCAATGCAGATCTACTTCATTGACTCGCCTAATTCTGAACATTTTGTAAATGAACTTTTAAACTGTAACTTTTATAAGAAAACTTCTCTTATATATACTTGAAACTTGAATGCGAGTATACCTCAGTAGCTTCCATATAATCACAGCCATGAGTGAGACTGAGACATCGGTGATACTCTAGCCTGTGCCAACAGACACTGACTGTGCCCTGAATGTCATTACTAAGCACCACCCATACCTCAGTAGCTTCCATATAATCACAGCCATGAGTGAGACTGAGGCATCGGTTATACTCTAGCCTGTGCCAACAGACACTGACTGTGCCCTGAATGTCATTACTAAGCACCACCCATACCTCAGTAGCTTCCATATAATCACAGCCATGAGTGAGACTGAGACATTGGTGATACTCTAGCCTGTGCCAACTGACACTGACTGTGCCCTGAATGTCATTACTAAGCACCACCCATACCTCAGTAGCTTCCATATAATCACAGCCATGAGTGAGACTGAGACATCGGTGATACTCTAGCCTGTGCCAACAGGCACTGACTGTGCCCTGAATGTCATTACTAAGGACCACCCATACCTCAGTCTCACTCATGGCTGTGATTATATGGAAGCTACTGAGACATCGGTGATACTCTAGCCTGTGCCAACAGACACTGACTGTGCCCTGAATGTCATTACTAAGCACCACCCATACCTCAGTAGCTTCCATATAATCACAGCTATGAGTGAGACTGAGACATCGGTGATACTCTAGCCTGTGCCAACAGACACTGACTGTGCCCTGAATGTCATTACTAAGCACCACCCATACCTCAGTAGCTTCCATATAATCACAGCCATGAGTGAGACTGAGACATTGGTGATACTCTAGCCTGTGCCAACAGACACTGACTGTGCCCTGAATGTCATGACTAAGCACCACCCATACCTCAGTAGCTTCCATATAATCACAGCTATGAGTGAGACTAAGACATCGGTGATACTCTAGCCTGTGCCAACAGACACTGACTGTGCCCTGAATGTCATTACTAAGCACCACCCATACCTCAGTAGCTACCATATAATCACAGCCATGAGTGAGACTGAGACATCGGTGATACTCTAGCATGTGCCAACAGACACTAACTGTGCCCTGAATGTCATTACTAAGGACCACCCATACCTCAGTAGCTTCCATATACAGGCCGGACGTTTGTTTTAGGCGAGTGAAAAATCTTAATGGAAGCCTGGAGGCGAGTTACTACAGTACCTGTGTTGTTATCAGCTGCCCCAAGCGGTCCGATGATTGACAAAGCTGTTTCACACGACTGCTGAAGTACAGTCATTGGCAAATATAATGACGTTCTGTTCGTCTACGTAGCATGCACTTCCACGTCACACAATACTTCGACGTGGACTGTACTGTCTGCTCAAGTCTGGAATTCAATTACTTCAGATCGGTGGTGACAAGTGTGAAGCGATAGGGTGAGAGTGTGTGAGTGTGTAGGCTCACCCGCAGGCTTCAAAGTCAAGGGCAATTCTCTAAAACAAACGTCCGGCCTGTAATCACAGTCATGAGTGAGACGGAGCCATCGGTGGAAAGCCACCTTTTACTCTAGCTTGTGCCAACAGACAAGTGCAAATGTCCTGCATTCATCAAGAGATGGAAAATAGACCTACAGTATTAGAAGGAGTTGAAAATGGAATATCACGAAACATCATTTAAGGACTTAGGCCTACGATGGACGGTGGGGTTCGTCTTAGCGAGCGAGCCAACACTGTCTCGTGTACGCTACTGAAAATGCTACACGCTAAGCTCTGTCCATTACATCGCCGGGTAATTGCCAAGTTGCTTCACTTCACCTTGCAGCCTGGCTGAAGAGGGGGATAAAAACAGCGCTCTGCCAACATTCCACTGCTAGCTCTTTCAGTATTCTGGAAGACAAGTCTTCTGGGAGACATCAGATAGTGTTCATCATTTGTAAACAATAGACTGGACATACGTGTGTGAGGTCAACTGGATAAGTGAGTCTGAATACAACATCCAAAAGTGGTTGTATTATAGGTCGAGCCCTGAGCGGATAAACAGAACGTCTCGTCCCGCATCCGCACGGCTGTTACCCGCATCCGCCCCACAATCGCAAGACTTTATCCATATCCGCACGTTTGTTACCCAAATCCGCTGACATTACAATAATATTTTTAGCCTACTTTTCACATTTTGCAAAAATGAGGCAAAAGTAGACTAAGGACACCACGTACTCTTGCATGATGAAAAAAAATCATTTTTTTTGATTTTGGCGCCATAAAATTCTTCATTCTTTTCTGAATCCGAATATATATAGTTTGTTGGGGTTTTGATGTCTACAACTACCTTAAATTCGTTTTTCAAAATTAGAGTCCCATGCTCTCAATAATACACTTTTAACTTTGCCGGCTGTTTTCCGTTAATACTCATTTTTCATGTTTAGGTACCAATAACTAGGAAACCATTTAAGATAGAGGGCTAATTTATTTACATTAACTTGCCTAATGGAGTACTTAACCTATTTACACTTCCAAAACATAGTAGGCATGGATTGGGGAGAGAAAAATTGATACATATTTTTGAATAAATTTAAAAAGAAAGAGTTCGGATTTTTTTCTTGCATTCTGTCCCAATAATAATGAAACAAAGTAGTTACTCATATGCCATGATCCATTCCAAGTATGTGAACAAAATTTGAGAGCATTTGATTGAAAAACAACTGAGAAAAGTGTACCTCAAGCAACTTATACAACATTTTTTTGAAAATGTATCTGTCCAAATTTGTATACATTTCTCACACCCTATAAAAACAAAGTAGCACGACATGGTCAAAAACCGCTTCTTATATGTTACAAGAATCATAGCTGTACCTTTAGCATAAACCCAGAAAATACTTAGTAAAGTGATGCCACAAAAATAGACTATTTCATCGTGTAAGAGTACGTGGTGTCCTTGAGATCGATCCGGGCAAATGTCTGTCTGCCGCCGCCCCCCCCCCCCCCCCCCCTCTATCAACTCCTAAACAGCTGCACCAATCTAATCCAAATTTGGTATGACTAAGATCTATACCTGAATATCTCAAACCCATATATGAAAAGTATGTCAGTGCTACCAACTGCTGAAAAAACGCAATTGAAATTTGACCTCCATGTTGGCTATCTTGGAAGGTATGCATGGGAGCTATTCCAAAATTGGCACACATATAGATAATATTTCAGTTTAATTTTCAGGATGCCGTGCATGGCAGTGTTGCCAAAATTATTCTAAGCCTGCTGATAGGTCCAATTTTTAAATGCATATAACTTCTACACTATCAATTGGATTTGAACCAAATTTCGTATGTACTATGTTTACATAAACAGATAATGACTGAGCGTATTCTTAAAAGCCACCAGGGCTGCCAACTGTTAAAAAATGCTCTTATTTTCCTATCGAAATACTATATCAGAAAGTATGCAAGCCGACAGCTTTAAACTATGCACACGTATAGTACCTGACATTCTAGATTATGTACGTCAGTTCTACCTACACGATTCTAAGCCTGCTTAGAGGTCCAATTTTAAATTACATGCAACTTCTATACTAACAAATGGATTTCATCCAAAATTGGCACAAGAGATCATAATATTTCAGATTATTTCTGACCAACGCATGCATGACATTGTTGCCAACATGATTTTAGGCGCGCTGATAGATCCACTGTCCAACTGCATGTTACGTCCATGCTATCCATTGGACTTCAACCAAAATTTTGTATTCTGTACCTTGAGAGATGGAACTAACAATATATTCAGTCACCAGGGCTGCCAACTGTAGTGCTCTAATAGGCTACATTATAGGGTGAAGTAAGGTTATTTGGCGAGATAGGTAATTTGATGATAAACTTTTAAAAGAATGCCACCACAAAACCTATTCTATTCTTGAGCTCGCCTGTTGTCTGAAGGGAGTCTTGGGTCTTTCCTTTGCTCTGAGCTCACATAATCCTTAGACCCTTCCACTTACTGAGGTGTGCGATTTTCTAACACTTCTTAGTGGCAGTGAATTGACTAGTGCTGACGTCTTAAATACAGTGTGCTCTTCAAGTGAAATCTAGTGTGTCAATATATCGTTTATCTTAGTTAGTCTTTGTGTCAATCTCTTCCTAAGAAAGTGAGTTATTTTTAACAGTGAGAGAAAAGTTGGATACCACAGACATTTTCGGCACAAACGTTAAGATAATACCGAAATATTTAAGCATTTTCTACTCAGCTGATGGTAAGCCACAATATTGTTATTTTATATTTTTATATCAGATTTAGTGTCTGAATTCTTTAAATGTTTAAAGGAATGGTGTCGCCTCCGTAGCGTAGCGGTCAGCATGGTTAGCTGCCGCCCCGGAGGTCCTGGGTTCGATTCCCGGCTCTGCCACGAAATTTGAAAAGTGGTATGAGGACTGGAACGGGGTCTACTCAGCCTCGGGTGTTCTAAATGAGTAGAGGGGGTTCGATTCCCACCTCAGCCATCCTCGAAGTGGTTTTCCGTGGTTTCCCCTCTTCGTCTTCGGGCAAATGCCGGGATGGTACCTTCTTCAAGGCCACGGCCGCCTCCTTCCCTCTTCCTTGCCTATCCATCTTGACTTTCCATTACCTTCCCTCATGAGGCCCCTGTTCGCTTTGCAGGTGAGGCCGCCTGGGCGAGGTGCCAATCACGCCTCACCAGTTGTATCCACTCCGATTAGATGTTTCCAGCTCTAGGACACTGCCCGTAGAAGCGGTAGTAGTGAGTTCCTTCGCCGAGTCCGTGGGTTCCACCACCCTGGAGGGTAAACGACTAAGAAAAGAAGTTTAAAGGAATGAGAATTTAATAGATATTAGAGTTGTAGGTAGTGTAAATTAACAAATGTCATAATTATTTTCAGAAAATAGACTATCACGAAAATACTTTACGGTAAAATGCCGGAAAAAACACAACAAGAAACGAAAGCCTGATATTGATGACGATGTAATCGTGTACATGTGTGACGTGTGTTGTGAAAACTCATCATAAGACAAAAACTCCTGTGGAATGTAGTTATACAACTCTAGAAAGTAAAAACATGTTTAGACAACTATCACCAAATTACCTTCCTACTGTCACCAAATTACATATACACATCACCAAATAACCTTACTCAAGTGAGTTGTACAAAATGACATAGATTTCAATAAAAAATAATTACAAGAAGACATTGATGATTAAAACCTGTAGCTACCGGTCTCTTCTATATGATACATTGAATTTAAAGTAAATAAATTATGTAGGCCTATATTTATACTTAATATTGCTATAATATAAAATTATCACCAAATTACCTTACTTTACCCTACCATGTATATTTCGAAATAATTAGAAATTTCGATATTACCAACTTAATTTCGTCATTATTCCAGATAGGCCATATAGATTGGTATGAATCTTAAATTTTAAGAAAAGTAGGCTCCTTTGTTCGTCACGGAACTTCTTGTTACTTTATTAAATAAACTTTATTAAATAAAGTACTAAAGCAACACATTTCGACATTTGAGGAGAAATTCGTTCCCCTAGGCTGTGTGAATCGCAAGGCAATGTTGACTGAGTTTCGTCCGTCTGAGTAAAGGCAAGAGAAACAGCGGGTTGCTAATTAGTTCTCGGATATAAGAACGCAGGCAAGCGCAGGTAGTACCGTTTTTTTTTCTGTGTGTGTGGGGGGGGGGGGGGGGGGGGCGGCAAATGTCGACACTAATTGAGGGTATCCCCATGACTTGTTGTTGTTGTTGTTGTTGTTGTTGTTGTTGTTTGAGTCTTCAGTCTTTTGACTGGTTTGATGCAAATCTCCATGCTCCCTGTCCTGAGCTAATCGTTTCATCTCTACATAGCTACCACACCCTTTATCCGAGGCAATCTGTTTTAACATATTCTAACCTTCGTCTACCCCTACAGTTCTTGTCCTCAACCCTTCCTTCCATAACTAAGCTTGCTATTCCTGGGTGTCTTAGTATGTGCCCTACCAACCTATCTCTTCTCTTCATTAGTAGTGGCCAGAAACATCTCTCCTCTCCCACTCGTCTTAATACCTCGTCGTTTGTCACTATCTACCCATCTGATCAACATCATTATCCTGTAACACCGCATTTCAAACGCTTCAATTCTCCTCTTTTCTGCTGCACCAATAGTCCAAGTTTTACTTCCATCGAGTGCCACGCTCCAGACAAAGGCCTAATACCTAAATCTATATTCGATGTCAACAGATTCCTTTTTTGTAGAAATGCTTTCCTTGCCTGAGCCAACCTACTTTTTATGTCATCTTTGCTTCGTCCATCACTGGTTATTTTGCTTCCTAAGTAACAGAAGTCTCCTACTTCCTTCAGTTTTTCACCTGCCAATTTCATGTCCATAGAGGTTTCTGATTTATTTCGGCTGCATTCCAATATTTTTGTTTAGCATTTATTAACTTTCATGATGAATTCTTTCCTCAAGACGGAGTCCATACCATTCAAAAACTCATTCAAATCCTCAGGCTTGTCGGCCAAGATGACGATGTCTCTATCATTCTCACACGATCGAAGCGAGAGAAAATGAGGAAATAACAAGATAGGTGAAAGACGCAGATCTTAGGAAAAAACTGCAATTATTTAAAACAATTCTAGTTCAACATTGTATCAATAATTATCCGCAAATATATTCTGAACATTATCCGCTATCCGCACCCGAGCAAGCAAGGTGGGGGACAATACTTTCTGATCCCTTAAATATAAAATCAAGTGACAACTTCTCCAATTCTAACATTAACTCTTTGACCGCCAGCCATATACGCGGTGTCCATACCCTATACTGCCAAGGCCTAATCTGCGCTTTTAACCCTGCTGTAAATTATGCGTAACAACTTCTGAAATATTTATGTATATTGGATGATCTTTTTTTTTGTTTTGGGCGTTTTATTAATGTAACTTAATGTACTCTTATTCTATAATTTATATTAAATGGAGTGATAATTGAAATAAATATTTACTTTAAAAATTTTAAAAGGAAATTTACGATCAAAAATCGTTAAGAATAAAAAATATTTTTAATATCGCAAATTTCTTTATTTGAGAGAGGTGATGTTTCCAATATCACATGTCTATAAAAATTGGAGCTTTCTATAAAATATTACAGCTGCAATAATTTATTATTATTTTTATTACTGTAACATGAAATTTTCTAATTCTTGCATTATATGCAAATGGCTGCAGTTCCAGGCTAGTTTTAAGTAAAACTGTTTACTGATGTCTATTTCACTACTTCACACAAACTGAACACTCCCGAATTCACTTTTTGGATTGTGATTAGAGAGGCACAAAGGATGTACACTCTTATTACATTCCTTACAAATGTATCTGTTCTTTTTCCTTCTACCACCTCGAATTGTACTAATCTTGCTGCATACGGAACAATTGCGTTCATTTTTTTCCGGTAAAAGGTGAAAGGTTTCGTTGCCCGCCCGCGATTGCTGAATTTGCGCTTCGTTACTCAGCAGCAAGTTCCTCAGTGTGACAAACTTTAAAACTTGTTGTATATAGTCTTATTTAATCCACTACTAGACCAAAACATATATTGTGAACTATTAAAACTAATAAGTAATTTGGAAAATACATTTTAAATCGGACGTTGGCATTTTTCAGCTGAACTCCGAACGTCCGATCAATCGGACGTTGGCGGTCAAAGTGTTAAAAGTTTGTGACCGTGGAGTGTGTGTGTGTGTGTGTGTGTGTGTGGGGGGGGGGGCACTTTATGTCCCCTTAAATTAAGAAATTAAGTTGCACCTTAAACGTTCTTTTTATTTTTCCTTATTTTTCCTTAGCATTATCATAATACCTCACTCCTCTTCTTGCCTAGAACGCCTCAAAATAGCGCTGCCTTGGGTTGTTTTTGTGGGTATCTACTCACATAACGTAACGGCGGTACTTTTTGAGGATCCAACCAGCCTTCGGGCTGACTACCTAACAGACAGACATTATCATAATATGTGTTAGAACCTTCGATTGCCCTCGTCTGTAACTCGTTCCCGAGTATAATGTTCTTCTCTTAAAACAATTGTGAGGATTACTTTAAAAAAATATGTAAAATCTTCAACAACAACAACAACAACAACAACAAAACTATGATATTTTTATAAATCAATGAAAATTGTTTAAGGTAAAAATTCGTTAAAAAATAGGTGGTAATTCTTAAAAATAAAGGTTGATTTATTTAAGTTACCCAGTTTGATGATTATAATAATAATAACAATAATAGTCTAATAATGCATAATTGAGATTAACTTGGTAGGTCGAGATTTGAAACACACTTTAAAAATAGGATTTAAAAAATCCTACACCATAAAGCCATGGCAAATTGTGAAATGGGAACTAAATAGTAATTATTAGAATTTTGGGACTAGAATAGCGATGATTATAATTTTAAAAAATACCTTGCCACGGTGGGTGAGTGGATAGAGTGTCGATCTACCAACCCCAAGATTGCAGGTTCGCGCATGACCGTGGTAAGTGATTTCTGAAAGGCGGCAAAAATACGATACGCATGTCATACGATGTTGGCATGTCAAAGAACCCATTTGAATTCAGTAGGCCGAGTTCATAATGGCAAAATTAATCTCGGGAGTTTCCGCCAACACAAAGTTCCTAATTTCTCTACTAGAAAGCGCTATTGTGTTCAAGGAGATTAGATATCTAACATCTAACCTCCTTGACTTTCATAGTCCAGGAACTACGAAATTCGACATGCAAGCTACCCTCTGGGTGTCAAATAACAAGCTTCCTTCCTTTACAAATAACAAAGCTTGCACCCGGCACGAGGCCATACGATATTATTATTATTATTATTATTAATATTATTATTATTATTATTTTAAAAAATGGGACCAAAATAGCATTGATTAGAATATTGAAAATCGATTTGAAATAGAAATAAGAGTTTTGAGAATGGAATTTTTAAAAAATTAGTTCATTCCCAGATGGTTGGTTGGTTCAATAGTTTAGGGGCTGGGTCAACGCGGTCATGTAGCCCCGTGTATTTTGGGTGTGTGTAGAATCTGTCTGGCAACCGGTGTTAATTGTGATGGCAGTATTAGTGTGTGTTATCTGTATTTCAGGTAAGGACTGCAGACTATCAATTTCAAGTAGCTCCTACTTTTGCCATCAATTGCTACCGTCAACGACACCTAGCCCCGAACTTGGCACCTACTAGAAGCCATCGAAACGAGCACCTGGGGACTAAGGTTGGAACTTCAGAGCATTAATCAAACCTAACTTACAAATTTTGGCTTCACACAAGTTTAGTTAGTGGAAGGTTCTTCTTTTACATGCCATAAATCTATGACATGGGCTCGCCGGCTTTAATTCCCCTCCGAAGGAAGGCATACTGAAGGATTTTTAACACAATTAAAAACTCCCGACGACCTCGGCCGGGTTTAAATCCGCTATCTTGGACATAGAAACTCAGCAAGCTAACAACTACGCCACCGAAGCCGCTTCATTCGCAGATACGTGGCGATAATCTCCCAGGTGAAAATTGACAAGGATCATTTCGTAAACAGTGAGTCATTCATAATAAATGAAGTGGCGAGCGAGTTATTGCATGACACATTTAAATGACGTCGTCCTTACATACTTTCCAGTGATGAAGGACGCGTTGTGATAACTAAACTCTTGACTGGACAGTTTAATTAAATCGATGTGGCAAGAAACCTCTTGCAGAGCTTCTCGCTCACACTCCAGAGCTTATCAAAGTGTGGTCCGGGAGCCCATACCAGGGGGACAGCGACTGGCTTATTATTTATTTATTTATTTATTGGTGCCTTTATTGTGGCGAAGTTAGGGCTCTAGGCCCTCTCTTACACTTAACCGGCACTGGTGTATAAAGTACACCACGTACTAAAGATGGTTTATTTTTGGTTGTAATGTTTCTGCAGACTGTTAGGTGCCATCTAACCTATCCCTAAAATGTTCCCAAACGACTACAAGCAGTGTCATTGTTGCCGGATTCGTTTGGTTACAGGAATACCATAAACATTGACTTGTTGCGTGCAGCTATAATATTGATTCAGTTATTTAACTCAGTCTTATTTTCTAAATTATTTTAACAGAATTCGAATCTATCTCCTTGTCTCGTACGGTTCTGTGTTTTAAGGGCTTGTATACAAGCTAAACATCCGAAGCGACTTACTCAAGAAGAAATTATGACGCAATAGCGCTAGAAGAAGAAGAAGAAGTTGGATGAGACGCAAATACTTCCAAGGAAGAATTTATAGAGTAAAATGATCACGATACAGAATAGCCTTAACTATTCTGCTTGTAGAACAGTAGGCTAAGTGATTTCATGGCATTATTCTCTTCGTGTACAAAATTCACCACACGTGTAGTCAAAGTTTAAGAAAAAGCCCTAAATGAAAGACAAACTTTGCTTATGATTAACAAACCAAGTACGGGGTAAACATCCAAGTGAATTATTAATAGTAGCGTTTTGCAGGCCGGCAGCAGTGCTTCGCTATAAGCCAAAGATATGAGTGGTATGTATAATTGTACAGTGAGAGCTTTCTCTATAGAAAGGAACCTCGCAGGCGCCGTGTGAAGGCAGGGGGCAATGTGGCTAGCCAACTGGGGAGCAAGGCACTAGCAGCAGCATAGCGCCCAACTAGGACAACACATTTACACTTCTTTTTAACGTATTTAATGGCTTAGGCGGCAGCACGCCGGCCTCTCACCGCTGGGTCCGTGGTTCAAATCCCGGTCACTCCATGTGAGATCTGTGCAGGACAGAACGGAGGCAGACAGGTTTTTCTCCGGGTACTCCGGTTTTCCCTGTCAAAATTTCATTCCAGCAACACTCTCCACTATCATTTCATCTGTCATTCATTTAATCATTGCCCCAGAGGAGTGCGTCAGGCCTCGGCAGCCGGCACAGTTCATATCCTCGCCGCTAGATGGGGGCTTCATTCATTCCATTCCTGACACGGTCGGAGACTGGAAGCAGGCTGTGGATTTTCATATTTTCAATAGCTTAATCATCATTACTCACATGAATTTCAGAGTAATTGCTGGAAATGCTGTCCTTGCACGAACATAGGAAGTTTTGGTACACTCGCTGTAATTCATTGTTTCTGTATACCTTTTGTTTGAGATTCCCTACAAGTAAACATCGCACGACGAACCCATTTACTGGAAGACTTCTTCTTGAGAAGATAAAAGTTTCCATTAGGAAAATTCCATGTTTTGTTCTATACCTAACCATGTTCACGGGATACGAGATAGGCTACAGTGCTTCACCACAAGTGTTGCAAATCTTGACGGGATTCACAGGCGACCATAACTTCAGCAAAGTGCACCTCTGTGCTGATGGTGTCGAGACAGGGGATGAACAGAAGTGGAGATTCCTGCTGCACATCGGACAGAGCTGGTAGCATTCCGATACAGAAGCTGGATTCATCGAATATAGGCTATACTTCTGGTACACCATGCAGCCTCAGTGCGTGCCAAATAAGATTCCTAGCTCTAGTTCATTGAGAGAAATCCTACCTGCCAGAAAATTCAAATATTTTCAGCACTTTCCAGCTTAAAACGTATTGTTATTTACCTTCACTAAAGTGGGAATAAATCTCTTATTATTTCCAAGAATCCCGTATTCTAAATTAACTAATTAAACGAGCTAGAGTGTTAAATCACCTTTGGCATCCTTATGAAGATACTTAAAAAGAGGGAAGAGACCAAGAGGAAGACCAAGGAGACGAAGGATAGAGACAGTTCGATGAGAGGGGGAGAAGAATGGTGTACCAAGATCGGGCAAGATGCAGAGCGCTTGTTTGCCACACCCGGGAAACTGGAGATGGAAAATGATGATATTTAAGGAGAGCAAATATTGCCTAAAAGTGAGAAGTTCTCTGTGATAATTTGATGATGTGTCTGTCTGTATGTTTGTCTGTCTACCCCGTATTACTCCCCTTTTCCAACGGGATCGGAGATGAGATGAGACGAAAGTCACTGTAGCGGATAGTTTTTATGACCGGATACCCTTCCTGACGCCAACCTCATGAGAGGAGTTAATGAGAGATGAAATGAATGATGGTGAATGAAACTGGGCAAGGATAATTTGATCATTATGTAAAATATTTACACTCTCGTTACAATCAGATTTTCTACTAATAGTTTCTTGCTATACTTTAAACATAAAAACCCATTTCAAAACCTATTCTACCTATGAAAAACCAGGCGGCTTCGGTGGCGTAGTATATAATGATCGGGTGGCCTCCGGAGAGGCCGAGTGCACCTGTTTCTAGTTGACGCCCGTGGGCGACCTGCGCGTCGTAATGAGGATGAAGACGTCACATAAACCCAGTCCCCAGGCCACGGGGAATCAACCCCAGGAGATAAAAATCTCTGATGGCTCGGCCGGGAATAGAACCCGAGGCACTTCGGGCTAAAGCCTAGCGCGCCAGCAATTTAGCCTCGGAGCCGGAGCATGCTGAGCTTCTATACCCAAGGTCGCCGGTTCAAACCCAGCCGAAGTCGACGGATTTTTTAAGAGCGTTAAAAATCCTCCATTCATTCGGAGGGGAAGTAAAGCCGGTGGTCTCATGTCATAGATTTATGGCATGTAAAAGATCCTTCCACAGACTAAACTTGTGTGAAGCCAAAATTTGTAGTTTAGATTATTACATAACGCTATATTAGTTCCAACGTTCGCTGCCAGGTGCTGGCACGGATGGCATCTAGTAGCCAAGTCCGCAGTTAGGTGTCGTGGACTGTAGCATCTTAGAAAAAGTAGGAAGTACATTAATCGTCTGCAGTCCTTACCTGAATTACAGATAACACAGACTAACACAGCTATCACAACAATTAACACCGGTTATCAGACAGATTCTACACTCACCCCAAAGTACACGGGGCTACATGACCGCGTTGTCGCAGCCCTAAACTAAGGAAGCAACCAACCTATTTTTTTAAAAGTGACAGTCAGTCTGAAAGACTAGACTTTGTATATTTTAAATGCTACAAATGCTCAAAAATGCTTCGCTCGAAGCCAAAGACTCTTGACATGTTAGAAAATTATCTGCATAATATTTATCTTGCTTATCTTGTTTCAAATTACTCGCGAACGGCAATTGCAAACCAAGGGCAAAGCAAGGTCAAACGCGCGGGATGCCGTCACGCTCACCAGAGCGCGCGGGGACGTGCCCCTTCCATCCAGTCTAAAAAACACTTATAGTGGGCGATGTATTGAAGATAGAGATATGCTCTCGCGGACTTTTTTGTAGAACTTTTCATGCTGACCAATTCTTACGCTCATAATATACTGATATGTTTAACGGTTTGCCCAGCGTAAGCTTAAGAAGCGCAAGTTTGTTTTCGACTTTTTTCACTGAAATCATTACTGCTTGGCTTCCTTTGATCATACATAAATTATTTTCTACAGAATCTTTCCTCGAGATATCCTTGACAGAATGATGAAAATCAAAATCCATCCAGTGGTTCTCGAGATTACCCGTGACATCCAAGAATCGGGGATTTTTGTCTTATACTAACGAAGTAGAGATTGTCGGGGAACGCATGCACTAAGCGGTACTATGACGTCACACACAGTGCACCTGGGTATATTTCGTCCCGTCATCGTAACGTAACGCCAGACCCCAGTGTAACGACGAAGTCGACAGGATCATTAAAAATGATTAAAAAACCATGTTTTTGAAAATCTTAAATGACAATTATCTTCAAAATGATTGGCCTGAATATAACACCATCCTCTTGACCGAACTAGCGAGTTCAATAATCCTGCCTGGCTGGTTTGTTTTGAAAGGCACATCCTCTTTTACTCACCCCTGCGTGGTGAGCTACAACCAACCCCACAATCCCTTTCGCACATTTCCCTCCCCCCGCACCCCCCTGACGGAGGGGAAAGATTCCCCCAGGGTAGCTCGTGTACGCGCCACCAGATTGCACCTGCTTTCGTTATGTATGGAATAGTTAAACGGCCCGTTAGAAGTGACACTCATTAACCGTATCCTATCCCCTCTCCCCCGCAACAACTCAACACAGGTTGTCATGGCAACCACCATGTCATGACAGTTGACGGTCTGCCACAATAATAATGACGTGGCCACCACAATATCCACAACCAATACTCCAAAAGTATATTCTCTATGCCAGAGTTTCTTAAAAGTGTGGTAGAGGTCCGCGACTAGCTTAAAATAAAATAAAAGTATTTAAAAAAAATTGGCCTTAAATAAAAGAAACACTTATGATTAACAAACCAAGTACGTAGTTTTAACAAACAAACCACAAAAACATCTTATGCCTTTTTTCATTACCGGTACTTATTTGATGGTTGGTTGGTTCCTTAGTTTAGGGGCTGCGACAACGCGGTCATGTAGCCCCGAGTACTTTGGGTGTGTGTAGAATCTGTCTCATAACCGGTGTTAATTGTGACGGCTGTATTAGTGTGTTTTATCTGTAATTCAGGTAAGGACTGCAGACATTCTATTTTCAAGTAGTTCGAACTTTTTCTACCTAACGCCACCGTCAACGACCAACTAGTTCTGAACTTTGTTACTAGATGCCACCGCAGTGGGCTCCTGGCGACGAAAGTTGGAACCTAAGAGCGGACCTATTTAGCTTCACACAAGTGTAATTAGTGGAAGGTTCTTTTACATGCTATAAATCTATGACTTGGGACCGCTGGCATTTCTTCCCCTCCGAAGGAAGGCATACTGAAAGATTTTTAACGCTCTTAAAAAATCTGACGATTTCGGCCGGGTTTGAACCCACGACCTTGGACATAGAAGCTCAGCATGCTACCAACTACGGCACCCAAGCTGCTAGCACCAAAACATCTTATGCCTTTTTTAACTACTTATTTGTGTGAGCAGTCATTCTAAACACATACATTAAACTTCAAGAAGGAATCGTCTTGTGTATGTGGAAGCACCTCTGAGATTGAGAATTTAGTCGATCCTCCCCAAAATCTTAAGATAGGCTATAATTTAAAAAATAAACAGCTTCATCCCTCCCATTGATATTACTGTATGTTAAACTTTAACCGTAGCAAGCAGATCTACATCCGTTTCTACTGGGGTTTCATTCACCAATGACTTTACGCAACCCCAGAGGTGTGAGATCCGGCGATCACGCTGACCCTTCCAATCCAACGATGAGGGTACGTGTTGTTCAGGTGCTCGCTGATATTAACATCGAAGTGGACTGGTGCATCGTCCTGTTGAAACCACAACATTTCGCGGACAACGAGCTGCCTGTCTCCTTGTACAACAGACACCAGAGATCTTTTAGAGGGTACGGCAAAACTTCATGCGCTGTTGCAATAAATGCATTGAGACGGGTGGTTGTAACTTTGAACTACTATGAGTAGGGCTCGGATTTTTAGGTGCCAAAAATCGGGAAAATATTTATTTTTTATGTATTAAAAATACCTGAAATATGTGACAAAAAAGTAAAAATATTTCAATATAATTTATTTTATTAATGTGAATATAAACAATATGCAGTACTCACGGATGCAATTAATGCTATGTCTCACTGACTACTGAAGCATTACAATACACAGCGAGATACATCAGGTTGTCCATCACAAATGACTGACGATTATCGCGAAGCACTCTTCTGAAGGCGCGAAAGTGCGGCAATATGTTTCTTGCCCTTGAGGTGTTTGTGTAACTTGAGATCACTGTTCGGCTTTGATTGCTTTCCCACATGGTTAGCAGAACAGAACGCCCCCAACATAAGTAAAATTATCTTTAAAGTCTGCAACTGACGAAAACTTGTAGTTGTTTTTACTTCAGTCATCGTAGAACTGCCAGAAATGAACTGCATGTGAGTGACACTGGATCTAGGTAGCTGGCGAAGAGGGAGGTCTAGCACGTGGTGCAATATGGCTATGCACAAGGAAATCCCCGGCTTCCACAGTGAGTCGCACGGGGCGACAAAGTTAAGAATAAGAAAGTTGCAAGCTCACAGGTTCTTCCCCGTTGAAGTAACACAGATCAAAAATGATATAAACTGAAAGATGTAGCATACTGAGTTTAAAAAATATATTTAAATATTGTGTCTTTTTATGTGCTAAGAAGTGAAAAGTAGGAATTTATTATTTATAGAAAACGTGCTTAAAATATGTATTTACATAAAAAAAAATATATTTACCTAAAAATCCGAGCCCTAACTATGAGCTACGTTCTTGGTATGAGGTGTAAGTTGTGTATGTCCATAACTAAAGCCCCGCGGATCTGGATATAGCTTGCATGGCTGTGCGGAAAAGCTGCGGATTATGTTTGGAGTAAATTTGCGGATAGTTTTTATAATACAATCCGAACTTGTTGAATAGCATTACTAGAACCCGGATGTTTATCACATAGGCCCTATTATATTTTCCCAGTCTGTTCTTTTTCATGACAAATTTAAGATGAATTAAGCTAATCTCACTCAAATTATGTCATTAAGCACAATTAAGACTCCGAACTGAAAAGGTTGCAATTCTGGCTGTGTAACATTCATTTTAAACATAGCACATGACACGCATAGCCTAAAGGAACGACTTTCTCCTCAAATGTTTTGCTTTAATATTGTATCTAATTGAAAATATTATTGTAAAGCCAGTGGATTGGGATGATAAACATGCCAATGCGGATAACAGGGTTCTATGACGATAATAATAAATATACATTTCCGCTCATTGGTTCCCTATCTCAATATGGCGCGTTGAGGACCCCTCTTAACTCCTGTATCAATTTGACCCAAAAGGTTTGAGACAACCTGTATACATATACATAAGATACTAATGTTAACGTATATTTTATTTGCAATGACAGAAATATGCCCATAAAATCTACCGACATGAGACTATCACCCTTAAAAGCCATTCGAATGAGCTGGGATGGATCAATTTTGCTATCTGGGGTATTGTAGGCGAACTGTTAACCACCCCGTGTACTTGAGTGTGTGTTTTTGTAATTCAGATGAGGATTGGGAAGGAGGCGGCAGTGGCCTTGAGTTAGCAACCATCCCGGCAATTGCATGGACCACGGAAACCACGGATAACCACTTCCAAAATGACATAGATGGGAATCGAACCCATCTCAGTCTCACTAGGCGTACAGCCTCAGACCACATTCAGAAGGCTTGTATGGGACACTAAGATCCCGCACCGATCTCACAAAATGCCTCCACTGAACTCTGTTTTGGGCGAGTTCTTGTCAATTGTCCACATTCAGATTTCTACAAAGTTTGGAGATTTCATTTCTCCAGGAACTACATGGTCTTCCTACGGGCCTTTTTCCTTTTGGTTCTTCTTTAAAGATTTGTAAGACCATCCTATCGTCTCCCATCCTTAGTACAGGACCAGCCCATTGAAGTCTTCTGGAGTTCATGATGCTCAGTATTGGTGCTTGCTGTGATATGTCTTTATTTGATCTTCTTTTTCCAGCTTTGAGATGCGGAGTCAAAAAATGGTTCAAAAATGTTCCTATACACTTTATTTTCGATTGCAACAGGTGTTCTTCCTGTTTTGTTCAACTCCATGATTGTGCACCTTAAGTTAGAACTGGCCTAATGATGGTATTGTGTGTTTTCAGTTTTGTATTTCACGTCAAAAATTTGGACCCCAATAAAAACTGCAGAAAGTAGTACACTTTGTAAGCACTCTGTATTCTAACTTGAATTTCCCCTCAAACCAGAATTAAAATTCTTGGCATAGCCCGGAGTCGAATCCGGACCTCTTGGTATGCATTTCAATGCTAATTATTCCAGTTTCTACAGGGGGAAGAGTATGTAGTGACTTATACTGTATGTACTTTCCTACGCGAACCTCAGCAGATGTGTCACAGCAATTCGATATATACAAAAACAAAACACGTGCAACCCAAATGCCTGGTGAAATCCCTCATCAAAATTATTCAAAATATTTAGGAGTTACTCTCGATAGGACTTTGTCCTTTAAGAAGCACCTGCAGAACACTGCAGCAAAACTAAGATCACGCAATAACATCTTGCAGAAGTTACTATGTGGAACCACATGTGAAGCGGATTGATGTCCAATTGAATTCGGCGAGGAGGATAATATCAGGTTTCATCAGGACCACTCCTCTGTACTGGCTTTCACCTCTAAGTCACATTGCACCACCTGACTTACATAGACAAAACTCTATCCTGAGGGAATATCAAAATATAATCTCCACTCCACATCTTCCTATTCATTCTGACATACCTGCAGTCAAGATAAGTCACTTGAAATCCCGCCGACTATCCATCCTAACAGCGGATTCTCAACAATTCAATAATTTTCAGATTGACAACAAGTGGTCTGAGGTGTGAAATAATTTATTCCATGAGAAATGCAGAAACTTCATTGATCCTATCAAGAAACCAGCTGGCCTGGAACTACAGGATTCGAACGGGACATGGGGTCTGCACAGACAGCTTATACGAGTGGAATAAGGCTTCCTCATCTCAGTGCGAATGTGCATTTGAAAGACAGACCATCCAACATATTGTGGAGGACTGCAGCCTTCGAGCCTATAATGGGAACCCGAAAGACTTTCATGATGCAACGCAGCCTGCTCTGGATTGGATTTCAAATTTAAATATTACCCTGTAAATCTGAACATTTTATCTGTTGAATATGTGTCTCCTTATCAAAACTGATTTTAGTATTTATTGTTCTTTTAAGGGGAGTTCCAATGGCCTATCTTCTTAACGGTAATATTTAATATATTCATGTTCCTATTTCGTAGAAACTACTGGGTAGATTTAGATGAAATTTTATTGCCGTAATTAGTGATCAATTCTTAGTACCTTAACACGGTCGTTTGGTGTTTCTACTATTGTGATCATATTTTTTTTCCTTTAATCTAAATTTTTCGTTTAAAAAATCTATAAAAATCTTTTTTTTTCATAATGTATTTGAGCTGGAACAAAATCACTGTGTTAAAATCTCATTTACAAGCCAAGCTACAGGTGGTAAAAATTTGAGACTTCTGTGATAAGTAACCACTGAAAAATATGGAACTTATGTGCAAAAAGTATGTTCTGAGAAAATGCCTTTGTATGTTCTAATTATCAATGTTTTCTAATGTGCACTGCATTATTTAAATAAATATTAGACATGTTTTGCAAATAAATATTAAGTGTTATACATCTAGAGCCTCCGTGGCTGAGGCGGCAGCACGACGGCCTCTCACCGCTGGGTCCGTGGTTCAAATCCCGGTCACTCCATGTGAGATCTGTGCTGGACAAAACTGAGGCAGACAGGTTTCTCTCCGGGTACTCCGGTTTTCCCTGTCAAAATTTCATTCCAGGAACACTCTCCACTATCATTTCATTTCATCTGTCATTCATTTCATCATTGCCCCAGAGGAGTGCGACAGGCTTCGGCAGCCGGCACAGTTCATATCCTCGCCGCTAGATGGGGGCTTCATTCATTCCATTCCTGACCCGGTCGGAGACTGGAAGCAGGCTGAGGATTTTCATTTTCAAGTGTTATACATCAATTTGAACGTGCCAGCTTTTACATCGTATACAAATCTGAAAATTTATATTTTTTCATATTTTATCCATTGGAACTCCCCTTAAATGCTAATGTATTTATCTTTAATGTGTTTCTTAGCTTGTAATTATGTAGATTTAGATGAAATTTTATTGCCGTAATTAGTGATCAATTCTTAGTACCTTAACACGGTCGTTTGGTGTTTCTACTATTGTGATCATTTGTTTTTCCTTTAATCTAAAATTTTTCGTTTAAAAAATCTATATATATATCTTTTTTCATAATGTATTTGAGCTGGAACAAAATCATGCCATACGCTAAATAAATAACCTGGTGTAAGTCACTTGGGTGACTCAGGGCAATGATCACATTCAGAGTACCTCAAACCACCGGGGTGGTATAAACACTATAAACACTACATCATCACGAGACGCACTAATGCTTTGTTTTTTGTTATTTATTGTTTAGGCTTTGCAACATCGTGGTCATTTAGCCCCGTGTAATTGGGTATGTGTGGAATTTGTCTGATAATCCTTTATTATTGTGATGGCTGCATTAGCGTGTATTTTTTAAAATTCGGATGTTTGGGAAGGATGAGGCCGTGGTAATAAATTTAGAACGAGTAAAAGTGAGAAACCACGGAAAACTACTTCCAGGATAGCTGAGGTAGGATTCGAACCCTCCCTTCTCCGCGTTCCAGCCTTCAGACCAGAATTAAGATTTCTTGATAGAGCCTGGAATCGAACCCAGGGCGACAGCCAAGAATGCTAGCCGCTACACCACGAGGTGGTCAATACACACTAATTCAATAAAATGCCATTGAATATATTGGAAGGAGGTGGCCGTGGCCTATTACAGTGAGAGCCTAGCAGCAAGCTTTTCTTGGGCCGCGTGACGTGCAGAAAGCGTTGAGTCAGCGCCACTTGACTAGCATCTACCGTTACACAACAGCGAGTTGGGAAATCACCGCACGTGGTCATAGCATTGATTACTAGGGCTCGGAATTTTAGTTTTTTTTTTTAATAAATACATATTTTAAGCAGATTTTCTATAAATACATTAATTCCTACTTTTCACTTGTTAGCACATAAAAGGACATAATACTTACATTTTTAAAATCAGTATGCTAGATCTTTCAGTTTATTGCATATTTGTTGAGTGTTACTTCAACGGGGAAGAATCTGTGAGCTATCTAACCTTCATGCAGAGCGTATGTCAGCTTGCCGCTGTGTTTTCTAATCTTGTCGCCCCATCCCACTCACTGTGCAAGCCGGGATCTCCTTGTCCATAGCCATATTGCACCACGTACTGCTCGGTTCCAAGCTCTGTGAACTTGCGGGGTGAGGAGAAAGAGCAGGGAAGGGTCAGGCGTGAAGAGAAGGATCTGTCAACAGCCCACCCTGATATATGGTATTCCATTTTATTCCAATACTGCTAACATTCCGCCGTTGCTCAAACCACTGTGGTGTTAGGAATGACTGAGTGAGTCACCGACCAATGTATTTGCTTCTGTTACTATGCAAGGACCGAGAAACCGCTCACTCGTCACCTCCACTACTAAAAGTCTGCGATGCACATTCCTCTCAGGTCCACGCAGCTTAGACTCTAGCAGTACAAGACCTTCCCCCTAGCTACCTGGAACCAGTACCACTCACATGCAGTACATTTCTGACACTGAAGTGTAAGGCAGTTCTACAATGTCTAAAGTAAAATAAACTACAAGTTATCGTCTGCAGCAGTATGTTGCAGAATTTAAGGATAATTTTACTACTTATGGGGGCGTTCTGTTCTGCCAATCATGTGGGAAAGCAATCGAGACTGAACAGCGATCTCAAGTTACAACACACCTCGAGGGCAAAAAACATATTGCCGCAGTTTCGCGCCTTCAGAAGAAGTGTTTCACGATAATCGTTGGTTATTTGTGATGGACAACCTGAAGATGTATCTGGTTGTGTATTGTAATGCTTCAGCAGTCAGTGAGACAGCATAAATTGCATTCGTGAGTGCTGCATATTGTTTATATTCACATTAATACACTAAATTATAAATTCCTTTTTTTCCCTTTTTGTCACATATTTCGTGTATTTGTAATACATAAAAAATAAATATTTTCCAGCTTTTTAGCACCTAAACATCCGAGTCCTATTGATTACATTCCCAGCTGGCAAGATACCTTAGTTCCGAGATTTAAGACTTGTGGTGAAGTACCTCGTATCCAATATGATTATGAAATCGTTAAGAAGTGTGAATGTGTTAAAACTACAGGGTCATTATCTATATGCGCCCCGATAAACACGGCAAGCTAAGCCGGCGTTGACTGGCGCTAACCAAGAGCGTGCGTACACGGTTCAGCCGGTGGTGGCGCACACTTTCACCAAACATGTTCAATAATGTGTGCTTACAGTGCTGAAAATGTCCTCCCTCTCTTGTAACACACACCTGACATCTTCTGATGAAAGAATGGACAACAATCTCATCTAACTTTTGTTCTGTAAGAATACAACGTTGTCTGTTAACTATTATTATTATTATTTACGGAGCCTGTTTCCTTGAATCGTTTAGCGTGCCTCCTAATTGTACTGGCATTATGCACAGGTCTTCCTAGAAACTTGATTCGAAATTTTCGTCTTTCTTCAGAACAAGATTTTCTGCTTTTCATATACGAATTATGGATATACACACACGTTTGCGCAATTATTATTATTATTATTATTATTTATCGAATGATGATACAGAGTTAAAATAAAAGTTATATACACTACATATAAAGTTATATATACAGTTATATACTGTACATAGTCATAAACGCAAGTTCTTGCTTTAAACTTCTAAATCCAGGCTATCAATCCATTGAAGTGCCTCAGAAGATGCATGATGAATGTCACCTAATGATCCTTGGAATGCTCGTTCACCAACAATATGTCCGATGGTTTGCAGCGTAGCTCCACAATCGCAGTTAGCAGAAGTAACCCAACCCCATTTGTGAAGCAGGAATCCACATTTGCCTTGTCCTGTACGGATCCGGTTAATGATTCTCCATTGGCGTCTGGGGAGTTTGAAACCTTCTATCCGGTTGGAAGGGTTTTCAATCAGATGTGCATTGAATACTGATGATTCTTCCCACATAGTTTTCCATGCTTCTGAGATGTTAAGTGAAGAGTCATCAAGAAGTACTGCAGAGCGCCAAGGTGGTTTTCTTGACTTCAACCGTTGATTACCTGCTTTTGTTTGCGCAATGTGAATTGGTGTCTAGGCATGGCCAACAATCACAGTAATCACAATGCTCACTAAACGTGTAACACTAACGTCTAAGCTTTGCAGATACACGTCCTTATGACTGACAAAACACGTGTGAACTAACGATATGAGTCAGCGGAGGGCCACCACCGGCTGAACCGTGAACGCGCGCCCGCCCGCGATCTGCGCCAGTCACAGCCAGTTTAGCTTGCCGTGCTTACTCACGCGCACATACATAATGACCCTGTAGTTGGGCACTACGCTTCTGCTAGCACCAGTGCCTTGCTAGACAGGCTGCTATTTTACTCAGTGGCCCGTCCGTCACGCGGCGACTGCAAAGCCCCGTTCTCTGGAGAGGACCCTCAATGTAGAACGCAGTCGTCTCCCGAGTCGGGAGATAGCTTGGGTCCATGGTCTTCCGCGTTCATGAATTGAGCTAACCCAGTCGGTTAGTTATTTTTCTCTCTGTGGTATTGCATGGACGCAATTAAGGCCCGGAAGTTCATGCAAAATCATTTTTTGGTTATTTTTACACAATGCATCATATGCTCCTTCTTTTCCTGTTTAAGTGCATATCTCTGCTTGAGAAGGGCGTATATTCGTATTTCTTATTGTTTTCAGCGCTTCTTGTTAAGTCATGTTCTTAAAGTCGTATATTTCGATTCGGACACAGAAAGTCTTTCACAGAATAATATTTTTTTTTTTAGTACTCGTACGTTTCAGTCCTTTTTGCAAGATAATATCAATAATTTTATTCAGCATTCGCTATCTAGGCTAAAATTTTCATTTTTTTAAAATGCAATGGCTATTAGAATTATATATCAGTTCCTATAATGACATATGCAGCAGAAACTTGGACAATGACTAAGAGGGATGAGAGCAGAGTACAGGCAGCTGAGATGAGATTCCTGAGAAGTATGGTCCAGAAAACGATGAGACAGAGTGAGGAATGAATATATACGGAAAGAACTGGGAGTACAGAAATTAAATGACAAACTGGAGCAAAACAGATTGAGATGGTTTGAACATGTCAAACGGATGAATGAAGCAAGGCTACCAAGACGAGCACTGGAACGACGGATGACAGGGAAGAGAGGACGAGGAAGACCAAGAATGCGTTGGATGGACTTGGTGAAGAATAGCATTAGAAAACGGAACCTGGATTGGAACACTGTGTCGGAAGAGGACAGAACAAAGTGGAGAGGAACTATATTTCCCCCCAACCAGTGTCATCTGGAAATGGGAAAATGAAGATGATGATGATGATGATGATCAGTTACACATAAAACCATGACGAATTTATCACTATTCGTCATGCTGAAACGTTAACATATTAAAATAATTTTATTGATGGTTAACACCGCTGGAAGTTCTATAAAATAACATTTTCTACCATTTAGAACTGTTTCTTAGTTGAGATATTTAAAAAAATGTGTATTTATATGTCCATCTGTTCATATTCTCTTTATAATCCAAATAGAAAAGCTAAAGAATACGGAGTGATCGTAATTGCCGTTGTTATTTCATAGTGCATGAACTTCCGGGCCTTAATTATGATTTAACCTGGATATTTGTTTTTTAAATCTTAATACTTTAGGAAATTATGTAAAATGGTTGTTTAGAAAATAATCTGGGAACTATACTTTGAGAAACTCTCAAAATGAGAGTGGGTGGTTTTGGAACTAAATCAGAAGACTCACTGCGCCGGCCACCATCCAGGTAACATTTCTACAAGGTGTCAAACTTATTCATCCAACGTAGAAGCTCGCATAATAGACTGTTTTCTTGCCCAGGCCTTAACGACTTTGACAAGGAGAGAAACCACAATAGAGGATTCACTGCATTCCGTTCACATGCAATACATCCAACTTCCGTATACAATTTATGCAAAAGTTTGATGTTGTTCGAGTCTTCAGTCTTCTTACTGGCTTAATGCAGCCCCCTCATATCTCCCTGTCCTGAGCTAATCGTTTCATCTCTACATAACTATCACACCCTACATCCGAGGCAATCTGTTTAACATAATTATTCTAATCTTAGGTACCGGTAATTATTCAGAGGTGGTGAACCTGGGATCTACACTTCCACTTTGAGAATAAACCATGTGTTATTTTCATGATTTCCATACCTGATTTCATATTCTGAGAGTTATCACCAATTGAAATTACTGTCCAAATTACCTTACTGGAAATATATGCCAAATAACGTAATTGTGTGCTTTTGTTTCTTGATCATTCAACACAATTGCCATGTTTGTTTGGCACATCAGGTATCTTCAACTGTCACCGACATTGAAGTCACATTACTGCTACCAACATATGGGAAACAGAATAGACCTCGTAATTATGTGAAAAAGCATTGGTCTGGATAAAGAGTATTGATGCGCGAGTACTCACACTGTGCGTGACAAAAATCAGGGGTGTGTATAAAAGTTAATCTGCAATTAATAGCCTTGGCAAAAAAAAACATTGGTCTGGATAAAGATTAATAGCGCGAGGTTGGCAATATAGCATTTCTCCCATAATCCACGCCTATAATTTCTTGACAACTGGAATTTTACTATGTAAGCCGTGATCTTTAAATTGGACGGCGGGCAGGTTATAAACACAGCGGAAGAGAAAACGATCTCTTACCACAGCATCTCCACAATTATTATTCCATCATTACAAAAGGTATTTCGGCTAATTTAAGTAGTTTTATAGAGGTTCACCACTCCTGCCTGAACTGTTACCCTAGAGGTCTAACCCAACAGTTCTTGTTTTCGACCCTTCCCTCCTTAAGAGTGATGTATACAATTTACCCTGGCAAAATGTCAAGATAAATTAACAGCATTCATTGCAACCAATGACAATCACAATATAAACAAAACGTATCGAACGTACATCATTAATTGTCAACAATATCAGAATTTTATTCCACTCTAGGACATGGTAGGCCTACCTATCGCTTGTACTTTCTTCCTCTTATAATTTTCAATTCCAACATAGAAAAACATTCCTCAGTCAAACCATGGATATAACACCTTAATACCACACACTAGGAGCCTATAAATAGATGTATTCCTAAAACACTATTCACATGTGTAGGTTGATACATTGATCAACATAATAAATATTAGGCTTTGTTTAATTTGACAATACCGAACATTAACTTCCTCCCAATTACCGGCATAGAATAAACTACAGCACACTGCTTACTAGATTTTTTAATTGGTGTGAAATTCGATCGAGACACATCACGCATGCTTTTATTTCCAAACAAGACGCATGATTGGAAATCTCATGGCCTCTTGAAATGGCAGTGAAGATGCTCTCATCTTACCTTAGACGGGCGAATGACAGGCAGCAAGGAAGAGAAGAACACGTGACTGTGTAAACAGTTAACTGATCCAACGGCACTGGACCTTTAACTAACTAACAAAACAACAAACACACGTCCAACCCTGAGCGCTCTTCAGCCCAGACAGAGCCAGGCTACGCGGGCGGAAACTGCCGACCACGCCCGAAGTGTCACCGCACGAACTATTCACTCTTGGAATATTGTTGTACACAACCGTGATGAGAAACAGAACAGTCAGAGAAAAAAAAGGTCAAAGAAAAACAAATCTTGGATCACGATCTAAATTAAGCTGTGAGCATTTCGTAGTGAGAGAGAAGTCCACCACACTCCTTCACTCCCGGAAGAAGACCGACTTCATAATATAGAGATTCCGGAACATCGTACTTACATTCTCATTGTTAAAATCATCACGCCTAGCCTATGTTCATTGTAGAGTTACTGTACCATGTAAGGCAAAGCAGGACGCTGCTGCCATCTAAGGAGACATGCGAGGAACTATTTGCTCTCAGGTGTCGATAGATGGCACCTGTATGCGCGTATCAACACAACTCCAAGTGTATTGTTGTTGGACAGCGTCTGGTATATAACAGTCGAATGGGGGAGGGGAGGTTTGTTGTGGATAAAAATAAAACTTGTAAATACACTGAAGATGAACAAATCTAATGGGGGTTTTAAGACGAAACTAAGATCCCTAAAATATCGCCAACAAATTAATATTACGTACGGTACAAATAATATTGGGCACGGTAGCTTAGGTAGAAAAACATTGTTTTGATAGAATTTATTTATTAAGATATACAAATAAATTAAGAAATAGTTCGCAAAGCGAATATATGGGATTTCTATCTAATATTATGGAAGTGTCAAATATCTCTAAAATTGCTTAATACTTCTAATTCTATATAGTACTGACATATCTGTTTCGACAGTCAGGATATAAATAAAAGGGAGACTGTGACGTTGTGGGCTTCCAGGAAATGGAACACTGAGGACATTTCACTTTAATGCAATATTTTTAACAGACTTTAAGCACGCGATACATTAATTTTATGAAGCAGTCTGCACGCACATGTGCCATTATCTGTAGAAAATAAACACCACAATATTATTGATCGTGTCGAAGCGTATTCCTTCCCCTTGACTACACAACCCCCGATCAAAACAGCACGCACAACAACATGGCACAATGACCCTCCCCCTAAAAAAAAGAAAATGTCTCAAAGACGCTCGAACCACCTGTTAATGGACACAAAATGTTTTTCATAATTTTGACAATTAATTGATATTTCCGAAGAAGTGAAGAATTTGTGTTTAAAATATCTACTTACAAAGCCATGGTTTTCGGTAGTCTTCAGGCACACGAAGAAGTTAGGTCCAATTCACTAAGTTACCAACTTGAAAGAACTGTCTTTTAAGAAGACCCGCAAGTTGTGTAGCAGAGACCGCGATGGCAAGCTAATGCCTTGCTGTGTTGTCGAATGGAATTCAGTCGCTCTGCCTGCTCGCTTGCTGTCGGCTGGTGGCACCACGGCACATCCCCCCTTCCACTTGCCCCTTCCTTCCCGCCTAAACGCGTTCAGGCGAAGCGGGCCCCATCTACAGCGCGCCGTGGGTACTAACAACTTCACAACAATAGAGCCCCTCTCACATTGTACAGTCAAGGTCCACTCCAAGGCTTCTCAAACTTTTTCTGTCACGCCCCCCTCCCGAAACATGAAATATCTAGCCCCCCCCCCCCAGCCCCCTTATTCCTTTTTCCCTTTCTTAGCACGCCTCATAGGCTACGGTACTTCGCACAAATCTACGTTTCATTATTGTGTTTCTGAATTATTTATACTGTATGAATGGAAGATGTATAAATTACCAGTAAGCATCCAATATTATTTTACTATCTTCCTGATTTTGCATTATATTTAATGCTAGCAGTGACTGAATTATTTCAACTTGTTGAATCTTTGCTCGCTCTTCTGTTTCTTTTCATACATAATCTTGAAACAAAATTTCAAGCTCGTTATTCACTACAGATTTCGCTGTAATATCGCGCTTATCGCCAAATAATTGCATTTCACTTTAAAATGGCCTTATCGATTTAATTCGCGAACATAATATCCTTTTCTTAACCAGAAACATATGATTCGTAAAAACATCGCTTCAAAATATTTTTTGTCGCATTTATTGTTAATGCGAAAAAATCATGCCTCTACCCCATGGGTAATGGTGTTACTTGTATCAGTTTATTGTAAATTGGGTTAACCACTTCCACTGAAAACGCACTAGAATTCACCTGTTCATTCCCTGTCTCTCAACTGACAGCAAAGGCCTGGCTGTTTTCGAGTCGACATGACAGAAAAAGAAGAATCTATTCTTGTGAGGAAGTGGCGGTCACAGAGCCAAAATAGAGCATGCACTTGGATTCTACATGCATATGGTTACTTATCTCAGTGAAGCTGTTGCCGTACATTTGTTACCTTATCACCTGTCTCCTCCCTATAATATACATTGTACCCCGCCCAGTCATTAGGCAAATTCGCGTAGACCGACTGAAGAGTAAAAAAATAACAACTATTGTATTCATTTATAACTTAAAAAGATACAGTCAGTCTGAGAGACTAGACTTTATATCATTTCAAATGACGCATGCTACAAATGCTACACATGTTAGAAAGGCTCAGGAGGGCCCCAGGACTCTTTCAACAGACTCCATTACCCATTAACTTAAGCTTCCCGCGCGGGGAACGGAGAGCGGGAGGTGCACTCTGCTGCATGACGTCACGCACTCGCCGTCTCCGTATCGCATAACAGCAGACCCCAGGAGCAAACTCAGACTCGGTGCATATGCACTGAACAACATTATGACCTCATACACGCTGTAACCGTAACGCATAACGGTAGACGATGAAGTCGACAAGATAATTTGAAATGATAAAACACATTTTGGAGTGGCGTAGAAATTTCAAATAGGCACTCCCTTACATTAAATCTACTAAATCCCACTATTATCTAAATTACGTGTAAATTATAAACCTTATTTTACAGGGGATGTCTCATAAGTAATGCCGTTTTTCTTTAAAGAAAAGGGCAGATGACCTCGTAGTTCCGCCCCTTAAAACAACAATAACTAACTAACTAACTCTTTAAAGAAAACTTTATTTCGAAAGTTCTCTGATAAGAAATTAACTATTCTTCAAAGTAGAGACCATCAGATTCTATGGTATTGAGCCATCTTCCAGCGAGGTTTCTTATCCCGTGACGGTACCAGTCTCTGGGTTTTGATGCGAGGAATTCGGCGAGACCCACTTCCACAGCTTCAATGTTTTCAAAATGTCTTCCATGCAAGAAATGAGCCATGGATCGGAATAGATGGTAATCTGAAGGTGCAAGATGTATGCTGGATGTGTTAGCAGTTCGACTCCTCCCAATTACTGACTCTTTCCCATGGTTGTTCGTGCAGTATAAGGTCTCGCATTGTCCTGCTACAAGATAACTCTACTTCGGTTAAGTAATGTTGGGAATCTCCGTCTGTAAATTTCATGAACTCGCTTCAGTTGTTGAGAATGAAGATCCACAATGCACGCTCATTTGGAACAAACTCTCAGTGAATCACTCCTTCAAAATTCCACCAGACTCACACCACTTTGGGGCCGAACCAATCCTTTTTAACGATGACTGTCTTGAGGCGTCAGCGTTGCGGTAATAGACCCATTTTTCATCACATGTGACAATTCTCCTGATAAATCTACCATCCATGGAGTTACCGATAAGCTGACGACAGATATCTACTCTACGTTGAGCCTCTTCATGGGTCAATTCATGAGGTACAGATCTACAGCTTCTGTTTGATTTTCCAAGTTTCTTAATCTGGCGATGTATGGTATCTTTTGATGATACATTCTCGAAATATACGCAATTCCAGTCATGGTTTCTTGAAAATAGCATTGGCGAACTAAAGAAAACTAATTCCATCTTATAAAACACCGAACTTAGGAAATTACATTGCTTACGAGACATCCTAATATTTATGTGGAGCAATAAATGCCTATTGCAAATAAAGTTTAAGAAAGTACAAACAAACAAAAATCAATAGCTACATTTTTTTGAAGAAAAAAAAACCTGAAGCTTCCATTCAATTTCCAGTGTTGTTTTGAAGGAAACTGTTTACGACGACATGTTTGTCTATGTTTTCACTGGAGACAGATGTTTTTCGCTCAGTAAGGATATTTTTATAGCGAGTAAATGACCTCTCAACATCACAAGAGGAAATTGGACAGCACATAAAGGCTGCCATCTCACCTGGTTGAAGATTGGCAAGTAGGCAGAAAATGGACCAATCTTTATTCTGCTGCAATAGCATCTCCATTTTCTCGGCGGCAGAACTCCCAACTTTTCAATCTCTAAGATACGGCTGAGGCTTTACAATATAAGAATCTGTAAGAAGCTGGCCCTGCTATTCAAGGACATACAAAGCACCAAGGAGCTGTCAGAAATTAAACAGGATATAGGTTAGGTCAGCCTTGAGATTTAAATGCAAACGGCATCTTCATGGTCAAATCCTTGAACCAGCCGAAACAAGAGAAATCCTACAGAATAGTAGGCCTATGTTTACGGTGACCATATTTTTGACAGTCAAAATCGGGACAACCTTGTTGGAGGATAGAGAGATTATAGTTTGACTCTAACATATATTTTTTTAAAGTGATGGCCTTTTACTAAATTTAATTTTAAGAAGTTCTACAAAAATCGATCCACCAAAAAATCCAAAATAGAGTGATAAATGAATGATCATCAACAAGAGCAGTTTCCAACCACAGGATGGGTCTGCTTGGAGCTCAAGCCTCTCCATCCACCACTTCTCTTCAGTCACTGTTGTCCAATTAACTGCTTTCTTCACTCCCTTCATCCACCTACAGTATCCCTTGGTCTATCTCTAGGTCTCTTTTTCTTCCACTCCATTTCCAATATTTTCCGTGATATTCTCTCTTCTCCCATTCTTTTCACGTGCCCATACCACTGTAGCCTTGATTTTTCGATCCTATCTTTTAGGCGTTCTTCGTTTAATATTTTTCTGACTGTCCATTCTAGTTACAGCTATACGACTCCTCTGAAACTTCATTTCCACTGCTTGCATCTCTCTCCCTCATCACCCAAGTTTCTGATCCATACATTAGAATCGGCCCAAAGTATGTCTTGTATATGATCCCTTTACATTTCTGTGCCGGCCCCGTGGTGTTGGGGTAGCGCGCCTGCCTCTCACCTGGAGGCCCCGGGTTCGATTCCCAGCTCCGTCAGGGATTTTAAAACTGACGTGAGGTTTGGAACGGGGTGCACTCAGCCTCGTGAGGACAATTGAGTAGCTGCCTGACAGTGAGGCAGCGCCCCGATCACGAAAATCAAGATTAACTGTCGAGGGGACACGATGCGCTGACCACGCGTCACCCTAATATCTGCAGGCCAAATGGCTGGGCAGCGGTCGCTTGGCCAGCCTAGGCCCTTCATGGGCTGTATAGTGCCAGTTTTTTTTTTTTTACATTACATTTTACATTCTCCATATCAGGCCTTCAAGAATCCATCAGCACACCTTCCTCCTTCATCTAATTCCAAGGCATTTTCTTAAATTGCACATCCCAGATACTTGAAGCTCTGCATTCTCTTCAACTGATCTCTGCCTAACTTTATGCAAGAGTATACTCTGTCCTTCACACGTGTTGTTATCACCACTTCACTCTTTTGCGTGGAAAACTTCATTCCCTAGGATGACACTACTTCCTCCCATGTATAGAATTGCTCCTGTACATCCCTCTCCGTGTTTCTCCAGATCATCAAGTCATCTGCAAACACCATTGCCTTAATTTCTTCCTCCCCAATATGCTGTGCTACCTTTTGCATCACTTCATCCATCACTATTACAAAGAGCAAGGGCGGGAGGGCATAAATGAATATAAAGTTTATTTTAGTGTTTTTTTTATTTATGCAAGTATCTTACAAATTTTGTGGAAAAAAAATTATAACATTAGTAAGTTTATTTTTAAGTTTCTTACTTTATATCTTATGATTACAATAACAAACAGATATCTTACTGAGTCTTTACAAGCGTTTTATAACTAGGGCTCGGATTTTAGGTAAATAAATATTTTTTTATGTAAATACATATTTCAAGCATTTTTTTCTATAAATACATAGATTCATGCTTTTCACTTATTAGCACATAAAAATACATAATATTTGCATTTTAAATCAGTATTCCAGATCTTTCAGTTTATTGCATTTTTGTTCGGTGTTACTTCAACGGGGATGAATCTGTGAGCTATCAAGTCTTCATGCAGAGCGATTGTCAGCTTGCAATTGTGTTATTCTTAACTTGTCGCCCTGTGCCACTCAATGTGGAAGCCGGGGATTTCCTTAACCATAGCCATATTGCACCACGTGCTAGTCCCCCCTTCCCCTCAGCTACCTGGAAACAGTGTCACTCACATGCTCTGTGAAGTGTAAGGCAGTTCTACGGTGGCTAAAGTAAAAAAAAAAAACTACAAGTTATCGTCTGTTGCAGAATTTAAAGATAATTTTACTTTTGCTAGGGGCGTTCTGTTCTGCCAACTATGTGTGAAAGCAATCAAGGCTGAACAGCGATCTCAAGTTACACAACACCTCAAGGGCAAGAAACACATTGCCTCAGTTTTATTGAAATCCACAGCCTACTTCCAGTCTCCGACCGGGTCAGGAATGGAATGAATGAAGCCCCTATCTATCGGCGAGGCTATGAATTGTGCCGGCTGCCGAGGCCTGTCGCACTCCTCTGGGGCAATGATTAAATAAATGACAGATGAAATGAAATGATAGTGGAGAGTGTTGCTGGTATGAAATTTTGACAGGGAAAACCGGAGTACCCGAAGAAAAACCTATCTGCCTCCGTTTTGTCCAGCACAGATCTCACATGGAGTGACCGGGATTTGAACCACGGACCCAGTGGTGAGAGGTCGGCGTGCTGCCGCCTAAGCCACGGAGGCTTTATACTGAATATTTTATTAATTGTTTTAATTAAAGAAAGCTTTCCAATTGGTCAACACAAATTGCACCCAATTACATTTGGCGGGAAACAAGCATTTACATACCCTAACCTGAAAGAAACGAGACATTATTACACACTAACACGTCCTTCTGTACAAAACGGGGTACTTAATTGGATCCAATAATTAAGTTCCCCATTTTGTACATAATCGCGTGTTAGTGTGAAATAATATCTCGTTTCTTTCAGGTTACGTACAATAATATCGTATAGCCTCGGGTGCCGGGTGCAAGCTTTGTTATTTGACACCCAGAGGGCGGCTTGCATGTCGAATTTTGTTGTTCTTTGAAGCACTATGAAAGTCAAGGAGGTTACATATCTAAGCTCCTTGACACTATAGCGCTTTCTAGTAGAGAAATGAGGAACTTTGTGTTGCCGGAAAATCCCGAGATTAATTTTGCCATTATGAACACGGCCTACTGAATTCAAATGGGTACTTTAACATGCCAACATTGTATGACATGCGTGTCGTGATTTTTTCCGCCTTTCAAAAATCACTTACCATGGCCAGGAGCGAACCTGCAAGTTTGGAATTGGTAGTCCGACATGATAACCACTTACCCACCGTGCCAAGCTTTCAGGTTAGGTTACGTAAATACTTGTTTTCCCGCCTTATGTAATTGGGAACAATTTGTATTGACCAACTGAAAAGCATTAATACAATTAGGCAACACTGAAAAATGGCTAAGTTTTGTCTACGTCAATACGTAAAAAGAACGTTTAAAACACACGTGGGTAAACACGTAACTGTGCGTAACTTAAAGTGACTTACGGTACTGTCTACTTGACGCCATCTTCCTTCAATGTAACTACAACTATTCAATCAAGAAAGCTCTGCATTCATTCTGTAATAATAACCTTACTTACCTTACCCCGTGGTGCTACAGTCCATGAAGGACCTTGGTCTGCTCTGCCACAGTCTTCCAGCTTTTCCTACCCCGTGCACGCCTCCTCCAAGCTCTGACACGTAGAATCCTGAGATCCTCCTCGACATCGTCCAGCCAGCGCTTTTTCGGTCGCCCCCGTCCTCACTTTCCAGTGGGTCGCCCCTACAAGACCTGATACACCATCCTTGACTCCGGCATTCGCTCGACATGTCCGAGCCACCGAATCCGGGAACTCTTGACCTCTGCGACGGTAGTAAGGTCCCCATACAGATCATAGATCTCCTTGTTGGTGCGGAGGCGCTACACTCCACGATCACACACAGGCCCATAGATCTTACGGAGTACCTTCCTCTCCCACCTGTTCAACAAATCCTCAATCCTCCTAGTCAACACCCATGTCTCACACCCATAGGTGACAACAGGTCGGATGATTGTCTTATAGATAGTTTTCTTACAACTGCGTGATAACGTTCTTGATCGCAGCAGATGGGAGAGACTGAAGTAGCTTCGGTTGTAATAATAACCTACAACAGCATAATATTTGGCGGCATAGTTGGTAGCATGCTCAGTTTCTATGTCCAAGGTCGCGGGTTCAAACCCGGACGAAGTCATCGAATTTTTTAAGAGAGTTAAAAATCCCTCAGTATGCCTTCCTTAGGAGGCCCCATGTCATAGATTTATGGCATGATAAAGAACCTTCCACTAACTACACTTGTGAGAAGCCAAAATTTGTAGGTTAGAATTGATAACGCTCTATTAGTTCCAAATTTCACCACCATGTGCTGACTGCGATGCCATCTAGTAGCCAAGTCCGCAAGCTAGGTGTCGTGGATGGTAGCATTAGGTTGCAAAAGTAGGAACTACTTGCAATTATTGTCTGCAATCCTTACTTGAATTAAAACAGATAACACACACTAATATAATCATCACAATACACACAGGTTATCAGACAGGTTCTACACACACTCAAAGTACACGGGGCTACATGACCGCGTTGTCGCAGCCCCTAAACTGAGGAACCAACCATCAGTATTATATTTTTAAATTTAAGACTAGTGCAGATAACTTATCTAGGTTAGAATTGATAACGCAGTATTAGTTCCAACGTTCCCCACCAGGTGCTGACTGCGATGTCATCTAGTAGCCAAGTCCCCAAGCTAGGTGTCGTGGATGGTAGCGTTTGGTTGCAAAAGAAGGAACTACTTGCAATTATTGTCTGCACTCCTTACGTGAATTAAAACAGATAACACACACTAATATAGTCATCACAATATTAACACCGGTTATCAGACAGATTCTACACACACCCAAAGTACACGGGACTACATGACCACGTTGCCGCAGCCCCTAAACTTAAGAACCAAAAACCAGTATTATATTTTTAAATGTAAGACTATTCCAGATAACTTATCTCATGATATTCAGTCGTAAAGTTAATTTTTTGATCCTCACCTACTTGTGAAAATCAAATACTACACATATTAAAAAATTAACTTACCTGTTTACAACAGTTTTGGCATAGAATTATTTTTCCGTCTGTTGTGAACGCGGGATAATTATTTATCACTCTCTGTGCAGCGAACTCAAAGAACTTGCTCATTTCAGCACGACACTGTTGTACTTGACACTCCAGTAGTAAGAAACAAACTGATGTGATCAATAATTAAAACGCGACTTTCAAATCATCTGTTTTGTTTTGCATTGTTGGAAAGGAATGGCGCTATTTTTGTCTTGCATTGTGGGAAAGAATGGCGGTAGTACAAGGATCCTTGAACACGTTGTCAACAATGGTTCAAAGCGCAAACCGTACAAAGTTTATCTCACATTAATAAATGACATTTATAAATAACCACCACAAAACAAACAAAAACTCACGTTTGTCGAAAATCTTGATAAAGGGTCTCTTAATAAAGAAAAAGTCCTCTCGGCACGCCGGAAGGCGGAGGTAGATTTCACCAGACAAACTTGGGGATAGGCAGAATATGCAGGTTTTCCTAGAAGGATCAGACCTCATTTATTGCGAGACAGTATTTTATAATTGGAGCTTAATTAACTTTTTTTTCGTCGTTTTATGCATATTTTAAACATTTTATTGTCTTATGGGGACGGTAACCTTCTTGTCATTTGGGGTCCATTATTATACTTGTGGTCACACTGTCCTTATGCAAGGTTTCGACACTGATGAGTAACTATCTAACGGTCTGTTACTTCTTCACGCAAAATTTTATCTCCCGCAGAGATTTTAGTTGGTTCCTCTGTTTAGGGGCTGTGACAACGCGGTCATGTAACCCCGTGTACTTTGGGTGAGTGTAGAATCTGTCTGATAAACGGTGTGAATTTTGATGACTGTATTAGTCTGTAATTCAGGTAAGGACTGGAGATGGTCAATTTCAAGCAGTAGTTCCTAATGTTGCTACCACATACTACCGTCAACGACATCTAGCTGTGATCTTGGCTACTAGATGCCACTGCAACCAGCAACGAACGTTGGAACTTCCCCTACGAAGGAAAGCATACTGAGGGATTTTTAGCGCTCTAAGAAAATCCGACGACTTCGGCCGGCTTTGAACCCGCGACCTTGGGCATAGAAGTTCAGCATGCTACCAGTTACGTCACCGAAGCCGCTTCACACTTACGTCGGATGGAAAACTGAATGTGATCTCGTGCAAGTGCGTTGTCATGGCAACGTCTGATGGCTCAGCCCTCATCAATTTAGTAGTGTTGCCATGGCAACTTCTGATAGCTCTTGGCATTTATATATATATAAAGCTCAATGTTTGTCTGTCTGTCTGTCTGTCTGTCTGTTATGTATACAAATCCACATCGTTTCACCGATCTGAACCAAAATTTGTATACATACCCTTCGGAACCCTGCGGGTAACCCTGTCCACTTGAAATTTCCGACAGACCACCCCATTCCCTGCACGTTGGCCCTTTGTCCCAAATCTACACCGTTTCACCGATCTCAACCAAAATGTGTATACTTACCCTATGTAACCCTGTGAATAACACTGTCCACTTAAAATTTCGGACAGACCACCCCATTTCCTGCATTTAGGCCCTTTGGCAAACTTCTACACCGTTTCACCGATCCGAACCAAAATTTGTATACCTACCCTTTGCAACCCTGCGGGTAACCCTGTCCACTTGAAATTTCCGACAGACCACCCCATTCCCTGCATTTAGGCCCTTTGTCCCAAATCTACACCGTTTCACCGATCTCAACCAAAATGTGTATACTTACCCTATGTAACCCTGTGAATAACACTGTCCACTTAAAATTTCGGACAGACCACCCCATTTCCTGCATTTAGGCCCTTTGGCAAACTTCTACACCGTTTCACCGATCCGAACCAAAATTTGTATACCTACCCTTTGCAACCCTGCGGGTAACCCTGTCCACTTGAAATTTCGGACAGACCACCCCATTCTCTGGATTTAGGCCCTTTGGCCCAAATCTACACCGTTTCACCGATCAGAACCAAAATTTGTATACTTACCCTTTGGAACCCTGCGAGTAACACTGTCTGCTTGAAATTGCGGACAGACCACTCCATTCCCTGCATTTAGGCCCTTTGGCCCAAATCTACACCGTTTCACAGATCTCAACCAAAAGTTGTTATTTACCGTCTGGAACCCTGCGAGTAACACTGTCTGCTTGAAATTTCGGACAGACCACTCCATTCCCTGCATTTAGGCCCTTTGGCACAAATCTACACCGTTTCACCGATCAGAACCAAAATTTGTATACTTACCCTTTGGTACCCTGCGAGTAACACTGTTTGCTTGAAATTGCGGACAGACCACTCCATTCCCTGCATTTAGGCCCCTTGGCTCAAATCTACACCGTTTCACCGATCTGAACCAAAATGTGTATACTTACCCTTTGTAACCCTGTGAATATCACTGTCCACCTAAAATGTCGTACAGACCACCCCATTTCCTGCATTTAGGCCCTTTGCCAAAAAACTATATCGTTTCACCGATCCGTACCAAAATTTTTATACTTACCCTTTTGAACCCTGCGGGTAACCCTGTCCACTTGAAATTGCGGATAGATCACCCCATTCCCTGCATTTAGGCCCTTTGGCACAAATCTACACCGTTTCACCGATCAGAACCAAAATGTGTATACTTACCCTTTGGTACCCTGCGAGTAACACTGTCTGCTTGAAATTGCGGACAGACCACTCCATTCCCGGAAAGAGGACAGGGTCCGTCCCAAAGGCAATGGAAAAAAGGGATAAAACTGGACCCGCTCAGGAAACCCTCAGGGTTGCCAGCTCCCGATCTCACCAGCCATGAGCCCTTGAGGATGTAGCACTATCCAGGGTGCACCAGAAGTGGTGGGGCTACACACACCCTGCCTCCTTGAGGGTCTTGAGCAGAAGACATGAGATATTAAGAAAAGAAAAAGAAGGCTGACACCTCGAAGAATGAGGCTATCAGGAATGATTAGACAAGGGCCAATTAAGGCGGGAAAGTGAAAGAGTCGCTAGGCCTCGGATACCCTGATACCATTGGTGTCGGAAGAGAACAAGAGTTTGACCAAGGGAGGCTGACAGGAAAGAGAACTGAAAGGAGCCCGGCACCAGTAAGTAGAAGCAATGCCGGACTCATCTGGGGTCCCGTGGTCGCAAACCCACGTCCCACAAGTTGTGAGACATTGGTGGGTGGAGGGAGGAGGAGGGGGGGGGGGCAGGTGTGAGAATAACTTGCTGATTCATCGCGAGGTGACACGAGAGAAATGTCCAGACCCTGCCGTGTTACCTGGTATTGCTGACTATGCTGATGTTCATATTGCGTCTTTGCTCAAACCACTGTAGTGTTACGAAAGAATGAGTGATTCACCGGTCAATGTGAATAGGACTGGGAACCCCCCCACCCGAACGTCTGTCATCATAATATATCGTCATCATCTGCGATATTCTCAGGTTCGTGCAGCTTGGACCCGAGCAATACTAGATAAGCTCTTTCACTACACGCATCGAGTATAGGCCTAAGCCAGAAAATAACGTTCAGACATTGGAAGACATGGAAGGTAGACATCTGAATTACCTATATCAGATTTAAAATTACACCATGTTCGTTTAGTAGTCATTTTTCATTACCTTATTATTATCATAAGGGCAAATGACCTAGATGTTACGCCCATTATACCACTAATCACCACACACAATAACTCTTCATCGCCTGTGAATTTTGAAATATTTCTTTCTACCACGGTAGTTTGCAAGTTTGTCGTGTCAATTCAACAGTAGTTTTCATTACCATCCTCATCAAAAGGGCAAATGACCGAGATGTTACGTCCATTATACTACTAAGTAACACCACAGTCTTCATCGCCTGCGATTTTTAAAATGTGTATTTCCATTAGTTTGCAAGTTTGATATACCCGTTCAGTAGTAGTCGTATTGACAGGCCATGCCAAAGGAGAAGATATCTTCATTCCCCGACTTCCTATGATCCCTACTGATATGCCTTTTGATTTCAAGCGACTGCAATTCCCTGCACGTCTTGCATTTGCAATGACCAGAAACAAGGCCCAAGGACAGTCGCTCAAGCTAGCAGGCCTTAATATGGAAAGTCCATGCCTCTCTCATGATCAGTTATACGTAGCTTTCTCATGAGTGGGCACACCTAAACATTTATTTATTTATACACCAGAGAGAAAAACAAGGAATATCGTTTATCCTAACGCACTCCATTAATTTCAATGTTAGCTACAAACATGTTAGTATTTATTAAACAACAACTGCGAAGTGAGATGAAACATTTCTCTGAAGTTCAACCATTACATCGTATATTAGGCCGTGTTACATTGCGTGTCATCTGTCTAGGATACTATTTAATCTACTGTTACTGTATTCATTTATGCCAGTGATCTGGTTCCTCTTCTTGAGAACCTGTACCGAAACATGTTAGCCGGTCTCGTAGAAAATTCACAGCGAGTGTTATGGTATATCGTACATCTCTTTTCTATTTTATTCCTTTCATTCCTTTAAAGTAACAATTTTTCCCATTCGTTGCTAAGTTATATGTGCCAGTAGTCGCTTCTATGTTCATCATCACTATGTAGAAGATGTTTTGCGTCAGAAGGAAAGACAGCGTCAGAAGGAAAGACAACTGGATGCTCAGGAACGTTAACGATATATCGACTGAGAAATCTGGAAGCTTCTCTTGGAGGAATTGCTTCAGACATTTATCGTACAGTTTAAACCTTAACAAGACGAAACTTTTAACCAGATAGCGATCTAAGTGGGAGCTCTTTGGCAAAAAATAATCAAGTCTTTCCCGAAATGTGAGTCCTGAAAAAATAACTTTTTCTATTATTTTCTAAGTTTCATATGTCAGTTATGTAGTAATTTTCAATATCATCCTGATCAGTAGGGCAAATTACCTAGATGTTACGCCCTCAACGTCATTGGGGGCAAATGGCATAGATTTTAAGTCCATTATATTTCTAATCACCACCACATATAGTCTTCTACGACTGAGATGTCACGAATTCTGGGACCGCTAACGACATATCTCGACTCGGACTGAAGACAAATATCACGAGAATGATCATTATTTTACAGAGCCTTCCCATAGTGACTTAAGTATACACATTGTCACTGGGTTTGATAATGTAAGAAATGAATACATAAATAAATATAATTTATGACTTTGAGTGTTAAGGAGACTGAAATATTATCATCATTCCACCGGGCGAAGCCGGTTACTACTGCTAGTTTTCTTATAATTCCGAAATCATTTTTCTCATCCCTTGGCGTAATGGTGGGTCATATCAAAAATTCTTTCAGACAAACGTTTTAGGTAATTATTAGAGGAATATTGTCCATTTTGTACGGTTTTGATATTGTGCCTATTAAGAGAGATATGATTAATGTTTCCCGAAAAACCCACTTTTTCCCACCCCTTTGACCAATGGTTGGTGCTATCAAAAATCGTTCAAAACATAATTTTTTGGGTCTTATCCGACACATAGTATGTATGAACTTTGAATGGATTCGATATTTCAAATATTAAGCGAGTTATAGCGATATTTCACTTTTTCGTAAAAAGCCCCCCATTTTCACCCCATTCGACCGATTGTGCTCATTAACGAACTCGACCGAGATTTTATAGGGATACATATTCTGTAAAAATTTCAAAGTGATTGGTGCACAAATGCGGTATTTATCGTGTCCACAAGAAAGTGATATATATATAAATTATATATAAACTTTTGAACTGATGGTGGTTTTGGGGTCTAGGGGATGTGAAACGCGAAGATATGTCAAAATTTTCCGGAAGTCGAAACATGGTACCCATTGCAATAGTTAATTTCTAATGAAATCTACCTAAAAGCCGTAATAAGCCCTTAAGCTACGGAGAGACAAATATTATGATATTACTCCTCAGGGGCTCACAGTATCTCCTGCCTTCTGCTGAAGGCCCTAAAGAGGCAGGGTGTGTGTAGCCCCACCACTTCTGGTGCACCCTGGATAGTGCTACACCTTTAGGGGCTCACAGTATCTCCTGCCTTCTGCTCAAGCCCGAAAGGAGGCAGGGTGTGTGTAGCCCCACCACTTTTGGTGCACCCTGGATAGTGCTACACCCTCAGGGGCTCACAGTATCTCCTGCCTTCTGCTCAAGGCCCTCAAGGAGGCAGGGTGTGTGTAGCCCCACCACTTCTGGTGCACCCTGGATAGTGCTACACCTTTAGGGGTTCACAGTATCTCCTGCCTTCTGCTGAAGGTCCTCAAGGAGGCAGGGTGTGTGTAGCCCCACCACTTCAGGTGCACCCTGGGTAGTGCTACACCCTCAGGGGCTCACAGTATCTCCTGCCTTCTGCTCAAGGCCCTCAAGGAGGCAGGGTGTATCGTGTATGTAGCCCCACCACTTCTGGTGCACTCTAGATAGTGCTACACCCTCAGGGGCTCACAGTATCTCCTGCCTTCTGCTCAAACCCCTCAAGGAGGCAGGGTGCATGTAGCCTCACCACTTCTGGTACACTCTGGATTGTGCTACACCCTCAGGGGCTCACAGTATCTCCTACCTTCTGCTCAAGGCCCTAAAGGAAGCAGGGTGTGTGTAGCCCCACCTCTTCTGGTGCACCCTGGATAGTGCTACACCCTCAGGGGCTCACAGTATCTCCTGCCTTCTGCTCAAGGCCCTCAAGGAGGCAGGGTGTGTGTAGCGCCACCACTTCTGGTGCACCCTGGATAGTGCTACACCTTTAGGGGCTCACAGTATCTCCTGCCTTCTGCTCAAGGCCTTTATGGAGGCAGGGTGTGTGTAGCCCCACCACTTCTGGTGCACCCTGGATAGTGCTACACCCTCAGGGGCTCACAGTATCTCCTGCCTCTGCTCAAGCCCCTCAAGGAGGCAGGGTGTGTGTAGCCCCACCACTTCTGGTGCGCCCTGGATAGTGCTACACCCTCAGGGGCTCACAGTACTCCTGCCGTCTGCTCAAGGCCCTCAAGGAGGCAGGGTGTGTGTAGCCCCACCACTTCTGGTGCACCCTAGATAGTGCTACACCCTCAGGGGCTCACAGTATCTCCTGCCTTCTGCTCAAGGCCCTCAAGGAGGCAGGGTGTATCGTGTATGCAGCCCCACCACTTCTGGTGCACTCTAGATAGTGCTACACCCTCAGGGGCTCACAGTATCTCCTGCCTTCTGCTCAAACCCCTCAAGAAGGCAGGGTGCATGTAGCCTCACCACTTCTGGTGCACTCTGGATTGTGCTACACCCTCAGGGGCTCACAGTATCTCCTACCTTCTGCTCAAGGCCCTAAAGGAAGCAGGGTGTGTGTAGCCCCACCACTTCTGGTGCACCCTGGATAGTGCTACACCCTCAGGGGCTCACAGTATCTCCTGCCTTCTGCTCAAGGCCCTCTAGGAGGCATGGTGTGTGTATCCCCACCACTTCTGGTGCACCATGGATAGTGCTACACCTTTAGGGGCTCACAGTATCTCCTGCCTTCTGCTCAAGGCCCTCAAGGAGGCAGGGTGTGTGTAGCCCCACCACTTCAGGTGCACCCTGGGTAGTGCTACACCCTCAGGGGCTCACAGTATCTCCTGCCTTCTGCTCAAGGCCCTCAAGGAGGCAGGGTGTGTGTAGCCCCACCACTTCTGGTGCACCCTTGATAGTGCTACACCCTCAGGGGCTCACAGTATCTTCTGCCTTCTGCTCAAGGCCCTCAAGGAGGCAAGCTGTATCGCGTATGTAGCCCCACCACTTCTGGTGCACTCTAGATAGTGCTACACCCTCAGGGGCTCACAGTATCTCTTGCCTTCTGCTCAAACCCCTCAAGGAGGCAGGGTGCATGTAGCTTCACAACTTCTGGTGCACTCTGGATTGTGCTACACCCTCAGGGGCTCACAGTATCTCCTACCTTCTGCTCAAGGCCCTAAAGGAAGCAGGGTGTGTGTAGCCCCACCACTTCTGGTGCACCCTGGATAGTGCTACACCCTCAGGGGCTCACAGTATCTCCTGCCTTCTGCTCAAGGCCCTCAAGGAGGCATGGTGTGTGTATCCCCACCACTTCTGGTGCACCATGGATAGTGCTACACCTTTAGGGGCTCACAGTATCTCCTGCCTTCTGCTCAAGGCCCTCAAGGAGGCAGGGTGTGTGTAGCCCCACCACTTCAGGTGCACCCTGGGTAGTGCTACACCCTCAGGGGCTCACAGTATCTCCTGCCTTCTGCTCAAGGCCCTCAAGGAGGCAGGGTGTGTGTAGCCCCACCACTTCTGGTGCACCATGGATAGTGCTACACTCTCAGGGGCGCACAGTATCTTCTGCCTTCTGCTCAAGGCCCTCAAGGAGGCAAGCTGTATCGCGTATGTAGCCCCACCACTTCTGGTGCACTCTAGATAGTGCTACACCCTCAGGGGCTCACAGTATCTCTTGCCTTCTGCTCAAACCCCTCAAGGAGGCAGGGTGCATGTAGCTTCACAACTTCTGGTGCACTCTGGATTGTGCTACACCCTCAGGGGCTCACAGTATCTCCTACCTTCTGCTCAAGGCCCTAAAGGAAGCAGGGTGTGTGTAGCCCCACCACTTCTGGTGCACCCTGGATAGTGCTACACCCTCAGGGGCTCACAGTATCTCCTGCCTTCTGCTCAAGGCTCTCAAGGAGGCATGGTGTGTGTATCCCCACCACTTCTGGTGCACCATGGATAGTGCTACACCTTTAGGGGCTCACAGTATCTCCTGCCTTCTGCTCAAGGCCCTCAAGGAGGCAGGGTGTGTGTAGCCCCACCACTTCAGGTGCACCCTGGGTAGTGCTACACCCTCAGGGGCTCACAGTATCTCCTGCCTTCTGCTCAAGGCCCTCAAGGAGGCAGGGTGTGTGTAGCCCCACCACTTCTGGTGCACCATGGATAGTGCTACACCCTCAGGGGCTCACAGTATCTCCTGCCTTCTGCTCAAGGCCCTCAAGGAGGCAGGGTGTGTGTAGCCCCACCACTTCTGGTGCATCCTGGATAGTGCTGGCTCTCGGCTGATGAGTTTGAGAGTCGGCGACCCCGAGGGATTTCTGAGCTGGGTCCATTTTGTCCTATTTTTCCTCTGATCTTGGGGTGGGCCCTCTCCTCTTTCCCCCCTTTTCCTAGCTGCCTTTCATGGCTCTCCTTCCTTGCAAGTCCCTCAATCCTCATTCTTCGAGGGTTGAGGGCATTTCTTTTCTTTCTGTCCTTTTATTTATTTGCCTTACCCTTTATTTGTTTTCTATTTCGTTTAGTATGTAAGTTTTCATTCTCATCTCATCTTTCACTATCACCCAAACCATTAGGGGCCGATAACCTAGATGTTGGGTCCCTTAAAACAACAAGTATCATCATCATTATTCTACAGAGCTAACCAACAAAATTGGATTCCTCCGTCTTGTTCGAAGATGATGATTTTACTTTTTTTTTTTCAGTGTTCGACCATCTGGAAACAACATATTATAAACGACTAATAGGATTCAACAGGATTCTTTACAAGGTTAGATGACTTCATCTTTTTAACATTTTATAACAAGTTTATTATGCACAATGTGCAAAATACATAAATTACATCAGGCTCAACCGCTCAAGAATCCGAGCAAAATTTGGTCAGAGAGACCGCTCTCTTCTTGCACTCCATTCCATGATATGTATCACACTGTTCTCCACACCACAAAACGCATGTACACTCATAGCTAGCCTGGTGAAAGGATTAACTGGTACAAATACTATGATGGAAACCGTGCAACGCAAAGCGCGTCATCAGATGTCTCAGCTCGTATTCTTCTTTCATCCAATCTTTGTTTATCATTGCATCCAGTGTTGCCAATTTGGTGTTTTTAGCACCAGATCTGGTGTTTCTGAAGTTCATCTGGTGCCGGAAAGTTTCATATAGCGCCATAGCGAAATACTGGTGTTATTCAATAAAACCAGTGCCAAATCTGGTGCTTAACGGATTTTTCCATGAAATTGTCTCCTCTGACTAATAAGTAAATCCTGAAAGCGATGTATAATTTTAATAAAGTTAATCAATAAAAATAGGCCTTATACGGGTCAAGATCAACACTCCAGCAGGGGAAGTCTCTGAAATTCTCATTCTCGTGCATGAATGTTAAGTAAGCGCAACATGCAGGGCTCAGTGCAAGTACACTTGTATAGTCCGGGACAGCTTAAATAAGTTACTAGATCAAAACAAGGTAGCCAACATTAACAGCCGTCCACTATACCTACGTAAATGTTGGTTTATGGTTGAATTTCTAGAAGTTAAGTTGTTTTCATGTGCTAGCACATTGTCGCCAACCCTGCTTAAAATCTCGCCATCTCGAAAGACCATAATACCAGTAAAATTTCTTAACACACGGTTGCCGACATTGTTCTCCCAGAATGCATTTTCCACTCATTTTCCCAACATAATAATTGCGAATTTTACTAATGCCTATTATCTGAATAATTTCACAGTTTTCTTTCGAATTTCAAGTCTAATGAAATTTAAACAAGTTGTACAAGGTAAATACTACTAATATATTAAACCCTTTGGAAAATAGCATGTAGACAAGATTCAAAATTTCGGGGTCGTAATGGATTCTTGTGAATGTGATTTAGAGGTTTTGCTATCAACATAACTTCCAGGGTTCATAAGGTTAACTTATTATTATTATAAAGCCAAGAAAAACAACAGGATCTACTAACAAATGAAATTTATTAACTGAATCAAACATAAAAAGGAAAACTATAACCACCCTTTTATTGTTCACTCGCGTGAACAGATCTAACACTGACCAGCCTGACGTACCATGACGACACGGCATGACAGCTGTCAACAAGCATTGTGACTGCAATGTCACTTAAATCAGAGTAACAAAAGAAAACGGATCACAAGATCCAAATATAACAAACAAATAAAATAGTACAAAAATTTAATATTTATGAGCGACACGGGTTTTAAGACTAGTTCAAGTAATGAGCATTTTGACGGGCGCTCGTTTCCGACCAAAACAGTTGGTTCGGGAACGGACTCCGTACTGCGAAGGACGAATTACGGAAATGTGGGAACAACAATTACATATTTATATACACTACTGACATGCTCTAACCTTAGATTACCACAACCAAATACACGTGTGTATTATTTAAAATAAGGGCTGCGGAATTACCGACTTATACCTTAAACACTAGGAAGGCATAACATGACATGAACAGGTTTGGCCGGTTGCCAAATTATATTTTATGAATACAATGGCCTTGAAAATAAGAGCCAACAACAACAAAATACAACTTTTAATTTTCACGCCGGAAAGTTTGGCGTTTTAAAACAATGAACAAATAAGTCGTAGTAATGATAAAAGAAACTTGGATCGACAACATGGCAACTTCCCAAATTAAACCAAATAAAATAACCTTAACTCATAAGGCTTTAAAGCAAACATAACGTGTCATAACGAGCTGGAGACAACCGGGCCTGTTATCGCATCACCGAGAGAGTGGCTGATTTCTTCCCCCAAGTAGTAATTAGTGCCATGCTAAATATAGATTCTGGCCCATAGCCAGCGTACAGCACCTTTGCTAATCGCCACCTGTTAAACGCGTACAAATAAATAACACATTATCTCAAAACATCCTCTCAGGGATTTTTAAGAATACATTCCCAGGTCAAACTTATCCCCACGGATAACTAGTTTGCCGGAATGATATCGCAGTCATGGACAGGCTTTACCTCTCCTCATCATCATCACTTACACCCAAAAACACGTGGCACATTTCTCGAAGATCTCGTCGTAGCATTAATCAGCACACCTCTCAGATAATGACATACAACATGTCCAAATGACAATAAAGAATAAATAACAGGATCAGTCCTAGCCCGAGTTATCAAAGCAACAAAATGCAAATATTCCCCCCACGTAGTAATTAGTTTAATCATAACATTAAATCAGTCCATTTATCATTGTCGTTCCTAGGTTCTCATTCATGGCTACACTTTTTATAGATACGTTAATCGATGCGGCCGTTTCGCAATAAGAATTACGTATACATAAGGAAAACATTTAAATTACAAAATTTACTGTACAACATAATTGTCACGCAATGCCAAAATTTACTACACGCATGTCAGTTAAGAAATCAAACCCTGAAATTTAAATTAAACCACACAAATAAAATCTATACAAAGTTCCACACATCTCTCGCGATTCCCCTCGTCCAAAATCAATAAATCAATTTTTTTAATACTCATCACTTAAACTGCTTTCCAGAGGCCTCCCGCCTCGTCAATTCCCATCATTAGGCCGTTAGCCCATAACACTGATGGTAATGGAGGATGAAGCTTGCTGTCTTCTCTCCATGGTCGACATTTTGCTGCTGTTAACACACAATTATATCAAAGTTTTTAAACTGTTCTATCTGCGTTCTAAGTATTTTATTTCCTCAGATCGTCCTATGCAGAATCGTCGACTTTCCCTATTCTATGGCTAATTGCCATCTCACAATTTATGAAAATTTCCAACTTCGTTGCCGACACACAACTATAATTTTAAAACCATATCGTCTTAAGGACGTCTTAAAATGACTGTCGAAGAATAATTAGGAGTGCCCCGATTCATCTCAGACATTTGTATATATACAGAAAGCCTAAAGTTTCAATGGTGGGAGAAAAACAGCTCCTCAATATTTTAAGTAATGGGCCTATAATTATGTGTGACCTCTCAAAATTCTTGTATTTTCTCACAGGTCGCGAATCTGCCGTCGAACAAGCAAACCGATCGCTAGATCTTTTTATATCCGATTGCCGCGCAAAACACACTGACGCTATGTTCTGGCGTCATGTTTTCTTATTGGTCAGATAAGTTGGCGTTGGAGCTCTGACCTTACAAATCCCGCCCTTATTTTGACGTCACAACTATTCTCCTCTCTCTCACTCCTTGCCTTGTACGCAGCATTTTGCCCTTCGATGGTCACGTACGCCACAGCGTCATATCTGATTTTCTCAGAAATCCAAGAATAACATTGGTTGTGAAACTATTGGTCATTTCCAGCCAGCACGTAGCATGTCTTACCAAGTCCAGATTTCTAGCTACATCAATATTACTCAAATATCCAGCATATCATGTATTTAGTATTTCCATCGTTTTTATTAATATGAAACATTATTATTGGACACAATGATAAGGGTTCATCCGACCCCTAGTTGATGAAATTCAAACTCAAATGAAGTCGAATTTCACACCCCCTACTTTTCTGGCTCAAATTTGAAGTTGCTGGTCACCCTCAAATATAATGACTGTCCGCCTCTGTCTGTTTCAGTAGCCGTCTCGTTCCAAACTCATTAGGAAATTCCTGTATACTTATGCCCTCCGGCCTCTTTCCTTGCTACTCGTCTCCCCTCTCACTCTTTCAAAACATCAACATATTCATTAACGACTTCCGCCTGAACTTGTAAACACGTCAGAGCTGTCTTTTGAGCGCTTTAACCACTAGAGTACCCCCGTATCTTTTGTTGTATGTTATCACGCGAATGTTTAATTTGCTGCAGTAACATTATTTCTCGGTTCGTATGGCTCTCTCTGATGATACAATTTTAAATTTGAGATATTATACACTGCCATGTTTCCTGTGCTCACCTCTCGGACTCTGTAGGCGTTGTTACCTAAGTTCGTAACCCCTAGTTGAACTTCCTTAAGCCGCTCCTGTCTCTTCTCCATTTTACCGTGATGTCATCTCCTTCTTCTCCCCCGCGTTGCCATCTTCTTCCTTCTCCCTTCTTCTTCTCCTATTCCCGTACAATAACTTTTTTTTACCATATTTCGAGACCCTTGCCTGACACGGTCTGCGAATCTCTCCTGCTATTCTTCTGTTTCCTATTGTCGGCTGCTCTATTTTCTTCTTCTCCATGCAGCTCCTCCAAATATCTCTGGGTTTCTACATGCATGGCCTCCAACATTTGATGTGTTCCGTTTTCCTCCTCGTGGTTGTCGGGATTCTTCCGCCGATCTATCGCTCTTTCCCATTTATCATTATTTCCTTCCATGTTACGTGGCTCCTCCAGGTACTGTTGTGACTCAGCGTGTCTCTCGTTCCAATTTCTCTGATCATCCCTTGGATCCGATTGCTCGTTAAACCGCTGGTTATTTTGTGCGTTATATTGTTGATTGTAACGCCTATTGTCTCTGGGCCTATATTGTTGATTATAGTGTCCTCCACGCCATCCTCGATTGTAAGGTGCGTTATTATTATTCCTATTGTATGACGTTTGGTATCTCCTATTATCTCGCCACTGCTGATTGTTTGTGTTCCGGTAGCGGTTAGTTTCTTCCTGATTGTTATGGTTTCTGTCCCTATTTTCGTATCTCGGTTGAGATCTCGGCTCATATTCTTCGGTGCTCTGCCGTCTTTGGTTATCCCCAGTGTTTGTAGCTTGCGACCTCGTGTTTTTGTTCGGTGTCTTGACTACTTCGACTGCATTAACTAACTCTATCTGTCTCTTCTCTCTCGGGTTGATGTAATTAGTGGTTTCATCTATCTTCCTTAATACCTCTTCTGCCTGGACCACGGTCGTAATATTTGCCGCCACCAAGAATTGCTGAACGCTAATAGGCATCTGCTTTCCTATAGTAGTTATTAGCTCCATTTCGCTGGGGGGATTATCAAGATCTTGCAATTTGACAAGTTGCATGGCGAAAAAATCTGCATATTTCGTCTGATGCGTGGAATGGTATTTACGCGAGTATAAGTCCATTCGCAAGCTTTGTTGATACGACCCACTCCAGTATTTGCTTAGGAAGGCCTTGTGGAAACCTTCCATTGATTTAAATGTGTTCTTAAATCCAAGATACCAGGTAAGTGCTGAGCCCGCCAAAAATTTTTCAACCATTCTTAATTGTCGCGTTGAGCTAACATTTTGGTCCGAAAAATATTCTGTCAGTTCCCTTAAGAAAGCTTTAGGTGTCCCTCCGCTCTCTGGTAAAAACTTATTCGGTTTAAATTCGTTTCCACGGATGACTTGTATAACTTGCGTGGGAAGTTGTGTGTTTTGAGGTGTCGAGCTACGACCCTCATAATTCTGGAATGCTTGCGTGTCTACCGTTCTTGGACTTTGCCCAAGCTCGTGGCTGTCTATTGTGTGCTCTCTTTCCGCATTCTCCCCTTTCCCCTTTTCCATTAGTGTCGCAAACATCGTATTATGTCCAAGTGACTGCAACTCCGATTTTATCATGCGGTCCTCTTGAATTTGAAACCTTAACTTCATATTTTCTTCTAACGCCTGTATTTTCGCGTTATTTTCCCCTAGCTTCTTGCTTACTGCGAGCCGTTCATCTTTCGAATCAGCGCTCATCTTGGTCCAATCTTTCCTAATAGTATCCTTCAATTTAACAAAGCGTTTTTCGACTTCCTGTTGATTAGCCTCCTGATTATCTTCAAGTTTATCTATCCTTTCTCCCAGAGAAATGTTGTTCTGTTCTAATGTTTGTTTAATTTCTTCCTGGTCAATTTCTAACTTTTTCCATTTCTTAATTGATTGTATTTCTAATTTGTTGAGTTCCGTCACTAAGCCCGTGATATTGTTATCTACTGTAATTATCTGATCTTGCATACCCTGTGTCCCTCGTTCGATCATCTCAAATCTTTTTTCTAAGTTTGTGTGTGCTTCTTTGATTTCAGATGAGTTGGTCAAACACGCTTGCTCGATTTGTGCTAGTTTTGCCATAACAGTCTCATCCATTCCTTTTATTTCCTTTTTAAACGAATCTTCGATACCTTTTATTATTCCTAATTGTTTGGTATTGTTAGTGCTAACGTCCTTTGCTAATTGGATTAGCTGTTCTTTTGTGTGCTCTTTGATTTCTACCGTTAGCGCAGCTAGATTTTGAGTGTTCCTTTCGTCTTGTGCGTTTAATATCTCATTGTTTTTCTCAGACTGCCTATGTAATTGTTCACTAACCAGAATGTTTTGTGTAGCGATTTTCTGATTTATATTCTCGTTAACTTCAGATAGTTTTGTGTTTAACTGTGTCTGTATTTCTTCCGATTGTTTATTTATAGCAGCTAACTGTGTCTGCGTTTCTGTCGATTGATTATTTATGGCCGTTAACTGTGTCTGCGTTTCTTCACTATTTGCCGCTAACTGTGTCTGTATTTCATTGGTTATGTCTTTTCTCATCTCACTAAGTTGTTCTCGTGTACGAGCGGATGCTAGTTCAATCACTTCGCGAATTTCTCCCAGAGTTGCCATCACAACAATAATATATTTGAGACATAGGGAAATGACATAAGGGCGGAGCCCTGGATACGCGCGCTCACATATATTAAATATACACACATTAACCCTTTACATACTCAGTTCATTTACTTTAAATTACTCCCACAAACTATAGCATCACTGAGTATAATTTACTTATTATTCCATTTAATTTTAACCCTTTGATTCAGTTATAATCTTCCTGACCTTACTTCACTTACAAATTTTAACCAATTAATAGAGTATTAATTAGTTTTTAAGGTCTAACCTTCCTGTCAAACAATTCTTTGAGTTTGGCTTTTCTACACAAAGCTAATTTAATTTTATTGGGCGCCTGGAACAGTTTGTTCTAATTTTAATCAAAGTTCAAACACTTAACTTGTTCCACATTTACTTTATTGCAAACTCCATGACTTTATGTTTTCAAACATTTGGCGGTACTATCTTCGCCTAACTTACGTTAATAAACTTATCACATGCCGGTGATCTATTTTTTTACTCTAAAACACAAATGCCACACGTTCGGAAGCCAAAGTAACTCTTATAAACCCTTTGGAAAATAGCATGTAGACAAGATTCAAAATTTCGGGGTCGTAATGGATTCTTGTGAATGTGATTTAGAGGTTTTGCTATCAACATAACTTCCAGGGTTCATAAGGTTAACTTATTATTATTATAAAGCCAAGAAAAACAACAGGATCTACTAACAAATGAAATGTATTAACTGAATCAAACATAAAAAGGAAAACTATAACCACCCTTTTATTGTTCACTCGCGTGAACAGATCTAACACTGACCAGCCTGACGTACCATGACGACACGGCATGACAGCTGTCAACAAGCATTGTGACTGCAATGTCACTTAAATCAGAGTAACAAAAGAAAACGGATCACAAGATCCAAATATAACAAACAAATAAAATAGTACAAAAATTTAATATTTATGAGCGACACGGGTTTTAAGACTAGTTCAAGTAATGAGCATTTTGACGGGCGCTCGTTTCCGACCAAAACAGTTGGTTCGGGAACGGACTCCGTACTGCGAAGGACGAATTACGGAAATGTGGGAACAACAATTACATATTTATATACACTACTGACATGCTCTAACCTTAGATTACCACAACCAAATACACGTGTGTATTATTTAAAATAAGGGCTGCGGAATTACCGACTTATACCTTAAACACTAGGAAGGCATAACATGACATGAACAGGTTTGGCCGGTTGCCAAATTATATTTTATGAATACAATGGCCTTGAAAATAAGAGCCAACAACAACAAAATACAACTTTTAATTTTCACGCCGGAAAGTTTGGCGTTTTAAAACAATGAACAAATAAGTCGTAGTAATGATAAAAGAAACTTGGATCGACAACATGGCAACTTCCCAAATTAAACCAAATAAAATAACCTTAACTCATAAGGCTTTAAAGCAAACATAACGTGTCATAACGAGCTGGAGACAACCGGGCCTGTTATCGCATCACCGAGAGAGTGGCTGATTTCTTCCCCCAAGTAGTAATTAGTGCCATGCTAAATATAGATTCTGGCCCATAGCCAGCGTACAGCACCTTTGCTAATCGCCACCTGTTAAACGCGTACAAATAAATAACACATTATCTCAAAACATCCTCTCAGGGATTTTTAAGAATACATTCCCAGGTCAAACTTATCCCCACGGATAACTAGTTTGCCGGAATGATATCGCAGTCATGGACAGGCTTTACCTCTCCTCATCATCATCACTTACACCCAAAAACACGTGGCACATTTCTCGAAGATCTCGTCGTAGCATTAATCAGCACACCTCTCAGATAATGACATACAACATGTCCAAATGACAATAAAGAATAAATAACAGGATCAGTCCTAGCCCGAGTTATCAAAGCAACAAAATGCAAATATTCCCCCCACGTAGTAATTAGTTTAATCATAACATTAAATCAGTCCATTTATCATTGTCGTTCCTAGGTTCTCATTCATGGCTACACTTTTTATAGATACGTTAATCGATGCGGCCGTTTCGCAATAAGAATTACGTATACATAAGGAAAACATTTAAATTACAAAATTTACTGTACAACATAATTGTCACGCAATGCCAAAATTTACTACACGCATGTCAGTTAAGAAATCAAACCCTGAAATTTAAATTAAACCACACAAATAAAATCTATACAAAGTTCCACACATCTCTCGCGATTCCCCTCGTCCAAAATCAATAAATCAATTTTTTTAATACTCATCACTTAAACTGCTTTCCAGAGGCCTCCCGCCTCGTCAATTCCCATCATTAGGCCGTTAGCCCATAACACTGATGGTAATGGAGGATGAAGCTTGCTGTCTTCTCTCCATGGTCGACATTTTGCTGCTGTTAACACACAATTATATCAAAGTTTTTAAACTGTTCTATCTGCGTTCTAAGTATTTTATTTCCTCAGATCGTCCTATGCAGAATCGTCGACTTTCCCTATTCTATGGCTAATTGCCATCTCACAATTTATGAAAATTTCCAACTTCGTTGCCGACACACAACTATAATTTTAAAACCATATCGTCTTAAGGACGTCTTAAAATGACTGTCGAAGAATAATTAGGAGTGCCCCGATTCATCTCAGACATTTGTATATATACAGAAAGCCTAAAGTTTCAATGGTGGGAGAAAAACAGCTCCTCAATATTTTAAGTAATGGGCCTATAATTATGTGTGACCTCTCAAAATTCTTGTATTTTCTCACAGGTCGCGAATCTGCCGTCGAACAAGCAAACCGATCGCTAGATCTTTTTATATCCGATTGCCGCGCAAAACACACTGACGCTATGTTCTGGCGTCATGTTTTCTTATTGGTCAGATAAGTTGGCGTTGGAGCTCTGACCTTACAAATCCCGCCCTTATTTTGACGTCACGACTATTCTCCTCTCTCTCACTCCTTGCCTTGTACGCAGCATTTTGCCCTTCGATGGTCACGTACGCCACAGCGTCATATCTGATTTTCTCAGAAATCCAAGAATAACATTGGTTGTGAAACTATTGGTCATTTCCAGCCAGCACGTAGCATGTCTTACCAAGTCCAGATTTCTAGCTACATCAATATTACTCAAATATCCAGCATATCATGTATTTAGTATTTCCATCGTTTTTATTAATATGAAACATTATTATTGGACACAATGATAAGGGTTCAATATATCGATTAAAATAGTTTTTACAGTTATTATAGACCCTTGAATATGGAATATATGCATGTTCATACCCACTCGTCTGAGATGTTTGCAAGCTTTTATTTAATTAATTTTTGGATAAATTCTTATTTGGATTTCATCATGACGTCTAAAAACACGAGAACAAGATTGGAGAAACTCTATGAAGATCACTGGCGAATCAACTAGGTATTGAGTAAGTAGCCTAGACCCTATCTACATAATTAAAAGTACAAAGTTATTTAATCGTTGTTTTATTTATTTTTATATTCAGTCCGAGCAAAAATAACGTAATAAAGAACCTTAATGGTCTTTGAAAATTTTGAAAAAGTATTCTGACTGAATTTTTCGTATAATACAAACCAAACATAACCTAAAATATAGCGTATGTAAGTTCACTCCCAGGAACATATTCTTAGGATCAATTCGCCTTCTAATATTGCTAAGTATCTTATTCTCGACTTCCAAGTGCAGTCACCCATAATATTATAATACATTGCATATGTTACTCGTAAGCTTGAAAGTAGTCTATGATTCACACTCGGCTAGTTGTAGTGTGAATGTGTTGGTTATTATGTAGTTGGCTACTGACCTATAGCCTACTTAGTAGTAGGCAGATTCAATATTTGTATTAGGCCTATTTTTATTTGTTTCAGTTATGGTTGCGACAGATTAGTGTGGAAGCCTTCAACGAACTTCAAGGGTTGTGCAACATGAATCAATCATCATTCTGAAGAGCCATATACTCACATGCGCATGGGATATGCACTGCGCTTGAGTCACAGATGCACTTTTGCAGAAAATACCAGCAATATCTCTTGGCTCGTTTAGTTCTCGACATAAGTTACTGCACTACTGAATGTCTGTGTGAAAATTACTGATGTACTTAAGTTGGGTGAGACAAAGTCACTGTTCGCTACTTGGTTAGATGACACAGTTCGGGCGAAGCCACTGATTGCAATACGTTATAAATATTGCTCGCAACTATAGCCTAGGCTACTTGTATTATTAATTCTGAATGAAAGTAGAACGCGATTTATACATACATGAATGTGACTTTTACATACCTTGTGTCCTTGTTTCATCTTCTGGGCGATATTACGTATTGAAATTAGGAACCCTGGTCACTACTGCACTTCATATATGCGCATAAGTACATAAATATGCGTTTTTATTTATTGCTCTTTAAGAACGGCTGCCATGTTCCAACAGCGCTTGCATCTCGTTCAACTGTCAACAAGGCACACTCTAGAGGCACACACCGATGCGCACACATTGTTGCCAACATGTGGGATACAAAATCGGTTTCCTTAGGTCATAAATGATTATTTTTTCTAAAATTACCTCCCTCGAGACCGCATCAAAATCCATCCAGTGGTTCTCGAGATTACCCGCTTCCTTCAGCTCAATGGCTTATCCGCCGAACTGTCGGAACACATCTCTAAAAATACAACTCTAGACTGCTGCAGCGATCACATTGACATCATTAGTTAACAACATATCCGATACAAAATAGGCCTACATTAGACAACACATGTAATGTTGCAATTATGTGAAAAAAAAATCGGGCTCTTCTTAGTTAGACGACTGTCTGGACGAAATCCTTGGCCGCTACTAGGCCAGGTGACTGTGTGGATGGAAATTACTGTTTTTAATACAAGCAAGGGGGTCTGGGGTATAAGCCCCAGGTTAGGTTTGTATGTAAAGCCTTATTCCGGGTTCACCACGCTCGAACTAAGAGGCAAGACCAGTGCCAAACAATAATGTTGGCACTGCTGAAAAATGTAATAACACCCTTTAACGATAAAATGTTCAACTCTTGTATCTTAGTCACATTACATGAGTTACTGTAGAAAATTTTCCAGATTTTGATGGAGGTTGACTGTTTTTCAATCGCTAGGCAAAGTTCATCATACGCCATATTGTGTTTTTCAATCGCTAGGCAGCGCTGCCGAGGGAATTAATGTGGTGGGCAAGTTGGTCATTCGGTGCTATTTGTGCTGAATAAGCATTAAACCTTTGGAGCAGTGACACTCCGTAGTTGCTTGTTGTGTTTCTCCTACCAGCTGTGAACACATGATTTGTGTCATGGATTTGTATGTTAATTGCATGAATCTTAATTTCATGGCTTGTTTTCGTTTATCGAAAAGTGCTGTGATGGCAGACCAATAATTGTTCGGTCGTTACGCCACACAAACACCACCCCTGGTTTTTGTCACGCACAGTTTGGGTAGACACGCATCAATAATTTTCATCCAAACCAATGGTTTGTGCCTAGACCAATAATTTTTAGGCACTGAGGCGCTGGTTTTACCGATTAGTTCGAAACATGGAATCCTTGCGATCAGCGTTCATTACAGTGGTAAATACTGTACAGGCCCGGGGGGCTGTACCCCCTGAGAGCCACCCCCCATCTTCTACTAAAACTCACCCTAACTGGCAAACATCATAAGACCAGAACATCACTTTTACACGGCAAGAGGCGGCCACCCAACTCGGGAGGTTAGCCAACCACTTGCAACACACTCATAATCATTAACACTATAACTAACTGGGGCAGCTACGTCAATGGAATGCTGACTGTGCAACGGCAGGACCTATAAGAAGACAGGCCTTTTGGGAGCATTATCTGTCATACAGTGTGTGCTGCCGAAGGCCCTGCTCCAGCTACTATCATCAGGTGAGCATCAGCAAGTGTTCAGATATCCTTTACTTTGTAACACCCATCCACAAACTTGTACACTTAACTTGTACCATTATTTATATTATTTACATTCCCTTAAAAGGAACTTACAATTTCATACTCACTGACCAATAAACATTTGGTCAGTAAACTACACATTGCATTCATAATTACACGCCTCTTTACATCCTAATACCCTTCCTGACTCTCGTCACGATTGACCGTGACAACAGTAGCCAGTTATTGCTAACTCAGGTTTCATTGTGCTCCCGCACGCGTCTCGACTGCATAGCAGCGAGCCGCTGACACAAGCACGTCTGTTATATCATTCACTCCGTCCAGCTGGCAGGCTGGCCTATTAGCCTGCACTCAGGGGTTCATCCCATAGTAGGCTCTTGCATCTTAACAGGAACACCCCCTAGCATTTGAACATCAAACAACACGCCACACTGGTAAGCTCACTCAGCTACGGGAAGCTACCCTCTCCTAGGAATCACCTTCCAAATTAATACAATAACACTAATATTTAGATCCCTAAACTACCCCCCCCCCCCAACTAAGGGATCTAAAACAATACGGTTCTACATACAAAACAAACCTAACCTGGGGCTTACGCCCAGTAGTGCAATCAGTAATTTTCATCCAGACTGTCATCTAACCAAGTAGCGACCAATGGTTTCGTCCAGACAGTCGTCTAACTAAGAAGAGCCCGATAATTTCTTTTTTTTCCCCACATAATTGCAACATTACATGTGTTGTCTAATGTAGGCCTATTTTGTATCGGATATGCTGGTAACTAATGATGTCAATGTGATCGCTGCAGCAGTTTCACATACTAAATATGCTGTCGAACATGACTGCGGTTGTTAAATATACAATAAATAAAAACACATATTTAAGTGATTTAGCACAAGTATCCGGTGCAGAAGTGATCAAGGTTAGTAGTTACAATTGATAATGACCCCCCCCCCCCGCGCCAAAAGATGATATATGGTATGAAAATGATATATTATCAAAGTGAAAAGGAAAAGAGTGATACGTTGTACAGAATTAATCTGAAATTTCCCTACAGTATATAAGTCGTGTTGTAAAGGGGATAGCGTGTGGTTTAGAGACAGCGAAGGAGAACACATCTATTAGGACATCATTTCCACAATTATTATTCATCATTACACAAGGTATTTAGGCTAATTTAAGTATTCTACTTGGTTCACCACTCCTGAAGTGTTACCTCTATTACGTTACGTATGTCGTTTTGCCTTGTACATTTTTGCTTGAAGACGGGCTATTATTTTATGTATTTCTTAATTTATTCCACTAATATGTATCGGTTTTCCAATATTTGCATTATTCATGTAAATTTTAGATGGTTGGCTACAGAAAATACTGAAACCTGTTTTACAAAACGCTTTAACTCACAAATTTCATTACATATTTTTGCAAATCTTACAATTTTCTATTTTTTAGTAATGTTCTTTTGGGCTGGTTTTTTTTTTCAAACAATACAGTGTTAATGTTTGCACTGCACAACACCACTGGTCACTAAAAACAAGTGTTTCCACCCTTAGCGTCTATGACAGCTTGTAAACGCTCAGGCATACTGTTCACAACTCGTCGAATGACATTTGCCGGGATGCGATCCCATTCCTCCAGCAGCGATATTCTCAGTAGTGCCAAGGTGGTGGGGTCACACTGTCTGACGTTCTTTTCAAGCATATCTCGTACATGTTCGATGGGGTTTAAGTCAGGACTACGAGCTGGCCTGTCCAGGGTTTGAATCTCCACTTCCTGCAGATATTGTACAACACAGCGAGCAGTATGAGGGCGGGCATTATCCTGCATCAGCATGAAATTCTGCCCAATGAAAGGCGCAAAGGGCATCACATGGTTCATCAGGATCTCTTCGATGTACCTTTGGGAATTGAGTGTGCCGTGATCGATGCACACCAACTCAGTGCGGGCCATAACGTTGATGCCACCCCACACCATAACCGAGCCACCTCCATATGGAGTCCTGGAGGAGAAAGCAACAGGGCTGTACCTCTCCCCGCGCCTTCTCCACACTCTTTCTCTTCCATCAGGAGATCTAAGATTAAAGCGACTCTCGTCAGTGAAGAGAAAAAAGGCCCACTGCTCGTGTTCAACAAATGCCAGTTGTTATTCTTAGAACAACAATAAGCGAGCGGCAACACTCATAACCCTTAAATGCTTACAGTGCGCTTCCCGCCATCGAAGATTGGGTAATTGGTGGTAATAAACCACCCTAAGAAATGTCATATTATCAATTACTATTCACGGATGTTTCAGATGTTTGATCTAATGCATGAAAAGCTTTTAAAATGTGATTACATCTTTTTCATGGCTAATTTTATACTATTTATATTACTTTTTTAACTGTTCCACTTTTTTGCCGGTCTGTGTATTACTCCGTCGATAAAGCTTGCCTTTCAACGCGTGTATATAACTAGTCAATTTGTCAGTGAATTCAGTGAATTTTCTGCAAGTGGCTTTTAATGTGCCAGGTGACGAAAGGTCAGGAGAGTATTCTACCAACCATCTCGCGCTGTGCCACTAGCATATTTTTGGGCAGCTGGTCCTGGTTCGATTTTTGGCTCTGCCAAGAAATTTTAATTTTTGTCTGAGGGATGGAACAAGGCACACTAAGCCTCGTGAGGCAAAACTGAGAAGAGGGATGTTCGCTTCTCATCTTAGCCATCTTGGAAGTGGTTTCCGCACTTCTACTCCAGGCAAATACCGGGATGGTTCCTAATTTAAGGCCATGGCCGCCTCGTTCCCAATCCTCATCTGAACAATAAATGCACACACTAACACAGCCATCACAATAACACAGGTTATGAGACAAATTCCACATGTCCATGTACACAGATCTACATGACCATGATGTCGCAAAGCCCCAAAATCAACCAACAACTGCTGCTTTCTACCATTCCAAGAAGAAATCTTAAGAGTTGCCATTACAGTCTTATGCCCTTAAAATCCACGACTAGTTCGAATTGATTTAGGCCTAAGGATTGGATCAACCATCTTCTTGCATCTCAATAGGGATTTGCCAACAGGCTTTCAATAGCTTGTCTCAATTCTGCTTCCATATATGTAGGCCTATACATGCAAGAAATGAGTATGGTACTTATCAAAAATAAAGAAATAATAAGCTAATATGTACCCTACTATTCTATTTCTCTCCTACTCCTAAATCCTTCTCTGAACACTCATCTTAAAACAGAATGGTCTGAATTTTTGGACTAATTATAAAAATGTAGCCTGTAAGAAGAAATGAACATGCTCATCTTTAGCTCCCTGGCGAAAATAATTGAGTAAGTATTAATGTTTCTATTCTTATGCATTTTATATGATGCTTTAAAAATCAATCTAGAAGAGCTAATTTAAGTTAACTTCACTACCATAATACTGCTTAAGAGTTATACTGTTGAGGACTGATGACCAAGATGTCCCTAACTTGAGCAATGACTGCATCACAACTTTATGTAAAATGTAAAGGGCCTTTATGTAGTGTGTATCATTTGCGTACGTGTTACAAGGATGTGTGTGCTGACTTTTGGTGTTAAATGATGTAGGCTGGCAACACCAAATGTGGCGGCCATGTTGGTTATCTAGTAACTTATTTAAGGTGTCCCGGACTATACAAAGAATCCGCCTATCCTCTATTTTCTTCCCAGCTGCCAGGGGATTTCCCAGTTTCATGCGAAGGCTCTTACGCAACCACAGTCAGTATTGTAAATCTATCTCAAACCCACGTTTGCTGTTTATTCGTTGCCTAGTAGGCTAGTAGGCTGTAAGATATAATAGTGGCCAAAATTGGAAGTATGCAGAGCTACAGCAGTACTACACCTTCTTGCTCTAAAGATGTAATAGCGGTAGCGGGCTCCGAAAGTGAAAAGGAAGATTTTTCATGAAAGAAATGTAAGTTAAAAGAGAATCCAAGTATATATTTATATATTTATTTTTGTGTTTTTCTAGTGTTTTGAATCATAGAGTCCAGCTGGTGCTTTTCTGGTGTTTTAAAGCGCAGGGTTTAGTTCTTTCCCATATCAAGAATTGGCAACACTGATTTCATCTGTTGTGTAGAAGATTTCTTCGATAGAGTCCCTTTTTGCTCGTAGCTCTTGTAATAGTTCTTCGTAAGCTGGATTGTGCTGCAGATGCATTTGAAGTCTTAGGTCTTCTATCAAAAAGGTTTCTCGGGCTAAGACATACACGAATCGGGATCGAGCAAATTTTGATACCCCTAGAACCCTTTTGAGGTATCTCGGTTTCATGCTTTCCAGTTCTTTCAGCTGTCTACGTGACAGGAAATGCCAAATTAATTCCAAGCCGTATGTGAGTGTTGGCAGCATTGTTCCATATCACTATACCTGGCTGGAAGCAACATCCCATGCACTCAGCAGCGACGTCCGATTCACTATTAACTATAATCTTGTTTCTTTTATGTGTTTTACAAACATTTTTTGTGATCTTTCATTTATTTAAATTCTAATGATTTGCAAGAATATCTATTTTTTCTTTGGTATTTGTTAACATAGATTTTTAAGATTCTTTTTATTATTTAATCTACGCTGACGAGGGTAGGGTAAGGTAAGGTAATTTGGCAGTAATTTTACGAAATGCAATATCTTACTGCAACAAAGTAACCCAGATGGTTGGAAGTAATGCCATTTCGTAACTACATATGTAACACACATATTATACGAATTTTGCGTCGTTCTGTACATTAGAACTATTTATTATGATGATTAGATATGATGGTTACATAGGAAGGTAAATTCGCAACAGGTAAGTTAATCTGTCAGAAGTGGTAAGGTAATTTAGCAGTACTGTTTTCATTATCTCAACAGCATAGGTCCTCATCTTCAAAGGCTGGATCATCACAACATTTGTCAACATTTGACATTTGTCGTGGTAGTTGACAACACGCTGCTCAATATCAGCTGGCATTACAAATGGCCCACCCAGTTTTTTCATTTGTGGTTGATCAATGTCTTTATTTTCGAAGACAATCTTTTTAATAGACTAGTACTGTAAGGATGCTTTATATATTGTCATATTTTCGTGGTTCACTTTCCTAGCTTTACTGATGTTTCATACATTCTAGTCACTTTTTCACTTGTCAATTTTGGCCTACTAGTTTTTTAGATTTTGATTTTTCACGTTATTTTTGTTTAGGCATATCACTTATTTTTTAGGAGGCATATTGAACAAAATTCTGCAACAAACAAGAAAGTAGATTTTAAATATTAGCGTAATAACTACATACTGTTTATTTGGCTGTATAATAAATAAAATATTTTTATTAGGTAGGTAATTTGGCAGTAGTCTAAAATTAATTCTTGTTAATCATTATGCAAGCGAAATACTTGCCTTCAATAATATTAACATCAAACGCCTTGCAGAAACACGTAGAATTGGTGTAAGAATTACTAAAACAGTGATGGAAATGTATGGACTAGATTAGAGGTAGATTGCTGTAACAAAAAAAAAAAAACACGTTGATTTCTTAACGTCCCTGTTCGCATCTACAGTGGTGGATCCAGGCCTTGCGGGGCCCTGCGCGATATGATAAGGCGGGGCCCACAACAATAGGAAATTAACACATATCAAATCAAATGGAAAGTAGTTTTGTAATAATAATAAAATAAAGAATAGTTACAATATTTTGAATACACTACAGTACATTTTTAATAATATGGAAGAAACCGTAAGCCCCCTTGAAGAAGATTATGTAAACTATGAAATATTAAAATATTACTTCGCGACTTTTTTCCCGGCTGAAGTCTTTTATTATTTCACAGAAATCTAAACTTGTTAACGGTCACGGGAGGTCATCGCTGCACTGAAAAAAGGAATATGAATTATAAATTTTTTGAAAAGTATAATTAATTAAATTTAAAAAAATCTACGGTGCGGGGCCCCCTGGACCGCGGGGCCCTGGGCGGTCGCCCTCCTCGCCCTCCCCTGCGCATCTACGTATTAAAATCAACTAAATCACTTACACAACACTATGAACCACACTCTATTTACTGGATGTGAATTAAGTGTCTGAAAGTCGCTTCAAACAGCTCTAGAATAGACCTAAAACTTCCATAGAACAGAACACAAAGCATTTCACCAGCGAAGACACCAAAGAATGGAATTTGTTTTGTCAGTCCCCTCAACTGACCGCGGGAGTTCTCTATAGCAGTACAGATGGAAGGGAACACGTCACGCTATCCGTTGAGGAAATTTCAAACCCTTTGAGCAATAGGTATCTTGGCAGGAAGCGTATAACAAAATACTGCCAAATTACCTATCATGCAAAATAACCTTACCTCACCCTGTCATTGTATACCGAAACGTGTACGTTTTAATTTAATTATTTTATTTACAAAGCACAGAGAGCCTCCGTGGCTTAGGCGGCAGCACGCCGGCCTCTCACCGCTGGGTCCGTGGTTCAAATCCCGGTCACTCCATGTGAGATCTGTGCTGGACAAAACGGAGGCCGACAGGTTTTTCCCCGGGTACTCCGGTTTTCCCTGTCACAATTTCATTCCAGCAACACTCTCCACTCTCATTTCATTTCATTTCATCTGTCATTCATTTAATCATTGCCCCAGAGGAGTGCGACAGGCTTCGGCAGCCGGCACACTTCATATCCTCGCCGCAAGATGGGGGCTTCATTCATTCCATTCCTGACCCGGTCGGAGACTGGAAGCAGGCTGTGGATTTTCATTTACAAAGCACAATGTGCACTTAAGACGCGTTTACTCGAATTTATTGGTCTTTGGCGTAATTGGCGAGTGTAATTGTCCTTTTAGCGCAGTTCCTGTGGTGCTACTGCGTACATTTCAATCCACACAGTTAGCATTTGCAGTTGTCATCCGGTGTGTGGTGACCGTCAGTCGTATTTACATGTCTGAGCTCAAAGTTTGGACCTTTTCAAGTGTCAGTCTGTAGTGCTTCCGTGGAGTAGATGTTGTTGTTGTTGTTGTTGTTGTTGTTGTTTTTGTTTGAGTCTTCAGTCTTTTCACTGGTTTGATGCAGCTATCCGTGCCTCCCTGTCCTGAGCTAATCGTTTCATCTCTACATAGCCACCACACCCTACATCCGGGGCAATCTGTTTAACATATTCTAACCTTGGTCTACCCCTACAGTTCTTGTCCTCGACCCTTCCTTCCATAACTAAGCTTGCTATTCCTGGGTGTCCTAGTATGTGTCCTACCAACTTAACTCTTCTCTTCATTAGCAGTCGCCAGAACCATCTCTCCTCTCCCACTATTCTTAATACCTCTTCGTTTGTAACCCTATCTACCCATCTGACCTTCATCATTCTCCTGTAACACCACTTTTCAAACGCTTCAATTCTCCTATTTTCTGCAGCACCAACAGTCCAAGTTTCACTTCCATAGAGCGCCACGCTCCAGACAAAGGCCATCAAAAATGACTTCCTAATACCTAAATCTATATTCGATGTCAACAGATTCCTTTTCTGTAGAAATATTTTCCTTGCCTGAGTTAACCTACTTTTTATATCCTCTTTGCTTCGTCCATCACTGGTTATTTTGCTTCCTATGTAACAGAAGTCTCCTACTTTCTTTAGTTTTTCACCTGCCAATTTGATGTCCATTTGATATCAGCTGGATTTGTCTTCTCTCTTCGAGGACGAAGATGGAGGCAGGTGTGTCCTGTAGATTGAAGGTGGATTTGATGTCATCCAGGAAGAATTATTCATTGGCTATTGCGTATGCTAGTCTGTTTTCGGTGAATTTGGAAATCCGAAGGATGTGTTTCAGGTATTTGGCTTTTAGACTTTCAAGTTTCCTCATGTTGGATATGTTAAGCTTTTTATCATTTCAAATGATCTTGTCGACTTCATCGTTATGCGTCACGGTTACGACGAGTATGACGTCATCATATTGCTCAGTGCATATGCACCGAGTTTCAGTTTACTCCTGGGGGTCTGGCGTTATGAGATACGGAGACGGCGAGTGCGTGACGTCATGCAGCAGAGTGCACGGGAAGACTAAGTTAATGGGTAATGGAGTCTGTTGAAAGAGTCCTGAGCCTTTCTAACATTTGTAGCATGCGTCATTTGAAATGATATAAAGTCTAGTCTCTCAGACTGACTGTATCTTTTTCCATATTAGTTGCCACGGGGCCAACGTTCAGATTGAAATGATTGAATTAATTATTAAACTTCTTAGTGTTTGACAAGGCGGATTTTATAATTAGCCTACTTTCCACATTTTGCAAAAATTAGGAAAAAGTAGAATTATGAGATCGGGCAAATGTCTGTCTGTCCGTCTGGCTGTGTGTGCCCCCCCCCCCCCCCCCCCATCAACTCCTAAACAGCTGCTGCAATCGAAACAACATTTGGTAGGAGTAAAGATCTATACCTGAATATCTCACGGCCGTATTTGAAAATGATGTCAGTGCTACAAACTGCTGAAAAATCGCAATTGAAATTTGAGCTCCATGTTAGATATCTTGGAAGATATCAATGAGAGCTGTTTCAAAATTCGCACACGTATAGATAATAATATTTCAGTTTAATTTCCAGGAGTCCATACATGGCAGTGTTGCCAAAATGATTATAAGCCTGCTGATAAGTCCAATTTTTAAATGCATATAACTTCTACACTTTCAATTGGAATTCAGCCAAATTTCGTATGTGCTATGTGTACATAAACAGATATGACTGAGCGTATTCTTAAGATCCACCAAGGCTGCCAACTGTTAATAAATGCTCCCAATTTCTTTTATCCAACTACCAATATAACAGAAAGTATGTAAGCCGACAGCTTTAAACTATACACACACGTATAGTACCTGACATTCTATATTAATTTGGAGTAACTTATATACGTCAGTGCTACCAACATGATTCTAAGCCTGCTGAGAGGTCCAACTTTAAATATATGTAACTTATATACTATCATTTGGATTTCAACCAAATTTCGTATGTGCTATGTGTACCATAACAGATATGACTATGCGTCTTCTTAAGAGTAACCAGGGCTGCCAACTGTTAATAAATGCTGGTTCTATTTGTGTTACCCTAATATCAATATATCAGAAAGTATGCAAGCCAATAGCTCTAAAGTTTGCACACGTATAGTACCTGGCATTCTAGATTAATTTGGAGTAACTAATATACGTCAGTGCTGCCAACATGATTTAAGCCTGCTGATAGGTCCAATTTTAAAATGCATGTAACTTCTATACTAACTAATGGATTTCATTCAAAATTAGCTCAACTATAGATCTATTATTTCAGATTATTTCTGACTAATACATGCATGACATTGTTGCCAACATGGTTTTACGCGCGCTGATAGATCCAATGTTTATTTGCATGTAACGTCCATGCTATCCATTGGACTTCAACCAAATTTTGTATTCTGTACCTTAAGAGACGGAACTAAGAATATATTCAGTGACCAGGACTGCCAACTGTAGTGCTCTTTTAGGCTACATTATGCCAGTTAGGCCTATACAGTATTTCGAACTAATTTGAAATTTTGATATTACCAACTTAATTTCGTCATTATTTTAGATATATCAATATATATTAATCATTGGCATGAATCTTAAATTTTAAGAAAAGTAGGTTCTTTGGTTCGTTACGGAACTTCTTGTTTGAGATTAATATCAGTCAACATTGATAATATCTAATACCAAGCTTAATTTCTACGCATTTGATATTTTTAATGTCATTCTCCTTCCTTCATCTGTGTCTGTGTACAACGCTTATTGGGAAGTCAGTCAATTAAGGGAGTTGTGTTTATTTATGTTTCCGAGACAGCGGGTCAGGAAGGGTATCGGCTCACCCTTAATCTGTGATTGATGGGAAGAGGATGTGCCGATTGCGTCACACTTATTACATCCTGCAGGGACAAAGATCTTTCCTAGGACATAGCCTACTGTATATTCTTCCTCAGAAGCACTGACCGTGGACAGCCCTCCTGCCTTTCTAACATGTGTAGCATTTGTAGCATGCGTCACTTGAAATGATATAACGTCTAGTCTTTCAGACTAACTGTAATTCTTTTGTTAAGCTTTCCATAGTCCTGTATATTTCATTTGCCATACTTCGCTTGTTTTCATTGTTTTTTCTCTTAATTCTCCTTTCTGCTACACAAACACCTCGTTTATCCGGCCCTCATTAATCTGGATTTCCGGTTTATCAGGTTTTTTATTTTATATACTGTAATGTAATGTTCTGCCCTTCGAATTATACTGTACATTTAACCATCAACATTCCCAAACGAAAGGTAGCCTACCTACTGCGTTTACAGATTTTAACATTTATCTGATATTTGAAACCAAAGAATCTTGCACACTAATTCAGTAAGTTGAAGTGAACACTGCACAAACTGTATTACATTTAAGCAATTCTTCTAGGTTTGTGCCGTGTCTTGTGTTGTGTGGGGTTTCGCCTAGGGCACCAAGCTGGCTCATCGGCGGGCTCTTGGTGTCTCCGCCCGGAAAGCCTTCATAGGGTGGTTAAGGCTGCTTGAGCTTTTAGTTCTCGCAGTCAAGTGGTGCAGTTGCACCTAATATAAAGGGAGGTGGCGCGCAGTTCGTCACTCCTGTGGGGGTCCGGGCGGGGACACCAAGAGCCCGCTGATGAGCCAGCTTGGTGTCCTAGGCGAAACCCCACACAAGACACGGCACAAACCTAGAAGAATTTCTGAGTAAAAAAAAATACATTAAATTAAGTAGATTAAGTACTCACCACTATCACACTGTGATCTGTAACGTTTCCATCAGCACGGAATACCTAATCCACTAAAAACACACGCTATTCAGTAGTAGCCACTGCGGAGAGACTTTGCGGAGACACTGTATTATCGTAAGTTCCACATTGTATTCTAAAAATTATCCGCAAATTTACTCGAAACATTATCCGCAGCGTATTCGCTATCCGCACAGACATGCAAACTATATCCGCATGCCGAAAATTTGTGCGGATATCCGCGGATATCGGCATCCGCGCAGGGCTTTATCTATGAGGTATTTATATAATATAGTGTATACCGTGTATATAGAATATAAATAACACATTTTTCAATATCTTATTGCTAAAATTTTATATTTCTTTACGGGTGCCTTTCACAGTTTATACAGTAAAGTGATATATTTCATAGTTGCTTTTGTTGTTTCATTGTAACCACAGTGCCCCAATTCTATCCTTTTTGAGTTGTAAATATGGAAATAGTTCATTGTGTTATTTTATTCCACTGACTCAATATTGTAAAATTAGCAACTAGGGTGTTAATCATTTGTTGTAGGCTACATGAGAAGAAATAGCAACACATATCTTTAAAATGTATGTTGTAAATAAGAGTAGTCTTATTACCCAAAGATGCTTGTAGTGATCGTGGTTATTTTGAGTACCGGTAAGTCTAAAACCCAAAAAATATTTTCTTTACATTTCCAGTTTCTAAGAGAGCAAATAAAGTCTTGCAAAATAAAAAGTTTTTAACCACCGGAAAGTATCGTGGGCTGGAAAGGGATAAGCTCTAAAACTTTGTCATTGATTTCTTTACAATGTTCTTTTTTGGGTGCTAAAATAGCTATTTTTGAAAAGCGTGAAAACTTTACTTCCATATACACGCATCAAAGTAAGTTTTGCATATGTATATATGGAGCACCGTGAGGGCGGTGCAGTGTCCACGCCTGCTCTAGACGATTGAGATCTGGAGAATAGGCAGGTCATTCCATTCTGTGAATATCATTCTCCTGAAGACAGGCATTGACAATGTGCGGGCGGGCGTTATCGACCATGAAAGTGAAATTTGGGCCAAAATTGTTACCACAGCCTTTCACTACAGGTGCCAGGATAGTATCCCTTTCATACGCCCTGAGATGTACACAAGAGGGGTTCGGCGACCATACACGATGCCACCTCCTCCTCCCTGTTGGTATTGGTCATGCATCCGGTCGAACATAATTTCCCCTCGATTTTCCTTAATTCCACTCCGTCCTCCAAGGGACCCAAAGATGAGTTCCTCAACTCCGCTCAGGCTTTGGCAAGGGAATCTGTGTGAGAAGCGCACAGCGAATAAAGCGCACATACAGGTATTTGCGAAGAAAGCGCACAAGGGCCAATGTGACAGTTTAGGGTAGGGGTTACGTTACCAGGAAATGAATACTTGGAGCTGGTTGGAGGTGAGTCATCACGCAATACAATAGCTCAGGTTCATTCCTCCCGAGCAGCCGCCCCACCTCACCGACCCCTTCTTTGTCATTCCTGTTCTGATGGTCCTTCAAGTCACTTCGTAAGCAGCAATAATCTGTTTTAGTGTTTTAAACTTACTTGTGTTAAAGTTATTTTACTAGTATACCTAGTGTTTTGAACGTTTTCTTTCTTTTTAGTATTTATACATGGTTTAGTTATATTATGGAAGTCTTAACTACTAACAAGGGTAAGCCTGCAGCACATTATAACGGATACGCATATAGGGAGTTTAGGAAGAATATAGATGGGTTAATAGTTTGGCGATGTCAAAAGGAAAGGTCAAGTAGGTGCCGTGGAATGTTAAAAAGTAAAAATGGCGAAGTTTTAGAAGTTACTGATCACTCATGTGCAGCACCGGACACAGCCAGATTGGAAGTTATGAAGAGCATCAACGTTGCAAAGAAGAGAGCCCGTGAAGAAGACACGTCCATTTCAAAGATCTACAGAGAAGAACTGGGAGAACTCCACAACAAGGGCTACAATTTTGTAACAGAAATGCCGCAACAACTCACCACAAAAAGAAGTATGTACATACAGAGAAACAGTGCGCGTGGAACCCAAAAGGAGCCTAAGACTAGAGAAGAAGTAATTTTAGACGAAGAATTGCTTCAGATGAACGACGGATCAAAATTTATGTTAGTGGACGAAGGCTCAGAGGAACGGATGATCATTTTTTGTTCAGAAAAAGGAAAAGAGTGCTTGAGGAACCTACAAGGCTTTTTCATGGATGGAACGTTTAAAAGTTGTAGTAAACAGTTCGGTCAAATTTACACCATCCATGCCGATTATGGAAGCTCCGACACAGAAACTAACGTTTATCCAGTTGTGTTTGGCCTACTTCCAAACAAGAAGAAAACTACATACGTTCGTTTTTTTCGTCATGTACTGCAAGCAGTCCCAGAATGAAATCCAAGACACATCCACGTTGATTTCGAGGCGAGTGCAATAGCTGCAATTAGAGAAGTTCTGCCATCAGTTGAAATCCATGGGTGCTACTTTCATTTGAAAAAATGTCTGTGGAGAAAAATACAAGAAATTGGACTGACATGTGAATATAGAGAACATGAAGAAATCCGACTGTCCACTCAAATGTGTGCTGCATTAGCCTTCTTGAAAACTGAAGATGTCCAAGATGGCTGGGTCGAAATTCACTCACAGGCTCTTGAAAACCCGAAATTAACTCGCTTCTTCGACTACTTCGTCGAACAGTGGCTGCATAATGACGAAATTCCTATTGAATTGTGGAATTGCTATGCTAGGCGACACAGGACTACGAACGCGGTGGAAGGTTGGCACAACAAAATCAACAATCTTCTTGGACGACCCAACCCCAAAATCAGAGATGTCATACTTTGTTTCAAGAGTGAAGCGGAGGAATCTTCTTGTATGTACATGAGGATAGAACTGAATTTAGCTGGGAAAAAGAGGAAGAAAACTTACATCGAGTTGGATAAGAAACTGGAAAGAACTGTGAAGAAGTATGAAGAAAATGGTGACATCACAGCGTGTTTAAAGACAGTTTCATATCTACAAAAACTTGGCTAGACCTTCTTTCTAGAAGAAAAGCAAGACCCGAAAAGAATGTAAATAGTAAACAGTTAATATTGACGAAGCTACATTCATGCTGATTTAAAGCAAGCCTAAGTATACTTTAAAACTGTAAATATATTTAAAAAGTTAACATTGACGAAGCTATACTCAAGCTGATTTTAAACACGCCTAAATGATTAAAAATATTTAGTAATTAATCATTTAGCCAGTCCACAGCCTGGATAAAGTGTGATGGGAATCAGAAACTAATTAATTCAACTTTTATTTTCTGTGTAACACTCCTTATTTCTAAGAAGATAGGGGCGGGATTCCTTCTGTAACTCCAAAAGGGTTGACTGTGCGCTTTCTTCGCAGTGCGCTTTTCTCGCAGTGCGCTTTTTTCGCGACACCTTGGCAAGGGGTCGGCAAAGGGGATATCCCCAAAGACCTAAACAAATGTCATAACTCTCCTGCTCGCATACCAAAGACCGGGTCAAACACCTGCAGCGCATGAGCGAATTCTTGAATGCAGCTGATTTTTCCGTTCTAGACTGGAAAACAGTATTTTCAGCATCCGCAGCTGATATCGAAAGTATTTTTTTTATGTACAAATTATACACCTAGTATTATCTAAATTTAATTTTATAATGTCTGACTGGGTTAAAAAACATACAAACATTTAATTATGCACATGTTAAAAACAATGCATAAAATTTGTAGAAAAAAAAATAGAAAACTTGGCAGACTTATTTAAAAGAATATTATGATAAATTTTAAATTGTATTTTATGCCATATAAGTTATAATGTGCCAAACACTTTATACCCGATTTAACGAATGAGCGGACTTGACATCAGAGCGATTGACCAATGGCACAACAATGTCTTGCGAACACCACCATGCCATCGGTCAAGCTCTCTGAAGTCAATTTTCTTTCTACAAATTGTATGCATCAGCTGCAATCAAGAATTCGCTCATGCGCTGCAGAAGGTGTTTGTCCCAACCCTTGGTATGCGAGCAAGAGAGTTATGACATTTGTTTAGGTCTTTGGGGATATCCCCTTTGCCGACCCCTTGCCAAAGCCTGAGCGGAGTTGAGGAACTCATTTTTGGGTCCCTTGGAGGACCGAGTGGAATTAAGGAAAATCGAGGGGAATTGATGTTCCACCGAGTGGAATTGATGCCCGCCCGTGCATCCGTTCACCGGGCCGTCTCCACACGCTATCCTCATTGACACACTCGATATACACGCACCCAAGACGACTAATGGGTTTGAGATCACTACGACTCTTGGCAAGCAAAATGCAAAACTTGTTTTGATGTGTGTAATACAGTGTTGATATCAGTTTCAGCATTGATGGAAGGCGGTAAGTCAACTAATTCTGAATATTTCCCGTCGACATGAGGGTATTCACCGTTACCAATTTGTATCAAGAAAAAAAAAAAACTCACAATAATTCCAGGATAATCAGCGCCCACACCCCTCCCGAAAAAATGTATATACGCCCCTGCTGGATGCCCTACTGCCCTTGCAAACGTCTTGATACAAAAATATGGTATATTGGCTTTCATGGCCAATGAGTATTCTCAGGGGACTGTCACCGCAAAATACCCAGACATACCAACCATTATCTTAGAGCATAAAACTTTGTGTAATTATTTTAGATAAGAGTTAATTGTAAAATTCTAAGTTTATATCGCCCACAATTAGTGGCAGTACAAAAAAGTTGTAAAATAAAGCACAACACACAAATACAAGTTAATACTTATGCATTTTCTATTATGGACTATGAATGGCAAATATATAAATATTTGTCAATTTATTAAGAAGAGTGTTTTTTTTTACAAATTCACAGTTTATTTCTCAAAAGTACCGTACTGTGGAATTCTCAGTTTTGCCTCACAAGGCTGAGTGTACCCCGTTCCAACCCTCAGACCAAAATTAAAATTTCTTGGTAGAGCCGGGAATCGAATTTAGACCTCCGGGGCGGCAAGAATACTAGCCGCTACACCACGTGGTAGTCTAATTTTAATCTTAATTATTGTTTATGTTCGACCCTGACTATTTTATGTCAGAAAACTGTATCATAATGATGGTCATTATGACACTATTTTTTATGATACAACAGTTTCTCCCACCAATCAGAGCTCAAGAAACAGTTGTTTGACCAATTAGATAATTAGATGCGCTGAGTTCCACGGCCTTCTAATTTAAATTCCACTGCGTTGCCTAGTGTCATAGTAGGGCAATCGAGGAGGCCATGGTGAAATACTAGGTATTTCCTGCGTCTCATGCGCTCTGTTCGGTACATAAAACTGGTGAAATCTCGACAGATATTTATGAATATTTATGTTTGAATATAAAATAGTTATAATAATTATCGTCGAACTTAAACAGTCGTATGCAACTCGCCTATAATGGTAATTAAGACACTCGTATGGAAATTATAAAACTCGCTTACGCTCGTTGTATAAAGATACTCGTGTCTTAATTATTGCCATTATAGGCTCGTTGCATAATGTACCATAAGCTTGCCACGGTGGGTGAGTGGATTTCGTGTCGGTCTAATAACTCCAAGATTGGAGGTTCGCTCCTGGCCGTGGTAAGTGATTTTTGAAAGGCGGCAAAAATACTACAAGCATGTCATACGATGTTGGCATGTCAAAGAACCCATTTGAATTCAGTAGGCCGAGTTCATAATGGCAAAATTAATCTCGGGAGTTTCCGCCAACACAAAGTTCCTCATTTCTCTACTAGAAAGCGCTATAGTATTCAAGAGCTTAGATATCTAACATCTAACCTCCTTAGCTTTCATAGTCAAGGAACAACGAAATTCGACATGCAAGCTACCCTCTGGGTGTCAAATAACAAAGCTTGCACCAGGCACCCGAGGCCATACGATATTATTATTATTATTATTATTATTATTATTATTATTATTTTTTTATTTATTTTTTATTTGCGAATTGACCACTTCGGATCACGCTACAATTTCATTTTTTCTTTGCCTGAAGTTTCCTCTTCCTCCAGTACTCCTTCATATGGGCGCTATGCTGTTTCTTCTGCTCATCCGTCCAGGCTCTTCCCTTCTTTGTGGTTCTTGTGACGTGAAACCCTTCCAAATTTTGAATTATGTACCGAAATGTTTCTCTGTTTGACATCTGAACTTCCTGGATGTTGGAATTTTCGAGATCTTTTCGAACTTCCTTAATCCATGTCGTTGTTGTCTTCTTGTTCCACAGGTAGTCGAATAACTGTTTGGTTAGTCTAGTTTTGTCCATTCTGTACAAGTGTCCGAGAAACGATAACCTCCTCTTCTTCATGGTCTCTGAGATTCTCTCCACATTTTTATTGACTTCAGTGTTGCTCCGAAGTTTCCAGCCGGTTTCAGTCTGGACTGGGCCCATGATTTTCCGTAGTATTCTTCTTTCTAGGATCTCTAGCTTCTCCAACTTGTAATTCATCGAGAGGCATTCGCTGGCATACAGGCATTCTGTTTTTACTACCGTGTTGTAATGTTTTAGTTTGGCATTCCATGAGATGCATTTCTTGTTGTAGATGTTTTTAGTTAGCCCATAAGCTCTTTCCATTTTTGAGATACGATCTTCTACAGCAGCTTTCTCTAGGCCGTTCTCTTGTATGGTTTCACCGAGGTATTTGAACTTTTTCACCCTCTGAATCCGTCCAATCTCTGTTTCAAGGAATTGTGGTCCATGTTTGTCATTCATCATGAACTTGGTCTTTTCTTTCGAGATCCTAAGTCCTGTCTTGCTAGCGATCTTTTCTAAGAGGTTGATCTGTATGGCCGCTTCTTCTAGGTTTTCTGAAAGTATCGCAAAATCATCAGCGAAAGCCAAGCAATTGACTTTGATTCCTCCCGTTTTTCGTCCTAGGCAGATCGGGGCTATCTCTTGATTTTCAAGTTCGGAATTCCAAATTCTCACAATCCTCTCGAGGACACAGTTGAATAGTAATGGTGATAATCCATCACCCTGTCGCACACCTGTCTTGATTTCAAATGACTGAGACAATTCTCCCATGAACTTCACCTTAGAAGTTGTGGCTGTTAAGGTTTCTCTGATAATATTGGCCAGTTTGGTTTTGACTCCAAATTCTCTAATGATCTTATCTAGGGTCCCTCTGTCCACCGAGTCGAAGGCTTTTTTGAAGTCAATGAATGAAACCACTATAATTTTGCCGTTCAGCGCTCTGTGGCGAATTATAGATTTCAAATTTAGGATTTGTTCGGCACAGGAGCGGCCTTTCCGGAACCCACCTTGGTATTCTCCAAGTTGCTTATCTAGGATTCCTTCTATTCTATTCAGAAGTATCCTTGAGAGGATTTTGTAAGTGACTGGGAGTAGCGACACGCCTCTGTAGTTGTTAACATCTTGTTTGTTCCCTTTCTTATGGAGTGGGTGGATCAGCGCTGTTTTCCATTCGTCTGGTAGCTTTTCCGTCTCCCATATTTGTTGGAAGATATGGTGCAGGTCGTCTAGGATTTCCGGTTCTGCCCACTTCAACATTTCTGCTGATATGGAGTCTTCCCCGCTTGCCTTGTTATTATTATTATTATTATTATTATTATTATTATGTACTATTATAACTTAGCCATTAAGTTAAGATTCTGGTACAACCAAATTTAGAATTATTTCATGCTCTTACCAAAGCAGCACTTTCTTAATTTTCATTGGCTTTTTTTTCGGGCCGTAAAAAGATCCACTATATAAAATTCATCGCATTTCATACCCATCCCGGAGGAAGCGGGAATGCTAACGGGGTGGACGATCATGTGTACTGTAAGGTACTTGAATAATTTCGGACACATTCATCATTAGAGTGACGTCACAGGATACTGTGTGTCTGTTCCCACACATCATATGATATGTGCATATCGGCCGTCAGGAACAGTTGAGTGGGAGAGACAGCGCTAAACTATGCACTTCCTGACGGTGGAATATTGGATTTCTGCAAATTATCTGGACCAGCGTTTTCCAAACTGTGGTACGAGTACCACTGGTGGTACGCGGTGACGTAACGAGAAATATAGCAAATATTAGATACGTTACGAAAAATATAAAAATATAAAATATATAATTTAATAATATAAAAACTTTGATATGTTTCGAGAGGACTTTAATGCCAAAGACAAGGAGCAGTTTTATGAATTGAATTGTGATTCAGAACTAAGGCAAACTTTTTCAAGAATGACTCTTGTGAACTTTTGGGTTGAGAGGCGTGCAGACTATGCAGACATAGTTGAAAAAGCGGTTCGATTTTTACTGCCTTTCACTACTTCGTACTTGTGTGAGACTGCATTTCCTTCACTTGTTTACTCAAGAATAAATACCGGAATAGGCTGCTTACAGTGGAAAACTATCTTCGTTTGAGACTATGCAATCAAAACTAGACATTCATAAGTTGGCTGCTAATCTTCAAGCGGTTAGTTGAACGTTGGTTTTTATGTTTAATTATTACGAGTTCTTTTATTAATATTATTTGTACAGTGTCATTTCTGAATGTTCGAATTGAATAAATTGTAATAAATAAAACAACTGGACACACATTTTATTATTTGAACTTGAAACTCCAACAGTCCAACTCTAACAAACACAATTTACAAATCATCTTTTGGTCTACTACGTATTGGTGGTGGAGGGTTATAGTTACTACATCTCCAAACCATTAGGTGGTACGCGAGAGATTCTCATCTCTTACAGTGGTACACACACACACACACAAGTTTGGGAAACACTTCTCTAGACTTCTGCGGTGTGAGTTGTGGCGTTTGGACGTTCTTAGCCTGGTTGGTACCTTAGTTTAGGGGCTGCGACAACACAGTCACGTAGCCTCGTGTACTTTGGGTGTGTGTAGAATCTGTCTGATAACCGGTGTTAATAGTGATGTCTGTATTAGTGCGTGTTATCTGTGATTCAGGTATTAGGATTGCAGACGAATAATGTTTTCAAGTAGTTTCTACTTTTGTTACCAACTGCTACCATCCACAACACCTAGCTGAGGATATGGCTACTAGATACCAACGCAATCAGCACCTGGCGTCGAACGTTGGAACTAATAGAGCGTTATCAAACTAACCTACACATTTTAGCTTGACACAATTGTAGTTAGTGGAAGGTTCTTTTCCAAACCATTAATTTATGACATGGGACCGCCGGCATTACTTCCCCTCCGAAGGAAGGCATACTGAGGGATTTTAACGCTCTTAAGAAATCCGACGACTTCGGCCGGGTTTGAACCCGCAATTTTGGGCATAGAAGTCAGCAAGCTACCAACTACGCCACCGAAACCGCCAAAAATTTGAACATGCTGGGATTTAGGCCGTGTTCATAATGGCAAAATTAGTCTCGGGATTTTCCACCAACACAAAGTACCTCTTATGTATAGCATCAAGGAGCTTAGATATCTAACCTCTTTGGACTTTCATGGAGCTCCAAACAACAATATTCGACATGAAAGCTGCCCTCTGGGCGTCAAATAACAAAGCTTTCACCTAGCACCCAAGGTCATACTATATTCTTCTTCTTCTTTCTTTCTTTCTTTCTTTCTTTCTTCGATTCGGCCAACTAGGGACCACGTCAGTTCAACTGTCTCTTCTTCCGAGCTCTAACTACCGCCCAGTGTTCCCGCATTCGTCTTCGGTGTTGTTCTTTTCTCTCTTGGGACCTCACCTTCCCTGTCTTCAGCATCGGCTTTTCCTGAAAACCTTTGTGCGTACGTAGTTTTTCCTGAAGTGGAACACGCTCCTGGATATCTTTAGAGGAAATTTCCATTTCACGAAGATCTTTCTCAACTTCCGTGAACCATACCTCTTTGGATTTCCTATCTTGAAAGTACGTCAATATCCGTTTTGATATCCTGCCTGGGCTCATTCGTGTCACGTGGCTATAAAAGGCAATCCTTCTTTTTCGAATCGTGTCACTGATCTTCTCCACGTGCTTGTATAATTCGTGGTTGTGACGCCTTCTGTACTCGCTGTTTTCTTTGATAGCTTTCACCTAGCACCCAAGGTCATACTATATTATTATTATTATTACAAGTATTGGGAGTCAAAATTTTATCATTTTGTGAAATAGTATTTTTACTCTTGAGTAAAAATAATTGGACTTTCTGTTTTATGAGTAACACAAAAAATGCTGATTGGACTCAACTGTCTTCACGTTAATGTATCTTATTGGAAAAGGAGAAAACTTAGTTTCTGACTGGCTTGAGGGCAGAGACTATCAATGGGTGTCACTATAGGTTTTATGTTCGACCCTGACTATTATATGTCAGAAAACTGTATCATAATGATGGTCATCATAACACTATTTTTCATTATGAAACAGTTTCTCCCATCAATCACAGCTCAAGAAACAGTTGTTTGACCGATTAGGTAAGGATAGCATCGCACCCGCGCTAAGTTCCAAGGACTTCTAATTTAAATTTCACTGCGTTGCCTAGTTTATTAGTGGGGTAATCGAGGAGGCCATGGTCAAATACAAGGTATTCTCTGCGTCTCATGCGCTCTGTTCAGTACATAAAAGTGGCGAAATCTCGTCAGATATTTTTGAATATTTATGTTCGAACATAAAATAGTTATAATAATTATCGTCGAACATAAACAGTCGTATGCAACTCGCCTATAATGGTAATTAAGACACTCGTATACGCTCGTTTTATAAACATACTCGTGTCTTAATTATTGCCATTATAGGCTCGTTGCATAATGTACTATTATAGTTTTTTATAGGCAGTTTCTATGAGCTTCTATGCCCAGGGTCGTGGGTTCAAACCCGGCCGAAGTCCTCGTATTTTAAGAGCGTTAAAAATCCCTCAGTATGCCTTCCTTTGGAGGGGAAGTAAAGCCCATGCCATAGATTTATGGCATGTAAAAGAACCTTCCACTAAGTTAACTACAATTGTGTGAAGCTAAAATATATAGATTAGTTTGATAACGCTGTATTTGTTCCACGTTCGCCACCAGGTGCTAACTGCGATGCCATCTAGCAGCCAAGTTCACAGCTAGGTGTCGTTGACTGTAGCATTTGGTAGCAAAAGTAGGAACTACTTGAAAAAAATAATTGTCTGCAGTCCTTACCTGAATTACAGATAACACACACTAATACAGTCATCACAATTAACACCGGTTATCAGACAAATTCTACACACACCCAAAGTACACGGGGCTATATGACCGCGTTGTGGTAGCTGTTAAACTAAGGAAGTAACCAACCAGTGTTTTCTAGAGTCGTTTTTCTCGTAGATTTGGATCTGATGATGCTCACTTGACGAGCGAAATATGTGATCCCTTCGTTTCTTCTTCTTCTTCTTCTCCTTCAATAGTCGATAACAATAACAATATTATTACGAAAATCCACAGCCTGCTTCCAGTCGACCGACCGGGTCAGGGAATGGAATGTATGAAGCCCCCATCTAGCAGCGAGGATATGAACTGTGCCGGCTGCTGAAGCCTGTCGCACTCCGCTGGGGCAATGATTAAATGAATGACAGATGAAATGAAATGAAATGAGAGTGGAGAGTGTTGCTGGAATGAAATTAGAGACAGGGAAAACCGGAGTACCCGGAGAAAAACCTGTCTGCCTCCGTTTTGTCCAGCACAAATCTGAGATGGAGTGACCGGGATTTGAACCACGGACCTAGCGCACAGTAGGTCAAAATCGAAATCCAGGAGGACAAAATTATTTATTTTCATAATTTAAAAAATCAAAATTAATTACTTCTACAGCATTCTCATATAATTGCCACTCACTATTCTGGGATATAAACGCATCTTAGTGTAAATCTGTCACCACTGTTCGAGCAGTCTGAATTGGAGGGTGAATGTAAGTGGCTGTGGTTTGGTTGTCTTTGTGGTTAGTGTGATGCTTTAAGATGGAACATGCAGCTGAAGGTATGATCTTTGTAACGTGTTTCAGTAATAAATAGGCGTAATTGTTACGTAATTTTAGCTATATTTGCATTATATAATATTTAACTATTATTTTAAAATTATATTTTCACTTAGATTTTTAGTATGTCGCGTCACCCTGCGTCACTTTCTACTTAATGTTAAAATGTAGATAATGTCTTGTAGTTTACGCCTGTTAAAAGATTTTTTGCATCTCTTTGCAACTTAGTTATTTTACGTTTTAGAAGATGCCGCGCAACCAGTTCTCACACGTTTACAACTGTTTGAAGCACTGGGTTCAACGATTATGTCAAAAGTGGAACTTTGTGACTTTGTTAAAAGTAAATTAGGGGTAGAAAATTGTTCTGAATGCTCTATCCAACTCCAAGTCATAGACAATTTCTTGCATGTGTAGACGTAGCTTAAAAAAGGTCTCAACTGATGTTTATGATGAAGTAAACAAATTATATACGTTGCTTTCACTCTAAAATCATGATTAAAACGTAAAAATAATGTTTTCCCCCAGATTTTGATTTTGACCCACTGTGCAGCGGTGAGAGGCGGGTGTGCTGCCGTCTAAGCCACGGAGGCTCAATAACAATATAATTATACATCTTATCATCATATGTAATGTATTTCAGGTTATAATTTCCAGTAACTGGATTTATGTTCTGTTGACCGACTGAAAGTTAAAATATTAATTACCTGTATGAGCCAGGAAAGCAGTTGTAACATGCCTGGTGAGCGGTGAATCACTAACTAGAGAGAGAGGAGCATGATTTCTGCAATATTATTATTATTACACAAGAACCTCGTTTAACCAGCCCTCATTAATCCGTATCTCCGGTTTATCCGGCTCGAAAAAATGAAACATTATTTTTACTGCACAGTATTTGTTTCACAGGGTCGACTCTCCTTGAATGTCTTTTCCACCAAGAATAGTTACGGACAGGAATTGGAAGTAATTCGGCCACGGTCTCTCAAAGGTACCGTCCCGGCATTCGCATGGAATTGAGAACTGATGTTAGTAAAACGTCATCGTGATCGTGCTGCGCGCAAACACTATACAAATGTAAAACAGAAATAACTCACACATTACAGTCGTAAATGTAAGAAAAGTGTTCTTATATTTTTTGTACAATAATTCAAAAAAAGATACAGGGTCATTATGTATGTGCGCTCCGATAAACACGCCAAGCTAGGCTGGCTGTGACTGGCGCAGATCGCGGGCGCGCTCCGCTGACTCATATCGTTAGTTCACACGTGTTTTGTCATTCATATGGACGTGTATCTGCAAAGCTTAGACGTTAGTGTTGCACGTTTAGTGAGTATTGTGATTGTTGGTCATGCCTAGACACCAATTCACATTGCGCGAACGTGTGTATATCCATAATTCGTATATGAAAAGCAGAAAATCTTGTTCTGAAACGAGACGAAAATTTCGAATCAAGTTTCCAGGAAGACCTGTGCCTAATTAGGAGGCTCGCTAAACGATTCAAGGAAACAGGCTCCGTAAATAATAACAGAGTTGACAGACATTCTTTCATCAGAAGATGTCACGTGTGTGTTACAAGAGATGGTTGGTTGGTTGGTTGGTTCCTTAGTTTAGGGGCTGCGACAACGCGGTCATGTAGCCCCGTGTACTTTGGGTGTGTGTAGAATCTGTCTGATAACCGGTGTTAATTGTGATGACTGCATTAGTGTGTGTTATCTGTTTTTTAATTCAAGTAAGGACTGCAGACTTTTGAATTTTTAAAATAGTTCCTACTTTTGCAGCCAAACGCCACCGTCAACGACTACTAGTTCAGAACCTAGGTACCAGACGCCACTGCAGTCGGGTCTTGGCAACGAACGTAGCAACCTAAGGGCATTGTTTACATTCTTAACCTATGCAATTTAGCTTCACACAGGTGTAATTAGTGGAAGGTTCTTTAACATGCTGTAAATCTATGAAATAGGACCGCCGGCTTTACTTCCCATTCTTAACGCTCTTAAAAATTCCGACGACTTTGGCCGGATTTGAACCCGTGATCTTGGGCATAGAAGCTCAGCATGCTAGCCACTACGCCACCGAAGCCGCTATACAAGAGAGGGAGGACATTCTCAGCATGCCCTTTGAGCATTGTAAGTACACATTATTGAACATCAAGAGTTTAGTGCTTTTCAGTCAGTCAACACGAATGTACCCAAAAGAGATGGGTTATGCCCTAATCCTGAAATAAATTACATAAGATTAATAAATACACTAGGATGACCAGTTTCGATCGTCAAGCGATCATCATCAGATCTATTACACTTAGGCTATAAAATCTATGTTTGAAATACAGGTGAATATATTTACAATATGTACAATTATTTAGTTGCAGTATTGGTACTGCAACTGTGAATGTATGCTAAATGCAGTATATATGTTAGGTGAAATGCTAAATGGTTGTAAACTATGGTTAAACTATAAAATTGTGGGCTAACTACTTATCTGATTGTCTTCCTTACTACAGCTACTCGCAGTTTTCCTGCTCACTGGAACTCACTGTATTTCACCTGTATTTCAAACATAGATTTTATAGCCTAAGTGTAATGGATCTGTTGATGATCGCTTGACGATCGAAACTGGTCATCCTAGTGTTTTATTAATCTCATGTAATTTATTTCAGGATTAGGGCATAACCCATCTCTTTTGGGTACATTCGTGTTGACCGACTGAAAAGCACTAAACTCTTGTTTACTAAGGCAACACTGAAAATATGGCTTCAAACACCACAATGGTATTCAACATGTTTGGTAAAAGTGTGAATAAACTCCTCGCTGAGTGGAACACATGTTGGAATGTTTATTGTAATTATTCTCTGTTCAATGAAAATTTTTGATGCGATATGGGAAATGTTGATGGTCGTTGACTAATAACTGTTGTGTTGTAATGTTATTGTATGAGTTGGTTTCCATCAGTAGTGTTCATGGAAAATAATGCGAGTCGTCTTATATAGTTTCTATGCTTATTGTTGTATGTTTGAGTACCATAGGGTAAAGCCTTGCACGGATAAACCCTCAGATATCCGCTAAATGTTACGCCATGCGGATAGCGGATAAGCTGCGCATAATGTTTGGAGTAAAATTTCCGATAGTTTTCAGAATACAATCCGAACTTGTTGAATATCATTAGGCTACTAGAATTCGGATGTTTAGTTTTTTTTTACCCTACATTCATGTCCGATTTGTTTCTGATGCAAATCAAGTGATTAACGTCATAATACAGTGGTTTTTATTTGTCATATAAATGCATATTTTGAGCATTTGTTGGTAAGAACGTGATATTTGTGTAGTTTGACAGCAGCTGTATGTGTGCAATGATCCTCAACTTACCGAACGGGAACTGAAATACACTGTTAATAACCACTGAACATGAATATTGAGAACATTAATATGGACATAGGGATACAGAATGTAGTTAACAATTTAATCTCGAAGGCATTGTCGCTTGGATTTAAGAAAGACGGCCATATTTAAATCAGTCATTTTTAAGGTCATATTTGCTTGCATATTCGGGCTATTTTTAGGTCTTAATCATCCGAGCCCTAGTAATGACATATCGTATTTTTTCCGTCAGGTTTTTTTTCATGACAAATGTAAGATGATGATTTAAGCTAATCTCATTCAAATTATGTCATTAAGGATAATTAATACTCCGAACTGAAAAGGATTGCCGTTCTGGCTGTGATAACATTCATTTTAAACATAGCACATGGAACATATGGCCTAGGGCAGAGATTCCCAAACTGGGCGAATTCACCCAGTAGTGGGCGATTTGAGAACGCCAGTGGGCGACACTGGCAGAATGTGAATTCGATGGCCGATTTGAAAAACAATTGGTGGGCTAATAACTCAGTTTTTATATATACAATATGACGAGAAGATTTCGCCTATAAAAACAAGGAATTAAACTAAAAATGCAAACAAGTAGGCTAATTTAATTATACCAATTTAAGTTTACTTTTTAATCTATTTACAACTACAGTAGCTTATCAAATTACATTAATTAGACATAGGTATTCATGTAGTTTTAATTTTCTTTTTTTCTTTAATTAATTTCATTGGTTGTCATTCCTTTTTTAGACCTATTATTCGTAAATATTTAATGTACATAATTATACCTAAATAAACATGGTGCACCAATTAAGAGAAAAATCTCCGTAAAAATCCTCATTCTCAACTTATTGGCTATGTAGGTATTTGAACGTAAGAGTTAGTAATTTTACGATTTGTGCGTTTTTTGAAGTGAGGTGGGTGAAAAGATATTATAAATCTCGAAAGTGGGCAATGGTCAGAAAACGTTTAAGAAACCCTGGCCTAGGGGAACAACTTTCTCCTCAAAATAAAATGTGTTGCTTTAATTAATATTTTACCTAATTGAAAATATTATTGTAATGCCAATAGCCTCCGTGACTTAGGCGGTAGCACGCCGGCCTCTCACCGCTGGGTCCGTGGTTCAAATCCTGGTCACTCCATGTGAGATTTGTGCTGGATAAAGCGGAAATTTTCTCCCACTACTCCGGTTTTCCCTGTCACAAATTTCATTCCAGCAACACTCTACACTGTCAGTTCATTTCATCTGTCATTCATTTAATCATTACCCCAGGGGAGTACGACAGACTTTGGCAGCCGGCACAGTTCATATCCTCGCCGGTCGGAGACTGGAAGCAGGCTGTGGATTTTCATTTTCATTGTAATGCCAGTAGATTCGGATAACAAACGGGGCGGCTGCGGATAACAGTCGTGTGGATGCGGGGCGGATGCCGATAGTGTTTTGTTTATCCGCGAAGGGCTGTAAGTTCATAGTTACTATTGTTGGTTTCGAAGGGAGATCAAATGACCGTGTGCCTCTGGACAATGAATGGGTGTCGCCCGCCACTGAGAGACCAGAGGCTGTTGTGGTGGCTAGAGCTATCGACTGATCAGTTACCGGTCGACATTCGACACCACGGCAACATGATCCGAGCTGCCGTTCACCTTCACTCTCTGCTGCCAACAGACACTGCACGTCTACTAAGGCTGCTACTTTTATTTCAATGTTTGAAATAATCAATTATCGAAGCAGAAAAATACAACCTGTGACAATAAAGTTCGGTGAATAGTCCTGTGCTATCAACATGATGAACAATGCACGACAGTGACCCAATAGTCCCCTCCCGTAACTATACAATGCTGAATGTCCTGGAAACTTTGCAAGAAGGCGTCCTTTGGGATGTTGTTCAAAACCCTTGTCACTTTGCGTTCAGTGAATAAAGTCAGAGCGGTCGACCTGGCAACATTGGCGACACACAACGCGACGTGTATAAGGCCTGTTTGACACAGTGCGTGTTTAAAAGGATGAATTTATGCAACTTACCATGCACATCTGTTTGGTGGGTGGCAGTGAGAAGGGTGAATGTTCTGTGGAAAGGAATGGCTCTGAAATCCATCGTCACGGGCGACGAGACCTGGTGTCTGAGGTACGACCCCGAACTCAAGCGTTAAAGTATGGAGTGGCAGGGTCTAGGTCCAGGGTCACTGAAAAACCCTGAAGGGCCAGAGGTTTTCGGCCATTTCGGACATCCAACGTAATGTGACGACCCAACTGAAGGCTTTTGAACACCATCCCAAAGGGTGTGTATGGTAGGTTGAACCAAATACATCCTTCTAAACACGCACAGTGTCAAGCAGGTCTTACACGTTGCGTTGTGTGTCGCCAATGTTGCCAGACCGACCGTTCTGACTTTATTCACCGAACGCAACGTTACGAGGCTTTTGAACACCATCCCAAAGGACATATTTTTCCAAAGTTTCCAGGACATGTATCACCGATCTCAGAATTGCTTGGTTACGGGAGGGGACTATTGGGTCACTGTCGTGCATTGTTCATCTATGTTGATAGTACAGGACTATTGTCACAGGTTGTATATCAATTTCTTTTATTATTTTTATTTAGTCAATTTACCCTCTAGGTTGGTGGTTCCCACGGACTCAGCGAGGGAACTCACCACTACCGCCTCTATGGGCAGTGTCCTGGAGCTTGGAACATCTGATAGGGATGGATACAACTGGGGAGGTGTGATCAGCACTTCGCCCAGGCGGCCTCACCTGCAAAGCGAACAGGGGCCTCATGAGGGTTGGGAAGGGATGGAAGATTGGGATGGATAGGCTAGGAAGGGGGAAGGAGGCGGCCGAGGCCTTACAGTAGGTACTGCCCCCGTAAATTGAATTATACTGAGACCACGGTGGCTGTATTGGCATATGTGAATAAAGTTATGGCCGTCATAGTTGTGACGTGTACCTTCATGACGTAAGCACGGATGACGCAGACTTCATGCAAGTAGGCTGGATGAGCTGAGATTCTTGGTGACGTCATGATTTTGTTCGAGAAGGATCTGAGATTTACGACGCAGTCGCAGGGAAGCAAGGAATTGTGCTGAGGAAGAAGTTACGCTATTGGAGGAGAGGCTCGAACCAATGAATGATAGCTTGGAGGGAGACGGAGATTACTGAAACTACCATATTTAATTACTTTTGGCATGCAGAATTGTGGAAATCTATTTTCAGTTATGGCATTGATTAGGAATTATGAAGAAATTAATTATGAGTTTTTGAAATTTGAAAATCCGTCAAGTATAGCCAAAGTTAGAACTTCTAGCAATGACGGAGGAACAAGCTATGGTAGGGATGGATACGCCCCTTAAGAAGTTGATAAAAGGCCTTGCACAGCAGAGAGGAGTTTCTCATGGCTCATGGCTCATTTCTCAGGGCTCATTTCTCATTCTCATATTGTCAGACTTCAAGTTCTTAATTCCGATAGAACAAGTATATATTATTCAGTGAAGCAAGTCGTCATTAGCAAGTGTGGCAAAGCCCACAGCATCGAACAAGCACTGAGCGTGCAGCAGTGCAATTTTACGGTTACTAAAACTAGGCGAAGTTGGAGCGCACACATAAACGAGTCTACAAGATTATCTATCAAGAGTTAGCTACTGCATTTATGCTAATTCAATTGTGCATTACAATATTGAGGCGTGTGCGAAAGTTGAACATTTTCACTATTATACTTTGGAAGATATTCGCATTTTTAAGACTGCAGACAAAAGTGATTTTCTCGACACCTGAGAAGCACTTTTATAATACCACATTCTACGCTACGGCTGACACATGTATTGCAACCGTGATACTGAAGATTACATTTGGTGATACAACGCTACATTCTACAATGGAACTATATAATCTGGCAGTACTTTCGACTATTATTATAACGGAAGTGGAGATGGAAGACTAAAACTTTAATGCAATTGGGACATACATAAATGGAGTGAAATAGCAACATGGAGCTTCGTTAATCGTCATTCTACAAAAGCGAGCATGTAGTGAACATCCAACTACACTCATGCATCGTAATCCATCGCTGAATTACATCAAATGGCAGTGGAAATATCTTCATACTCCACAATTATGAACATTTCTGCGGAAATAATTGCAATGAACTTCATGGCGAATTTCTACCAGAACTTCAGGGAACTTTCAAGAGAGGCCAGGGTGGACCCGGCTCACAAAGAAGAGTTTTGCCAGAAGGATGTCTATCGTCTACACGGAGCAGTGCGATTTCCGGAGGAGGAAGCTGTTCTATTCTCCGAGGGCGCAGGTTCCAGGTTCGAGGTCGGAGCACATCTTTACGGTGGTGAAATGGAACCAACAGCAGTCTTCTTTGGAAATTTTCCTCTAGAACTTCAATCAACAGATAAGGTAGTCGTGAACGTTTCTTGATTTATTTGAGCCATTTAGCGATATCTGAGCAACCATTTTTCCCATATTTTCTGTCCCATATATTTTGCCCCATATTCTTTTGCTAGATGTTTCTGTACTCTGTACACTTTGCAGATGTATGCCTTTTTCTACGATTTATTGAGACATTATTATGTAATTGGCATATTTAAATAATTTTGGATCAGTTGAGACTGATATTTTATATTCTTTCAGTAATTTGCATATTTGTGTAGTCACGATTTGACTGTAAAGTTAACGATTTTCTATGGCAAATTTGAATTCAGACAGCGTGTCGTTTTATTAAAGTAATTCTATTCAGTAAATTACTTTGACCAATTTTCTGTCATCCTCAAGAAAGAAGAATGATTAAAAGATTTTAGAGCGTTAAAATCTACTACTTTATCGACGATCTTGGAAATACTAGTCGTTTTATGAACATGATTGCAACATAGACATTTATCATCAATTCTGAAATACCATTGCATTATAGACAATTTTATGAAATATGAACTTTGAGTACGATTTATTGAGTACACTATAGTAATGAACATTTGATAGGAGTTTTTCTCAATTCTAGATTGGAACAATAATGTTTGCAGTCCACAGTCTAATTGTATTCTATTCGACTATTTCTGAAGTTAAATGAATTTTGCTTGAATATAGTATTTTTATACTGTGATAATTATGAAGTGATTAATTCATTTTAATAGACCAGGGAGGCGTGTCTAATCGTATTTGCTATTAAATTTATTTGTGACTGGCAAATTTTACTTCATATCGCTTCATGAATGAAACCCACGAAGGTTAAATATAATAACAGTTTTCGATACAATTGATGAATATAAAGATTTTGATGTGGAACAATGGATGTATAAGCGATAGTTCAGTGGACATGTAAAGGTCGCTGTTAAATAATGCCCTTGTTTAAGTGAAGGAGGTTCCCATAGTAATATTGATGATGATGATGAATTTATAAGTGGAGGTTTTTTGTGTGTATTGTGGAAGATTTTGATGCCATATATAATGAGATATATGATGAATTATGGGCCAATTTTGGTGCAATTTTGTGCGTTTTGAGCGAGGTATTTTTCCGCTGAGTGTATTGTTCAGGTCCTTTGAATATTATCCATGTGAAGTTACTGTTAAAATTAACAAGAGTGTTTAAATAATTTGAGATAAAGATTTTGAATGGAGGTTACCGTCACAAATAATAATTATTAAACTTATTAAACCTGAATATAAAATTTAAATATAACTAACCTTCATTGGTCGATTATATCACCACGATTTAAGTAAATATCAACCGGATAAACGTGTGGTTTAATGTATTTCTAATATTTCTAATATAAATAATATAAATAATGTAAATAACTATGTAAATATCTTTAATAATAATTTGAAACGTACGGGATTAATAGAGGCGTGTATAAATTTTTCAATTGTCGTTTGACAACGTTATAAACAATTTAAAATGTTATAAATAATTAATGAACATTTTGTTATAAACATTAAGCGTTTTCGTTATTATACTCTAAACAACGCTAGTTCAACAATTGGAATATACAATTAAACAAGATTTGGGATTATTAGAGTAATCCATTGATATTTGAACGGAGCATTTAAAAGATTTGCGTGATAATATTTGAGTTGAGATGTGAACATTTAAAGTGTTTTGAAAAGGAGCTAGGCTCTGAGGTAACTAGCATATGCTAACATTGGTTGGACAGGTGCGTCCATTTGACGAAGCAAGCATGCGACACGGTGCAGGGTGTATCGCAGGTGTTCCAATAACTGAATGGTTGAAGCCAAGGTCAATTACATAGCAGCCTTGTGGTTATAAATAAAATGTGTGTCAATGAACCAAATGTGAAGTTCATGAACAAGGAAACAAATGCTATATGTCTCGTCCCAGCTCCCTTATCCATTCCAATGTGCATTGTTGTTATTATTACGTTCTTTTGAGCTAGAGAAAGCTGAATTTTTGTATGTGAAGTCTACAAGTCCTACAGGAGGACATGGTTGCATTGACAATGGCTTCAGACAGCCATAACTATTTTGTTGTTAAAATTTGTTGAAATATTTTACTTTATGTGAAATAAATTATAGTACAGTTTAAATTTTCTTCGTCTTCGACTTGATTCATTTTAAATGTCATGGTGGAGGTTATTGTGAGGGCATACTATAAGTGATCCAGTTGAAAACCCAGACCCGAGATTAAATTGAATAGGTAAGTAAAAGGTAAGTATGAACCCCCGTATATTTTGGTGTGTTCCACAATGATTTCATGTTAACTACTGTGCTCTAATCTCGGTAGTATCTGTCAGTGCCATTTTCATTGATGTAGCTGTGCCGGTGCGATTGATTATTGGCAATCCGATTGAGGGGGCGGATATCTGACAGCCTACTATCCGGATTATCGGGGACAGTACCATCTCGGCATTTGCCCGAAGACGAAGTGGGAAACCACGGAAAACCACTTCGAGGATGGCTGAGGTGGGAATCGAACCCCCTCTACTCATTTGGACCACCCGAGGCTGAATAGACCCCGTTCCAGTCCTCATACCACTTTCCAAATTTCGTGGCAGAGCCGGGAATCGAACCCAGGACCTCCGGGGCGGCAGCTAACCATGCTGACCGCTACGCTACGGAGGCGACAATTACACTTGTGTGAAGCTAAATTATAGGTTATATTTGACTAACGCTCTTAGATTCCAACGTTCGTCGCCAGGAGCTGACTGCGGTGGCATCTAGTAACGAAGTTCAGAAGTTATTGGTGATTGACGGTGGCATTTGGTAGCAAAAGCTGGAACTACTTGAAATCGAATGTCTGCAGTTCTTACTTGAATTAAAAATAGATAACACAAACTAATACAGCCATCACAATTAACACCGGTTATCAGACAGATTCTACACACACCCAAAGTACACGGTGCTACATGACCGCGTTGTCGCAGCCCCTTATCTGAGGAACCAACCAACCAGAATTAAGCAAAGTCCCCGATTCTTCGATGTAACGGGTAATCTCGAGAACCACTGGATGGATTTTGATACGGTTTTCACCAATCTGAAAAGGATTTCTCTAGAAAGATTTTTGTAGAAAAATATTAATTTGTGGACGAAGGAAGACGAGCAGTAACGATTTCAGTGAATCAAATCAAAGAAAAACCTGCCGTCCGTGCGCCTTTTAAGCTTACCCTGGGCAAACCGTTACATATACTATGGGTATAAGAATTGTTCAGCATGAAAAGTTCTACAAAAAAGTCCGCGCCAGCATATCTCTATCTTCAATACATCGCCCACTAAGTGTTTTTACGTTTTCATTCTTCCAACAATCTCAATTCAGTGGACATTTAAAGTACTTGCTTCGGAGCGAGTTTACAAGCTAGCAAGCGAGCCTATCACTCCAGCTTAAGCCAACATCAAACTGTCGAGTCGTGTCGAGTTAAGACTTCAGAGAAGAGTATAATATGTTTGGAGTTTCGTTGTTCACCTCTGTTTTTATGAATTATGTCTGGGACCTGTTGTCAGTGCGCCTTTTAAGCTTACCGGTGCGGGTTGCTAGCGCACTGGACTGAACTCATACGATACGACAAGCCTCTATATGAAACGAGAGCTCTATTAGTGATCATGACCTCCATGTACAGTAGGCTACTTGACAAAGTGCCGTATTGCCGTGTCCACAACACTTAGCGCAAACTAATGAACTTCCTCTCCACTTTGACGAAGATTGGCGAGAAGTGGGGAAGTAATGAGGAAGCACTCTTCCGCATCAGACCAGGTCGAACTCTGTTTAAAATAAGACAATCGATAACCATGACATACAACACGTGTAACATCATCAACAGTTGCCATGGGAACGGAGGGGGGGGGGGGGGGGGGGGGGAGGGGGCTTTGGATGCGCCTAGGACATGCAAAAAGTAAGTCAAGCAATGATCGCGGCCAGAGAGTAAATATTAATACAGCTAAGGACTCTAAATTGAAGCCAGCTTACGTTGAAGTGGGCCATGATTTAAGGACGGCTGCGACATATATACTGTATATATTAACATGCATTGGATCCAACCCAACGGACTAAATAAGGAGGTAAATAAAGGAAGAGCCAGAAAACTAGACCTGGCCTACAAGCTAACGCAGAACAAGTACAACAAACGGGCATTATCCTACAAGGCCAAAATCAGACACTATAGATCGGTAGAACAACCTGAAGGATGTCGAATCTTATATATATACTCGCTTTGCTCGTTGGGGGCTCCGCCCCCAAGCCCCCGGTGCATGTGACGATCCGTGTTTTTTAGGGAAAGTAATGGTACAAGTGTTTAAAACATATCGTTCTGAATTTAAGGTTTTTATGTTTGCTGTGACTTTGTAATAAAAATAAAGACGAATATGTTCCATGCAGATTTTCCATTGATGTACATTTTTTATTTGATTCGTGGGTGTCACCTACCAAAATAAATTATGCTAATGGTCTGAATAAAATCTTACTTTGCTTTGTTATAATTTTTCTATAAGTTTATAGTGTCTTCAGTGTACGAAGTCCCGCACATTTGTTGCGTGTCAAATTTTCGGATTTTTTTTGCACTTGCCCACAAGTCCATAAAATGCACTACTTAATATATGATAATGTTTTGTTACGAGTCCAAATTTTAATTTTCTATACTGTTATTGCCTCTTTTAACATCTCTTTTCTCACTTTTAAAATGTACTTCCAATTGAGGATGGAATGTGCGCACTGATATGTCTCAAGTCTGTTAGGACATGGCTGGTCCTCTAGTATACTTCTAGTTATAATAATATGGGGGGGGGGGGGAGGGGGGGGGGGAGTTTTGCCAAGGCATGTCCCCTAGCCTACTGCCAGTTATATCATGACAGGAAATTTCGCTAACGCAGATCCCCTAGCCTATCAGTAATACCGTTTTCAGGAGTTTTATTATGAAAAGTCATTTAGCCTACTGCCAGTTACTGTATATCATGGCGGGAAGATTTGATAAAGCAGGTCCCCTAGCAAAACAGTCTGTTTTAGATTGTATGGTGTGGCTAACGGGTTCCAAAATGCCGATGCGCTGCTGTTCAGAACATGTAATATATTAACCCATTAACATAACACAGAAACTGTAAATTTCTTGGAACTAAGAAACGTACACGAACGCATAACCTCCAGTAATTAGTTTACAACATTACGCATATTTGCAAATATAGATTCTTTTCCCCATTCAGTTCTCTATGTGTTTGGCAATAACATTCGATTTTCTATTCCGATTATTATTATTATTATTATTATTATTATTATTATTATTATTATTATTATTATTATTATTATTATGAAGGTGACGTGGTGATGCTGAAGTCATGACTCTTGCCTCTTTCCAAGGCTGACTGGGTACAATTCTCATCGAATGCATGTGAGATTTACCATCTGAAATATCAAGTGCTGTGGTTGGGAATCCACACAAAAAGAGGAGGTCCCGTGCCTCATGTTCAAGAGATTAACGGTCATGTCAAATTACAAACTTCCTTCCATTTTCACTAATATGATGTGTAGACTATATGGGTATTTACTCACCCGATTATTAATCACAGAAAGAACAAGAAGTTCCGTGACGATTTAAAGTGCCTACTTTTCTTAAAATATAAGATTCATGCCAATGATTAATCTATATGCATTTGTCTAGAATAATGACGAAATTAAGTTGGAAATATCGAAATTTCTAATTAGTTCGAGATACTGTATACATGGCATAATGTAGCCTAATAGTGCACTAGAGTAGGCAGCGCAGGTGACTGAATATATTCTTAGTTCCATCTCTTAAGGCACAGAATACAAAATTTGGTTCAAGACCAATGGATAGCATGGACGTTACATGCAGTTAAACATTGGATCTAACAGCGTGCGTAAAATCTTGTTGGCAACAATGTCATGCATGTATTGGTCAGAAATAATCTGAAATAATATGATCTATTTTTGTGCCAATTTTGAATTAAATCCATTAGTTAGTTTAGAAGTTACATACATTTTAAAATTGGACCTATCAGCAGGCTTAGAATCAAGTTGGCAGCACTGAAGTAAATTAGTTACTCCAAATTGATCTAGAATGCCAGGTACCAGGGGCGCACCCAGACTTTTGGTTTGGAGGGGGCTTTCCTCAATAACATGATTTCAGCTATGGAAAGAGAAATTGTCCATTAATTGTCTTGTATGTAAATATGATATTTAAGATCATATGCATAAAAAGATACGGTATTCTATAAGGTCAAACATACTGTAGAATGCTCTGTTAAAACCAATACAAAAGATGCTATTGGACTGGAGATTATTTAAACAAAATGTGCATTGGTTTTATACAAATTTTAGTTACAGTTCCATTGATCTAAGGTTATACAAGTAATAAAAAGGAACTGCATGATTTTTATCTAGAATTAACTTTTGATCACGATCAGAGTGATAACGACTCGATTGCTCTGCTCACTATTATCATAACTATATATCCAGCTACCAGGATCGTCAGATTGATGTGTAACATCAATTATCTGCAATCATTTACTAAGTTTTGAGTTGTTTACTGTATACCAAGAACTAGTATAGGTTTTAGGAAATTAATAAAAACATTTTGATTTTGAATATGTAAATTTAATTGGAACTAAAAATTACATTTTAAAAATTACGAGATGAAATTGTATACCATAGTGTTATGGATTGTAACAAATATTTTATGTACTGTACGTGAAAATATATGTTATTTTAATTTTCCTTAATAACTAACATTATAATAAAAAATCTTAAACATTTCTAGAATTTCAAGTTGAACTTAATTACACAGACTGAATGCAAGTTTAAACAAATAGTTGAATACAAATCATGTATTAATGAATTAACATTAACGTTGTTTGAATAAAGTGGAAACTCAAATTTCACAGAACAAAATCCAGCCGCCTAGCAGATTTTTTCAAAACGGAAACTACCTCTGTACTGGTGACTTCAATTTCCGAGTCAATATTCAGTGCTGCTAGTCCAGTCAGCCTGTCTGCATCCATGGTATTCCTAAGATATGTTTTCAGCCGACGTAGTGTAGAAAATGACCTCTCAGCAGTGCTTGTAGTCACAGGGATGGTACACAAAATTCTCAACAATGTGTGGATATTAGGAAACAAGTCCTTGTCACATAGATTCAACACATCGATTGCGTTTTAGGAATATTAGCGTGGGTCTTCAAGCTCTTGTACCACAGTTCAAACTCAGCCATAAGCAGGCCTTTGTTGTTTCCTCCACTTTCAATTATGTCATTCTTATAAAAATTACACAGCTGTAAGAAATCAGGTTGCATTTTTTCTTGGAAGGTTTCTTTATGTGTATGTGATGCATTGCCTGATGGCAGTAAGCACTCAAAACTCTTTAAGTCTTTATGCTTGATAAATCGAGATTCCAATGTAATAATGAAAGAGTCAATCCAAGGGATGAAAACAGATCTTTTATAGTATAATTCTGGAGTTTCTGCTGGTATTTTGCTACTGTTCTGTCTTCCAACTGTTCGTGGCATCGAAATTATTGAACCGCAGTTATTAGCAATTTTGGTAGCTTCTTCAAACAACGAGTGAAATTTTTGATCTGCATTTTTTCTTAGAGATTTTAAGCTTTCAATCACGGTTTCAGCGTGTGTAATTGCAGACGATAAATCTAAATCAGTTCCCTGAAGCTTTTTGATTAGGTTTACTGTGTAACCAAGCAGTTTTTATGATGCCATGAGAGAAATTATAAATTCACCTTAACTTAAGGAGTTTAGTAGTATTAGAGCTCCTGAAGAAGATTCCCTATCATTCCAGTTTTTAATCTCCTCTAACGCTACTTCAAGAGGTTGCAGCAGTTTTTTTTAACAAAAATAGCATCGTGCCTTTGTACCCATCTCGTTGGACAAAGCTGCAGGATTTTTTTCTTGTTGGTTTCAAGATTTACCTCAGATTCAATGCACTGTTTTAAAACTGCTTGTCTTTTAGGAGTGTTAAATAAATCCCACAACTTCTCCACTATTCCAAAGCAGTTCCTGATTGATACAACCTCAGACGCTGTTGACAATGCCAGGTTAAGGCTATGAGAAGCGCAATGCACGTAAATTGCTGTGGGGTGAGCTTCTTGGATGCACGCTTGAGCCCCTTTAAACTTTGCACTCATGGCAGCCACCCATTGTACCCCTAGCCACGTAGGTTATTTATGTCGATATTACTGTCTTCAAGACCTGTAATCAATGTTTTTGCCAATACTCTACCCGTTGTAGAGGTTCGAGGCATGAACTTCAAAAATTGCACACATATTTCATAACTATTTAAAGTATTTGGCGTTACATAACGTAAACACAAAGACAACTGTTCAACAGTTGTAATATCAGATGTTTCATCTGCGAGAACACTAAAAAACTAAGCTTCTTTTACTTTACTTGCTATTTTTTCAGTTATTATTTGGTTACAAGCATCGACGACATGATTTTGAAAATTCCAACTTATAGGCCTATAGGTTGCATTTTTGCCACATGACCCAAAGTGATCTTTCAAATTGTTGTCACCTGCTTAAATTCTAGCTCTGAGCAAAGCTCTTAAGTTCCCCTCATTTTCAAATGGTTTGTTGTCGATTTGAAACTGACCATAATCTCTATGGTTCCTAAGGGCGATATTTTGGCTGCCACACAAAATAATAGTTTCTGTTATTGGAATTATTCTTTTCACATTATTTTGGGCTTGGACGTCTTTTCCCTTTATCAAGAGATTTGTCAATCGGTTTCATTCGGCAGTCCATAACTCTTTTAAAGTTAGCTTCGCTTTCACATGAGTCTTTATGATACTGTGAGTTTGCATGTTTTTCAAACTTCTCTAGGGCTTTTTTCCAGTTACAAAAACCTTCTTCAAAAAGTTGTCCAGTATGTTGAGTGTTACTCTTACCTATTTCTTTTTTTTAAAAAAAAAAGCATACAATGGACACAGTATGCAGAATCTTCAATTCCAGAATACGAAAGCCAGGTATATTTCTTTAGCCATGAAAACGAAAATTTTCGTTGTTGGTTCCCATGCGATCTAAAAGGAAAGTTAAAGTTGCTCTGAGGAACCCATTTGTCATTCAAAACTTTGAACTTTTCATTGTCCGTCAACACTTTGTTTTTAAATAAACCAATGTTCAATTCCATGTTATGTTTACTTACAACGGCCTTAGGTCTGCTCACATTTGCCTCTGAGCCCTCCTCTGACGAACAACTTGGCTGTTTTTCTATGCTTGCAGTCCTTGTTAACAGTTCCTTACTCGTTGAAGGATTGCCACATTCACTAATACTAACCACATCATATTTATTGATTTTTAACGGTTTAAAGTAGTTTTGCATGTTTGACTTTCTTTTGTCTCCCATTACTACTAGTCTAATTGGACACACTACGAACACAAATAGCCAATAGAAAATACAAACACAACAACAATCAACGAATCAACTTTTACAAACACCACTACTGACTTGACGCCTGACACAGAGCACAGCACAATACCTTGGGGAGAGAAATTTTCACCGCAGTCCCACGCGCATCTTGCTCCGAGCATAGTTACGACAACGGCCGGAAATATATATTATCACTCAAGTGTTGCATAAATATAGGCCTAACAAAATTCTATTTTAAATCAGTAGAAAATCGCAAAATGTTCCAACGTTCCAACACTAAACATTCTGGAGCCCGTTATGCAATCAATTTTCTTGAAAGATATCATCAATATTTTTAAAGTGTTCCCAGGTCTTTGGAGGGGGCTTAAGCCCCCAAAGCCCCCCCCTGGGTGCGCCCCTGCCAGGTACTATACGTATGGAAAGTTTAGAGCTATTGGCTTGCATACTTTCTGATTTATTGATATTAGGGTAACAAAAATAGAAACTGCATTTATTAACATTTGGCAGCCTTGGTTGCTCTTAAGAATACGCATAGTCATATGTGTTATGGTATTTAACACATACGAAATTTGGTTGAAATCCAATTGATAGTATAGAAGTTACATGTATTTAAAGTTGGACCTCTCAGCAGGCTTAGAATCATGTTGGTAGCAGTGACGTATATAAGTTACTCCAAATTAATATAGAATGTCAGGTACTATACGTGTGCATAGTTTAAATCTGTCGGCTTGCATAGTTTCTGATATATTGGTATTTGGATAAAAGAAAATTGTGAGCATTTATTAACAGTTGGCAGCCCTGGTGGCCCTTAAGAATACGCTCAGTCATAAATATTTAAGTACACATAGCACATACGAAATTTTGTTGAATTACAATTGATAGTGTAGAAGATATATGCATTTAAAAATTGGACCTATCAGCAGGCTTATAATCATTTTGGCAACACTGCCATGTATGTCCTCCTAGAAATTAAACTGAAATATTATTATCTATACGTGTGCCAATTTTAAAATAGCTCCCATTCATACCTTCCAAGATATCCAACATGGAGCTCAAATTTCAATTGCGATTTTTCAGCAGATGGTAGCACTGACATCATTTTCAATTACGGCATTGAGATATTCAGGTATAGATCTTTACTCCTACCAAATTTTGTTTCGATTGCTGCAGCCGTTTAGGAATTGACAGGGGTGGACACACACGCAGCCAGCCAGCCAGACAGACAGACAGACAGAAGGACAGACATACACACATTTGCCCGGATCGATCTCATAAGTCTACTTTTTCCTCATTTTTGCAAAATGTGAAAAGTAGGTTAAAAATACGTACATATATTGAATATCAGTTTCTATGTGGTAGAATGTAAATTAATTTTCTACAATATTGAGCACCTCTAAATATGCCCCTCTAAATATGCACCTCGATTAACGTCCTAATATGATAATTTCAAAAAAGAAAAAAACAAACAAAAAAAAATAGTTCCGTGACGAACTAGAGAGCCTACTTTTCTTAAATATTAAGTTTCATGCCGATCTATTGAACCCTTTAGTATTGCAGTGTTTATATGCAAGAATCTAAATCAATGGGTCGCGCTCTGTTCATAGTGTGATGTTTACGTTCGCCAAACAACATGCTCTACTGAGGCAAGGGTCATAGGATTAAAACTATAATTAAGAAAGGAAATGACAAGACGTAAAATAATAATATAATTTAATAACTATTAGTGCAAAAAAATGAATATAGACAACAACAATAATATTCCTCCCTGAATCTTCCCATGACAGAAATATCTATCAACGTTGAGGAGTCAGACGGATCTCCCCCTCATAAAAATGTGGATCCAAGTTCCACTAACTTGCATTGGGATTTTATGTACGCGTAATGACTAACTACGAGGGTTTACATCGGGTAACAGCCACGATGCTTACGAACAATCATCTCGTAAATCAACGTTTACGGATATGGGACACTACACTAATAAAAACCCTTAAAATTTAATGCTGACACACAATCTAAAATCTAATATATACAGGAATCTCCCTCGAGACCCTCCTTCAGTGCGATGACGCATCTGACAAATGAGCTGCCAACACGGCCAATTGCTCAATACACAAACAAGGAAAAGACAGCATCGCACGTGACTGCACGGGTCACTAATACGGAACATAAACATGGAATGAAACCAACAACAACAAAAGCCTCACCGGCTGAGATTACCTTATATGAACAAAAATGCACGTTAAGCTAACGCTTCGGAGATTATAGTGATTCGTAGGCAACTCCCATTTATTTAAACAATTTTTATCATTGATCAGTTCTTATTCTGTATTTCAAGTAATTTTACGGAGCCAACAAGCACTCCACTAATGACCTTGATGCAATCCTTTCAGCCCGCCTTGTGAAAACAGCTTCCCCCTACCACAACTCTTGTCATCGTCCAACTCCGGTGTGTAAAAATAACTTGACCAACTGTCTCGTTATCTCGTAGAATCAACAGCAACAAATCTCAACCACATAAACATATGGTAAGACATTAATCGATATAGCCACATATGTCCTCGCAAGGTAACCACATGGACTCGGCACCAAGCTGACAGAAATCAGTCTACGCTGAAACTCCCGCTTGTAATGACAAATAAAATACACACACACACACACATTGCTGGGAATGACATAACACATTTTTCACACAGGTCGGTTGAATCAGAAGCTCACAATCTATTTAAAAATATTAAAACCTACGAGAGAGCTGACTGCTCTTCGCCACAACTCACATTGCTCCAACGGCAATAAACTCACTGAATCTGATCAATAATAAACATTACAAAGATTAATTTACCCTCCAATCTACTGTATGATTATATTAATTCAGTCCTACTTCTGAAACAAAATATATCTCCGAGAGACGCTTCTTAACCGCATTACGTAAACATATGTGAACACGGTCGTCCACATAGCCACGTTAGTTAAAAAAAACAAACAAGAACTTACGACTAAGAAAACTTGTGCGAGCTGTTTCCATGCAAAAGGTGTGTCAGACCAAAACTAAATACACTACGTTAATCAACACAAGCAAGATATTTACAAACAAAATATGTCCCATATACCATAAGTTAACTTGTCAGATAATAAGAATATTATTCAGTACTCATCCTCGGCCAGTCACCGTCAACGAACATCTGCAGCCATCTCCCTACTTAATGCTGCTTAGCTCGTCTCAAACATCTCGACGGAGTGTTGACAGTTCCAAACCTCTTCCAGGATAAGCGAAGTCATCTCTCGTGCTGATGCAAAAAGTTATAGATTATTACACACTCGATATCTGACTACTAAATTCACCGTTTTAGGTACTTCTTTCCCCAGAACAGTCTGTTGGCGAATTGTCGAGGATACTGTCCCTACAAAATAGTACTGTGACTATCTATCACACTGAATTTAACACACATTAGTATTAATAAAAATCTGTGTCCTCATGACACGCAAAGTACAAGTGCCTACGTCCTCAGACGCGCAAAATATAATAATAACCTGTGTCTCCCGACACACACAATGTAATAAGTCCTACGTCCTCAGACGCACAAAATGTAATAATGTTTCTTGGCTCTTCACGCCACTTATAAATGAACTGGCCATAGGTATCGAAAGAGCGGGAAATTATATAAAAATTTCTCAAAATAATAGTGGTACAGGAATGAACCAAATATCACTGAACTCGTAAAATTGCGCAGGTCAAGAATATGCCCATTAATTCAAGAATCGATCGTAGAGATGTTGTCTAGCCGATCTCCCGCGTTAATGCTCGCTATCGCGTGCCCAAGCTAGACTTGGCGCGTTCGTAAGCATTCATCTCCCATTGGTTCCACTTTTTCAATATGTTCGCGGTTTTTATCAGACCTCGGCCTCGTAGGAGTGTCCAGTAGTACCATCAGCCACTCACGTTACTGCATTATATTTTTTCTAGGCGCGAAAAGTACAATGAACATGCCATAAGCGTGTCTCACCACGCGTCCCTTCTATTTTGAGGTAGCCACCACCTGTCCTTCTGAAACATAGCTAGGCTCTTTCTTTTCACAATCCTTAAGTATTTAGCCTTTTGTCAAACTGCTGCAGGAATGTCCCCACTGTCTCCAACAAATGCTTGAAGTTTCCTCATCTTCGTCTGGCTATTTCATGACGCTGGTGGAAATATAAATTAACTGTAGAAATAAAACATCGAATCATTTATCCATCAGAGGATAAACGGTTCACAACTCCTCCACTCACAAAATTTCGAACTTAGGACAAAGTCGATACTATTTAAAAGACATCCGTAGGCCAATTTGTTTTATTTCAGAATCACCCCTTTTCTATTACTTGGTCTAGCCGCTCCTGTCTTGAATGGTATTTACTCGTTTTATTTCCTGCTTGGACCTCACCCTTTCAACTGCTTGCGTGACGCGCTGATGCCTTAGGCAACACTCTGCCCGTCTCGTTAATGTTTGTCAACACCATCTCCACTTCCTTCTACACGAGCCTTACTCAACTGCCCCCCGTCCACTTGGTTGATATAGGACGTCCATATATTTAAACTGCATCATTATTTCGGCGCTCCCATGGTTCGCTTCTTCGATACGTTTTTAAATTGGCTGCATTGTAGACCAACATTGTTCCTGTGCTTAACTCTTTCACTCTGTATGCATTATTTCCTAGTTTTCTTACAATAGAATAGGGTCCTATGAACTTTTCACAGAATTTGCTGAAGATCTTCTTCTCTGGATCAGATGTAGCGGGTCGTTTCACCAAAACGAGCTGGTTGATTTCTAGATCACGGTGAAATCTCTTATTTCTCAATCGCCGTAATCTGCGATCTGCTTGTTTTCTCATGTAGGCTCTCGTTCTCTCTATTCGCAGGTCAGGTGCTATCATGGGATCTTGTGGGCAGTTAATGATGCTTTTCCACGTTCTCACTGGATACTCGTTTTTGTGTAAGACCATAGGGATCTGTCCTGTTGACTCGTGCCTGGTAGAATTCATACATGTCTCTACATCCTTAATTTTATCCACCCACTTATGATGTTCTTTGGGAATGAAGATTCTTAAGTATGATGTTACACATTTTATTGCTCGCTCACTTGGATTAGCTTGGGCATGTCGGATACTGCTTAAAACGTGTTTTATACCCATGCCCTCCATACCTTTCTTGAATTCGGCGCTTGTAAAATAGCTGCCATGGTCTGACAATATAAATTCTGGTTTTCCAAGGATTGGAATAACTCTATTTCGAATACGACTGAGTACTTGTTTCGATGTAGTTTTCTGAATGGGGCATAATACGACAAACTTAGAAAACACATCAATGCACACTAGCAAGTGACGGCAACCTCGCCTACCTTTCGGGATTGGGCCGAAACAGTCCCGGGCCACTAGCTCGCAGGGTTTCTGAGGTAGCAATGGTCTAGGATACTGCCTCATTAAATAGTTGTTGGGCTTTGTCCTCTGACAAGGATCACAAGTCGTAATGACGTCACATATAGTTGTTCTCATACGTGGCCATGTAAATGTCTCTCCTATTGTCGCTTCGCACTTGTCTACTCCGACGTGTCCGTAACTTTCGTGAGTATGCCATGTCAATCCTCGCTGTAAAGATGCAGGTACAAGTATGCGTAACTTGGTGTGGTCATTATCTACCCACATGTGCAGCAAATTGTTGACATAAACATATCTTCCTTCTTTGGCTTTCGCTTCTCGAAATGCAGGTGTTCCTGTAGGTAGCTGCGTTCTAAAGTATTGAATTAATAGCATCATCCATGGTTCCGCTTCCTGTTCTCGCTGTATCTCACGTAACTCCTCCAAGAATTCCCAGTCCTTCGGTGTTAACTCCAAGTGTTGTACCATTGCTGTTTCTTCAACATCAGGCTCTGGGTTCCTGCTGAGTGCATCCGGGATCACGTTCATCTTCCCTGGGCAATGTTCAATCTCAATGCTAAACTGCTGAATATATACAGACCAACGTGTCACACGATCGCTTGCCATCGACGTCTTAAACAAGAATGTTAGTGCCTTGTGATCAGTCCTGACAACAATGGGATATCCATAAATTATTCGTTTCCATTGTTGAAGCGCATGAAGGATGGCTAACAGCTCTAGTTCCGTTACAGTATAATTGCGCTCGTGTTTACGGAATTTTCGGCTGACAAATGCCAAATATGTTTTATGTTGCAGGTTAGCTGGATCTTCTTGGTAGAGCATGGCACCTATACCAATTAGTGAAGCATCCACTTGGATTATAAATTTGTGCTTGAAATCTGGATATCCTAACTTAATGCAGTTTTCCAGTAGCTGTTTTGTTGCTTGGAACGCCTTCTCGCATTCCGCATTCCACAACCATTTATTATTCTTTTTTAGCATTTCCTGCATTGGAGCTACAGTCTCCGTGTAACCTGGACAGTTTTCTTTAAAGAATCCCCTTACGCCTAAGAAAGCCCGAATATGCTTGACTCTCGTTGGTGTAGGGAAATTCTTTATCGCTTCGATCTTAGCTGGGTTTGGCTTCACTCCCTCCTTGTCAATGATGTGACCCAAATATAAGATCTCGCTCTTGAAGAAATGCGATTTCTTCAGGTTTACTTTGAAATTTGATGCATTAAGGTTGCCTAATACTTTATCTAAATTTTCCATGTGAATTTCAATGTTGTCGGATGCCAGCAGAATGTCATCAATGTAGCGCACCGTCATTTCCTTAACTTCCTCGGTTAGATTCCGATCCAGGGCTCGGATTAAAGCACAGCCCGCTGTTTTGACTCCGAAAGGCATTCGGACGAAGCAGAACGTTTGGTTATCGAATAAGAAGCCAGTTAGAAGCTGTGACTTCTCATCCAATTCAATATGGTGGAAACTGGACGTCAAATCAACTGATGAATAGATGTTCTTGTTCTTAAAGCCTTTTAGTACGTCTCTGATAATAGGCGCTCTGTCATACCCAGGAAAAATGAGTCTCATGTTGAGATTTCTGGCATCTAAACAAAGTCTAATAGATCCCTTTGGTTTTGTGACTGCCAAAATCGCATTTAGATAAGGTGTAGGTGTGTTCCTTATCACTCCAGCTTGTAACATCTCATCTATAATGACCTTGACTTGACCACGATATTTTTCCGGAATTGGGTACAATCTACTTTTGAAAGGTGACCAATCCTCGACTTGCATTGAATATTTGAAATTTAATATTTTCCCAGGTACTGTATCGAATACTGCTTTGTGCTTCCTTAAAATCTCTTCCAATTGTTTCCTATGTTCACCCCCAAGTTGAATGTCATTGAGCCGCTCCTGTAGTAACTCTTCAAATTGTGCAACACTTTCATCTCCTTCTGTTAATAAAGACCATATCTCCTGGGATTCACTCTCCTCATCTAGTTCCACAACAGCTCCTTCTATGATGTTATATTCTGCCTTTCGTATCTCCTCTTCCGTCTCTTCCGATATTTCTTCCAATGCCCAAGAATTTACATCTCTTCCGGTAGTGATTTCATCCATATGCAATCCCACGTTCTTCAGTTGATCATACTCTGTAAAACTGACTGTGTTCTTGTGCAAATCAATCACTGCTTGATAGTCACAAATGAAATTTGCACCAAGAATTATATTGAAATTCATCTTTGCCATGATAATGAATGTTTGCCCAAAAGTGTGTTCCAATATGTTCAGCTCTAAGTATGCCTGACGTTTACAAGTGACGGTGCGTTCAGGAATAACACCCCTCACTTTGAGTTGTGGTACGGGAATCACAGGAATATTCTGACTCCATCCCAACTCTCGAACCAAGGCCTCCGATACCAGACTGATCTGCGACCCCGTATCCAATAAACATCTTATATTAATTCCACAAATCCTCGCGTAAATAATGGGTAACTGCCTAATTTCATCGTTCCGTGGTTTCACCGTCTCCTCCAGGCAATCTTCTGGCAAAGCAATCCATTCTTGTATGTTCGCTACTATCCATCCATCTTCAACTTCCGACTGTTGCGTATGTAGACTGTCTCCTTTATCCAAATTTAGCATTTTTTTTAGCTCCGCTGCGACTCCCGTCATCGTTTTGTCGCCCACGCCCCTGATATTCCTCTTGTCTCAGTAGACTTCCAGCTTCCTCAGTATGTGTGTCTGGATTCTTCATGTTCCCAATGGCTTTCCCCCATCATCCTTGCTCTCCACCTTGACTCGCGTGTAATTCCTCTTGGTAATTTTGTGATTGAGCGTGCCTATCATCCCAGTCATTTCGATAATTACGTGCCTCTCCTTGATTTTGATCTCTCCTTCCTTTCCATCTTTGATTCCCATTGTAATCACCGTATCTTCCATAAGGCCTCTCATTTCTTCGATTGTCACGCCATTGTTGATACCCTCTCTGTTGATATCTATTGTTGCCTTGATATGACCTATTGTTATAGTTATTCTCGTTACGCTGGTACGGTCTGTTTTCTACCTCTTCCTGATTTCGCCTAGGTGTGGATGTGCTTGTATTTGTACCCTGCGTTTTAGTGTTCGCCTGTTTTGGTTTTATGACCTCTGTCGTATTTACTAACTCCAGTTGTCTTCCTCCTCTATAATGATTATGAGATGTAGTCTCATCTATCTGGCGTAATATCAGTTCTGCATGTAAGGCCGTACTAACGTTCGCTGCGACTAGTACTTGTTGCACGTTGACTGGTAATTGCCGCGCTATAGTCATCACCAGATCCGCTTCATTTAAAGGGTAATCAAGGTCGCGAAATTTTAGCATTTGCATGTTAAAGAAATATGAGTATTTCGTTTGCTGGGTAGTTTGGTATTTCCTAGAGTAAAGCTCCATTCTCAAACTCTGTTGTAATGCCGGCGACCAGTACTTGCGCAGAAACGCGATTTTGAAATCTGCCATAGTTCCAAATGTATATTTGAAGCTTAAAAACCATGTAAGGACATCTCCTGATAAAAATCTCTCCTTCATCCTTAACCTACGTGCTTCAGGTACCCCAGTGTCATTGTAATGATCTTCAATTTCTTTAATAAAGGCTTTAGGTGTCACCCCTGAATTCTCCGTGTACTTCTGCGATTTATAATCGTTCGAGCGAATTACTTGGATAAGTTGTGTGGGCTGATGACCGTCCTGTGGCGTGGAACTCCTTTCAATATTCTTGCGAAACCCCTCCGTGTTTGTCGTTAATGGGCTCTCTGTTTGAGTTTGACTTCCTGCTGTGCCCATACCTTCCGGGCTATTTGAGTCGTCCTGCTTATCTTTCATTGTTCCCGTTTTAAATATCGAGGATTGTTCTATTGACCTCAGTTCAGCTTTAATGATCCTGTCTGTTTGTTCTTTAAGTTTACTCTTAATTTCTTGTTCTAATGCTTGAATACGAGTATGATTTTCGCCTACTGTCTTAAGGATGGTTGATCTTTCCTCTTTAGAATCGATATTCATTTTTCGCCAATCTTTTCTTATTTGCTCCTTAATTGTGCTTACTTTCTCCTCAATCTGGCTTTTAGCGTCATCCTGATAGCTTTCTATCTGGCTCAGCCTTTCGTCGATGGTATTCTTTAATTGATCCTGATCCGCTTCTAGGCTTTTCCATTGCTCCGCTGATTTTATTTCGAGACGGTCCATATCTTTAATTATGCCGGATATATTTTCATCTACCGCTGATAATTGTTGCTGAATGACCTAGCCGCTTTTTTCCATTTCCTTAAATCGTCCTTCCAACTTATCCTGAGCTATCCTGACCTCGCTCGTACTCATAGTGCATGCTAGTTCAATTTGCTCTAATTTACCTAACACCGTTTCATCCAGAATGCTAAGTTTTTGATCAAATATAATTTCCATTTTCTTAATCTGATCTAATTGTTTTTCATTGTTTTTACTAACATCTAGGGCCAGCAATACCATCTGTTGATTAGTGTGATCCTTCATCTCTGCGGTTAACGAAGCTAATTCGTTCGTGTTTTTAACATTCTGCGCCTCTAACTGCGAATTTATAGTGTCATTGATTTCACTTTTTAATAATCTAGCTTGTTCCGCCTGATATTCATTTTGTTCAATCCTACTGTTGTTTAATTGTGTCCGCAATGATTCACTTTGTTCAGATAGTTTTGTGTTTAGTGATTCACTTTGTTCGGATAGTTTAGTTTTTAGTGATTCACTCTGTTCGGATAGTTTAGTTTTTAGTGATTCACTCTGCTCAGACAATTTGTTTATAGACTCACTTTGTTCTAACATAGTATTGTTTAGTGATTCACTTTGTTCGGATAGTTTAGTTTTTAGTGATTCACTCTGCTCAGACAATTTGTTTATAGACTCATTTTGTTCTAACATACTATTGTTTAGTGATTCACTTTGTTCGGATAATTTCGCGTTTAATGCTTCACTTTGTTCGGATAGTTTAGTGTTTAATGATTCACTCTGTTCCGCCAATTTAGTGTCCAACAATTCCTGTGTCCTCCTAGCCACATTTTCAATGATTTCTTGAATCTGTTCTACTGTTGCCATGTTATACACTTTATATGAGACATTAGGGAAATGACATAAAGCAATGCCCCCTGACACACACATACAATCCCCATGCACATTTCATTTCTTTACCCTACTCAGTTGCCATTTATAATTTACATTTAATCCCACTAGTCAATCGCATCTCTGAGTGGTTCTAATTTTACTCAATTTGATTTAAACCCAAACACATATTCAGTCATTAAATTGTTATCCTGATCTGATATTAATACTGACTAATTAACAAAGTATTAATTGTCATTTAAGGCTACCAGCCTCCTAACATTTTCATGAGTTTGACTTTCTAAACAAATCTAGTTTTAACTTTAATCATTGGGCGCCCGATATCACGTATATTATTTTTACTTTAATTCAATAGACAAAAACGTGAACCGTATTTTACATTGCAAACTCCTGATTTTAATTTATATTTCACACAGTTGGCGGTATACCCTTCGCCTCAATTACTTTTAATAAAATATCACTTTCCGGTGATTAAAATACTGTCATATCTGCCTCCACTTGTGGCCTGTCAGTTTTACTCAAATACGCCAACTAAATGTGTTCCAGCAGCGAACCAGCAACAAAAATACACCTTCATTGTTGCGTCAGTTTGTAAACCCAACTACGCTTACATTGACATGTGCAATTTCTTTGCCGCTACACCACAGTGAACCGCCCCATGCTTGGCCGCGCCAGTTTACCTCCTATGAACCCTTTAGTATTGCAGTGTTTATATGCAAGAATCTAAATCAAGGGGTCGCGCTAAGTTCATAGTGTGATGTTTACGTTCGCCAAACAACATGCTCTACTGAGGCAAGGGTCATAGGATTAAAACTATAATTAAGAAAGGAAATGACGAGACGTAAAATAATAATAATATAATTTAATGACTATTAGTGCAAAAAAATGAATATAGACTACAACAATAATATTCCTCCCTGAATCTTCCCATGGCAGAAATATCTATCAACGTTGAGGAGTCAGACGGATCTCCCCCTCATAAAAATGTGGATCCAAGTTCCACTAACTTGCATTGGGATTTTATGTACGCGTAATGACTAACTACGAGGGATGAGTACTTGGATGACTGTTCGTTTACATCGGGTAACAGCCACGATGCTTACGAACAATCATCTCGTAAATCAACGTTTACGGATATGGGACACTACACTAATAAAAACCCTTAAAATTTAATGCTGACACACAATCTAAAATCTAATATATACAGGAATCTCCCTCGAGACCCTCCTTCAGTGCGATGACGCATCTGACAAATGAGCTGCCAACACGGCCAATTGCTCAATACACAAACAAGGAAAAGACAGCATCGCACGTGACTGCACGGGTCACTAATACGGAACATAAACATGGAATGAAACCAACAACAACAAAAGCCTCACCGGCTGAGATTACCTTATATGAACAAAAATGCACGTTAAGCTAACGCTTCGGAGATTATAGTGATTCGTAGGCAACTCCCATTTATTTAAACAATTTTTATCATTGATCAGTTCTTATTCTGTATTACAAGTAATTTTACGGAGCCAACAAGCACTCCAATAATGACCTTGATGCAATCCTTTCAGCCCGCCTTGTGAAAACAGCTTCCCCCTACCACAACTCTTGTCATCGTCCAACTCCAGTGTGTAAAAATAACTTGACCAACTGTCTCGTTATCTCGTAGAATCAACAGCAACAAATCTCAACCACATAAACATATGGTAAGACATTAATCGATATAGCCACATATGTCCTCGCAAGGTAACCATATGGACTCGGCACCAAGCTGACCGAAATCAGTCTATGCTGAAACTCCCGCTTGTAATGACCAATAAAATACACACACACACACACACACACTGCTGGGAATGACATAACACATTTTTCACACAGGTCGGTTGAATCAGAAGCTCACAATCTATTTAAAATATTAAAACCTACGAGAGAGCTGACTGCTCTTCGCCACAACTCACATTGCTCCAACGGCAATAAACTCACTGAATCTGATCAATAATAAACATTACAAAGATTAATTTACCCTCCAATCTACTGTATGATTATATTAATTCAGTCCTACTTCTGAAACACAATATATCTCCGAGAGACGCTTCTTAACCGCATTACGTAAACATATGTGAACACGGTCGTCCACATAGCCACGTTAGTTTAAAAAAAACAAGAACTTACGACTAAGAAAACTTGTGCGAGCTGTTTCCATGCAAAAGGTGTGTCAGACCAAAACTAAATACACTACGTTAATCAACACAAGTAAGATATTCACAAACAAAATATGTCCCATATACCATAAGTTAACTTGTCAGATAATAAGAATATTATTCAGTACTCATCCTCGGCCAGTCACCGTCAACGAACATCTGCAGCCATCTCCCTACTTAATGCTGCTTAGCTCGTCTCAAACATCTCGACGGAGTGTTGACAGTTCCAAACTTCTTCCAGGATAAGCGAAGTCATCTCTCGTGCTGATGCAAAAAGTTATAGATTATTACACACTCGATATCTGACTACTAAATTCACCGTTTTAGGTACTTCTTTCCCCAGAACAGTCTGTTGGCGAATTGTCGAGGATACTGTCCCTACAAAATAGTACTGTGACTATCTATCACACTGAATTTAACACACATTAGTATTAATAAAAATCTGTGTCCTTATGACACGCAAAGTACAAGTGCCTACGTCCTCAGACGCGCAAAATATAATAATAACCTGTGTCTCCCGACACACACAATGTAATAAGTCCTACGTCCTCAGACGCACAAAATGTAATAATGTTTCTTGGCTCTTCACGCCACTTATAAATGAACTGGCCCTAGGTATCGATAGAGGGGGAAATTATATAAAAAATTCTCAAAATAATAGTGGTACAGGAATGAACCAAATATCACTGAACTCGTAAAATTGCGCAGGTCAAGAATAAGCCCATTAATTCAAGAATCGATCGTAGAGATGTTGTCTAGCCGATCTCCCGCGTTAATGCTCGCTATCGCGTGCCCAAGCTAGACTTGGCGCGTTCTTAAGCATTCATCTCCCATTGGTTCCACTTTTTCAATATGTTCGCGGTTTTTATCAGACCTCGGCCTCGTAGGAGTGTCCAGTAGTACCATCAGCCACTCACGTTACTGCATTATATTTTTTCTAGGCGCGAATAGTACAATGAACATGCCATAAGCGTGTCTCACCACGCGTCCCTTCTATTTTGAGGTAGCCACCACCTGTCCTTCTGAAACATAGCTAGGCTCTTTCTTTTCACAATCCTTAAGTATTTAGCCTTTTGTCAAACTGCTGCAGGAATGTCCCCGCTGTCTCCAACAAATGCTTGAAGTTTCCTCATCTTCGTCTGGCTATTTCATGACGCTGGTGGAAATATTAATTAACTGTAGAAATAAAACATCGAATCATTTATCCATCAGAGGATAAAGGGTTCACTATATAGACCTATCTAGAATAATGACGAAATAAAGTTGGTAATATTAACATTTATAAGTACTAGAGTTTGAAATACACCTGAAATAGTGAAGCCTAATAGAGTAACTTACTACAGTTGGCAGCCCTGGCGACTCTGAATATATTCTTAGTTCCATCTCTTAAGGTATAGAAAGCACATACAACATTTAGTTGAAGTCTAATGGATAGTATGGACGTTACATGCTGTGTGATATTGTATTTATCAGTGCGCGTAAAATCATGTTGGGAACAATGTCATGTATGTGATGCTCAGAATTAAACGAAAATATTACGATCTAATACAGTGCCAATTTTGGATAAATCTATTTGTTAGTATAGAAATTACATGAAATTAAAATTTAAACTATCAGAAAGCTTAGAATCATGTTGGCAGCACTGAGTTATATTAGTTACTCCAAATTAATCTAGAATGTCAGGTACTATACGTCTATACGTGTGCAAAGTTTAGAGCTGATGGCTTGCATACTTTCTGATATATTGATATTAGGATTGAACAATTAGAGAGGGCATTTACTAACAGTTGGCAGTCCTGCTGGTTCTTACGAATACGTATAGTAATAACTGTTATGGTACACAAGGTATATACGAAATTTGGTTGAAATCCATTTGTTAGTATAGAAGTTATATGCATTTAAAGACTGGACCTATCAACAGTCATAGAATCGTGTTGGCAGCACTGATGTATATAAGTTACGCCAAACTAAGGTAGAATTTTAGATACTATACGTGTGCAAAGTTTAGAGGCGTTGAATTGCATACTATCTGATATATTGATATTAATGTTAAAATTTATAGAGACCATTTATCAACAGTTGGCAGCGCTGGCGGCTCATTAGAATACGTACAGTCATATCTGTTATAGTACACATAGTACATACGAAATTTGGTTGAAATTCAATTGACAGTATAAAAGTTACATGCATTTATATTATGGACCTATCGGCAGAATTAGAATGATGTTGGCAACTTTGGCATGTATAAACTTCTGAAAATTAATCTGGAATGTTATCGTCTATTTGTGTGCCAATTTTGGAAGAGTTCGCATCCATAACTTCTGTGATATCCAACATATAGTTAAAATTTCAATTGTGTTTTTTCAGCAGTTGGTAGCACTGACGTCAATTTCAAATATGGCCGTGAGATATTCAGGTGTAGATCTTTACTCTTACCAAATTTGGTTTCGATAGCTGCAGCCGTTTAGGAGTTGATAGGGGGGGGACACACACACAGCCAGACAGACAGACAGAAGGACAGACAGACACACATTTTCCCGGATCGATCTCATAAGTCTACTTTTTCCTCATTTTTGCAAAATGAGAAAAGTAGGCTAAAAAAAGACAGCGGTATGATTAAAACCAGTTATATGAAATACATTTGTGCAATACAACCGTAAAGTTAAGGCAGAAAAATAAAAAAGTACCCTGGAAGTCATTAGGATTCGCCACATTCATATGTGAATTCAAGTTGCTCGTTCCTTTCAAAAAAACGGCTAAGAAGAGTCAAGTACTGGCAAACGAAAATGTTTGAATGGATGTAGTCAACCTCCTGAATGCAAGATTGCCCCGGTGTTGAAAATTTCATGGTAATGTCTCTTATGTGGTTATTTTCTTGAAGAAAGCTAGCCAAAGCAAAAGAAATCAGTGAGTTTCTATTCTTAGGAACACAGCTATCGCTCCAAAGAATATATTCCCTGACTTCCGGGTACATAGCTGAAACCTTTTTTAATACTTTAATTACAGCACTTGCAATGTCATTTCCAGATCTGCCGCACAGTGCTTCATGCCAAATTGCACAATAGCCTTGTTTATTTCTCGATACATGAGCAGGAAGATTGTAAACGTTCCGTTCTCTTTTATAAAAGAAGCAACTAAGATTTGCTCGAGGTAAAGCTACTACATTTTGTAGATCAAAGCATATCACCATAGCATCACTTCGTCTGCCATGTTCTCTTTCCTGTCGCATGAATGATTTCTCTTCAAAATGGTTATCATACTTCGTTGACAAACTCTCAGTGACTCTATTTTCCTTTTTCGCCATGATAAACTCCTCACAAAGGTCACAACGATCTGATTTTGGGGCTAAGAAGTCCAAATTAAATTCAGTGTTAAATATTGACCTGTACATTGACAGTGTTACCGCTTCATAGCTATTCTGTATGCAAACTTCTTTATTCATCTCATACATTCTCGTTACATTTAAATCAGGACTTACGTATTCATTTTGTGTCACAGCCCTGCAGTAATGGGACTCTGTCCTTGGAAATGATTCAATGTGCTTTCTAACAAAATCTTTACAGTTTTTGGAAATCCTCTCTCTTGTTTTCTTTCCTCCCTCATCGGACTTTGGTGTCCCTGATGTTTGATCTTTGTTAAAATGCACATTGTATATTACTTTTTGACTAACCAACAAGGTTCCAAGGAAGAATTTCTTGCATACTCTACCTGCGTGCCATTCACTTGTAGAACGTAACAGAAAGACTTACGTTTCCTAGGGTCAACTTTCATGGTCCTCTGAGAAGATTTACACTCGGAGTTTTGTAAAATATAATGTTTTCCCTCATTTTCTTTCAATGAATAAAATGAAATCATTATGGAATTCCGGTCTTCTTTAGAAATCTTATCATAACACTTAAATTTGCACTTACAGTCTTCATGTTTTTTTTTCCTTCGCAGCTACCTTTTTACACGCAGTGCTAATGTACTCGCCACCACTCTGCCGCAGTCTCTTTCGAATATTCTGTTTCCATTGTTGAGGGTTACGCTTTCTCTTCCTGGACTTCTTACGAATTTTCATGGGTGAGAATTCGTCCTTCTCTGAGGCTGATTCCGAATCAGTATACGGAACTAATATCAATTTCTCGCGCCCAGTGCATAATCCCGGATTTCTGAAATAGAAAATATGATAATAATTGTACTGGCTCTCATCCCCCCCCCCTTTCCCTTTTGATAACCCAAAATGTGATAATAATAATATTAGCATATCAAAAGCTTTATCAACATGATATTACCATGCCCAAAATTAATAAATTATGACACACAGGTAAGGCCTAATTTAATTACTCGCTAGGTCAGGTGAGTTCACAGCAAAAAAAAACTAGGAGTGAATGTTCCAAATCTTCGTGGTATTCAAGAACACCCTGATTTGATTTAGGATAAGAGATCAGGCGGGACGAAGCTAACGTCAAGACCAGCTTGTTGAATGGAAGGCTGGACGTACTCAGAAAGGCCGATAATTCTAATCTTGCCACACATGGTGAAGGGAAGAGAAACAATCTTCCTACTGACTGGTACCGGTATCATTAAAATAAAAAAAAACAACATCCAAATGTCAAGGTATAATAAGGACCTAGGAATGATACAATTGAATTACAATTAAATTACAACTAAAACCTCTAACCGCTTAGGCTAATATTTAAGGGTAATGCGGAAACAAGTTCCGGGTAATACAGTGAATAAAATAAAGTCAGACATTGCCCAGTTGGCAACATTACATTTCCCCATCATACGATTAATTGAATTACTGAATTGAGGGTAGTATCATCCGCAAGGATAAAGGAAATTTAACAACATGAAATTCAGCCCCGGTGCCATTTCACAAACAAATTGCATAAAGCAACAAACGCGTTCCTTAGCGAACGAAAGCGTCCGAGAAGCTTCAGAGTCCAGCACTGACTGTCTTTTGAAGCCTATCTGACCAAAGTTAAATCCACGAGGTTCCCATCCAGCTAACGGGAAATAGGGCAATAATAACCCACCCTGCAGTACCTACATATAAAGGTATCACCAAATTATACAAGACCCTCCAAAAGATTACATACTAAAGTGCTAAAATAAAATGTCAGTCTTTATCTAGTTAAGCTTATGGTCCACCGACACATGGCCTTAAAATAACATTACAAAAATGTTTTGCAATCAAAGTTTGTATTGCCCCTTAGTATTAAGTCATGATAATACCACCTGGTGTCTTTCGGCCCTCCGGGGAAACTGCACTATTTGTTTCCCCGGAGGCAACTGCTTAAGAGTCTTTATGCCAGCAAGGTCCTCACCACAATGTCGCTCCAGTCACAGATCGCACCCTTGTATTCCAGTGTACCCCCACCACACTCCTCCAGTAGTACCAAATGCGACTAGTGGCGCAACCGGCCAAAACAAGGCCAGAGTCCAAGGCCAGAGTCCAAGGTTTGAGTTGGTACTATTGAATATCACCCCACACAGGTTACTGCGTAGAAACTTCCCAGGAGTTGAGGCATTACACAATGTTCTTGCAAGGGTGTTCTCAGAACAAGAGCTTGGCGAATGTAGCTGACAGGAAATGTTCACTTTTCCAATGTTCACAGATCAAAGCTTGACTTATCCCCCTTTTCCATTAGCGATAATACTTTAAGTGACAGTTCGCACAAAGGGTAGAAATCCTGGCAGAATGGCTTGGCGATCCCATTTCACCAGTAGTCAGGCGCCGGATTGGCGAAAGGAATTCTCAGAAGAGGCCTGGTGTATGCTCTCATGATAATCCGGTCAGGCCTGGAGCTCTTGCTGCGTCTCGAAGATAAGATGAACATGTACTGATTTGCAAAATCGGTACAATAATAATAATAATAATAATAATAATATCAATAATACATTGTATATTACTTTTTGACTAACCAACAAGGTTCCAAGGAAGAATTTCTTGCATACTCTACCTGCGTGCCATTCACTTGTATGTGGCTGAGACTCTAATAATGAACAAGAAAGGTCTGATGAAAAAGAGGCTAAAGAAAGGAAGATTTTGAGGAAAATCCTGGGTCCCATCAAAGAAAACAGCGAGTACAGAAGGCGTCACAACCACGAATTGTACAAGCACGTGGAGAAGATCAGTGACACGATTCGAAAAAGAAGGATTGCCTTTTATAGCCACGTGACACGAATGAGCCCAGGCAGGATATCAAAACGGATATTGACGTACTTCCAAGGTAAGAAAACCAAAGGGGCATGGTTTACGGAAGTTGAGAAAGATCTACGTGAAATGGAAATTTCCCCTAAAGATATCCAGGAGCGTGTTCCACTTCAGGAAAAACTACGTACGCACAAAGGTTTCCAGGAAAAGCCGAAGCTGAAGACAGGGAAGGCTTGGTCCCAAGAGAGAAAAGAACAACACCGAAGACGAATGCGGGAACACTGGGCGGTAGTTAGAGCTCGGAAGAAGAGACAGTTGAACTGACGTGGTCCCTAGTTGGCCGAATCGAAGAAAGAAGAATATCAATAATACACTCTTACATGCATACACAAATGTACAGGCTACATACTAAATATGACATTGACATTTGAGGTTATGATCACAGTTCAAGTTTGTTACTCACCCAGACACATCTGATACAAAGGGACCATTACTAATAATTCCATGAATACTGGATACATCCAGGATCTCATCCATTGAGCTATTACCTGACGATGTATCACCTTGCCATAACCTAACAGAAGAAATAGCTACGTGAAGGCAGTTACCCCTGGCTTATTCTCTAATTTTAAACTTGTGAATAACAATATTAATTAGGTACCAGAATTGCATCGCACTGAAAACAACAATGAGCACATCAAAAGACTGAAACAATGATTAGTAATGTGTGTTTTAACTTGCCTCCTTCGTATTCTTCTAGCACATTGTAGATTTCTTTCTGGCGTAAGATTACTCTCCATTTCACCGGTAACATCATATTCCTCTAAAGATATTTCACTTTCCATGTTATCACAATGGTTGTGTTGTTAATGAAGGAGTTGTAGCCAAACAGATGAGATGAGATAGAAGTGAGCAACTCCAAACAGCCGATCCAGTTTGAACTGTCTATCAACATTCTGCAGATAGAACCATCTGGTTCTCAGCCTTGCCAACTTTTGCAGATAGAACGAAATTTACCTGCTTAATGACTGGAAACGGTAAATGTTATGGATCTTGCCGTCATGGATAACGATAGTACATATCTCCCAGCACCATTTAAATCGAAAAAATCAAAATCCTCAAAAAGTGTTCTCACCTCACGACTTATCATTGATGTAACTCTTCTCCGTACCCCTCATAAAAGGGGGCCTACCCCCTTAAAATACATGCTGAATTAGGCGTAGAAGGACGAGACAAAGCTCATTTTCAGCCCCTCAATGTGAGAGACAAAACTCGGGTCCCCGAAAACCACATTTTAAGGCCCTAAGACCAACCGTTTTTTAGATATTCCCAGAAAACTAATTTAATTTAATAAACTAATGAACGAATGCAAGCTAGTAACCATGGCAACGGATTCTCAGAGGTCCATCTATTGCTGTAAGACGCAATGCAATTCCATTAATTACATTAGTGTGAAAGTTTGCAAACGGCTAGAAGGTTATCACGGAACCAAATTAAGCCGTAAAATTCATCAATAGTATAATGCGCTTAAGGGGATCAAGGGGAACTCTAGAATTTTTTCACGCGATTTACACCTGCGGGTGTGGTACGGCAGGTCTATTATATTCCTATCCCCATATTATTCATTCATTCATTTCGTATAGGCCATCTATGGACCGCGTCATTCCAACTGTCTCCTACTGGCTTTGATGTTTGCTCAATACGCCCGCATTCGTTCTCGGTGGACTTCCTTCGGTTCCTGGGTCCAAATCTTTCCCGTTTTCAGCTTCGGTTTTTCTTGGAAACCTGTGCAAGCTTGAAGTTTTCTTTCGAGTGGTGTTTCCTGTTGGTGTAATCCCCACTTCTTTCAGATCTTTATCCAGTCCAATGAACCAGGCCCATTTTGTTTTCCTCTCCTGAAAGTAAGTTATGTTGCGGTTGGTCAGTCTCGCTGGGCTCATTCCTTTCACATGCCCAAAAAATGGTATCCTTCTCTTCCGGATGACGTTACTTATCTTCTCCACATGAGTATATAGTTCATGGTTATGCCATCTTCTGTATTCCCCATTGTCTTTGATAGAACCCAATATCTTTCTCAAAATTTTCCTTTCTTTGGCCTCCAGTTTCTCGACCAAGCCTTTTTTGTTCATCGTGAGGCATTCAGAAGCATGCAAGAACTCCGGACGGATGACACTGCAGTAATGTTTTAGTTTCGCGTTGAAGGATATTGACCTTTTCTTATAGATGTCCTTAGTTAAATGGTAGGCCATTTTCACTTTGCTCATACCGACAGTAGTGGCTACGCTGGCTAAAGCGCTGCGTTAGGCCATGGGACCAAGATCTCTGCTGACTCGGTAGACGCGTGGGTTCGAGCCCCACCGTCGGCTGTCCTTGAAATGTTTTTCCGTGGTTTCCCATTTTCAACACCAGGCAAATGCTGGGACAGTACCTTCTGACAGGCCACGGCCGCTTCCTTCCACATCCTTGTCCAGTTTCATTCATCTTCATCCATTCCATCTTTCATCCCGACGCGCAGGTCGCCCACGGGCGTCGAATAGCAAGACCTGCACTCGGCCTCTCAAGAGGTCACACGACAAAAAAAAAACTTTGCTCATGCGTGATGTGAATGTTTCTTCTCTGATAATATTCCTTCCCTGACCCGTCCTGAAAAGCAAAGTACATGGCCATTGGCTGCATTAATAATTTAAAAAATTAGGTGTTATAATTTCTCCCTATATTATATTATTATTAGTATTATATTATGGCGTACAACGACGAGACAAATCCCCTCGGTGCCAGAAACAAAACTCGGGGGCCCTAAAGGGTCCTCGAAAACTACATTATAAGGCTCTAAATCCAACAGTTTCTGAAATATGCCCAGAAAACTAATTTAATTTCATTTAACAAACTAATGAAGGAATGGAAATCGGTAACCATGAGAACATTATCTCAAGGGGTGGCATACAACTTTCCTTCTATTTCTCTAAGAAGCAATGTCACTCCATTTATTGCATTTCTGTGAAAGTTTGCAAATGGCTATAAGGTTATCACGGAACTAACGTAGACTGTATAATTCATCAATGCAATTAAGGGGGTCAAGGGGTAACCTAGAACATTTTCATGCAATTTTCACGTTTGACATATAGTACAGAAGGTCTATTATATCTCCAAACAGCAATATTATTTTCAAAAATTCCTGAATTGAACCAGCATTTTTTGCGTCTTTGAGGAATTTGGGCAATTTGAGGCTAAAGAACCTGAATTTTCATGCACCACAAGCCGTTATAATTTATGAAAGGGGTCGTCCTGCGTATGGGGACCTAACACAACGTAGAGGGTCAGTTTTTATGTGACGTGTATTGCGTTTCGTCTACAAGGCTTTCAATTCTATTTCACGTCAGGAAGTACACGTTAGGTGAATTTAGTTTGAGAGCACATTTTAACTTTTTTTTGTTGTCGACATACGGGTTCATCGTAAGGATGATTTTGTTTGATACTGTGTGGTAGATATACCCATATTTGGACATCTGGGTGATATGTTGTAGACAATAGAATTGTCTGTCTGTCATTCTGTGTATCTTTATGTACGTCTTTAACTCGTGTTCGGATGCTTGGTGCATCGTAAAATTAGGTATGGTAACCATGAGAGTCAATACACCAATCATTTATAAAACTCTTCGCCGTACTTTTCATACAATAGAAGGGTGGATATAGAGATAAACTTCTCAATACATGTTAAAATAGGCGAAATATAAAAAATATCCTAGAAGGACGACCAAATGTGAGACACAAAATTCGGGAATCTATAAAGGGTCGCCGAAAACTACATTTTAAGGCCCTTAAATTAACAGTGTGTGTGATATTCCCAGAAAACTAACTTTGTTCTGATAAACTTAAAGGAATGACAAACCGCTAACCATTGCAACAGTAGCTCAATTGATAATGGCTGGTGTTAACAACGAACACCGTTCGAAGAACGGGTACTTATGCTAGTATAGATATAAAAAGGAATGTCTGTGTGTTCGTCTTTTATGCGGTCATAAACCATTCATCCGATTGCGATCAAATTTTGGTGAGTTGTTGTAAACACTTCCGGGATGATCATAGGCATAGTTAATCCATTTCACAATAGATAGCGCGCGAGTAGTTTAAACAAATGCGTAATAGCGATGCGTTCATGTACAATTCGTACGATTGCGATCAAATTTTGGTGAGTTGTTGTGCACAGTCCCCGAAAAGTAATAGGCGTAGTAAATCCAATTTACAATAGATGGCGCGCGAGTGGCTTCAACTAAATGGCGTGCGTTTGTTTCAAGAAAGTCCCACAAGTGTTCTTATACCATTCATCCCATTGCGTTGAAACTTGGGAGAGAAGTTCTGTACACTTCAGGTAAGGTTTCTGGCTTAGTGAAACCACTTAACAATAGGTAGCGCACGAGTAGATTCAACAAATGAGCGACGACGGGCGAAGCGATTCAACAAAGTTCGGTATGCGTTCACATACCATCCGTCCGATAGCGATGAAACTATGGTGAGAGGTTGTGTACACTACAGGCAAGGTTTCTGGCTTAGTAAATCCATGATATAATAGGTAGCGCACGAGTAGATTCAACAAATGAGCGACGACGCGCGGAGCGTTTCAACAAAGTCCCGTATGCGTTCATATACCATTCGTCTGATAGCGATGAAACTTGGGTGAGATGTTGTGTACACTACAGGGAAGGTTTCTGGCTTAGTAAATCAACTTAACAATAGGTATCGCACAAGTAGATTAAACAAATGAGCGACGTCGCGCGAAGTGTTTCAACATAGTCCCGTATGCGTTCATATACCATTCGTCCGATAGCGACTAAACTTGGGTGAGTTGTTGTGTACACTCCAGGGAAAGTTTTAGGCTTAGTAAATCCATTTTTCAATAGGTAGCGCACAAGTAGATTCAACAAATGAGCGAAGTCGCGCGAAGCGTTTCAAGCAAGTCCCGTATGCGTTCATATACCATTCGTCCGATAGCGATGAAACTTGGGTAAGATGTTGTGTACTCATCAGGGAAGGTTTCTGGCTTAGTACATCCACTTTACAATAGGTATCGCACAAGTAGATTCAACAAATGAGCGACAGCACGCGAATCGTTTCAACCAAGTCACGTATGCGTTCATATACCATTCGTCCGATAGCGACTAAACTTGGGTGAGTTGTTGTGTACACTCCAGGGAAAGTTTTAGGCTTAGTAAATCCATTTTTCAATAGGTAGCGCATAAGTAGATTCAACAAATGAGCGACAGCGCGAATCGTTTCAACCAAGTCCCGTATGCGTTCATATACCATTCATCCGATTGCTATGAAACTTTGGTGAGTTGTTGTGAACACTTCCGAAATCATTATAGGCATAGTCAATCCAATTTACAATGGACAGCGCGCGAGTATTTTAAACAAATGAGTGTTGGCGATGCGTTCATATAGCCTACAATTCATCCGATTGTGACCAAATTTTGGTGGGTTGTTTGGCACACTTTCGGGATGGTTATAGGCATAGTTAATCCAATTAACAACAGATAGCGCACCAGTAGTTTAAACAAATGAGTGTTGATGATGCGTTCATATACAATTCATCCGATTGCAATCACATTTTGGTGAGTTGTTGTGCATACACCAGGAAAAGTTATAGGCATAGTAGATCCAATTAACAATAGATGGTGCGCGAGTAACTTCAACAAAATGGCGTGCGATTCGTTTCAACAAAGTCCCACATGCATTCATATATCATTTATCCCAATGCGATGAAATTTGGGTGAGATGTTGTAAACACTCAGGGAAGGTTTCTGGCTTAGTAAATCCACTTAACAATAGGTAGCGCACGAGTAGATTCAATAAATGAGCGGCGACACGCAAAGCGTTTCAACAATGTCCCGTATGCGTTCGTATAATATTCGTCCGATAGCGATAAAACTTGGATGAGATGTTGTGTACACTCCAGTGAAGATTTCTGGCTTAGTAAATCCATGTTAAATAGGTAGCGCACAAGTAGATTAAATAAATGAGCGACAACGCGCGAAGTGTTTCAACAAAGTCCCGTATGCGTTCATATACCATTTGTCAGATAGCGATGAATCGTGGGTGAGATGTTGTGTACACTTCAGGGAAGATGTCTAGCTTCGTAAATCCATGTTACAATAGGTAGCGCACGAATGGATTCAACAAATGAGCGACGACGCGCGAAGTGTTTCGACAAAGACCCGTATGCGTTCATATACAATCGTCCGATAGAGATAAAACTTTGGTGAGTTGTTGTGTGCACTCCAGGGAAGGTTTACTAAATCCATTTTACAATAGGCAGCGCACGAGTAGATTCAACAAATGAGCGAAGATGCGCGAAGCGTTTCAACAAAGTCCTGTATGCGTTCATATACCATTTGTCCAATAGCGGTGAAACTTGGGTGTGATGTTGTGTACACTTCCGGGAAGGTTTCTGGCTTAGTAAATCCACTTTACAATAGGTAGCGACGAGTAGATTCAACAAATGAGCGACGGCACGTGAATCGTTTTATCAAAGTCCCGTATGTGGTCATATGCCATTCATCCGATTGCGATGAAACTTTAGTGAATTGTTGTGTACACCCGAGGAAAAGTTTCTGACTTAGTGAATCCATTTTACAACAGGTAGCGCACGAGTAGATTCAACAAATGGGTAACGGCACGCGTATCGTTTAAACAAAATTCCGTAGGCGTTCATATACTATTCATGCGATTGCAATGAAATTTGGTGAAATGTTGTTTCCACTCCCGCGAAGGTTTCTGATTTAGTAAATCCATTTTACAATTGGTAGCAAACGGGTAGATTTAACTAATAAGCGACAGCGCGTGATTTGTTCCAATAAAGTCCCGTATGCGATCATATACCATTCATCCGAGTGTGATAAAACTTTGGAGAGCTGAGTACAGTCCAGCGAAGGTTCATGAATTAGTAAGTCCGTTTTTCAATGGGTGGCGCGCAAGAAGTTTCAACAAATGAGTGACGGCGCGAATCTTTTAAACAAAATCCCGTATGCGTTCATATGCCATTCATCCGATTGCGATGAAACTTTGATAAGTTGTTGTGTACACGCCAGGAAATGTTTTCGAGTTAGTAAATCCATTTTACAATAGGTAGCGTACGAGTATATTCAACAAATGGGTGATGGTGCTCTAATCGTTTCAGCAGTCCCGTATTCGTTCATATACCATTCATTTCATTGAGATGTAACTTTCGTGAGTTGTTGATCACGCTCCCGTGAATGTTTCTGAGATAGTAAATTATTTTTTATAATAGTTTAGATGTGGTTAACGGAAAAGTAAGAAAATATTGGCAATCCAAAAGCACTGCAACTAACAAAGTCAAAACCCCAACACTTTCTTTGATTGGCATTGCAACGCATGCCGGGCACAGCTAGTTTTAAATAAAAAGGGGGAGCTACAAGAACTAGAAAAGAAAGAAAGGAGGATTCTGCGGAAAATACTCGGACCACAGAAAACTGCTGATGGGACTTGGAGGATGAGGAAAAACGAAGAACTCTACAAATGCATTGAGAAGATCACGGACACAATGAGGAAGCGGAGGTTGAAGTTCTACGGACACCTAAGTCTAAATCCCAGCCTGACCCTGAGCCTAAGTCCCAGCATGAACCTGAGTCCAACTCCAAGCCTGAGCCTGAGTCTAGGTCCCAGCCTGAGCCTGTGTCTAAGACCAAGCCTGAGCCTGAGTCTACGTCCCATCCTGAGCCTGAGTCTAAGTCCCAGCCTGAGCCTGAGTCTTAGTCCCAGCCTGAGCCTGAGCCTGAGTCTAAGTCCCAGCCTGTGCCTGAGTTTAAGTCCGAGCCTGAGCGTGAGTCTAAGTCCCGGCCTTTGCCTGAGTCTAAGTCCCAGGATGAGCCTGAGTCTAAGTCCCAGTCTGAGACTGAGTCTATGTCCCAACCTGAGCCTGAGTCTAAGTCCCAGCCTGAGCATGAGTCTATGTCCCAGCCTGAGCCTGAGTCTAAGTCCCAGCCTGAGCCTGAGTCTATGTCCCAGCCTGAGCCTGAGTCTACGTCCCATCCTGAGCCTGAGTCTAAGTCCCAGCCTGAGCCTGAGTCTAAGTCCCAGTCTGAGCCTGAGTCTATGTCCCATCCTGAGCCTGAGTCTAAGTCCCAGCCTGAGCCTGAGTCTAACTCCCTGCCTGAGCCTATGCTTTATTTTCTAAACCAAATTTAAGGGGAACTCTCAGTTGTAGTAGACAACCCATGATCTTGCAATTTTCAAAAAATTGCAGAGTCCGGTTATTACTTTATGGGCTGACTTGTTAAATGAAAGTTTGCATTGTGTTAATTTATTAAATCATTAATTTATAAACTTTCAGCTTTTTCGAAGCCTGGTTGGATTGGAATGGTTTGTTATTTTCTTCATCTTTCAAAACTAACGACAACCTAGGACCCCCCTACCCCCCCCCCCCTCTCCTCCAATCATTATCCGCTATCCGCACAGCCATGCGAACTACACACTACTCTAAGGCAGCGTTTCTCAAACTGTGGTACGCGCTGATGTTACCAAAGATATAAAAATATAACAACATTGATATGTTAAGGAGCAGTTTTATGAATTGAATTGTGATTCAGAACTAAGGCATACTTTTTCAAAAATGGCTCTTGTGAACTTTTGGGTTGAGAGGCGTGCACACATAGCTGACAAAACAGTTAGACTTTTACTGCCTTTCACTACTTCGTACTTGTGTGAGACTGCATTTTCTTCACTTGTTTATCTCAAGAATAAATACCGGAATAGGCTCCTTACAGTGGAAATCGATCTTCGTTTGAGACTCAGCAATCTTAAACCAGACATTCCTAAATTGGCTTCTAATCTTCAAGCTCACCCTTCACATTGAAGTTGTTAGTTGAACTTTGGTTATTATGTTTAATTATTAAGAGTATTTTATTAATATTTTTTGTACCGTACTGTGTCATTTCTGAATGTTTGAATTGAATACTTATTGCAATAAATAATAAGACAACTGGACACACTTTATATTATTTGAACTTAAACTCTAAAAGTCTAACTCTAACAAACACAATTTACAATCCGTCTTTTGGTCTACTACGTAGTGGTAGTGGTGGTGGGGGTTATAGTTACTACATCTCCCAACCATTAGGTGGTACGCGAGAGATTCTCACCTCTAACAGTGGTACACACAAAAAAAAAATGGGAAACACTGCTCTAAGGTATTCTAGTGTCCCACACCGTGCCGTAAAATAGTACTTGATAAATGACATTAATATCTAATTATTAATAATTATGAAGAAATTAATGATGAAGCTTTTCAAGCAACCACTGCCCGAGTAAAGGAAATTGTAACATACGAAGTCCATCAAGAACAAACGGCGTGGACTGCTCACGGAGGGAGTGATTCTGCTCTATGATAACGCTCGCCCACACGTCTCTAACGTCACACAAGGTGTATTGGTCACGTTCAAGTGGGAGCAACTTGAGCATCCGCCCTACAGTCCAGACTTGTCACCCTGCGACTTCTAGCTGTTTGGTCCGTTAAAAAAACACCTCAAGGGAAAACGTTTCCAAACGAACAACGAACAGAAGGACACTGTACAGGATTGGCTCCTGTCACAACCACAAGACTTCTGGGTACAGGGAATCGTGCGGCTAGCGAAGCAATGGGACACCTGTGCCCAGGCCTGTGGTGATTACTTTTCAATAACGAATAAATTGTACCCACAGTATCGTTTCGTACCTTTTCATTTGAACACACCTCATATTTTGTTTTATTTCTGAAAATTAAAAAGAAGCAGGCTTAGTTTTTTGCTGGATATAGATAATTCATGTTGCTTATTCATTTGAAATGATTTACGTAAGAAGGGCGCCAGTGCACCTCCAACTCCTCAATTGTTCAACTGAGCACTAATCATCGGGATCACGACAATTCGTCCCGATCATTTTGTCCCGCGACGATTGGTCATTACAATTAATTTCGTCCCTCGATGATTAGTCATTACAATTAATTTCGTCCCGCGATGATTAGTCATTACAATTAATTTCGTCCCGCGATGATTAGTCATTACAATTAATTTCGTCCCGCGATGATTAGTCATTACAATTAATTTCGTCCCGCGACGATTGATCATTACAATTATTTTCGTCCCGCGATGATTAGTCATTACAATTAATTTCGTCCCACGACGATTGGTCATTCATACAATTCGTCCAGCTCATTGTTGTGTCTCCTAACAACGGCACGCCCCTTGAAGACGCCAGAACTGCAAAATGGCCGAAGTGCCCAGGTTCTTTCTCTCTGAGCACGACAAGCAAAAGCTTATATACAGGGGTTTTGTTTTCACTAAGCACGCAGAGAGTTTGACTACAGTTACATCCCACGAAAAGAAATGCACGTCGTGTCTCGTCAAATCACGAAACTTGCGAGCGGGCATTCACCGAAAAAAAAGCGGCACGTCTACGAAGATTTGGACAAACGCAACGTAACAGTCATCGAAAGATATTCACAGTCCCGTGATGACAATGAGGTCCTTGAATACTTAGACAGAATTGGAAACAATATAGCTGGAAATTATTAACACAAGTTGACGTGTAAGCCTACGTGGTGTTAACGTAAGTGTGAAATAAACAATGTCAAAGTTGTAAATTTTGTCTCGCTTTTTTTTTTCGAATGACCAATTATGACCTGACAAATATTACTCGATACAAGTCTATACAATAACGAATTACCCTTTGGGACCAATTAGCAGGGGCCTTTGTCGTGGGACAAGTAGCTCGTGACGAGTTGTCATGGCCGCTCTCAACACGGTTATATTGTTGTGGTCACATGATCATGATTTGTGAGGATAACCTTTAGTTGCTAGCCTTTGATCTGAGCGGTGTTTGAAGCTGTCCTCTGACCCGTCACTAGGTAACCTTTAGAAAGGCTACACGCCCACCTCGTAGCATTGTTGACTGTCACCCCGGTGATCCGGGTTCGATTCTCGGCTCTGCCAAGAGGGCTGGAACCTGGGGTACACTCAGCCTTGTGCGGCGAAACTGAGAAGAGGTGGGTTGGTTCGATTCCTACCTCAGCCATCCTGGAAGTGGTTTTCCGTGGTTTCACTCCAGGCAAATGCCGGGATGGTCCTTAACTTAAAGCCACGGCTACCTCCTTCCCAATTATTACCTCAAATACAAATACACGCTCTAATACAGACGACTGACTGTGTGTCTCAACGGTAACGTTCTCGCCTGCTGTGCCCAAGATTGCAGGATCGAATCCCGGCGCAATTACTTGGCATGTGAGGGTGCCACGTTAAAGATCCCCTTCGGGGCAAAATTCCAGCACCCCAGCGTCCGTAGAAGCCGCAGTAGTTAAAACGGACGTAATAGCAATGATATTATTATTATTATTATTTATAATCGTTTCGGTCGTCTATGGACCACGTTATTTCAACTGCATTTTTCCTCGTTCTTTCACATTGGCCCAGTATTCGCGCATTCTTCTTCGGTGAGCTTCCTTTCGTTCTTCGGTCCACTTCTTGCCGGTTTTCAATATACTCTTTGGCTGAAAACTCTTTATTTCCCCAAGTTTCTTCTTCAAAGAGTCACGTTCCAAGATGTCCTCATGTGATATCCCCAGTTCTTGTAGGTCTTTTTCCACCTCTGTAAACCAGATGCCTTTGATTTTCTTTCCCAATTCAATTCATTCCCTTCGCTAATCGGCCAACTAGGGATAACGATAAGCCTCATTTTACATTCTGGCATTTGTTCATTTTTCGTTCGATACACATTGTCTTCATGAGCTCACTGTGTTTAGCACGACGTTCTTCTGTCCATTTCGCACCAGTTGTCCGTTTTTCGTCCCGGAAAGCCCAAATGTCTTGATGGCTGCTCTATAAAGATTTCGGTCACGAGCATCTTCTGCTCGCATCCCCATTTCTTTCAGATTTTTCTGGACGTTAACATACCACGGCATTGTCGTTTTTGGTTTGGAGTCGAATATACTGAAGATACATTTCGTCCATCTGGGGTCGATCATCCGTCGTATATGACCGTAGAAGCAAACTCTGCGTTTTCGCATTGTGTCTGTGATCTTCTCTAACCTCGAGAATATTTCTTGCGAGGATTTTCTGATGTAGATGCCATTTTTGTAGTCCGGGCTAAGTATGACGTGTAGGATCTTTCGTTCTTTTCTCTCTAACTTCGCGAGCAAACATTTCTCTAATTGGATAAGGCATTCAGATCATATAGTGGTACTGGTTTGATGACAGTGTTGTACCTATTATTATTATTATTATTATTATTATTATTATGTGCGTATGGACCCTATTGGATCACGCATTACATTTATGATTCGCCTTTCTAACATACCATATTGCTTTCATTCTTTCACTGTGTGCGTGTTTCCTTTCTTCTGACCACTTAGTCCCCGATCTTCTGGGGACTTCAATCTCTGGCTGTACCACCCATTTATTTATCTTCTGACAGACATTTCTGTCTAGTATTTCTGACGTTTCTATCTGGGCCTTTTCCAGGTCATTTTTAACATCTTGTATCCAAGATACGTTCTTCAGTTTTCCAGAGTATGTCAAAATCTTCTGAGTTAACCTTGAAGATGAGAGTCTGTGAACGTGTCCATAGAATTTCAGTCTTCGTTTCCTGATGTCTGCGGCGAGGTTGGATAGTTTTTCCGTGGCTTTGCGTGATTTGAGTCTATACCCTTCTTCACTTTTCTCTGGGCCCAGAATTTTCCTCAAGATCTTTCTTTCCTCCTTCAAGATATTTTCCAGATCATTATTATTATTATTATTATTATTATTGAAAAAAACATAACCTGCTTCCAGTCTCCGACCGGGTCAGGAATGGAATGAATGAAGCCCCCATCTAGCGGCGAGGATATGAACTGTGCCGGCTGCCGAAGCCTGTCGCACTCATCTGGGGCAATGATTAAATGAATGGCAGATGAAATGAAATGATAGTGGAGAGTGTTGCTGGAATGAAATTGTGACAGGGAAAACCGGAGTACCCGGAGATAAACCTGTCTGCCTCCGTTTTGTCCAGCACAGATCTCACATGGAGTGACCGGGATTTGAACCACGGATCCAGCGGTGAGAGGCCGGCGTGCTGCCGCCTAAGCCACGGAGGCCCATTATTATTATTATTATTGTCTTTAATTTCTCATAATTATGGTACAACTCAGTTTACAAGGTGCGGATTTGTTAATCAAGTACCCTGTAAACCTATTACTGGCATAAAAAATAACCTAACAATATGGCACGTATCCAGCAGCACTGCCTTCTGTATTCTGGCAATCAGGTGTTTCATTTTCAGTTCGTCCAAAGCCATTGCCAACGTCTTCGGAACAACTCCCGTGGACGAGATCACCACTGGCAGAATGCTCACGGATTTTAATCCCCATAGTTTTCGTATTTCTAAATTATTATCCCTCCCTATATTATTCTGCTAAGGTCCCATTCCAGTTTTGTACCGAAAATAAGGTCCCATTAACACCAACCTACACATATGGGGTACCTACAGGTTCAGCATAACCCAATGCGTAAGCGAAACGCACTCACTTACTATTTAAATGTCTCACAATTAAATAAATACCTTAAAACATGTATATTTACAATGAAATAATGAAAGAATGCAACACGGTAACCATGGTAACAGAATCTCACAGGTCCATCTGTTTCTGTAAGACGCAATGCAATTCCAATTATTACATTACTGTGAAAGTTTCCAGACGGTTATAAGGTTATCACTGAACCAAATTAAGCTGTAAAATTCATCAATACATACAGTATAATGCGCTGAAGGGGATCAAGGGGCACTCTAGAATTTTTTTCACACAATTTTCACGTGTGAGTGTAGTACGAAAGGTCTTTTTCATCCGACAATAAAGGGTCTCCGAAAACCACATTTAAAGGCCCTAAAATTAACAGTGTCTGTGATATTCCCAGCAAACTAACTTCGCTCTGATATACCTATGAAGGAATGACAAACCCCTAACCACTGCACCAGTAGCTGAATTGATAAAGTCTGAGTATTCATACCAAGTCATAGCATTCATGATTGAGATTTTGCTAAGTGTGCTCTTTACAACTAGAATATTCGTGGGCGAAGCCGCGACGGGTAATGCTAGATATTATTATTATTATTATTATTATTATTATTATTATTATTATTATATTTCTCAGTATTTTTCTCTTTTGCTTTTCTAGTTGCTGGCTTTTTGCTCGTCCCTTGATTGCTGTCGTTTGTGAAGAGTATAAGACTACTGTATTATAGTGTCGTAGTTTAGCATTGATGGAGATTACTATCTCTACCTAGCATAGAACGAAGTACCCGATTCTTGGATGTCACGGGTAATCTCGAGAACCACTGGATGGATTTTGATGCGGTTTTCACCATTCGGTAAAGGATATCTCGAGGATGGTTTCTGTAGAAAATAATTAATTTATGATCAAAGGAAGCCAAGCAGTAACGATTTTAGTGAAAAATTTGAAAACATCTGGCGTCCGTGCGCTTTTTAAGCTTACACTGGGCAAACCGTTAAAAATAACCATATACTACGGATGTAAGAATTGTTCAGCATGAAACGTTCTTCAAAAACGTCCGGAAGAGCATATCTCTATCTTCAATACATCGCCCAATATAAGTGTTTTGACGTTTTCATTTCTTCAAAAAATCTTCATTGTATTACTAAGGCGACAGTTTAGGAGCTATAAGGCATCCAACGTTTAGAATCAAGCATTGGTCTTATGGTGCGTTACGACAGGGTTGCCACTCCATGAGAGGAAGCAGTACAAAGCGCTTCGCGTACACTTTCCGCACATTCAGCGATTGTGTAGTGACGAAGACTTGAATTAAGTACTGTATAATAATACTAATAGTAGGCTAACATAACACTACAACGAAATTAAATTAACTATAACGTATGCTGAATGTGACATAAAGAAAACAATAAAAAAAAAGTACAAGCACAAGGAAATGTGTGAAGTTTTGACTGCAATTAAAGTTGAAGTACGTTATTAACCCATATATGTCCACCGCACCATTTTTGGGGCGGTTGTTATTAATAGTTATAAAAAATGAAAACTACTTTTCTGAGAGAGTTTGGTGTTGTAGATCAAGTGAGTTGGAATTCTTAAATATGATGTAAATGCCTGTCAACAAACAACTGCTCTCTGAGAACAGTTATACATTGTTGACTACAGTCCATTATCAGAATGCGAAATGTCTTCTCAAAAGAGATAAGTAATTCAATTATAACTTATTATTTTAAGGGTGACAATGTGATTCTATGTTCTTCATAAATTAATAAGTGAAGCTGTATTGAAAAATTATCAGTTTCCTCTAATTGCAATACTGTAGGGGGCATTTCATAAGACGCCCCAAAAATGGGGCTGTGGACACAGACGGGTACCCTGTTTATATGCGATATTTTTACAATTACTTTTTAGATGAAATTAAATAATGGTGTAATATTTGTATATTCATGTAATAAATAGACAGGCCTTTTATTCTAACTGATTTTAAATAATTATAGTAGTGGAGTGGTGGCGCTTCTAACTCACTCCAGAACCCCCCTTGCTCTACTACTAAGCCTCAGCCATGTTAAATATCTCTCGAACGCATGGTCCGATTTTGACAAATGAGGTATCGTTGGACTCGGGCTGACGTTATCTTTGCTATGGACTATTCGTTATATTCAATTTTTTTTTGAAAATTTTTGTTTTTGAAACTAGGTGATAGTTTGAAAACTAAACATGATAGAACGTTGTGCCATAGCTCAAACGAATAGTCTTTATGCCCTTTATTTTCTATAATGAAACTTTTTTACTTTTATGTTTTTTTTGAAAACACTCGAATTTTGAAAATCCTATATTTTGGAAACTAGGAACTCTACAAAACCGTTTATTTGACATAAATGAAAGGTCCCTATGCCCTCTACCCCCAAAATAAATTTCAAGTCTCTAGGATGAAAACCTGTAGTAGTGTGGTAGTGACAGAGCTGGACCACTTCTTATTGAGCCACCCTCGTATTTGCCCCGAAGCTGATATCTCGCTAACCAATGGTCGGATTTGAACATACAGGGTGTCCTAGCACTCGTAGTGATGCCCCCTACTTTCCTATAGCCTCTTTATTTGATTAAAAGACCAAAACTAAAAGGTCATGTGCTTTTAATATCTCGCGAACCAATCATGCTAGAGGCATGTTCGATAGGTCCAAGGACTCGGGGTGACGTCCTCTCTGCTATGGACCACTCGTTATAATTTTTAATAAAATTGGAAACTCGATTTTGGGGTAAACACGTGTTTTTGTGATTTTGCCGATATCTCACGAACCAATAACGTTAGAGGCATGTACGATGGGTCCAAGGATTCGGGAAGACGTCCTCTTTGCTATGGACCACTCATTGTAATTTTAAAAAATTTGGGAAACGCGATTTTGGGGTAAACACGTGTTTTTGTGATTTTGCCGATATCTCACGAAGCAATAACGCTAGAGGCATGTACGATGGGTCCAAGGATTCGGGCAGACGTCCTCTTTGCTATAGACCACTCGTTGTAATTTTTTAAAATTTTGGAAACGCGATTTTGGGGTAAACACGTGTTTTTTATGATTTTTGCCGATATTTCACGAACCAATAACGCTAGAGACGTGTACGAGGTGTCCTAGGACTCGGGCTTTCGCCCCCTTTCAAATGTGGTAGATATTTTTTTTTCCAAAAAATAATTCACAAAGGGCCTAACGCCATACATGTTGAAATAACGTTTTCTTTTTCTTTACTTGTTTATAATGTTTATGAAGCGTGGTGGTTGAGAGAGACGACACGGCTGGGTGTGTGTGTTTCAACGAACCTGTCGCTAACCACAAGGACCATGCTTAATAGAACAATCGCTATTTCGGCTGGTCGGTGTATGACAGAACGAGCATGCGTTTTCTGATATTTTACCTTTAACGTGTAAACGGTGATGAGAACTTGGTTCTATGTTGATCGAAGCGAGTACAGAAAACAAACGAGCAGGAGGTGAATGTCATTTGAGCTTATTGGAAGGCATTGATCTGACTTGACAACAAGTGCAATGGAAAAAATGACCAAAACGCTTAAAGGTGAAATAATCTGACCATTGTGCTGGCAGGGAAGTGCGAAAGGCGTGCACACATGTGTGAAACCACATGTAGGCTAAACCAGTGACATCCTGTCTTGCTTCGTACGTGACAAAATGCAAGTCCAGGTGAAATTTGATCTACCGCAGGTGTTCACCTTGGACGTTATCTGTCCACGTGCATGATAACTGTTAACAAGTCACATCCTGTTTTGCTTCGTACGTGACAAAATGCAAGTTCAGGTGAAATTTGATCCGGCACAGGTGTTCGCTTGGGTGTTATCTGTCCACGTGCACGATAAGAGAATGTTCAAAGCGTGGGAATTGCTGAATCAGTAAAAAGTATGATGCAACTTGTCGGAATGATGTCACAACCAATAGAGAGGCAAGAGCTGCAAACAGCAGTGGTGGGAGGTGAAGGGAGGGAGAGGGGAGGGGGTGATTTATGAGAGAACACAGGAGGAAAGGGAAAGACAAACATGTATGAACATGCATGAAGCGCGGAGCGCTGTATACATAGAGCTATAGGTGGTGTACAACATGTGTGAATAAATAAAAAGTACACAGGTTCACACAACATGTAATTTATTTATCCAGGAATTAAACGTAGAGTTAAACCCTAACCATTTGACGTAGAGTTTATTTCCTTTTTGTTTCAACACTTTTTCCACAAGATAGTGCTGAGGAAATGCTGTTTTCTGAAGTTCATGTAGATAAAATCTACCTTTTATGGGTTGATGGTTGAGGTCCTCGAGTAAATAGGTGACTGGAGTGTCCAAGTAGACTCGACGAATTCGAAATAGTTCAGTCCCCCACTGAGGCGTGTAGCCCTTATTGAAGGCAGACTTAAATTTGTTCACACGAACAAAATCCCCAATGTTCAGTCGGTGACGTTTAGGATCAGCTGTTTTTATGGGGTTAAACAGTTTATCCAATCGCTGAATATTTTTAGTTACGAGACGTGGCTTGGTCCCAATCGTTCTATGTTTGGTGTCATTGTAACGTGATACTAGCTCAGGTAACATGTCCAACCAGCGATACGTGCCCTGAGCTGTAAACGCTTTCCACATATGGGTTTTCAATGTTCGGTTGAACCGCTCGACCACACTGGCTTTGAGATTGCTGTACGTGGTGTAATGGTGAATATCCTTAGATTTGAGAAAACTGGAGAAATCCTTGTTGAAAAATTCTTTCCCCTGGTCAGTTTGTAGCAGCTGAGGTTGACGTTGGGAGTGTTGAATAATATGTTGAAAGGCCTTGGTAACTAGTGGACCAGACTTGCGACGCACAGGTTCAACAAAGGCCATTTTGGAATAGACATCAATGACGGTCAACATATAGCGTACACCGTCGTTAACGCCAGCATAGGGTATCATTTCAACCAAGTCAGCCTGCCAAAGTTCATCCACACCTCGTGAAATCACCTTGAGTCGCGGATAGTGACGCCTAGCTGGGCGATGCAACTCGTGAGCAATACCCATTTTAATGGGTGAGGGCTTAAACAATAATTTTGGCATTTCGAAGTTCTTGTTCAATTTCTTGAATTTCCCAATCGTGACCGGTATGGCCAGCTTGACGTGAGGCATGCAACAACTGTAGCCGCTGGACGAGCTTATTGGGATTGTGCCAGTAGGTAACATCCACAAGGGGTTTTAATGGTTTAAATGTCACTCCCGAAGCGGATGCTTTACGACGAGTACTTTGACTGGTGGGAAACATTTTTGCAAAGATGGTTTTATATTTTTGAGATATATTGGCATTCACTTGTTGCGTGGGATCATACTGTCTTTTGTGGGCATGGGTATCCAATAAAATGGATTTATATTTGTCAAGATCCTCTGACGTATAATCATGGGAAGAGGGGGTCCGAGAAAAGAGCAGCTTTAACAGTCCTGGCGTTAATTTATAGTTGATGTTTTTAATGACAGCTTTAGTACGAGCAAATTTAATGGATGAATCGCCAATTTTAAAACTATCATCCTCATAGCGAACACCATACGTGGTATCTGTGTTTCCAATAAATAGATCGGTGAAATAGGGTTCCAATGTTGATCCATAATATTTTATTAAAATGGTTTTCAGTTGAGCTTTATGTTGAGGGGTGGCCAAGAGTTGTGAAAACGGAGACGATCTGGAAGGGCAAGGTGTTTCGACCATGGCCAAGGATTTCTTTTTTCTCAAAAACTCTGCAAGGGGTGCGGCCTTTTTTTGAGGCGTAAACACTTGTTCCTCCTCATCCTCAACTTCACTAACACTAGTCAAATCTTCCTGTTCCTCTTCCTCTTCCTCAGGGTCCTCGTGCAGCGTCTGCGTGGCTTGTGAAACGGTGGGTAGCGTTTCAGATGACTTGAAAGAGGGTTTCAACATGGCTTTTAGCGGAGGTGCTAAATGTTGTTGAATAAACAAAGCATGATTGACACGTGATTGTTTCAATTGACGAAACTTTTGGCGAATAGTATTTTTTGCTCTAATAATATGCTTTTTCAATTGACTCTCTGCTAACGCCATGGTGTCTTGACAAATGACTTGATGGGGAATGAGACAGGGCCTTAAATAGCAATAAAATGATCAAACCCTAAGCGATACCGTCCTTGGTTGAGTTCACGTTGTTTATCAATCACTAAACAGGCATGACGTTGAGTGTTCCAGCACTTGGCACACAATTCTGTAAACATTTGAAAGGTCATATCCGGATTCACATGTTCATTATAAATGTGACGACTGTTCCTCTCGTCCTGACGAAATAAAACAATGACATTGGCATTGTCACGAATCAACTGTTTGGACATTTTTGAATACGTTTGCCCAAGATAGAAGCAATCGATATGTTTGTGTCGACCCATGCTGAAATAGCTTTGAATGATGCCTTGACGTTCAGTGGATACATCATCGAAAATCATGAGTGAATCAGGCTTTACCTCATCCGGTGAAATCACATTTTCTTGCATGGAAAATGTAAAATAACCCATATTCTCTTTTTGTAATCCAGACATGACTTGATCCAGAAACACGTAGAGGGGTTGGTAGAGAGATTTTGCAAAAATATAAATATTTTGAAAACGCAGACCATTGGGCGCTGTAATGAGCGTTAGCAAAAGATTAGTCTTTCCACAGCCGGAAGGCCCCACAATGATGCAGCGAATGGAAGATGGAAACAGTGAACCATGGCATTGTTCACGTGATGTGGGACAGAGATGGGAAACCATGTCCCCCACGGGGAATGACTCTTGCTGCTTAATAATCTTCATTTCAACTAAGGCTTAGACAGGCTAGCCGGCTGTCTATATACAGGACACCGAACCTTGTCATAGAAACAGTAGACTGGTACTACAGGTTGACGATGGATGTCTTTGGACGTGCGTTGATGGCCAAAGCTAGGCCTGTCCTCATACATGATCCTAAACAGGAAACAGATCCTGCTAATAAACACTATGAGGATAGGTCAGTAGTGCCACGCACAAAACAGGGAGATTATGACTTTAAGGGAAAGCGGTTAACCCATGTAAAACATCCTCAAGTGTCTACAGACGTTACTACGAAAAAGTATGTGGATAACAAAGTGTATGAGTTTTATGACAAAGTGCCCCAGCTTATGGTGAATGGCTATAGCGCTAATCACCATCGGATTATTCACGTGGAAGACCCACAAGACGAAGACGATGTTTGTACCAAGCGTTACGTGACCCATGAAATGAAAAGGCTTTATAAATTTATCCCATCTGTGTTTTTAGTGTATCTGACAAATGAAAAACCTGTGAATGACAGAAACCATTTACCGCTAGTCCATGATCAGCACTTGACCTATGTGCTTGCTTCGGGTTTAAGCCACTATCGATTACACTATGATGGAACCATTCACATCAAATATGCCATACCTGATGAGAACCATTTACAAATAAAGATAAATGGTCATAGGATGTTGGTCCATGACCATGAAATGGTCAATGCAGGTGACGAATTATCCTTTTATCTCATGTTGACATGGGATGAAAAGCAAGCGGGGAAAACCATAAACGATTTCCCACTTTATGTGGAATTGGAATATACAGCCATGAAATAACCATCTGACGTTAGTTGTGATTTAAACTTTCGTGTGAAAGGTTGTTGGTCATTATCATCATGGTGAAACAAAGGTATGCAGTGAGAAAGACTAAAAAAAGGACTTTGTCCTTGGCAAAGCCAGGGTTTTCAACATTCGAGGACAAGCCCTTGCGAAAGAAAAAAAGAAAAAATAATGTATTGACCATAAGGAAAGCCCTTCGAGCAGCACAGAGACAGGTTATTCCAAAACGTCGCCGACAGGTTTCAAACCAAGGGCGAGTGATTCCAGTCCCCAAACGAGCGGGATTTTTACCTGCATTATTTGCCGGGTTGGCTGCTCTGGGCTCACTTTTGGGCGGTGCCAGTGCAGTGGCGAAAACCATTAAAGCCGCGCAGCAGGGCAAGCAACAACTCAAAGAAAGTCAGCGACACAATGAAACGATGGAAGCGATTGCCATGGGGGCTAGAAATGCCAATTTAAAGCCAGCCTTTTATCAACAAGGATTTGGGATTTCACCATTTCGAAATATTAAAAAAAAAAAAATTTAACCTCTGCCATAGCGAGACATGCCCTGACGCATGAACAAGTGGAAAGCTATGCTAAACAACTAAAGCTTTCTCATTTTCGAGGTGTGTTTATGCGAAACCAATTACCCCCACGACCCTGGAAACAGGAATGTGCTGTTGTCAATTTGGATGATCACCGAGGACCAGGAACGCATTATGTAGCTTATGTCAAAGAGGGATCCACGGTATGGTACTTTGACAGTTTTGGGAATTTGCCCCCGCCCATGGAACTAGTGACCTATTTTGGAAACAGGATCAAGATATATTATAATGTGAAACGAGAGCAAACGTTTAACAGCCAACAGTGTGGACGTTTGTGTTTAATTTTTTTATATAAGACGCAGCATAAGCAAAAACGCCACCAGTATGTCGGCAGAAAGTAAAACGTTTACAGTGCATGGACGTGGACCTGAAGTCAGCCTAGACTTTTACCCGCCTATCGAATTGAGTGAAAAACCCTATGGTTTAGGACTTGTTTCTCTTGAAACGTACAATCGAATATACAACATACGTGAAAATGTGAACAACAAGTTTTACTATGATGATTCTGTGCTCACCTTGAACTCTGGTGGATACACGATCGATGATATTTATGAACACATTTATGTGGTGTTGATCAATCAATATGGTTTAAAGTCATTTCTCGACGGAACGCACAAGTTTGAACTTGTAGGCAATACCAACACTCATCGCTGCAGTATTTTCTCTTCATTCAACATTGACTTTAAAACACACCCCGATTCCATTGGTCCATTACTAGGATTTAAACCACGTGTGTTGGGGCCCAACAAAAAACATGAATCAGACCATGAAGTGAAATTCATTGAGGACCATCATGTGTCGGTGACGTGTAATATTATTAGCCAAGTGTACACCAATCAAGAACCATCGCATTCACTTTATGACTTTATTGTGACATCGCCCAATGGCTATATTATTCGTGAAAACCCTCCAGTGGTGCTTTTTCATTCTGTGGCTGTTGATAGTATTAGTAATATAACATTAAGACTGATCAATAGAGATCAACAACTCATTGATCTAGATTCTACCACACCAGTGACTTACAAGTTGGTGCTAAAGCCACTATGAAGTTTGTGTATAAAGCAACAACACCGTCTAGGAATGGTGTTAGTTGTTTGCCACGTGAATACACGTTAACATCTCAGAACAAGCAGATTTTACAGCATTTGGGTTACCACGTCAACCCTCATGATGAATTCTATCCTAGAGATAGCGAACCGCATCGAGGAGCAACCAGGAGTGGTAAGAATTGATCTCCATTCCTATCAAGCTCAAACACCTGGACTCAATAACAATGATGAAATTCAATTTGTTATCAACAACCAAGATATTTACACCCTACCGCATGAATGTGTCATTCAGATTGAAGGTCGGCTCACCAAAGCCGATGGCTCTACACCTACCACATCCAAGTTGGCCAACCATGGTTTAGCCTTTCTGTTTTCTGAAGTACGTTATGTCATTAACGATATCGTGGTGGATAGCACTCGAAATGTGGGCATTTCCAGTGTCATGAAACTATACCCCTCTTATAGTGAGGAAGAAGGTAAAACACTTTGCATGGCAGGTTGGTGTCCTGACTCGACCAATGACTGGATGGTACACACCGATGGAACCTTTACTGGATATTTACCTCTTAAACTGATTCTAGGCTTTGCTGAAGATCACCAACGCATTGTGGTCAACGCAAGGCAAGTGCTTTATCTGGTGAGAGACAGGAGTGATAATAATGCACTCAAGGGACCCGACAATGCCCCCATCGATTCAAAAGTTCAACTACAACGCTTGCTATGGAAAGTGCCTCATGTGACCCTTAACGATAGCAAAAAACTGGACATACTCAAAATGGTAAAGAGAGATATGCCTCTACCCATGGAATTTAGAAGCTGGGCACTCCATGAGTATCCGCTATTGCCCACCACCAACACACACAGTTGGTCTGTAAAAACAGCTCGCTATACAGAGAGACCTCTCTACCTGATTGTGGGTTTTCAAACGAATCGCAAGTATCAACAAACCAAAGATGCCACGCAATTTGATCACCTGCAATTGAGAAATGCACGTCTTTTCCTCAACGGAGCTGTGTTTCCCTATGAAGGACTGGATTTGGATTTTTCAAAAAATAAGTTTGGCCCCCTGTACGACTTGTTTTCTAAATTTCGATGGTCGTATTATCAAAAAGAGAACGGCCCCATGCTACTACCCCAAGCGTTTAAGGCAAGAGCACCACTGATTGTTTTTGACTGTTCTTACCTGGAAGAGTCTGTCAAGCCATCCAATATCGACATTCGACTAGATTTTGAAACGCATGACAATGTACCAGCCAATACGACGGCCTACTGTCTGATTATTCATCACAAACAAGTCAACTATTATCCACTGTCCAACCAAGTGACGAGTGTATAAATAACAGGTCATCCCACGTCAAGCCACTCAGTCATGTCTTGCTTTAAAGCCTCAAGAGACGTCACATCCATGAATGTAAACTCTGAGGAACAACGTTTCAAGACTTTTGCCACGTGGCCAGTGCCTTTCATAAACCCTCAAGCCTTGGCGGCTGCTGGATTCTACTATTTAAAAACGAGAGATGAAGTGAAATGTGCCTTTTGTCCCATCATCATAGACCAATGGCAGGAGGGCGATGAACCCATGCAGGAACATCAGCGCTGGTCACCCACCTGCCCCTACCTGTGCAGAATGAAAGTGGGAAATATACCCTGTCATTCAAGCTATCCCTCGCTCGTGTCTCTGGGTGATGAAAAAAAAACAAGTTACGATACATGTGGGCCGTATGGTATCCATGGTGCTTCGGTGAGCAGATCACCATCAAAAACGCCTAGTTTAGAGACATTGGGACATCATCGGTGTTATGGACGTTACAAACACAAGAGACTATATTGTTGTATCAGTTGCTATCGTCCTTATCCTAAAATGAGAAAAGCCTGTAAGACGTGTTATGATAATAAAATGATGATGTAATTCTTAAATTCTTATTTTTGCATGTCCCCCTGTCCTACCCTAACCTCAATTTTGAAACTAGCATGGCAGGTAAGTCTATGTCATGATCACACCTGATCGTCCGTCAGTCGTCAGTTGAACTTGGTCCAGGCAAGCGTCAACATGTTGCGCACACTCATTGTGGATTGCCAAGGGTTTAAAATTGGTGACAACAAATTTATATTTAAACAAGTGGCCATGATCGATTGTACCACGTTTTGGATATCGCAAGCTACGCATTTGCTATTTAAACCACCCCATGCTTTTGATTTGTTGTGTGAAAAAGACCGTAAACAAACCCAGTGGATTGAAAATCATAGGCAACTAGACTGGAATCAGGGAAACATTTCCTATAAATATTTGGATGTGGTTATGAATGCACACTTGTCCTCGGCCAATGTGGTATTTGTGAAAGGTAATGAAAAACGTCAATGGTTGCAACCATTTTTGGCGTCTTACTGTCAATGTATCGACCTCATGGAGTTGGGCTGCCCCTCCCTGCAAACGCTCATGGATACTTGTTCCTGTGGCAACATTACCCATACAGCCCTATCGCATGCGTGGCATCTCTTTCATTGGTTAACCACCCATGCCTGCTGGGAGTTGTTGAACAAAATTATAACTCAAGATTTACCTGTGAATGACGCCAGTGAGATTTCTACAAGCGACGTGTAAACATCTACAGCACGTGATACCATGGAGAAAGGCAATGCTACGGACAAAGCCATCGGCAAGTTCTTTGTGTGCAAAAAGAAACTAGACAGTTTTACCAAAGAGGAACCCTTGGCGCTGCCCAAGTCGTTCATTTATTATGTGGCCGCCAACGCGGTCAAAGAAATCTGGCAACATGTACCAAAATCATGGACTCAAGACCCTGTGTTGAGTGAATTGCAACCCTGTACGGATTACGATCACCATAAGCAAGTGGCCATGGCAAAAATACCGTCTATGCGTCAGTGTGCGACTTGCCAGCTAGTGAAACTGTATCACGGTCATAAAAGTCCATGTAAAGACTTTGTTGAATCATTCCACGAGTGTCATGGCGAGAAAAAGCAACAACAACAACAACAAACACAAACATCGTCCACAGAGGAGGAGGAAGACCAAACCTTTTTACCATCGATGGAAAAGGATATGCCAGACCTGTACTGGCAATGGCGTCATTGACAAAGTGATTCAATACCTACCTTTCGAAATACATCTTCCAGGTTATCGTTTTTGCGGCCCTGGAACTCGTCTCGAAAAACGTTTACAACGTGGTGATGTACCCATTAATCTTTTGGATCAAGCATGCAAGGAACATGACCTTTCTTATCGCCATAGTCATCCTGGTTTAAGACATGTGGCAGATAAATTGTTATTAAAGAAAGCTAAACAACGTTTCACATCCAGTGATGCCTCAGTGGGTGAAAGGATGGCAGCCCTAATTGTCATGAGTGCTATGAAAGGAAAGTTGATGATGCATGGACATAAACATTGAGGAGTGAGGAATTGGGATTTGTTTGTATTCTATTTTTCTTTTGTCAATTCACTATGAAATAAAAAACAAAGGTATACCAGAGCACGATGTTTTGTGTTTTTATTATTTATAAAAAACCATGATGTTGATGGCTGATTTCTCATTTTCACATTTCACACATTGCCATTTTGCTAATTTGCAATTTACAGTTTTTGAAAACGTTCGTTTTGATGATATGGATTTTTCCATTTTGCTGATGACACTTTTTAAAGAATGACCGTTTGAAGTTTTTGAATTTTCATATTTCACACATGCCCATTTCCAGTTTTTAAAAATGTCCGTTTTAAGTTTTGCGTTTTTGGTGATATGGAAACATGGATTTTCCATTTTGCTGTTTTCACATTTTTCCCTTTGGTGTATGTCGAAAGTTGAGATTTGACAATGATGTTGATGCAAGTGCATGACCATGACGATGCTGCAGTGAGTTTATGGGTGTTTGGAGAAACGTCGAGGTCTACGACTACTGCAGGTAAGACTGTTTTTACAAAAATAATGTCTATTGTCTGCCACATTTCAATGAAAAAAAACGAAACTATTTAAAACAAAATGAGTATATAAGTGACCATTTACCCCCCTCCCCACCCACCCACCCTACCTCACCGTGTTTGCTCTGGTCAATCATACACACCAGTTTTCTCTCTCCACTCATACATTCACACCTGTCTTTGGGAACAAACACAACCACTTTATTTATTCCCAAAAGCACATTCTCGACATGCACACTCATCCCAAAAGAACTTTTTAGTTTATCATTTACATTATGAAAAATAATTAAATACTATTTATTAAAGTTACTAAAAATCTTACTTATTTCATATTTACAAAAAAAAACTCAACTTTGTACAGCGTTAAAAGAATCAAACTATTTACCAATCAAAAAATTTTTAAAAAATAAGGTTGCATAGAACTTTTAAAGAGCAAAAGGTCCAAGTGGGTTGTCACTATTTTACAAAATCTACTATTTACAATGACAAAAAAACAATATTTACAAAATACTAAATCTACAAGTTACATAAAGCTATGTCCCATAAACGATTAAACAATGAAATCACACCTTCTCCTCCTTGCGATCATAACCCCAGGGCAGGCTGGTGAGCAGGTCATCAGCCCACACACGCTTGTTATCCATGGAGGCTAGAGTGCGTTTTCTCTGTTCCACAAGATACAAATGATGGTTGCTGGATTGTATCCTGCACTGTGTATGAGACATAGCTTTGCCCGTGCGTAAAACCGCTAGATAGTCATCAACACGTAGCGATTTTACCACTGCCCTACCTACACCTTTTGCTCTTTTGGCTTCCTTACAGTCGAGTGTGCGATAAGCATACATTTTCGAAGCCAAACCTACGAATTCCGTCATAATGGAATCACCACATTCATCTTTTAAAACGCCCATTTCCTTTTTGTTTTTTATGGGCAGCTGAAACACGTTGTCAGCGCTATAGCAAGAGGTGTCGAACCAGTCACTATGTTGCCTCATGACGTCATAGGGGTTGCAGTGGCGAATGTGGTAAATGAATGAGTCCGTGTCCATATACAAAAGAGAAACGTCCTCAAAATGGCGTTTGGCAAACTCATAGTGGAATCAATACATGACCGATTTAGAAAAGTCTAAAATGACTTGACCCAAGTAAATGGGCTTATCCATGGTCACGCTGGTCTTACTCATTTCAATAGTAGCCAAATCCTCATCGATATTTTTGATCGATTTGAAATTTGGCTTGGCAATGTACCGCCGGGCACCCCACTGCCCCTCCCAGACATTGACCAATTTAATGTCACGGTATTTGCGGACATTCTCCATGGACTTGCCATAGATGCAGTTGTTCATTAATTTAAAAAAATTAATTTCAAACTGCTGTGTTGCCATTTGTCGGTGCTCTGTGTTGAGTCGCATGTATGGCTCAAGCCATGCTTTTTGAGCAAAAGAAATACCCCTGTGGATTTTCTTCAACACCAAGCCTTGGGCGAGGCATTGCACCAACATTTGGATATGTACCACATACCGATTTTTGTTGTAAAGTGTGCCCATGAGTTTTTCAATTTTCACTTTACTGTCAGGGGGAACCATTTGCTCAAGGCAGAATGGGAAATAGGCATGTTCATCATACAAGGATGAGGGATATTCAATATCCACTTCTAGCACATATCCACGGCCTGTTTCTTGGCTAGCCTTCATTACATCAAATTCTGACACTTGTTTGTCTGTCAGCCAAGCAAACTTTCCATAGGGCAAAGGCTGACTCATGGCGTAACCGTACAAATTATTCACGTCATAGTACATTAAGTACGATTCTGGTTTGTCTGGTGAATAATCAGGCATGTAGACATTGTTCGCTTCGGCATGGCGTTGGTTAAGTGACACAAAGCCGCCACGAATGCCCTTTTCAAAAAATAGAACCATGTCTACGTCAGTGAGTAAATCCAATTCCACTTGAGTGTATTTCAAAGCGGCATCAAACGAGAGTCCAGGACTCGTGTAATAGTGAGCCGGGTCAAGACCGTAAATGTGTTGACACAAGTTACGGAATTTTTCAAACACATCAGTGAGCAGCAATACATCCAGTTTTAGGTAATGCAAAGCATATTCACTTAGCGTGTTCACGCCAAACACTCGCCAAACTTGACATGCATGTGCATAGTCTTCATCGGAAACGGTACTGCGTGTTAGTTTCGAGTAAAATTTCTCTTGTGGTGGGAGTTTTCTTTGCTTTAACACGTCCCAGCTATTGCAGAAATCATACGGGAATATACCTTTCCGAATGCACAATTGAAATTGCTCAGGATCATTAAAATGCATTCTAGTATTTTTTAATTCCTCCTCATTCAAGCCATTCACAAGGCTGTCTAGCGAGGATGCCATAAACTTAAAGGAATCCAAAAATCGAATGCTAAAGTCGCCCAACCACCATGTCAGGGCCGTAAAACGCTCATGGTTTTGGGGAATAATGGTAAACGAGCCCTTGTTGACATGGCCCAATTCACGAATCAAAAACTGAATGTCATAATTCGCCAGATTGTGGAAAAAGACACTAATGAAACGAGGAGCTGGAAAGTTCAAGTTGCATTTACTATGCGCAGCTCCACGAAACTCCCCTGTAAAGTGTGAGTGGTCTCTGACTTTTTCCTCTCCACTTAAAATAGGCTTTTCGCAAATATGGCATGTCGTGGCATGCTCATACTGCTGCTGCTGTTCTGGAGATAGGCTCATGGGTACTGGGTGGTTTAGTAATTCCTGTACATGATCGACCAACTTGACAAGTTCATCCAAGAACCATTTGGCACAATCTGGCCCCTCACGGTATTTGTAAACGGATTGTGTTGGGTCATAGGCACACACCACATTAAATCCTATGGCAAAGGGTTCATGTTTTTGAATGGGTGTGGTTGAGCTGATGGTGGGATCTGGTTCACATCCCGCCATGGGTGTGGTGAGTGCTTCGAAATCTGCATATACCACATAGGGAACAGTGTCACGCTTATGAATGTCTTTAAAGTTTAACACAGCCTTGTCCCCTTGTGGCAATATCAATCTCACCGCTTCCTGAGAAACGCAATCCACCCTATGACGTTCCAAAAGCGTAGGGGTTTTAAAATATTGCAAGCAACGGTCACAAATATGTTTTACACCAGTGTGCTTAGACACTTGTCTGCTTAGCAATCTACTCAGGCTTTTAATTAGGCAATAGTGATTCACCTCTCCTACAGATAAATATAAAAGATGAATGTGGTGTCGTTTCGGTTCTTTTGTAGCATAAAGAGGACCCACAATCTCATTACCATCAAGGCCATACACCATGAACGAAAAGTCCTGGTTATCTTGTTCAAACCTATGGATCTCGGTTAAGTCCACAGGGAACGATAATCGAGTTAAATTTAAAGTATGTTTCAATTCAACAAACTTGGCCTTGTACATTCCTGGTCGACAACCATTATGTTGTGCTGGTTGCAAAAACGCAGCCACAGACCACAGAAAGCAATCATTGTCACGATTCTTTATATTGGCCACAGCCTTTTTCGAAGCTATTGCTGGTGGTGTTTTAATATAGCTAGACCCAGCATTCAACGGGTTGAATTGACAAATGTTGATTTGCAAATGATGAATTTTGTCTAAGGCTAGACCACTCGGTCCTTGTTGCAGTTTATCAAATTTTGATAGCAAGGCATTCACCACGTGGGTTTCATACCACTGTTCCAAATTATGGGCTATGAACAGCTCTTGCATTTTACTGCAAATATAAAATGTCTCTTTATGCTCTACGTCCTTCTTTTTATATACAAAATCGCACACTAGTTCTGTATTCACCTTTAAAGCCGTATGCAACCTTTGCGCTGTACAAATTTCAATTTTAAAAATTTCAAAACAAGATTGTAAAAATTCTTTGGGAATTAAACTTTTTCTAACATTGACTACGCGGCCAGAGCACACACGCGATTTAAAACAACTGTTTAGAGGTTCCCAAATTAACGTATCGGTAGCAGTGGCAAATGACATTATTTTAGAAAGAACACTCTCACCTGAGTTTTCAGCTGTAGACTGCTTGACAATGGTCCCAAACACACACGTTCCTGGTTATTAACAAAGGTCAAGCGTTTTCCAACACTCTAAAAAGAAATAAAATAAACCACCATAAGTATATCCATTCCATATAGTTTATGCATTTCATAAACAAAACAAAATCAAACAGGTTATATTATATAATAAAACAAATCTCACCTTGACGAGTAATGCTTTGCTATATTCCCGTCTCGTGGGCTAGTGTGGAAATGGTTTTCTTTTCAATCTGTCTGCCTTTCTCTTTCTTTAATATCGTTCACACACACACACACACACATTTGAGTTAGTAGACTAATAATTAAAAAAACTGATTTAAGCAACCCAACACCATACCTAATAGTATTGCTGGTGTATATACATGGGTTGGTTTTTTAGTTTGGCACCAATGCTTAGTTACAACCCGTGTAAGTTTTCTCTTATTTTAAGAGGGAATGAAACAAAAGGAAGTTTGAGGGAGGATTGTAACTCAGGAAAAATGTGAATGTTCTCGGGACCGCAGAATTTGGGTGATCAATCCATGGAAATAATATTCTGGGAATGAGGTTTCACTGTGATCTACCATTGCTGCCTCCAGAATCCTTCAAAAAGCCGTTCTCGATCTAATTAAGGCCGAGAACACGGGTCTATAATAATATTATGCCACAATTCGAGGAAAAACTCCGTCAATCAATTTCAAAACATTTAGATCACATTTTATCAGTCTCAGAGGTTTTCTTAAGTTAAGTTAAGTAATTTTGCATACGTCCCCCTTAAATTGCATTTTGTGAAAATTTTGAATCTAAATTACATTTTGTAAGTAACTTATTTTCTATCTAAATTGCATTTTGTAAATATTGTCAATTCAAATAAAAGTACAGTAAGTATGTAGTTAGTTTTAGTTGTAAGTAGGTAGTTAGTTTGTTCATTAGATATATGTCATTGTTCTATTATACTGTGGTGTGTGAGTGTGTCTGGTAGCAGTTGCATTGTTTATTAGTTATAGTTCATTGTTTCAGTAGACTGTGATGTGTGAGGGTGCATGTGAGTGTGCCTGTTGACAGACTGTTTTAGTGGTAGTATTTGTTGTTGGTGGAACTTAAGTTTTTTGTTAGTAGAGTTTTGGTATTTAATTGTTAGTACGGTAGAAGGTTAGTATTTTTGTTAGTAGAATTGCTCTTTACTTATTCTGAAAGGGAGTAGCAGCCTTTCAGAATAAATCAATTCTTTACTAGTCTTATAGACGGTTAAGATATTGATAATATAAGCCAATAATGGCTACACTGCGTCCTGCTGCACGGCTGAAAGCAACGGGAAACTACAGCCGTATGCTATTCCCGAGGATATGCACCTCTCTATGCAGAATTACATGTGATGATGGCCTCCTCCCTTGTAAAATTTCAATCCGGAGGTAAACTAGTCCCCCGTTCGGATCTCCGGGAGGGGACTACTCGAGAGGGGGTTAACATCACAGAAGTGACAAAGAGGAAATCTGACATTCTACGGATCGGAGCGTGGAATGTTAGAAGTCTGCTAGGAAGTGGAAGGTTAGAAAACTTAGAAAGGGAAATGGATAGGTTGAGGTTGGATTTGGTTGGGATTAGTGAAATGCGCTGGCAGGAAGAACAGGACTTTTGGTCAGGAGACTATAGGGTCATTAGCACTAAATCAAACAATGGCCAAGCAGGGGTTGGCCTCATATTGAGTAGGAAACTTGGACAGGGGGTAGAATATTATGAGCAATATAGTGAACGGATTATTGTAGCAAAAATCAATACAAAACCTACCTGCACTACAGTGGTACAAGTCTATATGCCTACCAGTCAAGCTGATGATGAGGATGTAGAAAAGGTCTACGAAGAAATAGACGAAATTCTGAGGTATATCAAGGGTGATGAAAATGTTATAGTAATGGGAGATTGGAATGCTGTGGTAGGAAAAGGGAGAGAAGGGAAGATAGTAGGAGATTTCGGATTAGGTGAAAGGAATGATCGAGGAAGCAGGCTGGTAGAATTCTGCACCGAGCATGAATTGGTCATAGCTAACACCTTATTCAATAACCACAATAGAAGAATATACACATGGATGAGACCAGGAGATACAGGGCGTTACCAAATCGACTTCATTATGGTCAAGCAGAGGTTTCGAAACCAGATTTTGGATTGTAAAACATATCCTGGTGCTGACATAAACTCTGATCACAATCTGGTTGTAATGAAATGCAGATTAAAGTTGAAGAAACTGAAGAAAAGTCAAAAGCCAAAAAGGTGGGCAATAGACAGACTGAAAGAGAAGGATGCAAACGAAAGATTCAAGAAGAGTATAAAGGAAGGACTAATGAAAAACCCTAAACAAACTTCAATTGCAGACGAATGGGCACTTTTGAAGAGTGAAATAACAAAATCCGCAGAAGAAAACATTGGTAGGAAAGAAAGAATAGGTAGAAAACCGTGGATCACTCAGGATATACTAGAATTGATGGATGAAAGGCGGAAACAGAAGAATCTAAGAGATGAAAAGGGGAAAGCAGAATACAGACGTCTGAGAAATGAGGTTAACAAGAAGTGCAAGGAAGCGAAAGAAGAATGGTTGAAAGAGAAATGTGCAGGTATAGAAAATTGTCTGAAATTAGGAAAAGTAGACACAGCTTATCGAAGGATTAAGAATACTTTTGGGGAAAAGAAGACTAAGTGCTGTAATATTAAGGACACAAATGGAAAGCCTCTAACAGATAGGGAAGAAAAGGTTGAGAGATGGAAAGCTTACATAGAGAGTTTGTATAAGGGAAAGGAGATTGAGAATCATGTAATGGAAAGGGAGGAGGAAATTGATGAGGATGCGAAAGGAGATTTAATATTGAGATCAGAATTTGATAGAGCTTTGGAAGACTTAAGCAGGAACAAAGCACCAGGCATAGATGATATACCGATTGAGTTGCTACGCTGCATAGGAGATGAAGGTCTGTTCAGGTTATTTCACTTGGTGTGTAGGATTTATGAGACAGGTGAGGTACCCCCTGATTTCAAGAAGAATGTAATCATCCCTATACCAAAAAAGTGGGAGCTGACAGATGTGAAGATTACCGTACAATCAGCTTGATTACTCATGCTTCAAAGATCCTGTCTAGAATAATTTACAAGAGGATTGAAAGCCAGATAGAAACGGAGTTGGGTGAAGACCAGTTTGGTTTCAGGAGAAATGTAGGAACAAGGGAAGCTGTACTAAGTCTTAGGCTGATTTTAGAGGGTAGAATAAGGAAAGATAAGAGAACGTTCATGGCTTTTGTGGACTTAGAAAAGGCTTTTGATAACGTTGATTGGACTAAATTGTTTGACATTTTGAAATCAATTGGAATAAAGTACAGGGATAGGAGGGTGATATACAATCTGTACAGAAACCAGACAGCAGTCATTCGAGTTGAAGGACATGAGAGAGAAGCTGGTATTCAGAAAGGTGTAAGGCAAGGCTGCAACTTATCACCCATACTTTTCAATCTTTACATTGAACAAGCAATGAAGGAAATTAGAGAAAAATTTAAAGTGGGAGTGAAGATTCAAGGAGAAATAATTTCAACTCTGAGATTTGCTGATGACATCATCATCTTGGCCGACAAGCCTGAGGATTTGAATGAGTTTTTGAATGGTATGGACTCCGTCTTACGGAAAGAATTCATGATGAAAATAAATAAATGTAAAACAAAAATACTGGAATGCAGCCGAAATAAATCAGAAACCTCTATGGAGATCAAATTGGCAGGTGAAAAGCTGAAGGAAGTAGGAGACTTCTGTTACTTAGGAAGCAGAATAACCAGTGATGGACGAAGCAAAGAGGATATTAAAAGTAGGTTGGCTCAGGCAAAGAAAGCATTTCTACAAAAAAGGAATCTGCTGACATCGAATATAGATTTAGGTATTAGGAAGTAATTTTTGAAAGCCTTTGTCTGGAGCGTGGCGCTCTATGGAAGTGAAACTTGGACTATTGGTGCAGCAGAAAAGAGGAGAATTGAAGCATTTGAAATGTGGTGTTACAGGAGAATGATGAAGATCAGATGGGTAGATAGGGTTACAAACAAAGAGGTATTAAGACGAGTGGGAGAGGAGAGATGTTTCTGGCGACTGCTAATGAAGAGAAGAGATAGGTTGGTAGGACACATACTAAGACACCCAGGAATAGCAAGCTTAGTTATGGAAGGAAGGGTCGAGGACAAAAACTGTAGGGGTAGACCAAGGTTAGAATATGTTAAACAGATTGCCTCCGATGTAGGGTGTCGGAGCTATGTAGAGATGAAACGATTAGCTCAGGACAGGGAGGCATGGAGAGCTGCATCAAACCAGTCAAAAGACTGAAGACTCAAACAACAACAACAACACACACACACGACAAGTAGGCTATACCGATTATCTGCAAACAAATAAATAAATAAATAAATAAATAAAATCATTAATTACCTAATCAATAAATAATTGCATGTATTTATATAAAATCAATAAATATATAAATGAATAAATATATACCTACCCCACAACAAGGTTAAGTATTTTCCACCAACACCAAAACTGTTAAACAAGGCCAAGTGTTTCACACAACGCTGTAGTGTGTTCAAAAGTAGTCACATAAGTGCGAGTGGAAATGTCAGCGACGTGTCTTTATATATGCTACGTTGCATGTATAATCTTTTTTTTTTCCCACGCTTTGACCATTCTGTTATCAGGCACGTGGACAGCTAACGTCCCAGGCGAACACCTGTGGCGAATCAAATTTCACGTCAACTTGCATTTTGTCACGTACGAAGCAAAACAGAATGTAACTTGTTAACAGTTATCGCGCACGTGGACAGATAACGTCCCAAGCGAACACCTGCGGTAGATCAAATTTCACATGAACTTGCATTTTGTCACGTACGAAGCAAAACAGGATGTCACTGGTTTAGCGTGCCTGTGGTTTCACACATGTGTGTGCATGCCTTTCACACTCCCCTGCCAGCACAATGGTCAGATTATTTCACCTTCAAGCGTCACCTGTTGTCAAGTCAGATCAATGCCTTCCAATAAGCTCAAATGACCTTCACCTCCTGTAAGTTTGTTTTCTGTACTCGCTTCGACCAACATAGAACCAAGTTCTCATTACCGTTTTCACGTTAAAGGTAAAATATCAGAAAACGCATGCTCGTTCTGTCATACACCGACCAGCCGAAATAGCGATTGTTCTATTAAGCATGGTCCTTGTGGTTAGCGGCAGGTTCGTTGAAACACACACACCCAGCCGTATCGTCTCTCTCAACCACTACGCTTCATAAACATTATAAACAAGTAAAGAAAAAGAAAACGTTATTTCAACATGTATGGCGTTAGGCCCTTTGTGAATTATTTTTTGGAAAAAAAATATCTACCACATTTGAAAGGGGGCGAAAGCCCGAGTCCTAGGACACCTCGTACATGTCTCTAGCGTTATTGGTTCGTGAAATATCGGCAAAAATCATAAAAAACACGTGTTTACCCCAAAATCGCGTTTCCAAAATTTTAAAAAATTACAACGAGTGGTCTATAGCAAAGAGGACGTCTGCCCGAATCCTTGGACCCATCGTACATGCCTCTAGCGTTATTGCTTCGTGAGATATCGGCAAAATCACAAAAACACGTGTTTACCCCAAAATCGCGTTTCCCAAATTTTTTAAAATTACAATGAGTGGTCCATAGCAAAGAGGACGTCTTCCCGAATCCTTGGACCCATCGTACATGCCTCTAACGTTATTGGTTCGTGAGATATCGGCAAAATCACAAAAACACGTGTTTACCCCAAAATCGAGTTTCCAATTTTATTAAAAATTATAACGAGTGGTCCATAGCAGAGAGGACGTCACCCCGAGTCCTTGGACCTATCGAACATGCCTCTAGCATGATTGGTTCGCGAGATATTAAAAGCACATGACCTTTTAGTTTTGGTCTTTTAATCAAATAAAGAGGCTATAGGAAAGTAGGGGGCATCACTACGAGTGCTAGGACACCCTGTATGTTCAAATCCGACCATTGGTTAGCGAGATATCAGCTTCGGGGCAAATACGAGGGTGGCTCAATAAGAAGTGGTCCAGCTCTGTCACTACCACACTACTACAGGTTTTCATCCTAGAGACTTGAAATTTATTTTGGGGGTAGAGGGCATAGGGACCTTTCATTTATGTCAAATAAACGGTTTTGTAGAGTTCCTAGTTTCCAAAATATAGGATTTTCAAAATTCGAGTGTTTTCAAAAAAAACATAAAAGTAAAAAAGTTTCATTATAGAAAATAAAGGGCATAAAGACCATTCGTTTGAGCTATGGCACAACGTTCTATCATGTTTAGTTTTCAAACTATCACCTAGTTTCAAAAACAAAAATTTTCAAAAAAAATTGAAAAATATAACGAATAGTCCATAGCAAAGATAACGTCAGCCCGAGTCCAACGATACATCATTTGTCAAAATCGGACCATGCGTTCGAGAGATATTTAACATGGCTGAGGCTTAGTAGTAGAGCAAGGGGGGTTCTGGAGTGAGTTAGAAGCGCCACCACTCCACTACTAATTATCATTGGATTACAATATCCTTATACTGTACTATTAGATTTTACATCAAATGCTGATTATATTTACATATGATTTGTTATCTTTTAGGCTTACTGTTGATGAAATACTGGCAATTCTGGAGCAACCTAATCAGCAATTTGTAAGTGCTACCGTGTATACCAGTCCTCCAGAAAATCACATCCCGAGTGATGGAGAAAGTGGTGATGAGAATGAACATGGTGACCTGAATAATTTGTCCGGGAATCAATTTCGGGCTGAGGGAGAATTTCGGGCAACTACACTCACTGACAATGGTCTTGAGGAAGTGGAAATGGCAGGTAATGAGGACATAGATGACACATTGCCCAGTACTTCCAACCAAGTAGATCAGATCACGCGTCCAACTACTTCATGTGATAGTTCCAGAACACCACGATCTCGGAAGAAGAAACCATTGCCACCATCACGCAAATGGAAACGCGTAGATTTACCATCCAAACCAGAACGTGAATGGGTAAGATCCGAAATCGCAAGTGTAGACAAATCTTCAGCAGAACGTTTTGAGATGTTTTGGGATGATCATACAACTGAAACTATTGTCAGAGAATCCAGACGATATGCCATGTTTAATGCCAACCATAATTTTGATGTTCAAACAAGTGATATCAGGTTACTCATTGCTATTTTACTCCTGAGTGGATTATGACTCCCGCTAGGCACCGCCTCTACTGGGACTCGAGTGTTGACACCTACCATTCCGGAGTTGCAAATTCCATGTCAAGGAACAAGTTTGAGGAATTATTTCGCTACTTACACTTTGCAGATAATAACTCTTTAAATCCCAATGACAAATTTGCAAAAGTGCGCCTCCTTTGGGATCATCTCAATGAGATGTGGTTACAGTACTTCCCTAAAGATGCCTATTTGAGCATCGATGAGTCCATGGTTCCATACTTTGGAAGACATGGAACTAAACAGCACATTCAAAACAAACCTGTAAGATTCGGTTTCAAAGTGTGGTCGATGTGTTCAAGATTAGGATACCTTGTTCAAGCTGAGCCTTATCAGGGTGCCTGCACAGGTAACACACATCCTGAACTGGGTGTCGGGAGCTCAGTGGTTGTAGACTTGGTAAGTAAACTACCTCAGAGTTCCGGCTACAGTATATTTACAGACAATTATTTTACTTCCCTGCCTCTGCTTTCGAAACTGGCTAGCGATTGCAACGACTACACTGGAACGATTCGCAACAACTATATTGAAAAGGCTCCCCTCAAAAATCCTGCTACAGTAAAAAATCTACCACGAGGAAGTTATGACCAAGTTACAGATGTAGAATCAGGAATAACTCTTGTGAGAGTCAATGACAATAACGTCGGACCTCTTGCATCTAACAAGTGTTTTTCCAGTGGGTACATGCAATCGTTGGAGTGGTAAGGAAAAGACGAGGTTGTCAGTGAGGCAGACAACAATTGCTGCTCAGTATAATCTGTACATGGTTGGTGTAGACAGGTTGGACCAAAATGTTTCTGCCTATTGACCCGGTATAAGAATGAAGAAATGGTACTGGCAACTTATACTATTTCCCTTGAGCTGCAGTGTCAACAATGCATTCCAGTTGTACAGGATGACCCCTGCGGGCATGGATAGAGGTTCTTATGACTTTCTGGGCTTCATTCGTTAGATTGTCCAATGCTACCTTGGAAAATACACAAACCGCCTACCAATGGGTAGACCTTTGAAACCTGTGAAAAGGCGTGTGCAAGACGAAGTGAGATTGGATGGCGTTGGTCATACAATTATAACCAATCCAACACAGGTTAGATGTGGAGAATGCCATAAAAACACTACGAAGAAGTGCAGGAAATGTGATGTCGGTTGCCACGCAAATTGTTTCGAGAAGTTCCACTCATGAGTGTTTGTGATAAACATTTGCTGCTGAGTAAAACCCCTGAATGGATGCTGTAGACATGCTAGATCAATATATATTTGCTTATAGACATCCTATCAGGATGGTGAAGTTTTCCCTGAGTTGCAATTTCAACGTGAAAATTTTAGTTCTAATATCTTATTCTTATTGTTTCTTGTTCTGAATAATATTGTTTTGCATATTATTGCCTTTCTTGTGCAATTTCTTGTATATTACTTGACTACATTCAAAAAATAAAATCAAAAGTCACGCAAAGGTTGTTTACATTTACCTGCACCCATCCATGCCCACCGCCCCATTTTTGGGGCCCCATTAATCTCAAGACAGGAACACAAAGTAAGTATTTTACCAACTTTTACAGAATGAGGGGAACCCTTGGACTAATCCATGATGATATGAAAGAAATATGAGACGGAAAAAAAGTTGGGCATATATGGGTTAAAGAAAATACTCCTCATTGGCTTACCTTTCATGATTTATACTTTCGTTGGGTTTAAGATTCTTAAAATAACTGAACACATTAATTACGACCTGTTTTTTCCTCCTTCTGAGCACTTGACCACGCTTTCTTTTCACAAAACTATCCTTTGTTGTACGTGAAATACGTAAAATACAACACGTTAAATCTAACAGAACTGCTGCAAACACACTCAAGATAGAGACAGCCGAACTACTGAAATACAAGCTCGAAAGGCACAGTAATAAAGCTGTGAGTAGCAAGCTGCACCCCGCTGTCCTTTGAAACTTCATTTTATAATCCGCGGTCAATGAACATCCCGGCCTGTGTAAACAATTAAACCTACACTCTGGGTAAGCAGGTAGAAAACTTCTTCCAACATTCCTCTACAACTCTCAAACTGGCATGACATGGTTATCTTTAAAAATAGAAAAGTTGGCAGCATACGAACTTTTTCAATGCTGCTATGCGGTTATGAGAGAATATTCAGAAGTTTTACCTACATGAAAATTGTAATATTGCCAGTATAAAATATTTCAATAATCCATCATCAAGACGGCACATTTAGCTACACGTGTGTGAAAAATAGGCATCACAAAGTCAATGCAACATGATATAAGATCGATTTTACTAAAAAAGGGGACTCAGTTTTAATTTTTTTTTTTAAATATGGATATCTAATTTTTCTAGCATTTCTATCAAGTTCACGTAGTTCTAATATAGGACAAAAAAGATCGGCAAAACATAGTTCTACCCGAATATGCTGTTTTTCCGACAAAGAAAAATTTTCGACTGATGGCAACAGTGGATTGCTAGAAAATGACAGCGTCATACATGTCTCGCGTGCAACAGAAAGAGAGAAGAATATCCCTATCTAACCAGTGCTTCATTCTAAACGCTGGATGCCTTATAGCACGTAATGCATTCATAACTGTTCCCGGGCGAAGCTAGTTATTGTTACATTCTAATACAGACTTCACTATAATACAGGTTACCATACAACAGTCCCCTCTCCAGACACACACAAGTACTCGGAGTTTTACAACAACAAAATGCTTTGAAGTTAATTTTTGACGTGTAACATCTTTGCACTCGGTTGCTAGATATTTTTGTGGGAGTGATTTTGAAAAATGGGACGGAAGTGGATCGGACGGAAAGCAGCCAGAAGGGATGTGATCCAGCTGGCAATGGTACCATGTGGAACGTTTATCACATACGGATTACTTTGTAACAGCAGAGTATCAAGAAGGCAGTGCGAGAGTAGAAATATCAAGTAGGCAGTGAAGAAGAAAAAATCAGTCCATGTTAACGTAACTTAGTTACTGGCAGGAGAGTGATGGAACAGCAGAGTATCAAGAAGGCAGTGCGAGAGTAGAAATATCAATTAGGCAGTGAAGAAAAAAAAAGAATCTTGGAATTGTTATGTACTGTATTATGAGTGTGTTGGTTGGTTGGTTCTTAAGTTTAGGGGCTGTGACAACGCGGTCATGTAGCCCCGTGTACTTTGGGTGTGTGTAGAATCTGTCTGATAACCGGTGTTAATTGTGATGACTGTATTAGTGTGTGTTATCTGTTTTTTAATTTAAGTACTGCACCTTAGAATTTTTCAAATAGTTCCTACTTTTGCCGCCAGGCGCCACCGTCAACGATTACTAGGCCAAGTTCAGAACTTAGCTACTAGACACCACCGCAGTCGGCTCTTGGCAACGAACATAGAAACCTAAGAGCGTTGTTTACATTCTTAACCTATCCAATTTAGCTTCACACAGGTGCAATTAGTGGAAGGTTCTTTAACATGCCATAAATCTATGACAAATTATGAGAGTGTAAAATATAAAAAAATAAAAATAAAATTAAAAAGTTTTTTGTGTGTGTGTGTGTTGATGAATGTCAAGGATAATAAAAACGGTAACAACTTCAAGGTAGGATAACATGTCAGATGTAACACATCATATGCGACTACTGTAAGGATCGTATCTTTATTTTTTTAAATAATAATATCTTAGTTTCAGATCGAGGTATGCTTTCTTCGCCCACGTTAGCAAAGGTTGGCACTACTGTTCAACACATCTTCTTTAAGGCCGTAGGCTGTCGCTATTGTTAAACAAAGGAGGCTTGACAGCCACAAAGATATAATCGCTCTCCGCGTTGCAGTATCGATTAGGGTAACTTCACTCGTGTTTTCCAACCCCAACCATACTTGACCGATATGGCGTACAGGAGCTCACATCTGGTGGGACGTGGGTTGGTGACCACGGGAGCCCAGCTGAGTCCGACATTGCTTCCACTTACTTGTGCCGTGCTCCTCCCGGTCTTCCTTCCTGTCGACCTCTCTTGGTCAACTCATGTTATCTTCCGACCCCGACGGTATTCGGGTATCCGAGGCCTAGGGAGTCTTTCCTTTCCCGCCTTAATTGGCCTTTCCTGATCTCTCTGGGGCTCATAGTATCTGCTACCTTCTGCTCAAGGCCCTCAAGGAGGCAGGGTGTGTGTAGCCCCACCACTTCTGGTGCACCCTGGATATTGCTACACCCTGAAGGGCTCACAGTATCTCCTGCCTTCTGCACAAGGCCCTCAAGGAGGCAAGGTGTGTGTAGCCCCAGCACTTCTGGTGCACCCTGGATAGTGCTACACCCTCAGGGGCTAACAGTATCTCCTGCCTTCTGCTAAAGACCCTCAAGGAGGCAGGGTGTGTGTAGCCCCACCACTTCTGGTGCACCCTGGATAGTTCTACACCTTCAGGGGCTCACAGTATCTCCTGCCTTCTGCACAAGGCCCTCAAGGACGCAGGGTGTGTGTAGCCCCACCACTTCTGGTGCACCCTGGATAGTGCTACACCCTCAGGGGCTCACAGTATCTCCTGCCTTCTGCTCAAGGCCCTCAAGGAGGCAGGATGTGTGTAGTCCCACCACTTCTGGTGCACCCTGGACATTGCTACACCCTCAGGGGCTCACAGTATCTGCTGTCTTCTGCTCAAGGCCCTCAAGGAGGCAGGTGTGTGTAGCCCCACCACTTCTGGTGCACCCTGGATAGTGCTACACCCTCAAGGCTCATAGTATCTCCTGCCTTCTGCTCAAGGCCCTCAACGAGGCAGGGTGTATGTCGTCCCACCTCTTTTGGTGCACCCTGGATAGTGCTACACCCTCAGTGGCTCATAGTATCTCCTGCCTTCTGCGCAAGGCCCTCCAGGAGGCAGGGTGTGTGTAGCCCCACCACTTCTGGTGCACCCTGGATATTGCTACACCCTCAAGGGCTCACGGCTGATGAGTTCGGGTGTTGGGGATTCCGAGGGATTCCTGAGCTGGGTCTGGTTTGTCCCCTTTTTCCTCTGACCTTGGGGCGGACTCTCTCCTCTTTCCCCCTTTCCCATCTGCCTTTCATGGCTCTCCTTCCTTCCACGTCCCTCAATCCTCATTCTTCGAGGGTTGAGGGCATTTCTCTTCTTCCTGTCCTTTATTTGCCTAATCCTTTATTTGTTTACCATTTCTTCTTCAAGTATGTAAGGTTTCACTTTCATCTCATCTTTCACCATCACATAAGCCATTAGCGGCCGATAACCTAGATGTTAAGCTCCCTAGAACAAAAATTACCATCATATTATTCCGACTGTGGACCTATGAGGCTCCCCTTTGGTCCTTGTAGATATTCGCAGTCGACTAGCGTTGCAATGCCAATCAAAGTATGATAGTGTTTGTGAAGTAATTTTGCTCATTGATGTGCTTATGGATACACAATAATTTTATTTTTCCCCGTCTGGTCGGTAGATGAATAAATCAGAGGGCTTTTCAACATTTTTGAACGACTAGCGCACCACCTATTGTAAAATTGATTTACTTATTCAGAAACCCTTGCGAAGTTATGCACAACAACTCACCAAAGTTTCATCGCAATCGGATGAATGGTATATGAACGCCTACGGGACTTTCTTGAAATGATTCGCGCACCAACACTCATTTGTTGAAACAACCCGTGCGCAATCGCAATCGGATGAATGATAAATGAACGCATACGGGACTTTAATGAAACGATTCGCGCACCAACACTCATTTATTGAAACAACCCGTGCCCAATCGCAATCGGATGAATGATATATGAACGCATACGGGACATTAATGAAAAGATTCATGCGTCAACATTCATTTGTTGAAACTACTCGTACGCCATCTATTGTAAATTGTATTTAGTAATTCAGAAACCTTACGAGGAGTATGCACAACAACTCACCAAAGTTTCATCGCAATCGGATGAATGGTATATGAACGCATACGGAATTAAATGAAACTATTCTTGCGCAGTTTTACAAAGAAAAACAAGTAGTTCCGTGAAGAACTATACAGCCTATTTTCATATAACCTACTCATGTTAATTGCCACTATCAACATACAAAATTTCAGTTTAATTGCTGTAACAGATTCGTAGATATTGAGAACCGTCTAAATATTTCAGATTGTCGCCAGGTTGGATTTTTATTTTTGTACTATTACGTTAATATTATTGTGTATGTGTGGTATTCAAACTTCAATCGCATGATTAGAACACAAGAAGTAAAAACGAGATTTTAAAATTACGCACAGCAGCCATCTTGTGATTATGCAAACAATTGAAATAAATTAGATGCCAGTGGATCAACATTTGTATAAGCATTTAACGTGCAGCGTTTCATGGCACTCGGATAGTTAATTCGCGAGAAACGTCCATTTAAATATTTATACTTCGCGTCGCCGCCATGTTGGATTTGTGCTCACCAGGTTACTGAAGTCCTATAGGTGAACATATGTTCATAGTCTCTATGAACATTAAAAAAATCAGTTTGGTTGCTGTAAAAGATTCATAGATATTGAGAACCGTCTAAATATTTCGGAAGCTCGCCATTTAGGATTGTTATATGTATAGGCCATAGAGTTATGTACCATTCAAGGACAATTATTGCCTAGGTTCATTATTCAAACTTTCACTTCGATCGCATGATTACGACACAAGAAATAAAAACTTAATTTTAAAATTTCGCACAGCCGCCATCTTGAGGTTATGTAAACAATTGAATTAAATTAGATGGCAGTGCATTACAATCTGCAAAATCATTTATTGTACCACATTTCTCTGCGCTCAGAGAGTTAAATCACGAGAAAAGTCTATTAAAATATTTCAAATTCGCTTGGTCGCCATGTTCGTTTTGTACTTTACAGGTTTATAAAATATACATAGGTTAACTTGTATCAGTACCCTTTATCACCGTACAAAATTGCAGGGTGATATCTGTAATAGTTTCGGAGATATAGAATATCAGTGAAATATTTCGCACAGCCGCCATTTTGAGGTTATGTAAACAATTGAACTAAATTAGACTTCAGTGCATTACAATGTGTATAAACATTTGATGTACCAAGTTTCATTACGTTTGGATAGTTAAATCGCGAGAAAAGTCTATTTAAAAGTCTCAAATTCGCTTGACTGCCATGTTGGCTTTGTAGTCACCAGGTTTTTGAAAGTCTCATAAGTGAACTCCTAGTAGTGCCCTTTATCACCGTACACAATTTCAGGGTGATATCGGTAATAGTTTCGGAGATATTGAATGCTAGTGAAATAATTCGCACAGCCGCCATGTTGGATTGGTGAGACGTAACAAAACTTGAAGGGTACGGTCGAGGTCGCCGGGAATAGTGCTATGAACTTTCCGAGTTTCATTGAAATCGCTCCAGCCGTTTAGATTTTATTAGGGGGGGGGGACACACACACACACACACCTCTGTCACACACACACACACACACACACACACACACACACACACACACACACACACACGCACACACACACGGACAAAAGGAGATCTCATAAGCCTATTTTTTCAAAATTGAAAATAGGCTAACAATATTCTGTCATGTTATGGCCTAATCAATATATTTAATACCTAACAAAACCTAGAAATGTGTAGTGTACATTAGGCCCTACACGTTTCGGGCTAAATTAACCCATCATCAGCACGATAAGAAAATACAAATTCAAAGCTAAATCTTCGCTTTAAATAAAGATCTATATAATAAAATAAACTTAATCATCAATTAGAATTATAATAAAAAAATGAAAAAATATGAATTAAAATTAATACAATAACTTCGCCTGAGTATGTTTCACAAAGCTCAAGCTCTTAACCCAGAGGGTGTTAGAAGGTGTGGTTTGTGCCAAAATCTTACAAACCGTCTCAATTGAACAGGAAGAATCTTGTATTTCCTGAAAAATCACCGGAAATTGATTTATTTGTTTATAAACAAGACGATAGTGGGAGTGAAGATTCAAGGAGAAGTAATTTCAACTCTGAGATTAGCCGATGACATCGTCATCTTGGCCGACACGCCTGAGGATTTGAATGAGTTTTTGAATGGTAAGGATTCCGTCTTGAGGAAAGAATTAATGATGAAAATTAATAAATGTAAAACAAAAATATTGGAATGCAGCCGAAATAAATCAGAAACCTCTATGGCCATAAAATTGGCAGGGGAAAAACTTAGGAAGCAAAATTACCAGTGATGGACGAAGCAAAGAGGATATAAAAAGTAGGTTAACTCAGGCAAGGAAAGCATTTCTACAGAATAGGAATCTGTTGACATCGAATATAAATTTAGGTGTAAAAAAGTCATTTTTGAAGGCCTTTGTCTGGAGCGTGGCGCTCTATGGAAGTGAAACTTGGACTATTGGTGCAGCAGAAAAGAGGAGAATTGAAGCGTTTGAAATGTGGTGTTACAGGAGAATGATGATCAGACGGGTAGATAGGGTTACAAACGAAGAGGTATTAAGAAGAGTGAAAGAGGAGAGATGTTTCTGGCGACTGCTAATGAAGAGAAGAGATAGGTTGCTAGGACACATACTAAGACACCCAGGAATAGCAAGCTTAGTTATGGCAGGAAGGGTCGAGGACAAGAACTGTAGGGGCAGACCAAGGTTAGAATATGTTAAACAGATTGCCTCGGACGTAGGGTTTGGTAGCTATTTAGAGATGAAACGATTAGCTCAGGACAGGGAGTCATGGAGTGCTGCATCAAAACAGTCAAAAGACTGAAGACTCAAACAACAACAGTCCCTGCCATAACTGTATCGCACCAAGCCCGCATGGCAGTAAAACCGGGCGGGTGGTAGACCTTCTAGTTATACTTAAAATATCAGAGAGATTTATCATCAAGATCTTACGTTAAGAAGCTGTGCAGAAGGGAGAAAATGATAAAGTGGCTGCCATTAGATAACAATCTCTGTAGACGAAGGAAAGAAATATTATTATCCAGGTAGGTTAGAGTAAGACGGTCTGAGAATTATGAATTCCAGAGTTTGGAATCTATTAATTGGTTAAATTCCTTTATAGGAAGGTAGTGGCGGAATTTAGATCAATACTTTGGGAGGTTACAAAACAGCCCCCTCCTGGTCGCCATGGCAACGGGCAGCAGACTGCGTGGTGCGTACGTGCGTGCGTGAGTGCGTGCGTGTATTGATCTGGAGGAGGCCAATAACCCAGTGACTGTGACGTGAAGAGCTCTCCTGCAAATGACAGCCAAGAGATGCTGCCAATCCCACAATGCCCCTAGCTTACAAGGAGAGGATACGATGCATGGGTCACCGATTTGAACCATCTTTAGTACACGTGTAGGGCATGACTGGGCGTATATCAGGTGCAAGTAGTAAAGTGCACTTCTCAGCCGTTTCCGAGAAATTAATTAATTGCAATTACTTTGCGGCGTCTGTGTGCGTTGTACGCTAGCAAGAAGTCAACGAGTGCGTGGTGCAGCGGTAAGAGCCCTGCTTCATGAGTGCGGGATTGCTGGATCGAATCCCACCGATGAGCTTTTGCCGTGTGTTGTGTTTCTCTTTTTTTTAAATAAAGATTGGCAATTCGTACAACTGTAGGTGTCGTGAATAATGTTTATTTTGCAGTCAAATGAAATAACGTGTTATGTGAGCGGGAAAAGAGATTCTGAAATCATCGTATGGGGGTCAACGTTTGTGACATTACATAATGTACAGTATCGGCATAGCAAATACATTGGTATTATACACGGTCAGGTGTATTCTATTATATGTATTGTACCCTTCCAAAGGTCCTCTAGGATGCTGAATCTTATCTCGGGCGTGGCTCGTTCGGTGGCTAATTAACACTTTACATCCTTGGAATTTCGAAATTTGGATCATGAGAGCTTAAAACTATAAATCATATGCCAGGGGACAAGGAAACAAAATTTATTCTCAGAAGTACTACAAGACGAAAAAAAAAGATCAATCCCCTAATAAACAACCCAAAACCAACGTAGAACCACAACAAAATAAACTGCGTCATCACTATCCTTCTCTGCCATAAAGTCCACAGAGATGGTACGCCCAGGGTACTTTAAGGGACACTAGGGGTGAATTTTCAAACTTCCACATTTGTTATCAGAATGAGTTGAAATTTAAACTGCACAATAAGATTAGTAATACTAAGTCACATACCAAATTTGAAAACAATCGGATGAAATTTAATTGATTTTTTACTAATTTTATTATTAAAATATAACGTGCGATCAAAATGCTCCATGCGCATTAGAAATTGTGAAAAACGCTTGATTTTTAAATTGCACATACAGAAACCTATTCTAAATATTATAACATTGAGACATTTCAGAAAAGTGATACATGTATGATGTTAGATTAATTTCATTTTATGTACCACCATGTTTTATAAATTCTGATAATTTTTCATAGTTTTTTCTTTTTTTGTCTGTAATTTACAAAGTGACCTAAGATATTGCAATGTCATCTTACAACACATGTATTTCTGAATATCCAGTGATATTTTGAATAAAATTGGTGAATATATCATGCGCATGGAGTATTTTCATTACCTAAAAATGTTGTTTGGAGATAAAAGCATTTTTATAAAATCGCATGCTATATTACCAAGTTTGGCTCACCTAATGAATCAAAATGCCCCAGATTCATATGATTTGCCTTCCAACTTCTCCTTGGCAGCTTCCTGTTGTGTTTTCTTCAACTGCAGACCCTGTCGTGTCTTCTTCACCTGCATCGAGCTCCTTCTACTTTCATAAATTCTCATTTGATCACAACGCTCACTTATTTTTGAGGAAACCATTGAACTTTCTTCATTTCTTACTTCACATTTCAGTTCCTGTGTCGCAGAGCAGCCCATATTGAACTCAGAAACACCAGTGTATGTCCCCATGTCCAGTCGCTTCTTCGATATAAAAATTTCTTTAGGACATTTCTTCCAAATAACAGAGTGAACACACTCATTTGAATTTTGTGTTCCTCCCCTGCTACATCTGGCTAAAACCTCATTGCTGGCCAGTCTCTGATACACAGGGGCAATGCGACAGACCATTTTTTCTGAAAATTGCACTGACATCTTAGTGTGGCTTTCAGGTGTCTCACCCCGAGCAGTGCTTCTATTATAGAAACACCACGAGTCAGTTCCTTTGGGGCATTTCTGATGTTGTGGTTTCTGATCTGTGGATCTGTAATGATACAGAGTGGCATAAATGGCAGTCTTCGTTGCTTGAACATCAGGCATATGTTTCTGAATTGACTGTCTGTAATAACTGGGCAACTTCTTTATTGTGTCCATTTTCAAAGTTCCACGACCACGACCCCCCAAATTTGTGTCCTTGGTATCCTTTTTCAATTTCAGAAGCCCAGTAGTCATTCGTTTAGCGACATGGTTGATACACTGCTCTTTTATTATTTTAATTCCTTCGCCATACACTGCAATTCCATTCAGATGCTGGTAAGTCTTTGCATCTCCATCAGAAAGTACAGTTGTGTATCGTATTGCACACTTCTCAACTGATCTTTTCCACATTATATCAGCAGCGTGTACTTCCATTGCCCCTGAAGACCCATCATAGTTTTTACAGTATTCCCCACTTCTTTCACGATGTTCAGCTAATACCATGTACTCTGGTGTATCTGTACCCAGTTCATTGCCAAGTAAGGCACAATAATGGCAAAATTTTGACTTCATTGTCAATAACGAGACCTGTCAAGATATCTACAACTAAGCCAATCCCATACAATGATTTATGACCTCTGCGGTGCCACGTTCCATCAAAACTAACTGCGATATCAATAACATTAGCCTCTATGAGGGATGGGTCTACACATTCATGTGCGTTACGAACTACAGTTCGACTCTCACTCAGCATTTTCTCCTTGTGACAATCAACTTCTGTTGCTAAGTTGTGCATGTGACTGGTGAAGGTCTTGGAATTCATGCAGTGCATTTTCATAGCCATACAAAATTTTTGCATGTACCTGTGACCAAGTCCAAGATTTAGGAAAGCTTCTGTACCCTTTCTATTTACTTCAAATGGAGCTCTTTCTGTTTTGCCCTCATTTGCTTTTACCCGAGGACTTTTGTATGCCTGACCTGCACAGTGTCCACATGATTTGCATACTACATGTAGTTTATTAGCAAATCCATGCTGCTCGTTTATCACCACATTTAGGGAAGCTTGGCTACAGTGAGGACATTTCAAATTTTTTAATAAAACAGGAAATGTGCTAGTGTGCAGTAATATATAACTTTCATCTGATGTAGCTAATGACACTGATGCATAAGGGGACAGTTTTTAATTCAGACCTAGTCTTGTCAGAATTACTAACATCTCCTGATTTATATTTATTTACAAACTCGGTATTACTGGGGTTTGAACAAGCACTACTGTTTACAGTTTGTTGGGAATTAATTTGTACAGTTTGTAAAACACTAACCTCTTCTGTAGGCACCACTAATGAAATAGGCCTAGAAACTGTCTCATTCATATTAGCTTCTTGCTTCTTTTTACTAGCTTCTATTGCCGCTGAAGTTTTTCTTTTTCTCTTGGTACATCTTCCTTTCGAAACACGCCAACGTGAACTTACTACATCCATTATAATCACAAATTTCAAGCCACATGCACTGATGTAAACAATAAAATTTAAACATAAACACAGGAAGTTACTACCTGTTCAATTGATAATATGTAACTGTATGTAAAGATAAGTTAATTATATAATAAAAATAATGTATAGGACAATATAAATGTAGGAAGTTATATGGCAAAATATACTTTCAAACAAATCAATCCGTAAAAGTTTCACATTAGATTTTAGTGTTTATATTGGTTAGGCCTATGTAGTTCTAATATTAGACACTAGATAGCAGCACAAATCAGTACCCACATAGATGTTGGCAATGGCTTCAAAATAAATCGAAAAAATCCACACAGTAATGGATGTATAGAAGTACAATCACTGAGAGAGCTTGAAGGGGGCGTTTAAAGTCTTACGCAGAGGAGATTTAAAAATGTCGCTGAGCCTTTAAAAATGGCGATGCATGAAAACTGTTTTACTGAAATGATCCGCAGGGGTCCATTAGATAAATATATGGCAAAAACAAAAAAACAGTTATTTTGCCATATTTGCCTAAAAACTCAGCCCTAGTGTCCCTTAATCTAATTAATTCGGGCTAAGCCTCAGCTTTCCCCTGAACAAACACTGCAGGATCATGGAACTCCAGATAAAACACAAATCCAAATAAAATTAAATCAAAATCAAAGTGGCGCGCTCTCACCCCAGGTGAGTTCAAAATGCAACATCAAAAGATTAAATTAATGCCACAAGAATTGAATCATTACGTTAATCTGACCAGAACACTATACCCTCCAACGGAGCATCAAATCAATTAAATTTCACAAGCTGGAATCTCATTTTAACGCTCTCTATTTGGAAAAAGTGAATCGTACAGACGAGATCGTTCCGTTTGGCAAACAGACCTCCCTTCACGACCTCCGTTAGGGTCGTGTACGGTCAGCATGCAGTGCGGCCACACAAACACTACATTAAGATACAACGTGCCTACCTCATTCACATACAATTGTTCCCGTGTGAAACATTTATCAAGACATCAATTATAACCGTCTAGCGGCCACCCAGAGGGTACAAAATCTAATACACTAGTAACGTGGGTCCACAATAAAATCAAAAGCACAACAAACCGTAATCCCAGAATCAATAACAACAAAATATATAAACAAACCAGCCATTTAACTTTTACCACATAACCTCGGACAGACTCAAGGCCAAGCAAAGGCACCCCGCGGCGAGGAGTGGCTACCTGCTTTCACTACAACCACAGCTGACGTGTACTGACTGAAGCACGTGCTCAATATGGCTCAATTCAACAAGCCTCGCAGAATCATCAATTAGCACGCTGCCTGCGGGCGCCAGACCCACCCCAACATCACGGCCGTGATTTTTACCTCGTAGGAATTACCTCGTCCACGGAATTATCAAAATACTTACGTGGTTTTGAACATCCACAACTTACCAATATGGGTGGGCACCATCCTCCACCAACTCAACCAAATACACGTGGGCACAGCATCCACGACTTACCGATATGCATTAGTAGACCCAGTCAGACTCCAATTTATATACCTCAAATCGCCGGGTTTGCCTGCCTTGTCAGTCACCGATCGAAGATTGCAAAAACCATTACCTGGGGCCTGTTCCACGAATGAACTTTGCAACTTTTCACTTTGCACTTTGCACTTTTCAGTTCAGATTTTGTTCCACCATCACTTTTCAGATTTGTCTTGCAAAGTGAAAAGTGAAAAGTTAGGAATCTTTTCACTTTAGAAGACTGTTATGTTCCTCCATTGGTGCAGAAATGCAAAGTGCAAAGGAATGATTGAAAAGTTTTCAGAAATCTTTGCAAAGAGACGATTCCCTTTTCAGCTGTTAATGAACAAGTCTCGACACTAGTTTCTCGGCGCAGAATTTGGTTTAGTGTTATAAATATGTTACGCAGGAGCTTTTTTTAATCATCAAGTGAGGATAGTGATGAAGAATCCAACAAGAGGACGTACAAAGACAAGATGAATTTTCATAACCTCACTTTAGTATAGACAGGTTAAAAGTTCCACCTTGATCAATACTTTAATTAATTAAGATCACTGTGTGGTCATTAGTGGGACATGTTTCACCATGAAAAATAAAGCATTAAATCATGGAATAAATATACAGTTTGTTCATGGAATAAACATGATCGGATCATTCCTATGCAAAGACTTTTCACTTTGCAAAGAAATTGAAAAGTAATACATAGATCATGGTGGAACAGAAAGACTTTGCACTTTGCAAGAATTGAAAAGTGCAAAGTGAAAAGTGAAAAGTGAAAAGTTGCAAAGTTTATTCGTGGAACAGGCCCCTGGTAGGACTTACCACAGGCGATCCACGAACCTTATTTACCACAAAAATATTCAATATGCTCTGGTTTGCTTACGACCACTGTACAAACTCTCCCCCACCTTCTCAACTGAAAATGTATTTACAGTGACAGAAGCTGATGGCCAGATTTCCCCTGAATGTTACTCTCCCCAAACTACATTGAAACCCTTGACCACACGATACACATTAACACGCACGTTGTATCAACAAACACATCAACCACATCAACAAAAACACAACTAACATTAGGAAATGAATATGTACACTGCCATTGCACTCATGTTGACCCGTACACCCCTAACTAAATTATGCAAGATAATTTGCTGTCCTTATCACTATTCCTGGGTCCCAGATCCTCTCCATCATTGCAGCGTGCCCCACGGTTTTGGTTTACGCCATCATTTCACACATGACGAATTCCACGTTTGAAGATCCTCCCATTGTTCCAATTGCAGCATCAGATTCTTCTTGCTTCGGGTACCTCGTGGTAAGGATGAACACAGAATACACAGTTACTTAATGCGGCATACAAGAAGGTAACTCGCACTCACTGTTCCGAGGCGATAACCCTATCATTCTCCTAAATAGCTACCACCTGAACTACTCAATTCATCCAGATTGTCCGCCGTAGCTCCTATCGACACAACTTATATGTTTACCTAGCGCAGTGGCTAGCCTATTTCTCAGCCGAAATTGCACTCGCGAACTAGCGCGCATATCAATATCTTATCTCGACACTGACAAGAACTCGCACTCGTATGTTATAGTATCTAGACATGATCTCAAAAGCAGCGCCACACTGTCTCAATTTTTACCACTGGACACGTAAAACAACAGAGTCCAAATCACGAACTCGACTGACGTGAAGCGTCCGTAACAGAATCACAAAATCGACTGACTTCACTCCCCCAGATGGAGCTATTTAAGTGTTTGAAGCATAACTGGTCGTAGGAAGGGGAAATATGAGATTTATTTCCAAAATAATAGCTCTGTCCCGAATTGACTTATATCACTGAACTCGTTGTAATCCCAATGTCTCATTGGTGATGTCCTTTCCAAGAATCGATCGTGGGCTTCTTATCAAATGAACTCAGTAATCATCCCTCATTGTCTGCCAATTAACGCGCAAAACACGGCTTGGTGACGCTTATCCTCTCATTGGCTGACGCTGAAACGCCCCCACATCAGGCATTTTATACCGAATTAAATCAGCCTTACATCCAAATTGCACCAAATTACATTTCTGGGAGGTCGAGAGTCTCCCGCTTCCATATATGCAACTCTCATTGCTCTCCGGTCATTAATTCTTAAGTAGGTCGCATCTGGGCGGTACCAAAACTTGAAGCTGTGTCCTTGCCAAACTGCAATTTTCTCACACAAATTCTTGCGTTCAACGACCTGCCGTCCTAGCCCTCGCTCGTCTTCTCACGGTACACGTACACCCTCGGCACTCCCTGGAATCCTGCTAAGTGCATATATGACCACTCATCCCTCCTGCCATTCTTCGTTCACGTTTCTGCACATGTCCAATAAAAGTATTTGCCGCCTATGTACTCTGCATCTGCTGTGCCGGTCTGCGTATAGAATTAATGTTGGAAACATGAACTTGAGAATAGATGGATATGCAATATGCCTTAAGGTCTCAGTATATACTGAAGGCCCAGTCTGTTCTGTTCATTGCACATCTGTGAAACATCAGGCCACCCCGTACCCCGCAAGCAGTCACTCATGCTATGGGTATTGGTTGGAAATTGCCAATAGTTATAAAGAAAGAAATAAAAAAAACAGCACATTGTAAAGGCTCACCGGTGGGATGCGATCCAGCGATCCCGCGTTCACAAAACAGTGCTCTTACCGCTGCACTACGCGCTTGTTGTTTTTTTTTTGCTAGCGTACAATGCACATAAACGCCGCACTGTAATTGCAATTAATTAATTTCTCGGAAATGGCTGAGAAGCGCACCTTACTACTTGCACCTGATATACGCCTGGTCATGCCCTACACGTGTACTAAAGATGGTTCGAATCGGTGACCCATGCATCGTATCCTCTCCTTGTTCGTGTAACAACACAAGGGTTGACATAGAGCCAAACCCACACTGTCCCTAGCTTAGTCTAACAACACAGGTAAGTACATACAGGGTCTTTATTTTTGCTTGGGAAGGCGATGCCGCTCAACCTTGGCCGGCGGGCCACTGCCAATAGCCGGCTGTTACAGGTTGGCGCGCGCGGTCGCCGGCCGTATTCCCCCGCTCTCGCTGCGGTAGACGTGTGAGCTCCGAGCTAATTGGGTGTTTTATAAAGCTACTGTGTACTGTGTGTATGTTTTATTGTGATTGTGTGTATCTGCACAATACGTACATAAAGTGCAGGAAATTGTGCGCTAGAACAAGACAAAAGTTTCGAGTGAAATTTTCAGGGATACCCATTCCTATAAATCGGACAATAAAACGACTGGTTAAGAGATTCAAACGTACATGCTCAGTAAACAATAAAAATAGACGTAAAGGTCGTTATTTCCGTACTGAAGCTAAATTAACCGGATTAACCAGAAACTTCATAAGAAGATGCCGATTATGTTTGGCAGCGGATGGGGAACATTTTCAGCATCTAATGTAATTATGGTGAGTAAAAATGCATGATACTGATTTTAAGCACCGTATTCTGCCGTCTATACGTGCGCGCGGCAGCCGGGAACTGAGTCGTCATTGGCGGAGCGTGTGAGCGAGAAAGTCCTTGCCAAGCAAAAATAAAGACCCTGTATAACTTCGTGATAAACTGGAGGGTATCTAACATAACGATCGTTTTTGTTTTATTCAAACGTATTAGTTATACAAACAACATTAATTTAAAACTCACCATGTCTTGTTGATTTTAACCGTATCCCTTTCGGGACGCCGCATCGCCCAGGTGCACCAGCCAGTCCTCAGCGGGCTTCGTGTCTACGAGATTTGCTGAGTTATAATTACCTATACTTGCCCGTGACAGCCAACATTAATTAGTTTCACGACAATATATAATGGATATAATTTTCAGTAAGGGGGATTCACAATGCGCAATAAGATTCTGTGGGCATTGGTTACTGATGAAACAGTTAGTTATTGATGACTTGAAGCCAACCCTGCCTACGTTCAGGGCCATGTTCAGAAGACAGGGGATACAAGAAGAGGTCGGACACCTTGAAGAATGAGGGAATCAGGAAAGACGAGACAAAGATCAATTAAGGGTTTTCAATTTATTTTGGTTGCTTTCCAATATTTTTGTTTTACATTTATTGATTTTCATCATGAAAATTAAAAATAAAATGGGTTAGCTGAGTATTTTTGGCCAACCTTTGAGATGAATACTCCACTGGGCGGCGTCTGTTAAGAGCTAGAGTTGAGGACGGACGTTAAACAACTGCGATTATTAACTACTGTTGACTCGATTGTTTCCGGACTGTGGGTCGTTATCTCAAATGGATCCATTTACCGTCCTCCATCATGCCTGAAAGTTTGTAACATCATCACTGATGCACCCTGTATAGTGTTCAGACCCTTTACGAGGGCTGGCTGAACTAGGGGATGGGTTTGTGAAGCGGGTGGTGTGTGTAGCTAGGGGCGATTTAACGAGGGTGTGGAATCTCTGAACTAGTGCTGGAAAGCGGGGTAAGTAAAAGGTCAGTTCTACGGATTAATGATTACAAGCAAAGGATTCACTCTGGGGCGGAAAATAATACTTGGCAAGCTAATCGTGGACGAGCAAAGCTAATACTGCTGACAGCACGTCTGTGTGAGCCGTGGTCGCGCGCACTCCCTGAAAGACAAGGTCCCTTGCGTTGCGGGCAATCTGCTAATGCTGGCACAGCGATATGTGGTAGGCCGGTGTTTACGGAAGGAAGTGTAGGGAAGTCGGCTGTATAAATGGATGACGGCAATAATGATAACAATTGGGCGTTGGTGCAATGTACTAGTTTACTAGTGTAAGTAAGGTTTCAAGTGTGCTTCCCTCAACTGTGAGGACAGCTTAAACAGATTGATGTACAAGTGTTTACAAAGTAATAAAAGGTCTGGTAATGGGAAGGATGTATAACTGGTGTGTGTGGAAATCTGAGATACACATTACCGGAGTTACGATGTCAGCTGGCTGTTGGGCAGAGTCTCCGACCGTAACATATACTTTCCCTTTTGGGGGTGGCCCTCTTAAGCTGACTCTGGTATTTCTTCATGTTGTTGTTGTGACAGCCAGTTCTTGTGTATGTGTACATGAGTTGTGTAAGCCTTTGACGCAAGAGCCGTGGTGTCGACTCTGCTAGCTTATGTGTTTAGAAATGTGTAGTTGCTGTTGTTGATTCCAGCTTGGGGGTGTCTAAAGGGTGAAATCGGTGTAGGGTGTGGGGCAGATGGTTTGATAAATGTAGCTGTTAAAAGGAGTGGCTGTAGATGTCTTGTAGTCGTAGTCGTATCTGTAGAAATGATAGGAATATGTCTGTACACTTCCTAAGGGTGTTATACGCCCTTTGATGTGTAACTATATTGTTCAGGTCGCCACCCTCTCTGGTAGAATTGCGATGCTTGGTGAAGGGGTAGCAGCGTCGGTTGGTTCCTCAGTTTGGGGGCTGCGACAACGCAGTCATGTAGCCCCGTGTACTTCAGGTGTGTGTAGAATCCGTCTGATTAGCATGACTGTATTAGTATGTGTTAACTGTTTTAATTCAAGTAAGAACTGTAGACATTGCATTTTCAAGTAGTTCCTGCTTTTGCCGGCAAACGCCACCGTCAACGACTACTAGTTCAGAACTTGGTTACTAGATGGCACCGCAGTTGGCTCCTGGCGACGAACGTTGGAACCTAAGAGCGTTGGTCAAATTTATCCTATAATTTAGCTTCAAAGAAGTGTAATTAGTGGAAAGTTCTTTAACATGCCGGCTTTACTTCCCCTCCGAAGGAAGGCATACTGAGGGATTTTAACGGTCTTAAAAAATCCGACGACTTCAGCCGAGTTTGAACCCGCGATATTGTGCATGCTACGGACTATGTCACCGAAGCCGCTGGAGTAGCAGTGTGATGGGGGTTTAGGCTCGGGGGAGGGCAATGTCCTTGAACGGAATGTGTCTGTGGGGGTGCGTGTGTTGGTGGATGAATGACTGTGGAGGGAGCGGGAAGAGGATCAAAATGGGCATCTCCTACTAGTAGGTGCGCGGGCCATTCTCAGTCGATGGCACGCGTGTGTGACCTTGCTGATGCTGCTAAGTTAGCGGGCTGGTGGCCGGAGGAGGTGCGTGTAAGGTGAGGAAGCAAGGATCGTAAATGTGGGGCAATGAAACAGAGATCCCTTGTTTACAACTGGGGTTTATTACACACAGGGGGTGCAGAGGGAAAGAAGGAAAAGCTGGCACACTTACCATTGGAAGTCAGGACTGGAAGTCTTGTAGTCTAGAGGCGCTATCGTGGACGACGTGGACGCCACCTCGCCGTCCATCTGCTGTTGTCGTACCGTTTCATCCGGGTCTCTCCGATCTGTCGTGATCCCGTGGGTCCTCTCCTTATCTCAAGGTTCGTCTAGATCGTCAGCAGTATTTTGCTTATTGTTTCTGTAGTATGTGGTAGTGTTGCAAACTTGCAGACACAGTGTTATGACTGTGAGGCAATAGTTGCCTCACCTGTGTGTATTAATTGCGCTGTCTGTGGGCTGTTCCTCGTGTTCCTTTAACATGGGATTTGGGAAAAGCTGTAGCTAGTCCCTGTCAAGGGCTCGGCCTAGACAATACGAGGGTCGAGTCATAAGTCATGGCAACTTTTTTCTTCTTGCGAACAGGAGACAACACGGAAAATCTAGGATATGCATTTGGAAATATCCTGTTCGCGACAAAAAAAAAAGTTGCAGTGACTTACGACTCGACCCTCGTATATATCAGACCTTTCAACACATTATCAATAGACTAACACTGTTTTTGTGCGTTACAGTTCTAGCTTTTTACCATCATCACAGCAGAGAACTAGTAGGTCATTTACAGCTCTATAGTAGTGTAGGGCAAGACCTTCATATATTAGTTGGTGAAGAGCGCTCCCGGGCCCCCTCTATCATAAAATAATAGTACAGAACTATTGCTCTATAATTCTCTTGAAACTTCAAAACCTGGTGCACATTTTTATGGGCACAAGATGTCCATCACAAAAATATTATGAACAAATAGTTCCGTGAAGAACTATACATCCTATTTTCATATACCCTACTTATGTTAACTGCCACTATCAACTTACAAAATATCAGTTTGATTGGTGTAATGCATTCGTAGATATTGAGAACCGACTAAATATTTCGGATGGTTGCCATGTTGGATTTTATATATGTAGGTCCTAGAGTTATGTACTGTTACATGAAGAGTATTGTGTACGTGTAGCATTCAAACTACAATCGCATGATTAGGACACAAGTAGTAAAAACGAGATTTTAAAATTTCGTGCAGCTGCCATCTTGTGGTTATGGAAACAATTGAAATAAATTAGATGCCAGTGGATTGACATTCGTATAAGGATTTACTGTACCAAGTTTCACTGCTCTCGGATGGTTAAATTGCGAGAAATGTCCATGTGAATATTTATTCTTCGCGTCGCCGCCATGTTGGATTTGTGATCACCAGTTTATTTAAAATCCAATAGGTGAACTTATGTTCACAGCCCCTAAGATCATAAAATAATTCAGTTTGATTGCTATACCGGTAATAGATTCGTAGATATTCAGAGCCGTCTAAATATTTCGGATGGTCGCCATGTAGGATTGTTAAATGTATAGGCCATAGAGTCATGTACCATTAAAGGAAAATTATTGCGTAGGTTCATTATTCAAACTTTCACTTCGATCGCATGATTACGACACAAGAAATAAAAACTTAATTTTAAAATTCGCACAGCCGCCATCTTGAGGTTATGTAAACAATTAAACTAAATTAGATACCAGTGCATTACAATGTGTATAAACATTTCCTGTACCAGATTTCGTTGCGTTTGGAACATTAAATCGCGAGAAAGGTCTATTTAAAATGTTCAAATTCGCTTGGCCGCCATGTTCCTTTTGTAGTTAACTGGTTTTTGAAAGTCTTACAGATGATTTTCCAATAGTACTCTTTATCTCTGTACAAAATGTTAGGGTGATACCGCTAATAGTTTCCGAGATATACAATGCCGGTGAAATATTTCGCACATCCGCCATCTTGTGGTTATGTAAACAATTCAACGAAGTTAGATGTAGGTGCATTACAATGTGTATAAACATATACTGTACCAGGTTTTATTGCGTTTGGTTGGTTAAATCGCGAGAAACGTCTATTTAAATATCGCAAATTCGCGTGGCCGCCATGTTGGTTTTGTAGTTATCAGTTTTTCAAAAGTCACACAGGTGAACTTCTAGTAGTTCCCTTTATCACCGTAAAAAATTCCAGGGTTATATCGGGAATAGTTTCGGAGATATTGAATGCTGGTGAAATATTTCGCACAGCCGCCATGTTGGATTGGTGATACGTAACAAAATTAGATGGGCACAGTCGGGGTCGACCGGAATAGTGCTATGAACTTAACGAGTTTCATTGAAATCGCTCCAGCCGTTTAGAAGTAATTAGGGGGACACACACCTCTCTCTCTCTCTCTCTCACACACACACACACACACACACAGACACACGGACAAAAGGTGATCTCATAAGCCTATTTTTTCAAAATTGAAAATAGGCTAAAAATCACCAATCAGTAACAATATTTCAGCCAGTTTATATTCCACTATGATAAGCAGGGCATGTGTAACTATAAGTTATTACTCGTATGTAAAATTAGAGTTAAGAAATGCATTCCTCAGCTATTAAATTCTGAGAACATTCGTTTTACAAGGGAAGTATGAGGTAAGACAGGTCGAAACCTATCTTTAAACTTTGTGGACTTAATCGTTGTACTATAAGATGACAACGTGCCGCCAGATTGAACTGCAAGGCTTTGAAATCATGTGCCAAATCTCTCATATAAATCAGTGGGAGGTAGCGAGTACCGTACATGTTGGAATGGACAGCCCTGACCGCCCAAGCACTCAAGGCTGGTGGGAATGAGACACACGCTCCAATGCAGCATATACGCTTCTACTCCGAGTGCCACAGGGATGTCCAGCTCCTCCAGCCGTGATGCCTGCGTACCAGAATGTCAGGTACGATTTCGGAGTCTTGCAGTTCAATCTGGCGGCTGATTGACCTCTTATAGTACAACGATTGCGTCCACAAAGTTTCAAGAAAGGTTTCGACCTGTCTTACCTCATACTTCCCTTGTTAGGTTCAACCGGTCAGAGACACTTCTTCTTCCAACAAGTGCTTAGTAAAGAGAATATATTGTCTTCTTGCAGCTAGAATATGTTTTCAAACCATGTATCATTTTTTACAGACAGTTCATTGTAGCCTATTCATCAGCCCCACTTGCCCAACCCTCTCATCGGGCCTGAGTTGGTGGAGTGACACGGTTTGTTGATGAGATTATTGTAATATTGTAGTTACGGTATATACGGTAGTTCTTCTTTCGAGTGCTTAATGTTTTAGAATTTTACCAGTAATAGTTGCCACACTTGACAGGTTGTTTGTTTTTGGTTGGTTGGTTCCTCAGTTTAGGGGCTGTGACAACGGGGTCATGTAGCCCCGTGTACTTTGGGTGTGTGTAGAATCTGTCTGATAACCGGTGTTAATTGTGATGGCTGTAATAGTGTGTGTTATTTGTAATTCAAGTAAGGGCTCCAGACGATAATTTCAAACGGTTCCTACTTTCGCTACCAAACGCTACCGTCCACGACACCTAGCTGTGAATTTGTCTACTACTAGATGCCATCGCAAACAGCTCTTGGTGACGAAAGTTGGAACTTCAGAGCAATAATCAAACCTAACCTACAAATTTTGCTTCACACAAGTTAAGTTAGTGAAAGTTTCTTTTTCATGCCGTAAATCTTATGACATTGGCCCGCCGGCTTTACTTCCCCTCCGATGGCTGGCACAATGAGGGATTTTTAATGCTCTTAAAAAATGTGACGACTTTGGCCGGGTTTGAACCCGCGACCTTGGGCATAGAAGCTCAGTATGCTACCAACTACGCCATCGCAGCCGCCTTGTTTGTTTTGGAGGGCTGAGACTGTTTGTGGGTGTTATTGCAGGTTAAGTAGTGTCTTGCAGAGCTATTTTGTCTTCTATAGACCTGGTTCTGATGATGCCCGCTTGACGACCGAAACATGTTTTAATCTTTAGTTTTGTCCCTCTTCTGTAGCCGATAACACACATCTCTACTTAGTATAAAACAAAGTCCCCGATTTTTGGATGTCTCGGGTAATCTTGAGAACCACTGGATGGATTTTGATGCGGTTTTCTCGAGGAAGGTTTCTGTAGGAAATTATTTTTTATGATCAAAGGAAGCCAAGCAGTAACAATTTCAGTGAAAAAGTCGAAAAAAAGAAACCTGGCGTCCATGCGCTTTTTAAGCTTACGCTGGGCGAACCGTTAAAAATATCAATATACTATGAGTGTAAGAATTGTTCAGCATGAAAAGTTCTACAAAAAGTCCGCGAGAGCTAATCTCTGTCTTAAATACATTGCCCATTATAAGTGTTTTTACGATTTCATTTCTTCCAGCAATCACTATTCAATTACTGAGCTAGCCTGGAGAGAGCTTATCATCCCAGTTTCAGCCTTCGTTTTGCAAAATTCACAGTCAAGTTAGGATTGTACGGAAGGGGGATTTGTGTTTCAAGGACCTCGCCATTATTAAATTACGTCTGACAAGAATTCGTTGCACATGCATCTCCATGATAATATAATTAATAGTCCAGTCAGTGATTTTAATCCGTTATGCCGAGACGTAAAATGGACATAAGTCGTAGTTCATTGACATCGAAACAAGAGCGCTTATCACGTAATGCATTCAAAACTGTTCCCGGGGTTGCTAATTACGATAATATTCTAATCACCAGTATATATTTTCAGATTAATTTTTTGCGTGTCCCAGTAATTGGAATTTTAACCGACTGAACAGTTGTAATATCTATTGTCAATAAGGCAACACTGGAAAAATGGTTTTGAAGCTATCTTTAGTGGTCATAACATGGCAACAGTGGTGTAACTAGCATTTGCTTTGCTTCTGGAAGTGATGAGCGGAGTCTAATCTCAACTGATTGCACTTTTGTTGTTCACTAGTTTCCTTGGTTTGCGTTTCTGGTTTTGTGTTTCTTTTGTGTTCTTGGTTTTGTTTTTGAATGTTGTTTCTTTGTTATTTTGGTTTTGTGTTTGTTTTTCTGCTTTTGCTTAAAATTGTTGTTTTTTGGTTTGTTTAATGCTTTTGCTTTTGATTTTTGCATTTTTTGTATATTGTTTTCCTGCTTTTCCTTTTGATTATGAATTTTACTTTTTTGTTTTTTTTGTGTTTTGTTTTGTGTTCGTTTTCTGCTTTTGCTTTTGAATTTTGTATTTCTTTATCTTTTTGTTTTGTGTTCGTTTTCTGCTTTTGCTTTTGAATTTAGGATTTTTTGTTTTTTGTTTTTCTGCTTTCTTTTTGATTTTGTATTTTGCTTTTTCGTTTTTCGTTTTTTGTTTGCTGATTATATGTTTGTTTCCTTAATTTTGAATTTTGCTTTTTCGTTTCTCGTTTTTTGTTTGCTGATTATATGTTTGTTTCCTGAATTTTGTATTTTGCTGTTTCGTTTCTCGTTTTTTGTTTGCTGATTATATGTTTGCTTCCTGAATTTTGAATTTTGCTTTCTGTTTTGGTCATGTGTTTCGTTTTGCTTTGTGCGGGCACAAACCCGCACGATAACATTTGAAGATAAATGTTCTCAAATTATAATCGCACAGTACATAACACAATCGTTCGTCAACATTACGAAAATTGGCTTTTCCAAAATAAAAATGTCATCAAATAACTCTTTCTTTTAAATTATTTGGCTCTGGGGGGACTGATATTTCTTATTCACTCCCCGTAGTTACACCACTGCATGGCAACACTCTTGTAACTGTCTTGGACTTTAGAAACTTAAGAACAGCCAACTGTCATTTTAAAATCCCTCAGTATGCCTTCCTTCGGAGGGGAAGTAAAGCCGGCGGTCCCATGTCATAGATTTATGGCATGTTAAAGAACCTTCCACTAATTACACCTGTGTGAAGCTAAATTGGATAGGTTAAGAATGTAAACAACGATCTTACGTTTCTACGTTCGTTCCCAAGAGCCGACTGCGGAGGCGTCTAGTAGCTAAGTTCTGAACTTGACCTAGTAGTCGTTGACGGTGGCGCTTGGCGCCAAAAGTAGGAACTATTTGAAAAATTCTAAGTTGCAGTCCTTACTTGAATTTAAAAAAAAAAACAGATAACACACACTAATACAGCCATCACAATTAACACCGGTTATAAGACAGATTCTACAACGACAGCGGTAGCTACAATCACTAATGCCCAGCTCTAGGCCATGTGGCCAAGCTCTCTGCGGGCTTAGTAGGCGCGTGTTCGATCCCCACCGTCAGCCATCCTTGAAGTGGTTTTCCGTGGTTTCCCCATTTTCAACTCCAGGCAATTGCTAGGACGGAACCTTCTGACAGGCCACGACCACTTCCTTTCTCTTCATTGTCCAGTTTGGTTGGTTCTTAAGTTTAGGGGCTACGACAGCGCGGTCATGTAGCCCCGTGTACTTTGGGTGTGTGTAGAATCTGTCTGATAACCGGTGTTAATTGTGGTGGCTGTATTAGTGTGTGTAACCTGTTTTATAATTTAAGTACTGCAACTTAGAATTTTTCAAATAGTTCCTACTTTTGCCGCCAAGCGCCACCGTCAACGACTACTACGCCAAGTTCAGAACCTAGCTACCAGACGTCACCGCAGTCGGCTCTTGGTAACGAACGTAGAAACCTAAGAGCGTTGTTTACATTCTTAACCTACCCAATTTAGCTTCACACAGGTGTAATTAGCGGAAGGTTCTTTAACATGCCATAAGTCTATGACATGGGACCGCCGGCTTTACTTCCCCTCCGAAGGAAGGCATACTGAGGGATTTTTAACGCTCTTAAAAATCCGACGGCTTCGGCCGGTTTTGAACCCGCTATCTTGGGCATAGAAGCTCAGCATGCTACCAACTACGCCACCGAAGCCGCATTGTCCAGTTTCATTCACTATTATTAATTACATCTCTCATTAACTTCCCTCATGACGTTGGTGTCAGGAAGGGCATCCGGCCGTAAAAAACACCCGACACATAGAGTTTCATCGCATCTCATCCCAAACCCCGTCGGAAAAGGTAGCCTAGACATACACACCCAAGTACAGGGGGCTCCATGACCACGATGACGCGAAGTCCTTAAATCAATCAACAACAACTCAACAAAGACTGGTCGGTCTCCGTGTTTTTTCTTAACTGGCAGAAATAGCCCGTAGTTTCGTTTTATCAGGCGTGCCAACAGTACGAAGCCTGTGGAAAGAGGAATAGCTGCTCAACCTTATGGCGGGGTGACACGTGGTCTCCTTGATCAGGCAGCTTATCAAATGTCCTCACGAGCCTGAGTTCACTCTGTACCAACACGCACTCCAGTTCTGAAACTGCTAACGTACCCGGGAATTGAATCCGGGGCCTCCTAGTTAAGGGACAAATAATTCTCCACGTAGTCAATGTGAACTCCAGTACTCACCACCAGGAGCGCTTGTGCTTGTGCATCTTGTTGCCAGTTCTAGGGTCGAACTTCCGTTATTATTTTTATCAGCATTGGTGCCAAATTATGCTGTCAATAGAGAAAAAATATTCCTGTTCCAAAAGGAACTTGAAAAATCCATATTTAAAGAGTACTAAATGTTGTCTCCAAAAGTACACGAAAATATCACTTGTCGCTTAAGTTGGCAAACCTGCTGTGTAATATTGTTTTGGTGTTTAACACTGTTGGCAACACTTCCTTGTTGTAGCTATCTTTAAAGTAAGTTTAGGAAGGATGATTTGGCAACGGTGGCTCTCTCTGTGATATAGTCCTCACAATCAATACGCGCACGCGATGAAGCTACCGAGTGGTTTGTCTTTACGCTTAACTTCCTTTCCCCCCTCCTCTCCCGGCCATTTTTAGAAGAACTGTTGTGTGTCGCTGCCTGGCGGGGCTCTGACTGGAATCAGGCGGACGCTCAAGAATACTAAGAAAAAGAAGTTCATCAACTAGTCGACCATCTTTTCAGCCTAGGCTTATTTTCATTTATGAAAAAAATAGACTTATGAGATCACCTTTTGTCCGTGTGTCTGTCTGTGTGTGCGTGTGTGCCCCCCCCCCCTAATAAAATCTAAACGGCTGGAGATATTTCAATGAAATTCGGTAAGTTCATAGCACCATTCCGGACGACTCCGACCGAGCTCTTCGATTTTTTTTACGTTTCAACAATCCAACATGGCGGCTGTGCGAAATATTTCACCAGCATTCAATATCACCCTAGAATTTTGTACGGTGATAAAAGGAACTACTAGAATTTCACCTATGTGACCTTTGAAAACCTGGTAACTACAAAACCAACATGGCGGCCAAGCGAAGTTGCGACTTTTAAATAGACGTTTTTCGCGATTTAACCAACCAAACGCAATGAAACTTGGTAGTACAGTATATGTTTATTTATGTACATTGTAATGCACCGACATCTAACTTCGTTCAATTGTTTACATAACATCAAGATGGCGGCTGTGCGAAATATTTCACCGGCATTCTATCTCTCAGAAACTATTACCGGTATCACCTTGAAATTTTGTACGGAGATAGAGGACACTAGTGGAAGTTCATTTATAAGACCTTCAAAAACCAGTTAACTACAAAACAGACATCGCGGCCAAGCGAAGATGAATGTTTCGAATAGACTTGTGATTTAATCATCCAAACGCAATGAAACTTGGAACGGCAAATTTTTATACACATTGTAATCCACTGGTATCTAATTTAGTTAAATTGTTTACATAACCTCAAGATGACGGCAGTGCGAATTTTAAAATTAAGTTTTTATTTCTTGTGTCGGAATCATGCGATCGAAGTGAAAGTTTTTATAATGAACCTACGCAATCATTGTCCTTTAATGGTACATAACTCTAAGACCTACATATATAAAAATCCAACATGGCAACCACCCGCAATATTTAGTCGGATCTCAATATCCACGAATCTATTGCAGCAATCTAACTGAAATTTTGTATGTTGATAGTGGCAAATAACATAAGTAGGATATATGAAAATAGGTTGTAGTTCTTCATGGAACTACTTGCTTTTTTGCATACATTTCCATTTGAGGCTGTTTTGCCTTACAGCGTCCAGTCTAGTCCCCTATTAGCAGTTAGCACTGCGGCAACCTCTGCTTCTCTTACCCTCCTCTACTCCCCCAGGGGCTCACATCTAGTGGGACGAGGGTTGGCGACCACGGGACCCCAGCTGAGTCCGGCATTGCTTCCACTTCCACTTGCTTGCACTTGTGCCAGGCTCCTCTCCGTCTTCTTTCCTCTCAACCTCGCTTGGTCAACTCTTGTTCTCTACCGACCCCGACGGTATGAAGGTATCTGAGGACTAGAATTGGAAATCATACGAGAGATCACAGTTGATTATTTGGGAGAGGGCACTATTCCTATAATATAGCGAGCACGCAGTTGGTGACCCCGGGGGGTTCCTGAGCTGGGTCCGGTCTTTCTCCTTCTTCCATTGCATTTGGGGCAGTCCCTTTCCTTTCTGCCTGTCCTGGCTCTCATTTAATTTACAGAAAAGGAATCTGTTGACATCGAATATAGATTTAGGTATTAGGAAGTCATTTTTGAAGGCCTTTGTCTGGAGCGTGGCGCTCTATGAAAGTGAAGCTTGGACTATTGGTGCAGCAGAAAAGAGGAGAATTGAAGCGTTCGAAATGTGGTGTTACAGGAGAATGATGAAGATCAGATGGGTAGATAGGGTTACAAACGAAGAGGTATTAAGAAGAGTGGGAGAGGAGAGATGTTTCTGGCGACTGCTAATGAAGAGAAGAGATAGGTTGGTAGGACACATACTAAGACACCCAGGAATAGCAAGCTTCCTTATGGAAGGAAGGGTCGAGGACAAGAACTGTAGGGGTAGACCAAGGTTAGAATATGTTAAACAGATTGCCTTGGAGGGCAGGGAGTAATGGAGAGCTGCATCAAGCCAGTCTAAAGACTGAAGACTCAAACAACCACAGTGGGTCTCATCCTCTCCCGCCTTAATTGGACCTTCTCTCATCTCTCCTGACACCTTCATTCTTTGAGGGGTCAGCCTTCTTTTTCTTTTCATGTTACCTCCTGTCTTCTGCTCAAGGCCCTCAAGGAGGCAGGGTGTGTGTAGCCCCACCACTCCTGGTGAACCCTGGGTAGTGCTACACCCTCAGAGGCTCACGGCTGGTGAGTTCGGGAGTTGGCGACCCCGAGGGATTCCTGAGCTGGGTCCGTTATTTCCCCTTTTTCCATCGACTTTGGGGCGGGCCCTCTCCTATGCCTTTCATGGCTCTGCTTCCGTCCAAGTCCCTCCATTCTCATTCTTCGAGGGTTGAAGGCATTTGTTTTCTTCCTGTCCTTTATTTGCCTTATCCTTTATTTGTTTCCCATTTCTTCTTCTAGTTTGTAGTTGGCAGATCAAAAAATAAGTTGCACTTCCCAGTTATGGCCATTTATTACACCACCAATACAACAGCAACACGACATACAATGTAACGTCACTTTTCCATATAGTAGTTTCCAAGAGACTCCAAACATTTCTGCGAACGCACAACCAACTTGTCGATGCCGGATGCATAGAAAGTTCCTCCAGCGTTCTGCAACCACACGGAGACTGCGGCCTTCACCTCCTGATCTGTAAACGCCGACCACCGAGCTCCGTTTTGAGCTTACCGAACATATGCAAGTCACATGGCGCTAGGTCGGGACTGTAGGGTGGATGTTGCCAGACCTCCTATTTGAAACGCTGCAGCAGTTCGAATTGCTGACATCACTTTACGATCCCTTGCCGGGAAATGGTCCGCTCCCCATACACAGCACTAATTTCACGATGAATGTCCGTGCAATTCTTCCTTTTGGCCCATAGGAATCGGATTGTCGCACGCACCTCATATTTGGAGTGAACGTCCAGTCGAAGCGCCATTGCATTTGGCCGCTATTCACACGATACAAGACGAGACACCACAGCGACCTGCCTAACAGACGTGTGGGCAGTGTCTGTCCCTTTCTCCGCTGTGCCCACGTTTGCGACACACAGCGCGCTGCTGCAGCGCGTTAGTGCAACTAACTTTTTGATTTACCTTCGTATCTACGGTATATATTTAAAACACCAAGGCGATTTTTGTTAACGCGAGATTGAGGGAACGGCTCTAGGCCTGTAGATTTGCAGAGAGTATTTAAAATAAACAAATATGTTACCATATATTTTTAAATTTATAAACAAAACTGCAAAATTATTGGCTCAAGCGCTTGCGCAGAATCACCTTGGTTAATGACAGACATGGCGGATGTCCACCGCGATTTAATGTAATAGTTATTTATATGAATTATAATAAAGGAGGGGAATATTGACTATGAAGTTTCCACGATATAAACAGGAATAGAATATTATAAACGACGGGAAATGTAGAACTTTTACTGACTGTTGAGTGTGAGTGTTGTTTAAGTAACTTAATATTGCGCCCTTCTGCCAGTGATTCGGTAGCTCAGACGGCACCGTTGAAGACTCTTAATTTATGCATCGTGCAATGGAAGCAGTTCAAATCCCACCTCCGACACACATTTTTAGCCTATTTTCAATTTTGAAAAAATAGGCTTATGAGATCACCTTTTGTCCGTGTGTGTGTGTGTGCGTGTGTGTGTGTGAGGTGTGTGTGTGTCCCCCCTAATAAAATCTAAACGGCACGAGCGATTTCAATGAAACTCGGTAAGTTCATAGCACTATTCCGGACGACCTCGACCGTCCCCTTCAAATTTTGCTACGTCTCACCAATCCAACATGGCGGCTGTGCGAAATATTTCACCAGCATTTAATATCTCCGAAACTATTACCGATATCACCCTGGAATTTTGTACGGTGATAAAGGAAACTACTAGAAGTTCACTTATGTGACCTTTGAAAATCTGGTAACTACAAAACGAACATGGCGGCCAAGCGAAGTTGCGACTTTTAAATAGATGTTTCTCGCGATTTAACCAACCAAACGCAATGAAACTTGGTAGAGTATATGCTTATACACATTGTAATGCACCGACATCTAACTTCGTTCAATTGTTTATATAACCCCAAGATGGCGGCTGTGCAAAATATTTCACCGGCATTCTATATCGCTGAAACTATTACATGTATCACCCTGAAATTTTGTACGGAGATAAAGGGTACTGCTGGAAGTTCACATATGAGACTTTCAAAAACCGGTTAACTACAAAATGAACATGGCGGCCAAGCGAATTTGAAAGTTTAAAATAGACTTTTCTAGCGATTTAATAACCCAAAGACAGTGAAACTTGGTACAGCAAATGTTTATACACATTGTAATGCAATGGTATCTAATTTAGTTCAATTATTTACATAACCCAAGATGGCGGCTGTGCGAATTTTAAAATTAAGTTTGTATTTCTTGTGTCGTAATCATGCTATCGAAGTGAAAGTTTAAATAATGAACCTACGCAATAATTTGCCTTTAATTGTACATGACTCTATGGCCTATACATATAACAATCCAACATGGCGACCATCCGAAATATTTAGACGGTTCTCAATATCTACGGATCTATTTCAGCAATCAAACTGAAATTTTGTTTGTTGTTGATAGAGGCAATTAACATAAGTAGGATATATGAAAATAGGCTGTATAGTTCTTCACGGAACTACTTGTTATTTCCCAATTATTCTTTCTGGCTATTGGTAATACATTGTCTTAAGATATTTTTTCTTTTATAATTCCCGTAAAGTAAGGAATTCTCGACGATTTACGTTCCCATATACTTTTATATTATTAAATCAAAGCGTTGCCTCCGTAGCGTAGCGGTCAGCATGGTTAGCTGCCGCCCCGGAGGTCCTGGGTTCGATTCCCGGCTCTGCCACGAAATTTGAAAAGTGGTACGAGGACTGGAACGGGGTCTACTCAGCCTCGGGTGGCCCAAATGAGTAGAGGGGGTTCGATTCCCCCTCAGCCATCCTCGAAGTGGTTTTCCGTGGTTTCCCAAATGCCTGGATGGCACCTTCTTCAAGGCCACGGCCGCCTCCTTCCCTCTTCCTTGCCTATCCATCCTAACCATCCCTTTCCTTCCCTCATGAGGCCCCTGTTCGCTTTGCAGGTGAGGCTGCCTGGGCGAGGTGCCAATCCCACCTCACCAGTTGTATCCCTTCCGATTCGATGTTCCCCGCTCTAGGACACTGCCCGTAGAGGCGGTAGTGGTGAGTTCTCTCGCTGAGTCCGTGGGTTCCACCAACCTGGAGGGTAAACGTAAAAAAAAAAAAAAAAAAAAAAAAAGATGCCCACAATCGCTTTCGCCATGAGACAAAATTGACGAACATTTCATGGACTCAGCCATCGTGGTCACTCAGCCCCGTACTTTGGTGTGTGTGTCTCAAATTTTATCTGATAACCTGTGTTATTGTGATGGCTGTACTGATGTGTGCATTTGTAATTAAAGTGGGGAATGGGAAATTAACGACCGAGGCTTTAAGTTAGGAACTATCCCGGTATTTACCTGCAGTGGAAGTGGAAAACCACGGAAAACCACATCCCAGATTGTTGAGATGGGAATCGAACCTTGCCCTTCTTATTTTTGCCTCAAGAGTGCGCCCCGTTCCAGCCCTCAGACCAGAATTACATTTCTAGAGAATGGTGGATAGAGGATCCACCGTATCGTAGTGTGATATTTGTTTTTGAGAATTAAAAAGAGAGGATTGAAGAACTTGAACAGGCGTTTGAGTTCGTTTGTTGTTTAAGTAACTTAATATTGCTTTGATAGTCTGTTGACTGGGTGGCTCAGGGGCAAGTTGGTCACTAGTCGTGGCCGAGTAAGGTGCGTGTGTGCGAGTTGTGTGATCGCATTGGAAGTGTGTACGTTTCCTAATACCGGTGCTTCCGATAGTTCCACGGATGCACTGACCTTCCGTGTGTCATTCGGACAATACTTTTTCAAGTAGTGTTCTAGATAGTTCAACAAATCAAGAAACCCAGAAAACCCCGCTGAAAATCATGTCCGGATACCAGAGGGAACACACCGTACGCTGTCAATGGGACAGGCAGAGTTCTCGCCCCACACCAGGAGAAATTCACCGCTGTATTAGCGATACCCTCCGGTTGACTGTCGACCAAGTAGAAGCCATCCAGTTAAATGCGCAAGAAAGAACCATGTACATCAAGGTAATCAGCATATCTACTTATCAGAAATCGCTAAATACTTTTGAAGCTCCTATTAAATTTCAGTATGACTCAGGTGAGGTGACTAATGTTAAGCTCTCCACAGCGGATTCAAATTTTACCACAGTGCGTATATTTAATGTCCCACTCGAAGTGCCCCCTGAAATTTTCAAATCCGTCCTGTCGAAATATGGCACTGTGAGTGACGTCAGGAAAGAACAATGGTCTTCTGCTTATCAGTTCCCGGTGTATAATGGAATACGTGTAGTCACTATGGAAATCAAACAAGATATCCCCTCCACTGAGACTTTTGGTGGCCAATCTGGCTACATATCTTATAATGGACAGAAACAGACCTGTTTAATTTGCAATGCTAACACACATCTACGTATCAACTGCCCAAAGAAAATGATTCCCCTCGGTATTACTCCTACCCAACAAAGACGTGTCCAATACTCGGATGTTGTGACACAGCAAACGTCACATGAAAACATGCTTATTGATCAGTCAGCTGGGACACCAGCAGAAGTGGCCTCGGACGCACATGACGCAGACCACGTACCTTGCACTGACCAGATCAGCGAGCCACAGAGTGCCCCTGTGCTATCGGCCACCTGTATGGCAGCCTTAGAGCCAACTCTGCCGTCACTACAGGCTGCCACAGAAATTTTGTCTTCACTGCCCCCACCTTCTCTGGTACCTACCGACTCACTTCAGCAGGTTGATCGGGGATCTGAGAACGTATCTAAGAAGATTAAAACAAATGCCTCGATTGCTGTACCAACCCCGAAGAATCAAACTGGTTCTACAAATGTTCCCGCAGCTGTGAAAAAGAAACAAAATCTTCATTCTACGTCATCTAGGGACCCACGAACGCTCTCAAACGCTGACAGCCGGCTTATGAATGGCACTCATAAGGAACTATCTCACCCTAATTTGACAGTATATTTCTCACCCGTGTCTTTCTTTTTTTTATTCTTTCTGCTTTTTCTCGAGTCCACCTTCCAGTATGTCTAGCACAGCTAATGGTGCAATTTCTCACTGTGGCCACTGTGAATATCAATGTAATAGAATGCCCCCTGAAATTTCAACTGTTGGAGAGATTCCTTCGAGATGCAGACATTGACATTGCTTTCATTCAAGAAGTTGCTATACCCTGTCTTCCCATATCTGCCTTCTACAAACAATACATCAATACCGGTACTACTAATAGAGGGACCGGATTCCTCATAAGACATGATATCCCACTCGAAGGTGTGCTATATCATCCATCAGGACGCATAATATCTGGACACATAAACAATACCACCCTGATAAATGTATATGCCCCATCCGGGTCCAACAAACGTGTGGAACGGAAAATGTTCTTTCAACAGAGCATACTGCCTCATCTGCACGACGTTAAGGAAAAACTTATTCTTGCAGGGGATTTCAATTGTATTCAACGCCCAGAGGATTCCACTAGTCCATACCAAGGTGTCAACCCGGCTCTCAGGACCCTCCTTACTTCCCTACACCTTATTGATGCTGTAGATAGTTTAAGGGTGCCCCTGCCCCATTACACCTGTATAAGTCATAACTCCTCATCACGAATTGACCGCATCTACTTTTCCCAGGAACTTATCCAGCCTAGACGATATGAAGTGATACCTGCCAGTTTCACTAACCATCATGCAGTCGTATGTACAATCTCTTACCCCCATCCCATTTTTCACATAGGAAGAGGTTATTGGAAATTGAATTGCTCGCTGTTACTGGAGGAGGAATGCCAAGATATTTTCAGACAACACTGGAATCGATGGATCCAACAAAAATGCAACTTTCGCGACTGTGCAGACTGGTGGGATATTTTAGTTAAACCAGGGATCCGCCGCGTCTTTAAGAACATATCCTACCAAAGAGGTCGGGAAAGACGGGATACAGTTGAATTTTACTATCGAGTTCTTCGCCAGCTCCAGCAAAGATCTGATGCTGGGGAGCGTATGTATAACCAGATTCGGGAAGTTAAAACCAAGCTCCTGTCTCTACAGCAACGAACGCTCGCTCATATAAACGTGGCTTTAAAAGATCGTACAGTGCTCCCGGACGGAAGTGCAAATGTATACCATATCGCCAAAGGACAACGTGAGCGGCAACGTAAATATATCCACCGCCTCCGCACCAGTACTGGAAGTGTCGTCACCTCCCCTGACGCTATACGTAGTGAAATATCATTATTTTATCAACGGTTCTACGCTAAGGCTCCAATTGGCCCACAGCAGGTGACCCTATTGCTTTCATCTTGCAGTACCCAACTATGTCCGGACAACAAAACTCTGCTCAGCGCGGATATTACGGATGAAGAGATTCACTCTGTGGTTAAGCACCTCCCAAATAACCGCTCACCTGGCATTGATGGACTGTCATATTAACTGTATAAACACTTCTGGCCTCTCATTGGCAAAGAATTTTGTCACGTCTTGCGTACCATTCTCCAACGTCGTGCTCTTTGTCAATCACATCACGAGGGTACCATAGTCCTCATACCAAAAACATCCTCTCCCATGGCAGTTGGTGACTTCCGACCAGTTACTCGGCTCTGCAGTGATTATAAAGACCTTACCAAAGTACTTGCATGCCGATTGAAGACTGTTCTACATGATACAATTGGTGATGAACAATGTTGCAGTATTCCTGGAAGAACTCTGTTAACAAACTTAGCGATACTACGGGACCTACACCTAAAAGCCGAAATGCTCCCCACTGAGCCAATGAGTTTTCTCACCTTAGATCTTGATAAAGCTTTCGACCGCATCAGTCATGAATACTTGTACATGGTCTTGCAGCACTTTGAATTTCCTGCAATCCTTATTGACTACATTCGTATGATAAATTGTAATGCTACGTCTCCAGTGCTCGTCAACGGTTTTCTTTTCCCTCTGATTCCAATACAACGATCAGTTAGGCAAGGATGTCCACTTTCCATGCTACGTTTTGTTATTGGCCTTGAACCGTTCATTCGGACTACCCAGGTGAAGCTACAGGGTTACAAACTGTCCACACATGTTTTCGGCATGTGCGTCTATGCTGATGACGTATCAATATTGATCCGCAATAATGAAGACATCTCCCACATCGATAGCGTCCTTCAGCTCTACCATATCGCCTCTGGAGCACAATCGAACCCCCAGAAAACTGCTTTGCTTCCGCTCAATACTAACTCAGTGATTACCCAGAAGCCCTGGTTCCGGATAGTAAATGAGGTGAAAATTCTTGGCATTACCTGGAAGCAAGCGCTTCTGGACACAGTGCAAGCAAACTGGACTAAGGTCATTGCCAAAGTTAGGGGAGTGCTGATCCAATTTGGTCAAAGAAACCTCAATATAGTGCAACGGGTCATGGTCCTCAACGTGTTTGTGCTCTCTAAAATATGGTATGTCGCGCAACTTTTCCCACTTCCCAAAATGTTTGAGAGCCAATTGTCAGAATATACAGGTTGGTTTATATGGCAAGGATTTCTGTTTCGAGTACAACGGGAACAGTTGTATCTCCCATCCCGGCAAGGCGGGCTAGGGCTAACAGCTTGTGGCATGAAATGCCGTGCACTCCTCTGCAAGAAATATATCACCATCCTTTCCCAACATGACACTTTTACGAAAGCGCTATACAAAGATATTCGAAACACAGCCCGTGGTTGTGACTGAGCTTTGCCGAAGATATTTAAGGACCATCAACAGCACCTTCTGGAAACTGTTCGCCAAATGCCTTCAGGGACTGTTCCAACGACGAAAAGTATTTATAACATGTTGCGGCAAGTGGTACACTCCAAACCGCGAATCGAGGCCACCACCCTCTACGTCCATTGGCCCACTGTTTGGAAAAATTTTGGGGCTATGACCATTTCTTCTGCTGTACACTCCCAGGTTTTTATCTTCCTCAACGATCTCATCCCAACGGCTCTATGGCGATATACCATCCGTCTTGAAGCTTACCCATGGTGTACTATATGTGGTCAAACTGATACGGCGATACACCGCTTCACATCATGCACGCGAGTTGCCTCCACGTGGCTGTGGTGTAAGGGACAAGTATGTCAACTATTAAATGTGCCCACGGGTGACCTTGATGACAGGAAGTTGATTCGTTTGTCGGTGACCGCCTTCCCCCAAATTAAACAGACTGCCATTGTGTGGATAATGGGCCAATATGTACACTTCGTGATGGACAATGATCAACATTTCTCGTTCCTGGATCTCATGTATCACCTGCAGAAAGAGCGTTGGAAGCTTAGTGAAAGTGGACAATTTTACGATAAATATGGACACTATCTGGATTTTCTTGTGATGTAATAGTATGGTATTTGTCATATCAGAAAATTCTGTAATTCTGTAGAGAGCTAATAATAATATAAAAAAGGGGGTAACATTGCGGACCCATGAAAGAATTTTGCATAGTCGAAGGAGTTCGCATCTCACCTCAGACATGTATTTTGATTTCCTAATTATTCTTTCTGGCTATTGGTAATTCATTGTCTTAACATATTTTACTTTTATTATTCCCGTAAAGTAAGGAATTCTTCACGATTTACATTGCCATATCCTTTTTTTTAGTCGTTTACCCTCCAGGTTGGTGGAACCCACGGAGTCAGCGAGGGAACTCACCACTACCGCCTCTACGGGCAGTGTCCTAGAGCTGGGAACATCGAATCGGAAGGGATACAACTGGTGAGGTGGGATTGGCACCATACGGTCCATATTGTTTTAAAATGTATGGAATAGCGCATCATCGCATTTCTTCGTTAATGTATATTCCAAAATTATAAGCGACGGTTCCTGTGGCCAGTTGTATATATTAGACTCCTCAGAATTCTTGAATTCCTTGGAATTAAGTGATTTGCTTCCACATACTCCAAACGATTGACCGACAGTTATGCTCCTTAGAAATCTGAAGTTTCCTAAGGGCTCCTAAATGCTACCATATTAATTATAAGAAATATGTACGAAAATTGCTTGAATTTGGAAATAATAAGTGCAGTTAAAATTAGGCGGAGAAATCTAACCCTTCGACTTGATTCCATATTAATTATAAGAAATATGCATAAAAATGCTTGGATTTGGAAATAAGTGCAGTTAAAATTAGGCAGAGAGGTCTAATCCTTCGACTTGATTTAACACCATCGGATAAAACAATCATTTTCTTTTAAGAGGCAACATTTTCCGATTCGCTTAGCATAGGCTACTTTAACACAATCAATAAAGCTCAAGGGGGAACTCTGGAACGTATAGGTCTCAATTTGCCTCATCAAGTTTTCAATCATGGCCAGCAGTATGTTGCGATGTCTAGAGTGCAATCTTTTGACACCCTTAAAGTATCAATAGTGCCAAAAAATAATTCTACAAAGAACGTATATAAGAACATTCTTCAGTAAATATTTTCTTATTGACCGTCATGTATTGACGGGTTTCAACTAGTTAGTTATAGTTTTCATTCTCATCTCATCTTTCCTATCACCCAACCCATTAGGGGCTGATAACCTAGATGTTAGGCCCCTTAAAACAACAATTATAATCATCTTACCATCTACAGCTGAACTCATTAACCCTTCACATGAAGCCACCATCCTTATTAATTTGGAATACTGTATCACAGACTTCAGGGAGATTCACAGTAGAATCTTAGTGGCTGTTGTCAGATATTTTTGATCTATTATTAATAAAACAAAAAACAAAAATTTAACTAATTATCACAATAACAAACAAGAAGTTCCGTGAAGAACTATACAGCCTACTTTTCATGCCAATGATTATTCTACAGAATATGAACCTATCTGGAATAATGACGAAATTAAGTTGGTAATATCGAAATATCTAATTAGTTCAAAATATACCTGGTATAATGTAGCCTAATAGAGCACTACAGTTGGCAGCCCTGGTGACTGAATATATTCTTAGTTCCACCTCTTAAGGTACAGAATACTAAATTTGGTTGAAGTCCAATGGACGTTACATGCAGTTAGACATTGGATCTATCAGCACGCGTAAAAGCATGTTGCCAACAATACCATGCGTGTGCTGGTCAGAAATAATCTGAATTATTATGATATCTTGTAGTGCCAATTTTGGATGAAATACATTTGTTAGTATAGAAGTTACATGTATTTTAAAATTGGACATATCAGCAGGCATAGAATCATGTTGGCAGCACCGCCTTGTATGAATTACTCCAAATTAATCTAGAATGTCAGGTGCTATACGTGTGCAAAGTATAGAGCTGTTGGCTTGCATACTTTCTGATATATTGATATTAGGGTAAAAAGAATATAGACAGCATGTATTAACAGTTGGCAGCCCTGATTGCTCTTAACAATACTTATAGTCATATCTGTTATGGTACACATTGCACATACGAAATTTGGTTGAAATCCAACTGATAGTATAGAAGTTACATGTATTTAAAATTTGGTACTATCAGCAGGCTTATAATCATGTTGGTAGAACTGACGTATATAAGTTACTCCGAATTAATCTAAAATGTCAGAATATACGTGTGCATAGTTTAAAGCTGTTGGCTTGCATACTTTCTGATATATTGGTATTTGGATTTAAAAAAAATAGAGAGAGCAATTATTAACAGTTGGCAGCCCTGGTGGCTCTTAAGAATACGCTCAGTCATATCTGTTTATGTACAGATATTACATACAAAATTTGGTTGAAATCCAGTTGATAGTGTAGAAGTTATATGCATTTAAACATTGGACATATCAGAAGGCTTAAAATTATTTTGGCAACATTGTCATGGTTGGCCTCCTGGAAATTAAACTGAAATAGCATTATCTACATGTGTGCCAATTTGGAAATAGCTCCCATGCATACCTTGCAAGATATGAAACATGGAGCTCAAATTTCTAGTGCGTTTTTTCAGCAGTTGGTAGCACTGACATCATTTTCAAATATGGACGTGAGCTATTCCGGTGCACATCTTTACTCATACTAAATTTGGTTTTGATTGCTGCAGCCGTTTAGGAGTTGATAGGGGGGGGGGGGGGACACACACAGCCAGACAGACAGAAGGACAGACAGACAGACAGACAGACAGACACACATTTTCCCGGATCGATCTCATAAGACTACTTTTTCCTCATTTTTGCAAAATGTGAAAAGTAGGCTAAAAATATATAGACTGCAGAAATCAGATTTTGAAATTTAAAAAACATGTTCTTTGAGTCAAATAACTCTCGAAAACTTAGATTTCTAGCCCTAACTCTCAGTGTTCGTCCGATGAGCTTACAGTGCGTACAGGGCAGTAACTTGGGCTGCCTAGAGAAATACCCCTAATGTATAGGCACCTTCTCTGCTTTTGGTGTGCAACGGGTCGGTGAAGTGCAAAGGCGAAAGCTTCAAGATACTGAATCTGCAACCTGAGGGGATTTTCATTATATGAATAATAAATTAATAGCTTTTAATTAATTAATTAATTAAATCATTTTTATTTGGTTTTATTTCTTTATTTATTAATTCATTTACAAGAGTTTCGGTCAACACGAACACCGACTGAAAATCACTAAAATCTCTTGTTTACTAAGGCAACACTGAAACATGGCTTCAAACCCCACAATGTTAATTCATTTATTTATTGTTTTTGTTTGATTGTTTGTTTATTTCTTTGACATTGTTTTTGTTTGTTTATTTCTTTGTTATTGCTTTTGATTTCTTTATATGTTTCTGATTGCTTTTTATTTGTTTATTATTGCTTTTCATTTGTTTATTTATTTGTTAATGCTTCTTCTTTGTTTTCCATTTTCTTATATATGTTTTTTATTGTTTTTATTTGTTTTTTCTTTCCTCGTTTTTCTATTTTTTAATGTAATTATTTTTTCTGTTCATTTTTAACTATTTATTTGTATAATTATATTTTTGTATCTATTTATATTTTTATATTTACTTATTTAACTTATAGCAAAGATAGCAACAATCAACAATTAATGAGGAATAAACTGTTTTGAATGAATAACAATGCCCTTTCTCCATTATGTAGCATTAGCATTTTGTTATGGATCCTGAAATGTTACTATGAACCTAATGTAGTCAGCGAATTGGGAGACATGTCTTCCTCCAAGTGATGTACAGGACACCTGTTGCAATCCAAGAATGTATTTTATATACAGGGCGCCCTAAAATGTTCTCCGCAGTGGGTACGTGCAGCTGTGAGTGGTTGAGTCATGAGTTTAGTTGGCTGCACTGCACTGTGTCCTTCAAACGGAACTCCCCCGTGTGGGCTGCCAGTGTGAATTGCGATAAGCGAGCGAGCATGTCTTCAGTGTGTATCGCAGTATGCGAGCGTCCAGATAGATTATTGGAAGAGTAAACAGTATACAGGCGGTAATGTTTACTACTGAAGGGAGAGTTTTTTTGGTGGAATACGTTTTTCGCGAAGGCGATCGGTTTACACAAAATGTAAAATTAAGATTTCAGGCGTGGTTTCCTAATTCAAAGTGTCCAAACCGTGAAACCATTCGGGATTTGGTAAGGAAATTTCGTGTGACTGGCTCAGTTCACGATGCACCGGGAACAGGCAGGCCTATGCTTTTAACAGACGAAAAACTTGATGAAATCTCCGATATAATGCTGCGTAGTCCAAGTAAATCAACACGAAAATTAGCTCAACAAACAGGAATCTCTAAGTCGACAGCACATAAAGCTGTAAGAGACAAGGTTATAAAGTTACCGTGGTTCATGAATTAAAACAAACTGATTACGGAAAGAGTGATGTACTGTGAATGGTTCCAGCATCTGTTATGAATGTCTGTGGTGAGTACAAAGTTTACTGTTTATTTGTTATGTTGCAAGCGGCAGCCGTGCTACCAACGTAACTGCTGTAGGTAGCTCTCGCAGACGCATGTAGGCGCTGCGGAGAACATTCCCGGACTCACTGTATTTACTGTAGACATAATAACATACACCCACAAGTGCACGGAGCTGATGTCCAGAGCATCCTAATTCACCCCAGTTCCTGAATTTTGGCTCCTCCCCGAGTTGTAATTATCGTTGTTCTTGTTTTGGAAACCTTACACCGCTACTCCCCGTAGTGGATAGCATTCTGGTCTGAGGACTTGACCCTGGGGTACACTCAGCCTCGTGAGGCAAAACTGAGCAGAGACAGGTTCAATTCCCACCTCAGTCATCCTGGAAGTGCTTTGCCTTGGTTTCCCACTTCTACTCCAGGCAAATGCCGGGATGGTTCCTAAATTAAGGCCACGGCTGCCTCCTTCCAAATCCTCATCTAATTACAAATACACACACTAATACAGCCATCACAAGAACACAGCGAGGTCATCGGTTCTTGCCACGGTGAGTGAGTGGTTATCGTGTCGGACTACCAACCCAGAAGATTGCAGGTTTGTTCCTGGCCGTGGTAAGTGATTTTGAAAGGCGACAAAAATCACTGCACGCATGTCATACGTTGTTGGCATGTTAAAGAACCCATTTGAATTCAGTAGGCCATGTTCATATTGGCAAAATTAATCTCGGGATTTTCCGCCAACACGAAAAGTCCCTCCTTTCTCCACTAGAAAGCGCTATAGTGTCAAGGAGCTTAGATATCCAACCTCCTTGACTTTCATAGCACTTTAAGGAGCGATAAAGGGGCATATGACCTCCTAGTTCCGCCCCTTAAAACAACAATAAAAAAATAAAAAAGGAGCGATAAAATTCGACATGCAAGCTGCACCCTGGGCGTCAATTAACAACGATTGCAGCCGGCAGCCGAGGCCATACGATATTATTGTTATTATTATTATTATTATTATTATTATTATTATGGAAGCAGTAAAGTGGCGTGGCCTTGTTGCCCCGTGTACTTGGGTGTGTATAGAATTTGTCTGAAAACCTGTGCCACTGTTATGTCTGTACTAATGTGTGGATTTGGGTAGAAAGTGGCTGTGGTGTTAAGTTAGGCACCATCTCGGCATTTGCCTGGAGTAGAAGCGGGAAAGCACGGAAAACTACTTCCGGGATGGCCGAGGGGGGAATCGAACCCGGTCCTCCCCGGTAATGCAAGTCACTACTCCACGATGTGATGAAGACAGCATCATTAATGGGACTGACTACAGACCCCTCGCTACGAACCTGCCCATGAAATCATTTCATAACAAGACATTTACAAGTCATTGCGATTAACTGCCAGACGTGGGAGAGTGACGTAAGCAGACAGAGGCCTTCAGCAGCCGTGAGAAAGGGCTGAAACAGTAATTGCGACGAGACGGAGTAAATAAAAATAACCCCTGGCACTACAGCCCGTGAAGGGCCTAGGCCTACCAAGCGACCGCTCCCCAGCCATTTGGCCTGCAAATATTTGGGTGACGCGTGATCAGCGCATAGGGTCCCCTCGGCCGTTAATCTTGGTCTTTGTGATCGGGGTGCTGCCTCACCGCCAGACAGCTACTCAATTGTCCTCACGAGGCTGAGTGCAACCCGTTTCAGCACTCACGTCCCTGACGGAGCCGACAATCGAACCTGGGGCCTCCGGGTGAGAGGCATGCACGCTACCCCAACACCACGGGGCCGGCCTGGTCGGAGTAAATGGTAATCGTAATTAACTGATTGATATAACAGCTTAGGCTTTCACGGCCGGCGTTCATAATTAAGTACAAGTTTCTCGGGCTTGTAGCCCGTGGTCCAGACAGGATGTCTCCCGACGTTGAACAGTTGTGCATGGCAGGTTTCATAAATTCCCAAGTTTGAAACAGAAGAGAATGTTCGTTCGCTGATCCATTGCTTAGTTTTGACCGCACGTACTGCACACTACTGTCGACCAAAATATTATGTGTACTCGAGTTTGAAGGTTGTTTGTGAAGAAACCAATAGACCTACATAAAATCCAGTAACATCATCATTTTCTTCGTTCTATTTTACGTTAGTTATTGTAGGTTTGGAATTTTAAATTTATATTTTAATATTTGTTATCGCAGTTGGAACACAAAAGGTGCACGTTTTTAAGCGTCTTTCAACCATGCGTCACATTTAAGAATTATCATCTCACAACCCCGCCATCAGATCGAATCCAAATTTTAACACAATATACATTGGAATATTGTATAACAGGTTTATTAATTTAAAAATTCTGTGTGTCCAAGAAACAAAGTTGTTATAATTTTTGTAATGTAACTTTTTCTCGGCTCGGGGTGGTTGGAAAATTTAGTTCTTGGTTGCGTTGTAATCCTTATACTTCAAAAAGGTATGCTGTATGATTGTGAAATGCGTAAATTAATTCACTTATTTTTTATCGGTTTGTATTTGTACGGGGAAATAACACATGGTTCACCAGCTAGCCGCTACAGTGAAAGCAGTACAGCGTTGCCGAAATGGAGCCCACACGCATCATGGCGCGTCTCGCTCGGAAGCGATGTTGCTATTGGAATTTACGTAGGTCTATTGGTTACTTCACAAACAACCTTCAAACTCGAGTGCACATAATATTTTGGTCGACAGTAGCTCTAAAATTAGCTGTTTACCCACAATAGAAGCACACGGACAGTAACTTGTTCAGACATTCCTTGACCTCTCTGGCGCGGGATTCAAAAGTGGCGCCCTTTTACTACTGTGAGCGGTATAATGTCGCTCACCGAACTTTTCGGACAGAGGTTGTATATTACAAATATGAATGGTGATGTTAATCTGATACAAATGTGGATCTGTCACAAACAAAGAACTTGATAGAAAAGTACGAGCACTGACATAAAACTTCACCATCCCAAAATCAGCGTTTTACTTCAAAGAGGAGGTACGCGTAATAAGACTCGAACCTCTTTATGCCGCGCCATAAATCGCCAAGTTGATACAGACGGTCATAGTTGGCCTAGTAGAGGTAAAGACATTTCTGGACGCTGGCATTCTCTACACGGACAGTTCGAAGGTGGACGAGAAAGTGGGTTGTGCTTACGTTATTGATGGTGCAAATACCAAGATCTCTTTGGCTGAGGCCTGTAGTGTGTTCACTGCGGAGCTCGTTGCCATCTATGAAGCTCTGCAGTTTGCACTACAGGATGCACGAATCCACTTTCTCGTGTGTACCGACTCTTTGAGTTCGTTGCAGTCAATTGCTACATGTTCCCCGCAACACCCCTAGTGCAGCGAATCCACGACCTATTAGCCGGATTGTGCCGCGCTGACACTCGAATCACCTTTCTGTGGCTTCCAAGCCACATGGGAATTGCGGGAAATGAGTTAGCAGATCAAGCTACAAAAGAGGCGGTATCACTACCACCTCGACCAATGGAGGTACCCGCTAGAGATATTCGCTCTCAGTTACGACTACAAGTTCTGGCTTGTTGGGAGAGTCAGTGGCTAGCTGACCCACTGCCCAGTAAACTGAGAGCGATCAAGGGAACTACTCGCGTGTGGCGGAGCTCCTTCCGGGCCCGGAGAGAGTCCGTCATTTTGTGTAGGCTAAGGATAGGTCATACAAGATCCACCCACTCGTATCTGATGAGAAAGGAAGACCCCCCCACTTTGTACCTGTGGAGCCGTTTTCACCTTGTCCCACATTTTAACCGAGTGTGTGGAACTTGCTAATTTACGAAGAAACCTTGGTTTGCAGACGACACTCAAACTTATATTAGCCGATGACGCGGCGGCTGCTGACCGCGTTTACCGCTTTATAAGTGAGAGTGGGTTAGGGCCAGCAATCTAAATTTTCCAGTGAACATTAACTCAAACACTTCGTTTTTGAATGATATTTTGTTTTTCCGTAATTTTTGTTTATTTTTATAATTACTTTTATTTAATTGTTTGTTTTAGTAATTTTAGTTCTTTTCAAATTTAGGTGTCCACCTCTAAATTTTACGTTCAATTCCAAATTTTTATTCTTAAATCTGTGTTATGAGGGGCAGATGACCTCGTAGTTCCGCCCCTTAAAACAACAATAACTAACTAGGGGTAAAGAAGGCGGTGAGTTGTGCGATGGTCATTTTCAGGAATACCGGAGAGAAGCGGACTCTAGGTCTTTTGCTACCTGAGAAAGGGATGACAACATTCCAAAAGTATTTACCGGACCTTAGCGGACACCTTCGCAATAATAGATCAATAAAACTGCTTATTCCCGTCACACTTTGTACAGGCTTTGGACTTGTGTTCGCAAATCTCCAGACATCCATTTTGAGTTACCAAAGCTTTTAGCTCAGAAGATAGAACTTACCGTTTAGTTTCCATACCACGCCGCTTGGAGTGCTATAGTCGCAACATACTGCCATGCTTTAACCATTGAGTTCTTTATTTCTATGGCTTGAACATGTGCCATGATGCAATTCTATTACATTGTTACTCTCTGCACAGTATAGTATGGACACATCAGGCCTTTACCCCCATGTAGTGTTTTCGTCATGGTTTTGAAACGGCAGTCACCGGAAGCACCGCACGCCCGCATAACGGCGATGAGTCACCATGCAAGGATCATGTAAGTATAAGAGATTTGTCACTTTTGGTTATAGAATTTCCGAGAGAGAACACCGCCTTAGGCTATGGATTGTACTGCCAAGTCTGGCAACATAAATAGTAAAAAGCCATATGAATGTAGCCTTTATTACACGTAAATGAACAGTATGTTCTGCGACGAGTTATTGATTATTGATGAATATAACTCAAACATAACTGCGCCTTTCGCTAGGTGCTGAAATATACGTCCAGATAGGAAAAGAATACATTTTGATATATATCAATGTTGGCAATGGATTTGTCACGAAAGACACAGTTATGCCGTTCTAGAGCTTAATTCACCTCTAGGCTAATTAAAAAATGCTCTCATACTCTACAGAATAGTTGGGATATTCGATGAATATAAAGAAAATCGTCCAAATGCACACACTACATTGCCATAACCTCACTTTTTGCCTAGCATGCCCGCAACCACCCACCCCTCCCCGTAGCCCTAAACCACAAATTTTATTGCAATGCAAAGGAGAATGGGTAAGGAAACAAACAAGAGATGAAATGCACACATTTATTCTCTATATATTTTTATTCGCGAGTAGTCCATATTGCCCACTAGTTTTACACATGGTCAACACCAGGAAGATGAAAATTGCCGTATTGTTCTTACTATCATTATAATTCTTACATCCCGGTGCTTGGCAATTTTTCCTCCCTTGCAGTGGCATGATTGACTCTCAATTCAATTCAAATAAACAATGAAAATACTGAACAAATCAAAACAACCAACAACACCACGAGGAAAATCAATCAAAACAGACTATTCCCGCTTCCGCCATTCGGTTTGATGTGAACGTTCATGAGTGCCAACTACGGAACCTTAGTGCTAAAATTAATTCTTCATTGGTTGGCAGAACAAACAGTACAGGGCCTTACCCCGACCCACGCGCTCCCTATGAACTGTCGTCCCCCTGTCACCATGTATCCACGAGAGAGCAGTCTACCCATATTCATTATTGAGTGCGGCCTGTCGATTTTGTCTGAAGAAAACATTGCTTGTAATTATTAAAAACAACACAGAAATATAATTTTGCAATTTAACCAATAGCAGAAATGTGGGAAACCAACATCTGGGCGGTAATTTTTTGCGCAGATCTTATCACACCGGACATGGTACCAGCATTCCGGTTTCATCGGCCATTGGAGCGGTAAATACAAATAACAAACGTTACACCGAATGATTCTGGTTTCAATACCCATGAAATATCAGCCCATCAAACACCTATCCATTAATTCACAAAACAAAAACCACAGTTCCCCCACACTTCTCAATATATCGTGTTATTTTAATCATTTAAAACATATCATAACCTTTCATCGTTACGATGCAATCACAATGCGACACCACAGGCAGGGGCGGTTCGAGTGGGGGTTTGGGGGGGTGTCTCACCCCCCTCAGGTATTTTCTCAGTCGGCAAATACGACATCAGTCGGCAGTCGGCAAAACCTGAAGAAGTCGTAACATTTCCCAAAACAGCATTTAAAAAAGCAAAACGGGGCATGGCCATATAAGATTTGGTCCGATGTCTTAAAAATATATTTATTATACTGACAGTCGGCATTTTTACCGAGAGTCAACACAAACGGACGATGCAATAATTTCGTGCAGCCAGGCAATAGCCCAGTGCGGCAAGAGGAAGAGTCGGCAAAATAACCATTTTAAAAGTTTCACTTCCAGTCCTTGGTGCACCTACTGCCACTTGCCATTTCGTTTCTGTGTATGGAAACTGAAGAAAGAATGACAGATGAGCAATATGGGACCAAGGACAAGGGATGAACTCATCGGCACGTTCCTGGGTGGGAGTAATACCCCGCATTCATTATGCAGAGTGACTCAACTTCACAGCAAAGCGAGCCCAGCATCTGTGCCATGTGGCTAGACAAAAGGTGTTGGTGAGCGCATTGATAACATCAGGTCAAGCCAACTCATTGCGATGTTGTCGGAGGAATGTTATGACCTGCTACCGCTTGTCTCGGCGCGTCCTCACATATCCGCTCTATTGTGACAAAATTGACAGGTTTATGGTTCCTAGGTTCCTCAAGGGGTGGAGTGCTCACTATGATCAGTGCAGTGGTCACTGAGAATGAGCGAAAGCAGTCGTTTCTGAACCAGCAACTTTTACAGTGATAACTACAGGGTCTTTCACTCAAAGTGCGGCCGGCCCAGCGCTCTAGGTAGAACGTGTAGCTATAAAGGTTAGACGATCAGCGCGCTGCTGTCACAGCATATGTCATAATTAAGATAAGGAAGGAAGTGCTGTTGGATTGATGCTTCGGACTCTCGACCCTAAGCTCAGTGAGCTGCCTCTACGCGCCGCGCTGCCGGCCGCACTTTGAGTGAAAGACCCTGAGGTGCAAATACGGTGGCAGTGGGACGTGAGTTTTCGCCGGCACGGAACATTTTCACGAGCATCGCATACCCATGAAACGTAAGTAATAATAATACAATAAATACATGCATATTTTCAGTCATGTTTATATTTAATTGTGTTATCAAGAAAAAATACCCGATAAATCCATAAAGGTCTACCTTTGAGGGGGGTGAGTTGTTCTCTTTTAAACCATCTTTTTTATTTAAATAAAACTTACAGAGTGTTTTAAAACCCAGTGACAAGAAAACCGGGGCGGGGTGGAGGAGACAAGTCGAAGTAACTTTGTCGATGGAACGAATATTCGGAAAAGCACCCCTGCGACGCTCGACGTCTTCAAAGGGTTGAACTTAATGCCCATCGGGTAGCTAAGGTAAAATTAAAATCAAAATCTACCGATGAGACGTCGCCTACCGTTGAACCATAGTCCATCGTTGAGCCATTTACCACCGTTGAGCCATCGCCCATCGTTAGCCATCATCTACCGTTGAGCCATCGTCTACCGTTGAGCCATTGACCACCGTTGCTCATCGCGAACCACCACAATCCCCCAACACATCTGACGTTCGCAAGTTACGAGCAGCTGGAACTTCATCGAATGCCGGTTGTAGTGGTGACGGTCCTACACCGCGTAGTAGCGAATTTTCGTGGATTGTTTTTTCTGACCAAGTTAGTGAGTATATAACGCATTTCAAATGAGTTGAAGGTATTTTGAAAACAACAAAAGAAGACGCTATTCCGAACACAAAACTTTTTATGGTAGAAATGATAAGACTGCTTATCCAGAATCCACGATTAAGGCGGTCAGTTGCTTCAACGAGCGGGAGAGGAGGAAAATAACATGCGTGCAGACTCAGTACCCTTTCAAGCGGGCGATTTACCTGTTAATCGCGATCCTGCAAAACGGAAAAGAATTATCACGGGAAACGAACGACTGTACCTGACTTCACTTGGGGCCTTCAAGACAATACTTAGTGTATTTCCAGCAAATCCAGACATACCAGAAAATAAGCCGGCCTGGTATACGGATTTTCCCATGTTGAAGTATGGCATTGAAAAAGACGCGGTGTTTCGTTTTGCCTGTGGCTTATTTCCAAACGGACGAGGAAGGGCGTCCGCAAGTGAAGAATGGTCGCACGCTGGAGTACGTCAGTGGCTCAAATTGAAAAGTCGTGGAAAGAAGATAAAGGGCAAATTACAAGAACACTTCACTTCAGAAGCTCATCAAGCAGCTATGACAAATTTGTGCCACTTTGTCAATGCACAAGGCCACGTAGGCGTTCTCCTTGATAAACATTTACGGACGATCGGAATTGAGGAAGAACAAGAAAAGGAGTTCCACTAAAAAGTTATCCAGATACTTATTGACACTGCAAGAACCCTTTGTCGGCAAGGTTTGGCTTTCCGAGTTCACGAGGATGGAATCACTTAAGATAATGGAAACTTCACGCAAATTGTGAAGTTACTTTCACGTCATAGTCCGGTCATGAATAGGTGGTTGGAAGAAGTGAATACGCGGAAGCACAACATTACGTATATGAGCAAGGACTCTCAAAATGAATTCATCCGTCTACTTTGAGGGAAAACTTGTGAAATAATTGCAGAAGAGATCAAGAACGCCGGTATGTTCTCCGTTATAGCAGATACTACTCCCGATATGTCACATAAAGACCTCCTCGCGTTGAATATCCGATACGTCGTCGAAAAAGATGAAGAGCTCGTTCCTGTGGAGCGTCTTTTAAAAATAGACGCTGTTTTAACAACAACAAAAAGACTGGAGAGGAGTTGGCTGAAAAAATATTTTTAATTTTAAACTCAAAAGAACTTTTACTTCCACTCGATAAATTAGCATTTCAATCGTACGACTTTGCTAGTAACATGTCTGGCATATACAACGGCACTCAGAAAAAGCTATCAGAGAAGTGCAAAATATATATTCCGTACGTTCCATGCCAAGCTCACAGGTTAAACATTTTCGTAGAGACAGCTTGTAATGCTAGCGCACTTATACGAAAGTTTTTTGACACTCTTGAAGCATTGTAGGTTTTTTACGGGTAGCACGAAACAACATTTAAGCTTGCAGAAAGAGCTGGATAAAATTGAACATTCACTTCAACTTAAGAATTTATCAAAAACAAGGTGGACTGCGCGCGCCGAATTGATGAGAGCTGTTTCTACGTCTTATGAAGAGATAGTCACAGCATTGGAAACGATGAAAACCTAATTCAATTCTGAATTTGACAGTAAAACCCGAACTTTTGCGCCAGGCTTGCACAAAACGCTTCTACTTGGATTTTATCTGCGGCATGTACTTTACCAAAAACATCATGTTAAAAATTAAGAACGTAACCGAGCTTTCAGAAGCGGAGGAGCTGAATGTAGTAGACGCGATGCAGCTGATTCAGCGCGCTTTGAAGTCTTTTGAAGATATCAACGACGACGGCAAGATGGACGCATTAATAAAGAGTGCATCGTGATTAACGAAAAGTATGCAAGTAAATGCGGAGGAAGACTTCTTAAAGCACCACAGGACCCGGCGACTTGCAAAGAAGTATGACGTGCATGCTGAAACGACACCAGAAATTTATTTTCTTGCATTCTACAGAAAGGATGTGGATGTACTTACTACAAGCGTGCAAGACAATCTCGCAAAACTAATTTATTTGCTAGAGCTATTCCACATAATTATCAAGATACCCGCTGATAGAAAAAACTGCACCATCGAGCGCGTCCGATCTATAAAGCAATCACACTCGAAAATCATCCTTCACGATGAAGAGCGTGTGCTGGCTGAGATTGAAATCCTGCTCGATGCCAGTCAACAGTGCTCATCTTTTAAAGAAATCGCAAATGTTGCTGTGGCTTACAAGTAAATCGACTGATTTTAACATCCCCAGTGTCTTCTGCTTCTTCCGAACGGTCCTTCAGCAAGTTGAAGCTCATTTACAATCATTTGCGGACATCGATGGGTGACGACTGCTTAGACTCCCTCATGATGTTGTTTTCAACGAAAGATAAGGTCGACGACATTGAAATTACGGAGATAGTGGGAAAGAAGTCCTTGTTAAAACATCGTAGAGTACGGTTTTAGAAAGAATAACTAGATTTTCTTTAATTCTTGTAATATTTAAACACTTATTTTGTTCATTTATCAAATTTTCCCGCGATTCAAAATTCTGGAACTAATAAAATACATTTTAAATGAAAGCCATTCATTAATTATATTTGTCTTGTGTATCGTTTGCCCCCCCCCCCCTCTCCACCATCCCCCACTCCCTCCCATTGCTCAGTTTTTAACCGTATAGTCGGCAATGTTAAACAGCCAGTCGGCATTTTTTAAATTCTCACCCCCCCCTAGATGTACAAGGTCGAACCGCCCCTGACCACAGGACTGAAGGAATGTGGTGTTAAACATTAAATCACACACTTCTTAGAATTAAAACTCAGTAATATTAACACTTTCTATTTTCTTGCTATTTATTTTCTTAAAATACGGTATCGATTATAAAGAGAGCTATTGTGTTGAAATCGAGTTAAATAAATTACAGTACTTAAAATATACATTCAGCACCCAGCTGTTTATCATGTGTTTGTCCATAAGTGGCGCTACCAAGCGGCTTACAGGTGAATTGGGGCTGACCCTTATCAATTGTTTTCTTGAAAATCCGTTCTTTCGGTTTTACGTAAGTGTCCATACTGTATTGATATAATACTTGCTCTCTGGATCAAATGTGCAATGGTCGAGGTTTGGCGTGAATAATTGAAGACAATACAAATTGTAAGCTGAATTTTATTTTTAATTGGCTTTCTTACATGTTTTATTGTAACACGTTTAGCTTGACAAAAAGTGCAAACTGATTTTTTTTCTTTCTTAAAAACACTTATTAAATATGTAAAACATTGTTAGCTTCTACACCCAGACGTCAACTGTCTACAAGTTATAGGAAGTTTTTTTTCTTTTAGTGACTAAGTGCTCAAATATTATGTACACAAAACAGTTTATACATTCTCTAGCAAGTAAAATTTGACAATACATACAATTATCAGTATTGAGCATAAATACACAATCAACAGAAATAATTATATAGACACTAACACATTTACGAATATCTGGAGCATTTCCACACAAAGTATATGAAATAAGAGTTTAGCAGGCAATGAACACATTGAACAATTTCCTGAAATTCGGAGCCGATAACCTAGATATTACACCCCTTAAAATCAATTATCATTATCATTTTCTGAAACACAATAGTTAACATTTTCCACAAAATGTTTACAGCAAAGTAAATTGGTAATCAGTTCCAAAGAATATGATATAATGTCCAGATTTTTTCCCATGGATTGAAGTAAGGAATTAAAAAATGAATAGTTCTCCTTAATAAGTAAAATAAAGTGAGTAAAAAATGCTCCAGTTTAATTGCTAACAATGAACTTGAAAATATTAGGAATTTATAATATTTTTAACAATCGGCAGAATTTTTTGGGGTTAAATTGTGGCTGGATTCGCTAGCACCCGGGGGGAACTGAACCAATGATCGGGTTGTTGTTAGCAAACCACGACAGAACAACTAAGCTACATTTAGAATAATAATATTCTTTGGGTATTTAAAGCTAAGGCTGTTCATGCTAAATGGGAACAAAACCAACTTAGTATTTTGTACACTAATGAGTATATGTAATAAAACGTATGTACAAAATATATATTAACATTAAATACAAATCTAATCTGGTAAATTCAAAACGATATGTGATTATTTTACAAGGAATATAAAGCAGACTTACAGTGGAATCACTTTATTTTTTATTTTTTATATATATATTTAATGTTTTAGGTAACCGGCAAGACAGTTTTGTGGAATATCTATAGGATGATATGATTAAGAGAGTTTTGTTTATGGGGAAGAGAAGCGCAGATTCTGCGATAGGAAATGTAGATAACCTAACCTCGTGTGATCCATCTTATTTCCTACAAGATCTAAAACCTTTCTTTTTCTTACTGAAGCCCCGTATTCAGAACGTGATACAGATTCGTGGGCCGTATTCTTCTCTTAGAAAAATTTACTTAAAAATCACAAACATCAACAAAACAAAACCGCTTGCAGAAGTCGGTTGTAGTTTATTGAACTGCTTGTCATTACTTATTTTAGTTGAGCATACTTAACATTCGTTTCTTTTTGTGCTAAATGTTATTACTATTAATAGAATTAAAAATCAAAATTATAAAAATAAAAATTGCTTTCTTTTGGAAAGTATTGATTTTCTTTAGTGTGCTGGATTTAGATTTAATATTATTTCTATGTACCACTAGCACACGAAATCGAGACAGAAAATATGATTCTCGGTTTTTGTCCATTTTATAAATTATTCCACCAACACAAATATTAATTTATTACGTTTGGTGCTTTCCCGGCTATGCTAAGAAATTTTAATTCCGGTCCGAGTGCTGGAACGGCGTACACTCAGGCAAGGAGGAAGATTAGATTCCTATCTCAGCCATCTTGGAAGTGGTTTTCCGAGCATTCCCACTTCTACTCCAGGCAAATACCGGGATGGTTCCAGGGTCGCCTCCCTCCGAAACCTCGTCTGAATTACAAATACAGACACTAATACATGACCTCGCTGTTCCACCCCATACAACTTTAATAAATAACCAACACTAATACAGCCATCACAATAAGACAGGTTAGCAGACATTCCACACACAAACATACACCAAAGTACACGGGGCTACATAACGACGATGTCGCAAAGCCCCAAATAAATCAACAACAACTTTAAAACGTGGGAAGGTTTAAGATATGGGAACGAGCTTGCAAGGCGTTTAGATCTCAGTAGGAAATAATTCAGACATCAATAGTGATAAGGAGATTCATTCATAATACAGTTAACGCTGCCTTCAGAGGACCCTTTATTAAAGAGAAATATTTGACGGTCCCGTGAACTTAGGTGTGAAAAACATGTTAAATTCCCTTCATTAAACGGAAATTTAAAAAAAGCATTTTAACGGAAAATTTCCAAGTTCCGAAATGTCTGCTGTAACAGCTGATTCTGTAGCTAACATGGAATGTGCAAATAGGTCTTCCTTCTTTTATTCTCCAACTTACACAGGTAAAAGTGAACGGTTATTGCCTGTTTCCTGTTCCCCAAGCCTTACCCAATGTTCGTTTTAATGAGTTGTCAATCAACAAATGCCTGTCTTTGTCTCAGCCCTAGTCAATCAACAAATGCCCATTACTGACATAGGCAGGTTCGGCAGCAGTCACTATGGGCTTGATATATAGGTGATACAGTAATATGTAAACATAACATTGAATAAGGTTTGCACTATATTTTAAAGAATAATAGGATATCCGCCTTTCAATACTATTTATTTATCCTACTTACAGGGACATGTTTCGAGGGCTAACACTCCCCTTTCATCAGCCTATCCAACAAAACTTTAAATATAACCTTCCTTATTCACTAGTACATGAAAATCATGAAGACAGTTTCTACAGATTAATAAAAAGTTCTCCAACCAATCCATTGTTTTCCGTTCAACGCTCCAAATAAGATCTTCTTAATGGATCGCTAGGCCTGTGCGCACCAAATCCATTGTCCGACTGTGTCTAGAGTAATCCCAAGATGACACAGTCGGACAATGGCCCCCTGCACTGGCCCGATCCAATGGATTTGGTGCGCACAGGCCTAGAGATCCATTAAGAAGATCTTCTTTGGAACGTTGAACGGAAAACAATGGATTGGAGAATTTTTCTTATTCTGTAGAAACTGTCTTCATGATATTCATGTACTAGTGAATCTTCTTCATCATCATCTTATCCCACTTCAAGTGGGGTCGATGTTTCTGGCAAGTCTTTTCCATTTTATTCTGTCCCACACATCGTCGTCCCCTAACTGCTTCTCCATTAGGTCTTCGTGGATATTGTCAGTCCATCTTCTTCGAGGTCTGCCTCTATTCCTCGTGCCATCCACAACCAGAGACATCGCTCTCCTTCCTACATAGTTGATATCTCGACGCATAACTTGCCCATACCACAGCAGTCTTCTCTCCTGGATTTTCTTGTAGACTTCTGTTACTTGAACTGTGCCCCTGATTTTCTCATTTGCGATGTGATCAATCCTAGTGACGCCACTCATCCAGCTTATGACATTGTGACTTAGTTATTGCCCATGTCTCCGCACCATACATCATGGCTGGCCTCACAGCTGTCTTGTAGGCCTTTCCTTTGACCCTTATATTGAGCCTTTTGTCACACAGAATGCCAGAAAACCTTTTCCAGCTCATCCAGGCTGACTGAACCCTGTGGTTAATCTCAGTATTTATGTTGCCATCTGCAGCCATGGTTGACCCAAGATACTTGAAGCTACTGATTGGCCTTAAGCTTACTCCATCCATCTGCACTAATTCATTGCCCTCACCACCAAGGCACAAATACTCGGCTTTCATGTACTAGTGAATAAGAAAGGTTATCTTTAAAGGTATTTTGGATAGGCTGATGAAGGGGGAGTATTAGCCCTCGAAACATGTCCCTGTAAGTAGCATAAATAAATAGTATTGAAAGGCGAACATCCTACTATTCTTTAAAATATAGATACGTCGATACGGACCTTATTAATCGACAATAAGGTTTGCACTGTACAAGATTCTATTTTTCTCAGTATGTCCATTCGTTGGATTATTTTAGCATAGGCCTACCTCCGTTAACCGGAAACCTATCTTTAACGGAACAATGTGCGAGTCTCGTTGAAGGCAGGGTTTTACTGTATAATTGAAGAATAAATGTATCTAAATTCCACCAGATTGCAGGAGGCGCATTTTAACGAGAATATTCACCCTTAGAGCATCTAAGGTACCGGGAATGGTACATATGTTACAATTTAACTTACTATATATATTATTTTTATTACTATAATATTCTTATTTTGAACCCGAATCTAACAATAACAATGAACACATTTGGCATAGCAGAATGAATACATTACCGGACCCAAACTGAAAAAGCCCACGGATAGAAAACTTCAACAATTAAAGCTTTATATTCCTCGCACAACACTTATTATATTATTACGAATATTATTATATTATTATTACTATTATATCAACTGTTCAGTCGCTACAGTAAATGTGATTATGAATAGTATGTATGTATGTATGTATGTATTATTTTATGACAAGTTCAAGATACTAAGTTTAGTCTGAATCTACGGAATACCAGATAATAAAATAACTTTTGTTCCCATCCTTTATGGTTTATTATTATTATTATTATTTGTTCCAAGTCATATAAGAAAATAAATTTAGGGAAACACATTTACTGCTCCATACTTTTCTAATGACAAAAGAAGTTTTGCTAAGTTTTATTCCTATACGAGTCAGTCTCTTTGAGTCCAAAGACAATGGTGCCCATGTTGCTCCCTTGATTTCTTCTATTGTGAGGATTTGTACTATCTGGTTAGTTTATCTTGTTGGAGGAAGACAAAGTGCGATTATAGGTTAGAGTGTAGAACACGGGCAACAGCTCAGAGAAATCGCAACACTAGGGGATTTTATTAAAAAGTAAAGCGGGTGTATATGAAATACTTTAAAATACCTATGAATAGGTGGAATTAAACTATTTTCCTAAGTCAATACTATAATGAAACTAAATACATATATAGGGGTATTTTTTCCACCGTGTACAAACTCTAGGGATTGATCGCGGAGAGGGTACGGAACAAAAATGGTCTAACGAACGTATGTCCGGAAATACATGTTGTCCATGCTAGGGACCAGTCCTCCTTCCACGTTGCCTAACAGGCCGGAACTATCGGCGTTCCTTGCGGTTGACTTTGCTTCCCTTGCTGGACGACGTACCGTTGATGATTCACAGGGTTATGTGGCTGCTTCGCCGTTAACGTCCGGGCGTATCTCAATTGTGTCTTCCCTGGTCGATGGATCGGACGAGAAGGTCCAGATGCATGGCCTGCTCGTTCACCAGATCTCAACCCGTGCGATTTCTGGTATTTATTTATTTATTTATTTATTTATTTATTTATTTTATTTTCCGTTTCCGAATCAAATTAGATTTTGCCAGTAAGTAACAACAGTTATAGCATTAGCATTTGCAGCCAAAAGATCGTCTATTGAACATAAATGTCCTCCATCAAGGGGAAGATCAGCAGGTGTTCTGAATCTTGTAACATGCTGCAGTCACAGAACTCATCATTGTTGAAGAGCATGTTACATTTCTTGAGATTGTTCTTGCAGCGTGAACTCCCCGTCCTCAGCCTGTTCAATGATTTCCAAATTCCATATGGCAAGTTGTGACCAGGTGCCATTTTTTCTGATAGAGGAATAGTTGGGTCTGTGATCTCTGTCTTCCATATCTTCACACGGGCAGCTTCTGTTGAGCCTTCGAGGGTTGTTACTCCCCTCAAAAAGCTGTTTCTGGACTTAAGTCTCTGTCGGGTTGGTTGTTGGCCGAAAAGTGGATGCCTTGAATCGGTTTCTTGCCGTTTCTTCTCAGATGCTGCTGCTACCATTCTTCGGACATGAGGTGGAGAAATTCCTATAAGAGGGTAGATCTTCTGAAGTGGTGTTGGTCTAAGACACCCAGATACAATCCTGTAAGTCTCATTCAGAGCTATATCCCCCTCTTTGGAATGTGGAGAAGAAAGCCAAACTGGTGCTGCATATTCTGGTTATTGGGCCATCTTAAAAGTATCGTGTATGCAGAGTCCATTCCATATGTGGAGACCCTGGAGCAGCGTATTCATGTTGCCTTTGACACTGTTCGGATGTGAACGTGTTCGATAGGACATGCTACGGCGCGTACACACATGCGTGGAGGCACATGGGAACCATTTTCAACACACACTGTAACTGTGGCTGCATGGTACAGCGCGTATTAGACCACCGTCTCCGTAATAAAGAATAAATGGTCCCTAAAAAACAAACCACTCATTTCCGGACCTTTTCTGTTCCGCATACTCTCCTAGATCAATCCCTAGAGTTTGTACACGGTGGAAAGAATTAATCTGCATAGGGCTAGTTTCGGTTAACTTGTAACGAACGTCAGCTAAATTCAAATTGGAATAATATTAAACTAAGTTTGAGTCTTCAATCTTTCTACTGGTTTGATGCAGCTCTCCATGCTTCCCTGTCCTGAGCTAATCGTTTCATCTCTACATTCGAGGCAATCTGTTTACATATCCTAACCTTGGTTAGTTCTTACCCTCAACCCTTCCTTCTATAACTAAGTTTGCTATTCCGGGGTGTCTTAGTATGTGTCCTACCAACCCATCTCTTCTCTTCATTAGCAGTCTCCAGAAACATCTCTCCTCTCCCACTCGTCTGAATACCTCTTCATTCGTAACCCTATCTACCCATCTGATCTTCATCAATCTCCTGTAACACCACATTTCAAACGCTTCTATTCTCTTCTTTCCTGCTGTTCCAACAGTCCAAGTTTCACTTCCACGCTCCAGACGAAGGCCTTCAAAAGTGACTTCTTAATACCAAAATTTATATTCGATGTCAACAGATTCCTTTTCTGTAGGAATGCTTTCCTTGCCTATTTTAATATCCTTTTTGCTTCGTCCATCACTGGTTATTTTGCTTCCTAAGTAACAGAAGTCTCCTACTTGCTTTAGCTTTTACCCTGCTAATTCGACACCCATAGGGGTTTCTGATTTCTTTCGACTGAATTCCAATATTTTTGTTCTATATTTATTAATTTTCATCATGAATTCTTTCCTCAAGACAGAATCCACACCATTTGAAAACTCATTCAAATCCTCTGGCGTGTCCACTAACATGACGATATTAGCAAATTTCAGAGTTGAAATTATTTCTCCTTGAATCTTTACTCCTACTTTGAATTTTTCTCCAATTTCCTTCATTGCTTGTTCAATGTATAGATTGTAGAGCACACCCCCTTATCCCTGTACTTTATTCCAATTGTTCTCAAAATGTCAAATAACGTACTCCAATCAACTTTATCAAAAGCCTTTTATAAGTCTACAAATGGCATGAACGTTCTCTCTTATCCTTCCTTATTCTAGCTTCCAAAATCAGCCTAAGAATTAGTACAGCTTCCCTTGTTCCTACGTTTCTCCTGAAGCCAAACTGGTCTTGACCCAACTCTCTTTCTATCTAGGTTTCCATCCTCTCGCAAATTATTCTAGACAGGATATTTAAGCATGAGTAATCAAGCTGATTGTACGGTAATCTTCACATCAGTTAGCTTCTGTTTTATTAGAAATAGATTGACAGACCACCATTTAGCTGCGCTACTAAGAATCAGCTCATCCTCAATTATGAAAAAAGATCGCTCGAAGCCCCAGGACTCTTTCAACAGACTCCATTACCCTTTAACTTAGGCTTCCCGCGCGGGAAACTGAGAGCGGGAGGTGCAATCTGCGGCATGACGTCACGCGCGCTCCGTCTCCATATCGCAAAACGCCATAGCCCAGGAGTAAACTCAGACTCGGTGCATATGCACTGAACAACTTGATGATGTCATACGCTCTACGTCTCCGTATCGTATAACGCCATAGCCCAGGAGTAATCTCAGACTCGGTGCATATGCACTGAACAACATGATGACGTCATACGCTCAAGTGCAACCTTAGTACATCATGTTGTTCATTGCATATGGACCGAGTCTGAGTTTACTCCTGGGCTATGGCGTTATGCGATACGGAGACGGAGAGCGCGTGACTTCATGCAGCAGAGTGCACCTCCCGCTTTCCGTTCCTCGCGCGGGAAGAGTCCTCGCTTCGCTCGAAGCCCTCCTGCCTTTCTAACATGTGTAGCATTTGTAGCATGCGTCATTTGAAATGATTAAAGTCTAGTCTTTCAGACTGACTGTATCTTTTTTCCCCAAGTTTTTTACCTTTGTAGTCTATAAGTTGTTTGTTTAAAATGCAGAAATATAAAGTTTATAGTCTATCTATAAACATATGTTGTTGTTTTTATTTCGGCCCACCTACATTATTCTGGCCCTGCCCCTAAAACGTTTGCCCATGTCTGCTTCATACAAACACTATGTAAGCTTTCCATCTCTCAACTAAGAGCATCATATAAAAATTAAGCACTAAAATAAAAATGCTCACTATAAAAAATGAGTATCCTTTGAATAACCTTCCAAATATAAAACGAAATTTGCTTAAAATAATGTTGGAATCAGAAAGTATTTGGAGAATGTTTAAAAGTAAAGTAAAGAAAAGTTGTAATTTAAAAAAATCAAGTCTGTTACATTGGATATTTAATGAAACTTCAAAAAACATAAAAATATTGCTAATCAAAATCTCGAGGTTGAAAACTAATGAAATAATAACTGCTTGTGTAAGAATTTGTTATTGTCGGTAAATTAAATTAGAATTACGTACTTGAATATAATGCAAAAGATTCACTTCTGACGTCGACCTTTTGTACAGCAGCTTAAGTTTGCCAGATTATGGACATTCTTGCTTAGACGTTGAGGACAAATAGAGAATTACAAACAAAACAAAAATTATTCGTATGTTTAACGTTAGGCTCAAAATGTGAGCATGTGTCCAAAAATGGCGATGTTTCTCCTTTGCAGACTCTGTTCAGTAACCAAATACCAGCGAGAATGAAAGATTAGCATGGCACTGTTTTCCATGTATTGGCTGAAAGTATTCTTTGATCATTATTTCTAGGTTTTTAAGGACAGTTGCTGCTTCTCTGAGCTGGAACGCGTTCCCTCCTAATTTAATTGTGCGACACAGCGGGCGACATTTTTTAACTAAGTTCCCTGCTCACGCATGCGCAGTAGCAACTGCAAGGCGAGGACTCCGCTGTGCTTTCAACTGGAGTTACGGTTAAAATAACGATTCTGTTGAAGGAGATGTTTCTGCTAATACATTTCCCCAATACTGTAGGCTACATTCTACATACGATTGGTGTTTTTCTTTGGTACTTATATGACATAAGCAACTTAATATCTCTTTCAGTGAGTGGACAACCAATTACGAATTTTGAAAGATTTTGAATTTGCCCGATGAGTTTATTTACATCAGCCTACCATAGTGCAGACCTGCACAAATTGATTGTCTGTGTCTTGCCACCTTCCCAAGTGACATACCACTTGGTATCTTCAATCACAAGGCTACTCCAATTAATTTGCATTACTGTCTCAGAATAAGTTGGCTCTTCAGAAGCTGCTTACCTCAGGACTCGGTCCTAGGTCCGTTGCTATCTAGACTATGGATCCCGCCGTCAAACACCATCAGGAGTACAGTCAGTGCCTGCAGCAAGTCCAACTTGCAACATTTCTCAACTTGCATTTTATTCTTACAACCCTCTGTTTATTTCTTAAAATTACGAACATTGAGAACTATATTCTCACGATTGTCGGCGACGAAGGATAAGAATCTCCCTGAACAATAAGACGATTAAACTACTGACTGAACCTCTTCATCTATTCTGTCACGATACACACCTTCTTCCCTTCCCCATCCTCTAGGATTTCAGCTGTCAATCGACTTAAAATAGGTCCACTAGCAAGCATTGCTTTCATTTTCAAGAGTAAACTAGATCTGAGACAATTATACCGTGTTTAATAATCCAGGAAAGCAATGTTGAGTTAATGTGCGTAAAAATGGTTCAATTGAAGTTAAAAATAATTTTAAAATGGGATTGTTGCCAAACTTGTAATTTAAAGATTTATAATTAACTTCAAATGCGCACAAATTATAAAATATACAATACCATGTGTATTTGTCAATTTGTGTAGAAGTCTACGACAGATTTTTTCATTTCTTGTGACGTTAATCATATGGTAGCGTTCACAGATGCACATCAGATTGGGTTCATGGAAGCTCTTAATCTTCCACATGAAGTGGTGGTAGCCATGCACAGCTACTGAGTTGACAAAATGTCGTAAATCGTGGTTCGCTTCTGTCCAGGCTTTATTTATCATAACCTCTGTTGAGTATAACTCCATCCAAATATCTTTTAGGGTTCGATCTTCTATTGATCTCTTTCAGGTGAGCGTAGATGGTAGCAAGAACTTGTATCTTAAATCCTCTAACAGGAAGGGCTCTCTAACAAATTGAGCGGGTGTGTTTAGAAACTCCAAGCACCGCCTTCACATATCTTGCTTTGACTTTCTCAAGTTTAGTGTTAGTAAATGCCCAACGCTTAGTTTGCCCTATACTAGCTCAATCTCATAATTGAAAAGAACGAAAGTTCACTAATGTGACGAATATGCCACAATTCTGTCAACATTTGGCGTAAGATTTGAAGTATCTGTTCTCAATATGGCATCTAAACTTGAATCTTGTAACGAGTACTTCATTTAACAGAGTCTTAATTCACGTATTGCTGCTAGCTCAGCAAGCCTGTACAATATGTAGGTAGTGCAGTATAATTTTTCCATCAGATTGTCATTGAATCGACCGTCTAATAAAGACGTACTCTGCGTTCATTCTGCAAGGGATGACATTGGCAACACGGATTCTGCTGGCACCTTTAGTAAGTTGAATTCTCCAGGCTGTTACGATGGAACTATTTAACCGAGGATATTTGCTTCCATAGCCCAATTAACGGATATACCGTTAGGCTAATTTTCTCAGGAATTTCTTAACATATGTTCAATTGTGTGTTCTGAAAAAAGATTACAAAAGATTGTTGCGGCCTCCAGTTCAAACGGAGAACTGGTTTGTGTTAGCTATACAAGGATATGGACGGTGGCCGTACACATTTCAAATGGCGTCTCAGCGAAACATCCGCTGGTCTCTCGCGCCGTGTTGTGTTCAAGTAACATTGACGTGATGCCTGATTCAGGTATATTTAGTTGTCGTCCGTAACATCACGAACACTTAAGTCTCCGAGTCAGGGGAATTAAAATCCCAACGGAATCGAACCAAAGATCCTTGGAGACAAAAGTCTAGCCATTGGGCAAACCGTCGATAAACAATTTATTCTTGTACTTGGAAAATCACAATGCGTTAATTTAATACCACTATCAAAAAAATAAAACAATTTGGTTTTTAATGGCAAACATAGGAACCGTTTTCCGTTAACAAATATGACATCGCAAGACACATCAAATGAGCATTCTTTATTTGGGCTACTCAAAAAACATTTCAAAAAACGTAGCCTACATGAAATTGCGTTGCGAAACGTGTTGATACACCGTTGGCGAAGTTAAACTGGCATTCTTGCACTTTTCTCCATGGCTTGTTGTAGGTATAAATACTGTACACCTTTCAATGCTAGTTTTGCTTTCGGTCATGTTAAGCAACATTTCTTTTATTGTAAATATTCCTAATTGGTCATCCATCACTAAACATACAAACAGTGTTAGCGACAAATCACCAGATCTGTTTATTATTACATTTTGGCAACAACATCACTATTAGGGATATCCTGAACTATAACCAACAGATAGCGCACATGTACTATGTGGGATCATTTTGTTCTTTAGTTCAAATCGCATTTGCAAATAACACACAATGTTGCCTGTTACAAATGCCTTAGAATGATAATTTATCGTATTATCAACTTGTCATTCTTCAAATTTAATTCGTATAGAATGCCAATGGAAGGCAAAGTAATGGAGCCCATTGTAGACGGAGAAACTAGAATCCGAAATTAAATTTTAGCTCACTTCACAAGCGCCAAAGATAGTTGCTCCACGAGATCACAACACGAGACGGCTTTGGAATCTTTCAACTTTCACGACACGATTTGTGAGGTTATCGTATTTTCTTAACATATATCATTAATTTAGCGATGTCTGTTATAACACCAATCAAAATAATAAAGTGATGTTTATAAAGCTATTTTTATCAAATTCAAATGGATAGGGAATCTTGGCAGTATCTTCTCACCTTCCTCTATTCGTTCTATTCTCCGTATATTATTAAACAGGAAAGTCTACCCATGTAATCCTATGGGAAGCATTTAGGTTTCCTTTTACAATTATCTGACATTTTCACAACATTAGCTACTCAGTGTCGTGAAACTAGTTTCTCCGTGTATATTGGGCTGGAATGTTGTTTAAAGTGGGGATTTATCAAGTCCCTAAAGTAACTGAAATATAATATATATTCTTGTAAACATAGGAACCTGACGACCTTCATCAGAAATACAAAGAGTGCAATACTGCGCATAGGCAGGCACACACATTCATGTTTCAGACTTTCTTTTAAAGCAATTCAATGAGGAATACACAGTGCTAAAAGAAAGTCTAGTATCTCGAGCGGTTATATTACACATTGAAACAAGAAAATAGTAATACAGATGGTTCCTACAATTGAGGCCTTTTCTACGATAAGTAGGTAAGTGAATTTATCTACTTTACACGGCAATTATCAGAACAAGAATGTTTAGACATTTATCTACCTATTGCATAAAAATTGTAAATTCAAATGATGTGCTACTCTCTGTAGGGAAGTTGATGATTACAGATCAATAAGGACGTTAGGGAAGTATTGTTTTTACAGCTGTCAATATTAAAATCGATAGTTTGTCCTCACATCATTTGTGTTTTAAGCTCTACCCACAATGCGCAGTCGGCAGACGGCAGTTAAAGTCAGACCCGTGCTCTCTTATGGCGTCATTCACAATGTGTAGTTGTATGTCGGTAGTGGATAGTTGAAAATCGACAGCGTGTAGTCGGCTGTCGCCAATTTTATCTTTGACAGCCAACTGCTTATTTAAGAGCCAATCAGAAAAGATCAGAAGATGGCGTCACTTGTCGTCATCAGCTGTGTAGTTGACTAGTTGTATTCGCGGTATATTCTTCCCATAATTACAGTACCGGTACCGGTATATAAAAAGATGATGACTGAATGTACTGACCTTGGGATAGAATTATATAATCATTGATCTTGTGAGGGAACGCCGTTGGATGTATGCCATGGGTGGCCCAAGTATTTAAAAGGAAACTGTTCATTGATTATAATGATTTCCTTTGTAGCAAATGTAATGCAGCGGAAGGTAACGCTGAATGAGAGCTCATCGTACGAAAACATTTTCTAAAGTAGGGCTTACCGGTACTGAAATTAGCCAAAATACATTTTGCAATGACGAAAAAAAAAATTAGGAAATGATGTAGCAATAGATTGAACGTGTTGGGAGCCCTCGGGCGTTCAATCAAAAATGACCAGCTACACAAAAACAATTCTGTTCAAAAAACAGTAGGCCTAATTCAGAGTTGGATTTGTTATTAGTTATTTACAAGAGGGGATACTGGATGTACGAGTATTTTTCCTCAATTTTAAAAATGCTCTACCAGTTAGCAGCAATAAAAATAAACCGTACCGCTCCAAACCATCCATCCTTGCAAATTTTAGGTTAGGTTGTCGACAATATTGACAACCTTCTCAAGGAATAAATGAAAGCCAAGTTATTATTTACTCCTAGCATTTTAACGACTGCGCATTGTGGGTGGCTATTTTGTGAACTACTGACTTCTGACTTCATCCTTAGCCTCCAATGAAATGAATCTTGCCAAGAGTTAAAGGATTGAGAAGGTAATAAAGGCTTGGGTCGGTTGCCTAACTTACAGGGTGGAGGGCCTGAATCGACCCTTATTTTAGGGGTTAAGGAGGCCGCTCCGACCCCAAGTTCCCTATCTCAAATTACTTCTATACCCGTCCCCTACACGACCTATCATTCTGTATACAGCTGTAAATTTCAAAAGCAAAACTTCGCTAACTTATGCCCACTACAGATGCACAAACCATTGAGTTGTCACTATCATTATGCCTTTAATTGTATGAATCCATAGTGTATAAAGTAGTTCTTTACAATGCCGTACAGTAATTGGTGTTTTATTTTGCAAAAGCTGCAAAAGTTGTTTCCTGCAAAACAAGATTGCAGACTTAACATTACAAAATTATAGGTAGGCACAATTCTTTGGGACATGTAAACTATCAAAATATATTATAAAAATCTCCCACATGTCAAGCAAAAAATATTTATATAAAACTCACTACATGTATCAGCTGTTTACAATTTGAAATTCTGCTGTAGCTGAAGGATAGCAGTTGGTGTACTGAGTTTTATATAAATATTTTGGAGTTTGGCAAGAGAAGGATTCAGTTTCAAAGTCAGCATAGATACACAAAATATCAACACGGTGTTTACCATGCCTTAATAAGTAAAGTATTATAGAGAAAATATTCTGAGGTGATTGAAAATTTACCATCTGATTACTGGTATCGCTTCAAGTTCACATACCTACATTATTGCAGAGAAGGCATTGCACACGTCATCGTCTACGGTATTTGCCGGAATAGCAAGGACATTACATATCCTCGCAATTATCGACAACTTGTAAGGCGAGTCTTGGTTCCATTACCTCTGACTGTTGACGCGAGAACTATCATCGCCAAGGCAGTGATAATCGCTGACCATTTGGCAAACAAAACGACATGCATTTTCTAATTTATAGACTTAAATAACAGTGTAGCTAATCACCCCTTTCTTTATGACATGCATGGTAAAGTATACTTAGATGAGTTTCAAAAGAACGGGGCTTAGAAACATCCTTCCGTGCGTCTGATTTTCAATGTAATGTGGAATCTCTTTCGCTTCATGTACTTAATCATATTACTGCTCTAAACATAGAACTAACAAGGGGTTTATACATAGTATTATTGATTTATTAGAACATAACCAACATTTCACGATTCCATCATTCACGGAGAATCTACTCTGCTATAGGGCCCATGTTTATTTGCAGTTTTTCTTGTTTTGATTCGTAATATATCCCGTTTCAAAATATTCGACCCTCTTTTTTTAATAACCATCTATATATTGAAGTGGTGTAAGTCGAATCCTTTTTTAAAATTTTCAATTGGAAACCATTTAAGAGCACTTGTTAACGTCTAGACTCTAGACTAACTGTGAACAAAATGAAACACTCCATGAACAGTGAGAACAAAGCAAACTGCTAGGCTACCTGTAGGATTGAACTTGTAGTTTTGTACCCGTAGGTACGAAGAGCAGTCAGTCTCGTGGACTCTGTTTGAGATTACATTTAAATATTGGCCCCAAATGTTGGGTTCATAATATGCTCTCGTAAGGACCTCAATACAAGATCGAATCGTTACCTGAAGGTGTGTTATTTGTGTATATTTACATCTTTCTCCTCCTGGAAACTGCCCGAAAACCAAGAATAACGAGAAGGAAGGAAATTATAAAAGTTACGGTAATTCATAACATCATAGATCTTTAAGTCCGCACGCTTCAACGAAAGGGCGTGTTGCCATGGTAACTAGGTGTGGCAAACAAAAACATACCCACGTTAAAACCAAAGAGGTTGGAATAATATTCTACTATCACTACCGTCGACCAAAGTATTATGTGTACTCGAGTTTGAAGGTTGTTTGTGAAGTAACCAATAGACCTACATTCAATCCAATACCATCATCATTTTTGTCGTTCTATTTTACGTTAGTTCATGTAGGTTTGGATATTTTAATTTATATTTTAATATTTTTTATCGCAGTTGGAACACAAAAAGTGCACGTTTTTAAGCGTGTTTCAACCATGCGTCACATTTAAGATTTATCTCAAAGTCATCAGATCGAATCTAAATTTTAACACAATATACATTGGAATGTTGTTTAACTGGTTTATTAATTTCACAATTGTGTGTGTCCAAGAAACAAAGTTGTTATCATTGTTGTAAGGTAACTTTTTCTCGGCTCGGGGTGGTTGGAAAATTTAGTTCTTGGTTGTCTTGTAATCCTTATACATCAAAAAGTTATGCTGTATGACTGTGAAATGCGTAAATTAATTCACTTATATTGGTTTGTATTTGTACGGGAAAGTAACACATGGTTCACCAGCTAGCCGCTCCGGGAAAAGCTGTACAGCGTTGCTGAGATGGAGCCCATCACTTCCGAGCGAGGCGCGCCATGACGCGTGTCATCACACAAACAAACCATTCCTTAATAGAAATGTATTCTCACCACATTTTTATCGCTCAGGTCTTGCCGATTTATCGCCCGCTGTCTGAACCTTCCTAGCAATAGATCGTCGCAATATATTCCTTACGACATATCGCTTATCTTACATCGCCTTAGCATGAACGGGGCCTTAAAGTTTAAGAAAGCGTTGCTTTATAAAATGTTTTCAATGAGATGTTTTTAAAGGTTTAATCCGGACATCGCAAAAACGTTTCTAATTTTGCATCTTGATAATGTCATATACAATTTATTGTTGGGAAAACATCTGAGGTAACACAATATTTTTGAAAGCAATGAAGAACGGACTTGATGGCTTAGTCGTATAACCATTCGTAGATGGCCATAAGAACATGCGAAGACATACTCTACTGCAGTGACGTACCCAAGAAGGATTCAGACTCCCCTCCTCACAAATTATTTGGCCTAACGACTAATGAAGGTTTATATATATCGTAACAAACTTTTAATAACAACCATACGACTACATATCTACAGGCCGAGATTAACATCGCGTCGTCTCGTATTATTGAATTGTTTCCCTAGCCGAGATAAATTCGATGTCCCTCTGCTTAAAAACAACCACTGTTACTAATATAGAAAGTTCGCATATGTAAAACAGCTTTTCACAATGTTTTACCATCATGTTTTTGTTTGTCTTTCCGTTCCATTTAAGATACAGTATATCGTCATATTCATAAGAACACACCCTCAGAGAAGATCTATCTTATATTGGGGCGTACATATAGACGAAGAACAAGAAGCTATAGAGCGAATATATTTACAGTCAGCAGCACACAGAGACACGAAATGTTTGTACTGGTGAGGAATAAGACTTGGCGCCCAATGCTGCCGCGAATACGAGACATTTACTAAAAAGAACCCCAAGCTGTGTGCCATATGATTATTGTCACGTCCAATTTAAATTAAAAAAAACTATGGGAGATAAGAATTATTTCCGATATATAAAGACTGTAGAAAATTGACGTATAAAATCACTAACATAATATTGATAGCAAAATTGTATTCTTTCCTAGACAAATTTATACTGAAGGATAGTTTTTTTTCTTCAAAGCTATGGGGTCTAATATTATCCTACATTCTTCCTTTAAGGAGAAAATATCAGACTTATTAATTTGGAGTAACAGGTTTGCCAAGTCTACAGCACGCTTAAACAACAACAATAAGGCGCCTACAGATATACAGAGTGAAAGGTACCAACTGCATAAGAATTAACACATGGAGAGGATCTATTAATGCTTGGTTACTTGTCATTAGCGTTCACAGTGTTTGAGAAAATAATTTATTTTCCTGAGGTGTATACAGCAACGTCAATGCTTCACCAACTACCTCAGAAGTTCGTGAACGTGTGGCCGGTAAGAATACAAAACACACCACCGCGCCAGTAAGAATGCTCCGTCCTTGCGAACCCACCAGTGAGATTCCTCGGCAGCATAATAAGCATTCCCTACATTGATAAGACAGATACACAGTAAATGGCGCCTGACTCAGGCGCGGATCTAGAGTTTGGTTTGGGGGGGGGGGGTCAGAGAATCGATCTAGAGTTTGGCTTGGGGGGGGGGGGGGCGGGGCGGTGGGGGAGGGGGGGGGGGGGGTAGAGAATCGAAATTGTTAAGAAAAATGGTATCACTAAAAACGCAATCACAAAATAACCAAACGTACAAAACCAGACTAATTTTTTTGCAAGCTTCATGGATAGAAATTTGATGCGTTTAGCGCACCAAAAATATTCGTAAAAATTGCAACGGCGTGTTTTGCGACTTTTACATCGAGCTTCGAGAAAAGGATCAAGGTACGTAACAGTTTCGGCAAGTCGAGTTGGTACCGACAAAGGGAGAAAGTCACAGCTTAAATTGCCAACCAAGCTTGCAGTTTGGACGTCGGCAAAAATTTTTGGTGCGAAAAAAGTCCCAGTTTCCTATCCGTGCATTACTGCACATTCAACGTGACATCACTATAAACATCGATTCGGTAATCACAAGGTTTGCTAAACAAAATAGACGAGTTGATTTTGTTGTATAACTAATATAACTAATACAAGAGGTTAGAAGTTGTAAATATGAACAGTTGTAACAGAACATAATAATTCCAATAAAGATAATTCAGTATTGATTAAATGAAAAAAACTGTTTTTCAGTTAAAATTCGTTAAGTTTTATTTGTCTGGTAATTGTGTTTTCGTTTTTTGAGTTGACAAAAAAAAATTGGTCTCCGTTTGGGGGGGGGGGGGGGGTCATGACCCCCGTGACCCCCCCCCCCCTTTGAATTCGCGCCTGCCCCTGACTATTGGTCAGCTTATATTCCACCCAATGTTCACTATCAAGATGGCGCTCTCATGTGACCAGCCAGTTATTGTCGATGTTATTGTATGTTATGTTGAGTTATGGAGAGATTATTTATGTACAACCTCTGTCTGATAAGTTCGGTGAATGGGTCTATCTATACCTCACCGAAAAATAATGACAACATTTCAAAAAATTATAGCACCAAAACCCTTTATGTTAAACGTGTAATTCTTTCACTGAACGCCAGCTGGTTAAAGTAAGTTATGTTTTGGAGAGGACACTAGATGCGCAGTAGCCAAGGTCGGCCGGGGGCGCGCGCACCAATGACTGCACCGCCCGTCAAACTGCACCTGATTACAAAGTTGTCATTCGATGGTTTAATCAGTTTAAGGAAACAGGGACTGAAGAGAAAAAATCTACGGCAGGGCTACCACCAATATCAGTATTGAACGCACGCTTTCCCAATGGCTGGATTGGTACGTGCAATCATTTCAGGAGTGACTGTCAAGATGGCGGCACAAATTCGCTCCCGCAGGTGCTCCAAATCCCGAATGTTTTCTGCATACACAAAGATTTTAATGTACCCCCAGAAAAATAATCCAAAGGGGTGGGTCAGGACTTCATTGGCGCGCGCGCCCCCGTCCGACCTTGGCAACTGCGCATCTAGTGTGCGCATAGCAAGGTCACGTTCCCTCCAAAACAAAACTTACTTTAACCAGCTGGCGTTCAGTGAAAGAATTACACGTTTAACATAAAGGGTGCTATAATTTTTTGAAATGTTGGCATTGTTTTCGATGACCCTGTATTAAGAACGGATTGTTGGCTTACCTGAAACAGCAGTTACTCTCCTTTGAAGTAATCCCCGAGGATAGTTATGCTCTTCTGAGAATGTCTCTACAAGTCCTGGAAACTCCTGGCATAGTCTTCTTTAGGGATAGCCTTCAGTTGGGTCGTCAAAACTCTGAATTGAAAGCGAAAATTATCAGAGAGAACGGTATATTTATGCAACCTGCCATGCACACCTGATCGACGGGTGGCAGTGAGAAGGGTGAGTTTTATGTAATCTACCATGCACACCGGTTCGACGGGGGGTAGTGAGAAGGGTGAATGTTCCGTGGAATGGAATGGTCCTGAAAACCATCGTCATGGGCGACGAGTCCTGGTGCCTGAGGTACGATCCCGAAGGCAAGCGTGAAAGTATGGAGTGGGGGATCCAGGGTCACAGACATCCAGCGTAATGTGAAGACCCAACTGAATGCTATCCCTAAAGAGAACTATGCCAGGAGTTTCCAAGGTTTGTTCAGCTGTTCTCGGAAGTGTATAAACATGCACGGGAATTACTTCGAAGGGCAGGTAAGCCAACAATCCGTTCGTTAAATAGATCCATTCACCGAACCTTTTGGAGAGGGGTTGTATTTGGCTGTAGTAATGATAATAAATTGTTAATTTTTAATTTACATGGCGGTTTAGTACCCGCAATATACGCTAAGCCTACAAAATCTTAATACGTATTGATCTGCCGTTTTTAAAACACTATTAATGATAGTGCTGGAGGTTATTTGAAAACCAGCGGTGGTTTTAATAGAAGCATTGGTCATGTAGAGATTTGAAGCCATCCTTCAGTGTTGCCAAAACAAAATTATCATTTGTAGCTCTTGTCGGTGAACACTATTGTGCCCAATAATAATAATAATAATAATAATAATAATAATATCGTATGGCCTCGGTGGCCGGGTGCAAGCTTTGTAATTTGACACCCAGAGGATAGCTTGCATGTCGAATTTCGCTGTTCCTTGAATCCCTATGAAAGTCAAGGAGGTTAGATATCTAAGCTCCTTGAACACTATAGCGCTTTATAGTAGAGAAATGAGGAACTTTGTATTGGCGGAAACTCCCGAGATTATTTTTGCCATTATGAACACGGCGTACTGAATTCAAATGGGTTCTTTGACATGCCAACATCGAATGGCATGCGTGTCGTATTTTTGCCGCCTTTCAAAAATCACTTACCACGGCCAGAAGCGAACCTGCAAGCTTGGGGTTAGTAGACCGACACGTTGACCAATCACCCACCATGGCAAGCTATTGTGCCCAATGAATTAATCAAACGGTACATGTATCACCTAACTACTGAAGTTAAAGGGTTTGAACTTAATACAATTGAAGATGATTTCATGGCTTCCAATCCAAATTAGAATCATGATTCTAGTGCTTCAAATGTTTTATTTGTAAATTTTTCTTTGATAAGTTTTAAAAGTTTTGAAGCAATGCATTTTTTTTTCTCAAATTGCATAAATACTGCAGCCATTACTCTAGGTCAGATTAATGCTTAAGATACTGGGAAAATTTCAGGTGGATCGGTGCAGAATTTCTGAGATAATCTACCTTAATTGCATAAAGATAAAAGTTGAAAGAAATGGCTGTCAAATAAATGTCTGCAAAGGGAGATGAAAAAAGATTTGGTAGATGTTTGCCAATGCTGAACTTCAAAATCCATGATCTCGGAATCAGATTAACATTTTTGCTCCAAACCAACTTCCTATGATATTTCAATATTCTGAAAACCCAAAAACATCAAAAATGAGAAAGTTAGCGTCACTTTAAACTGACGGATTTTGATGAGTATTGTTGTATTAATTGTGGAAAGATATCATAACAGGCGGAGGGGTCTACATGCAAAACACATGTTCTCCACTTTTTCTAATTTTACAGGAACAAAAAAACTTCTTAAATATATGTAACTAATGGAATCTCTAAAAGACTTTGCTTTTGTTGCAGGCTTTACGTAATTACACCTTCTTGTATAAACCATGTTTCATTATTTATATTAATTTATCTGAAAAAAAAAAAAAAAAAAAAGGTTTTAATTTTGGAGAATGTGACTTTTGTATCCAAACATTGGAGACTGTGAGTTTTGTGTCTGAACAAGTTGGAGAATGTGACTTTTGACACTAAACAAAATTAATTACTTCAGACAAAACAATAGATGGGTTGGCCAAGTTTGTGAAAAATTTAGACAAATTAAACCAATTGCATTGCCGGAATACACATATATTCTTTATTTATTATGTAGAGGTTACGAGTTGAACAAACAATAATAATATTGGCTTGCAGATGTAGAAAGTCACATGACCAGAAGCTGTCTTGTGATTGGCCAACAGGGAGAATGTGCTCTTTGCAACTAAACAGTGTGGAGAATGATAGTTTTGCATCTAAATTGAGTTTTTTGCATTTGAAAACCACTGGATATTGTGAGTTTGGCTTTTCAGCACTAAGATAGTCGTGTGTAGTTTGGAGCGAAGAATAAGAATGCCTTGCTTCTTTATTCAATTTCGAACAAAAGTGGAGAATATGAGTTTTGCATCTAGACCCCCGTTCTATCGATTATTGGATCGTCGACAGCTTTATGAGAGTGAAGAATCTTACTTCCTTAGTAATGGGTGCTAAAAGCAGATATCTGTTAAGAACAGTCCTACATTCTCTGCCACTTTACATTTTTCATAACAATGTATCATTTCCCCAGTTTTTGTAAATTTTTATAAATGAATATGCCAGCGACAGAGCACGTCGGTTGAGAACAATAGCGTGCTGTCCTTATATACTCTAGATGTAGGGAATGCTTATACATAGACCGGCACTGCCTCGTCTCAGCGTCGGAAGACGCTGTAGCCATTTTCCACTTTATTGTTCCATTTATTTACGATCGTAGGCGTGGATCTACGTCAATGATACCCATACACCATTATTTATCTACTTGTACACCACGTGTCCTGAACCATTAACGTAGCAACACTAACCTCCCTTCCTTTTTAACTGAGCTTCATCGTATCAAATTGTGCTTTGTCAAGGTTCTTGTGCAGCAGATACCTTCCACTTTACATAACAAATATCCAATAAATACTGTTATCATTCATAAATAATGTCCTGTTGATTACGTTTAGGTGAGCAAAAACACGGTACACAACCATCGACAGGCTATATCCGCCAGTCTAAAAGGAGCGAAGTGGTATCTTCTAAAGGGTTAACATTTCACAGAGATGGGGTTATGTTGTTCTTGAAAGTTACGAAGATAATCTTTAAAAAAATTGTATCAACACTTGATTCGCTTTTATATGCAAGCTCCTGAAGCAGTCATTTTTAACTTTCAATGGCGGTTGTAAAACAAAAAAGAGAAACCAAGCCTATCCTTAGTAAAATATACCACGTGATCTAGGACAGGCCTGGAGTAAAACTTACAACAATACAACTTACAGAGGTCGAAGTCGTACAGCGTATTTCGATCTCAACAATGACGTCACGAATGTGGATCCATCAGCGAACCTCATTGATTATACACCACAAATCATTATAACCTTATAAATACTCCGAACACACTACCCACCCAATCGCGACTGGCCACGTCGCTAACAACATTATTGCGTGCATTTTAACGATGAATGTCTGGTGGAACAATAATTAGAATTGATTCAAACAGAAATGAGTGCAACAATCACCGTAGCGTGTACGGTTGACTTAGTACAGATTCCTGTATGTGTAAAGGAATACGGTAACATATAACTCCGTTAGGGTTATTAATATCTTTGTACACGAGTACTTAATCCCGTGTGTTTACGCATAATAATAAAAATACTACGCTGCACTCTTCGGGAGAATTTCACATACAGGAAACCGGATGTACTAGCCAAGTCCAGAAAGTAAGTTCCGTTTTTTGCCCCAGCATCGCTGCAATCGCAGTTCGGCGCATGCGCGGTAGTTGCCGAGTCAAGGAGAAGGAGATGACGCCATTTTGTCTGTTATTTAAGCTTTATAGTGCTTAGTTAGAATGACGACGTTGATTGCAAATTCCGCCGCCTTTCAGATTAGATCTGTCATCGTTTTCTGAATACGAAGAAAACTAAACCAGTCGACATTCGTCAACAGTTTTCTGAGGTGTACGGAGAAAATGCGATCAGTGATTCTATGGCAAGGAGATGAGTCCGACAGGTCAATGAAGAACTTGATCAAGTGCACGATAACGAGAAAAGTGGGCGTCCATCGTTGGTTAATGAAGACATTTCTCTTTTGCACCTGTGAACGTTGATCGGTGGACATAAATTCAACAACATGACGGGCTCAAAGGTAAAGGTTGACAACACAGGCGGCAACGGTTTAGGCTATGAAGAAGGCACACAAAAACTTGGGCCACGTTATGACAAGTGCCTACAAAATGGTGAGAGCTATGTGGAAAGATAGTATACGGTTTGTAGTTTCTTTTAAAATAAATAGTTTGTATCTGTACTAGTTTTGTTTCTATTGCCAAACGGAGCTTGCTTTCTGGACGTGCAAGGTTAAGATCGTAGTTCGACTAACATTTTAAACTTATATTCCGTAAATCGGACTTATTAAAGCTACACAACTTACCGAAACATTTAACATGAGAACCTTCACGCGTAAAAATCCCTCTATAAGTAAAGAACATGTAACAAAGCCCGGGGCAACACTAACACTAGGAAATATACCGTACTGAAAATGTTGATTACAATGTCTTAATTCGACCCTTTTCACGACTGGGATACATAGCCTACTAGCACGGAAAGTAGCTATGCATTCACATAATTTCAGTGCCGGCGGTCATCCTATATATCGCACAACTAGAGTAATAGGGCCGTAACTCAAAAACAGCGATATTTCAGCAGAGCAATTTTGAAGTTCAAACTGCAATATAAAATCAGGTTTTTCACTCAAGGCTTTGATTTTTCAATATGTTCAACTTTATATTCTCTAAAGGAATGTTATATGTTTAATTATTGAGTGCTGTATCATTATAACGACCTGGAAGAATGTCACAAACAGTCATCTTTCACCTAATCAACGTCACATTTACTCTCACAAATAGCTGCTGAATGTGCTTCATTCAAGTTCTGTGGTTCCAAACCAAAGCAAAATGGATGATGAATTCTAGAATGATGTTGATTTACACGGGAAAGCCTCCGTGGCTTAGGCGGCAGCACGCCGGCCTCTCACCGCTGGGTCCGTGGTTCAAATCCCGGTCACTCCATGTGAGATCTGTGTTGGACAAAACTGAGGCAGACAGGTTTGTCTCCGGGTACTCCGGTTTTCCCTGTCAAAATTTCATTCCAGCAACACTCTCCACTATCATTTCATTTGTCATTCATTTAATCATTGCCCCAGAGGAGTGCGTCAGGCCTCGGCAGCCGGCACAGTTCATATCCTCGCCGCTAGATGGGGGCTTCATTCATTCCATTCCTGACCCAGTCGGAGACTGGAAGCAGGCTGTGGATTTTCATTTTCATGTTGATTTACATGAGTCTAAAAGTTCTCAGAACAGTCTGGGGAATTAAGTAAGCTTGTACCAGACATTTGCTCAAATTTGGGCGTCAACACTGTTCAAATTTCCATGTGTTTATCATTATAATTTTTTTTTCTACATAGTCTGTCCTGTATAAAATAATGAATGGTTCACTTTTGCTAATTTTAGGTAGACTACCTTTATGTCCATCCATAGACTACTTACTTTTTACCTACCCTTCAGTCACAGTGAAGGTCGTACCAACTTTTCTATAGAATTCTACGAAATACCTAACATTTATATTTTAAAATGTATTTTTGAGTTAATGCCTTATTATTCTAGGGGTGCGATATGATAATCTAGATTTACTAGATGTCTGTACACCTTCAACATTCGATAGCAGGCTAACTAATGTCCTTCGGAGTCTGTCGTGTGAACATACATTACATTGTAATACCCCATTTAGACGTCTCGGTCGCGATCCCGATTACCTCTGATCTGGATAATGTCCAATCGCGATCAACGGCATTAGTCTTTGGTACGTGTTTAGACGTCCCATCATGAAACAACAGGATAATCGAGTAAAACAGCATGGCATCGCTAAGGTCTGCCAACTTTTGAATTCCAAGTGTTATGGCAGATATTTACAGTAGTTGGTTTCCTCCAGTTTTGAAGTATTTCAGTTATTCTTTATACATAATTCAACCTGCTAATACATATTCTTAAATATATACAAATCCTGAAGAGACGTGTAGGCGAGGCCTACCCTTGGTGTGGAAATAAAAATATTTTGAAATCTTTAGAATTAGGTCTAGGCTATTTATTGCATAAATACTTCTTGTTCGTCCAGAGTTATTTGGCCCTATCGGAATCCCTTCTATGTCTATGACAATAAATTTATGTCTTTATTAATCGTCTTCATCGACTTTCCCCAACGCTAATGTTTTTTTTCAGCGTTTAAACACTGGTATGTTTGTCTCCATCCATCGTTTCGTTTCTCTCAATCTTCATATATCTGATATCAACCAACATAAATAAAACCATCATGGCCAACATTACGTACATCTCGCTTTCAAAACACAAGATAATACAAAATGGCCATCATTTCCACTGCCTACTTCACTCACACAGCAGGAGGATAGAACAGACCAACGATCGCAATGGCCGCGAACGCGATAATCTCGTTGTGGGAACGGGATCAGGCTGATCTTGTTGGAGGGAAAGTTGATCGCGATAATGTTATCCTGTTGCGTTTAGACGTCCCAACTTAATTTGGATCAGCGCCTGATCGCGATCGCAACCGGGACGTCTAAACGGGGTATAACACTTTAGGTATTAGGCTATTATTGTTGTGTGTGGTTCCATAACGACATGGCTAGAGCATGGTGTAGTAATCAATCAGTATGGACACTTCAGGCCGTCACCAGTGACTTTTCTCGTCGTCACGCATAGGCGTTAGTTCACTTAGTATCCGCAAGAGAGCAGCCCGTCCATTTGATCTATAATTGTGATTAAATTATTAAAAATACATAACACTAAGCACTAATGTAAAGAGTGTTGTAATTGAACAAGCTTTTTTTTTTTCAAGTAAGTTAAAACAGTCACTCTGCACACAGTTGCTTATTCTTAAGTGGTGCTATCAAGCGGCTTAAATGGAAAGTAACGCTAATAAGCGGAAGTGTGGGTGGGGATTTATGAATTGCTTTGGTAAAATCCGTTCTTCTTTTTAGCCAAATGTCCTTACTGATTAATACATTCCCAATCCTACAAGTGGAGCACATATCGTTATACTTGCCATGATAAACTACAAAATCTCGGCGGTTTTATTCCCCTTCTGATGGATCGTGACGTCAGCTTTGAGAATCGAAATAAGCAGGTAACATCGCCCAACTCCACCATTTTATTTTGTATCGAGAAAATGCGACTCGATACATTATCAGCTGTTGCTGGAAAGCCTGCTCTCAACACAGGCCTAATTCGTGCCAGCATTTGAAATTCCGATAGTCCGTCTTTCTTCAATATTTTTGTTGTTGTAACGCTGGTAGGCATGGCGGGAATGTAGCTAAAAGCGCTGCAAAACAAATACTCCAGCATCTTCAAACGATTTACAAGAAATTAGTTCCCTTGAAGTTACGCGCTATAAAAACAATCGTCCCATCATAGCCATTCCATGAAATGTGATTTGAGAGGGGTGTCAATAAAGGATCCCATTTCATTTGGGGATTTGTTGAAACAAACCTACATGTAGGTGGGTTTCATCTTGTAGGCTCGCTTCCAGATCTCGCAGAGGCAGACTGTCGAGTGGAAGCGATAGAAGATGGCCAGAGGCATTGACACGTGGGTGATTATGGTCCATGCCCATAGACCGTAGAAATGCAGCTGTATGGGATGACTTTCTGCTCGAGACTTCTCGAGGGTGTTGATAGCCCACATGGCGAGGTTAGTGACCAATAAGAAGGTCACCAGTTCACGGCCTGGCTTGCGGCGGATTTGCTCTGGCGTAACACAGGAGCGTCGTGAAGCGTCCAGCACGAACATGGTCTGGCATGTGGTTTGTACGAGTGAAGCCAAGGCAGTGATGAGCACCAGTACAGTGTTCTTCTCGATGGTGAAATGACCGCCGATGATGGTGAAAGTGCTGTAGATGAACATCCCAGTCTGCGCGCACACCAGCAGGATGTTGTCCAGCTCTAGATTGCGACCGCCATCATAGCGAAGCTGTCTGACTTGCAGCATCCCCACCAGGGTCGCTACTGTCGTCATCACGTAGAGGCTGAGCTCGCAGATGTTAACCTCGACGACGGCGAGTCCCACAAGCTCTGCGCGCGAGATGAGTACGAAGAAGAGGATGAGGGAGATGATGGTGAGGACGAGCACGAGGATGCCCACGAACAGACCCTTGTGTGCGCCTGCGCAATCCACGCTGTAGTGATGGGGCGAGCGCTTGTAGGCCGAGTGGGGAGGCACATCCGCCCGCCCGCTGCCTGGACCCCCATCACGACCCCCGACACCCACCAAGCGGGGGGTTGACGTGGTGGCAGGCCGACTGATGTTCTTCCACATAACGTACAAGATGGCAGCGCAGATGAGACTGTACTCGATGGTGCAGGGGAAGAGGAAAGGGCTCGCGTCTTGTACCAAGGAGCCCATGATGTTGGTACGCCTGCACTCGTAGATGTGGTGAGGACCCATGAGTCCTCGGGCTACTCGATGGTGAGACTCGTGAGGGGCTGACACGGTCGTGGGAGGCTGCTTCGAACCTGTAGGAGCAAAACATCACGTGTCAACAATTGGTAGTCTACTTTTCATCGGTTAATTTCAGTTATCGATTGATGGTTTCATCGACTGATCAGTTGGTCGAATAACTGATTAATGTACATTTCACTACGATCTCACAGATGAGGATGATAATTGTTGTTTTAAGGGGCCTAACATCTAGGTTATCGGCCCCTAATGGTTTGGGTGATCGTGAAGATGAAAATTAAATGCAAACTATAACTAAAAACTTACTACTAACTTATTGATTGTTAACATAAACGAGTAATCACACTTTGTATATTTAGCAAAAAGTAACTTTTATACATTTCTACACAACATTCCGAAAATAAGCGTACCGGTAACTCAACTTATGCGATGTCCTCTCATTTAAACTTCTTTCCTTATCTCGTGTCTACTAATCGATTCTTGGGTTAGCAGATTAATATTTTATTCTTTTAGTCAATTAATCGATTGAACGGTCAGTCGATTAATAGTTCACGGAATATCGCTTATTACGAGCTCTACTGTTTGCACAAGACCAACTACAATACTCAGACCTTAATGCAGGTCTCGAAAGTGTGAAAATGGCGTATGCTGAAGCCCCGGCATATTGTTTGTTTACATTCGTTGCTGGGATACAATATTAGCTTTGATTAGCTTCGTTTGATGAAAGTTGGGATAAACTATTGCCCATCTGTAATTTTTAGTGTCTTCAGTATGTCTGTTAACTCCAGTTCGCGTTAATGTACTGCAATCGTACGTAAATATGTGATAATACGCTTATTATGGAGTAGTTCGTTTGTGTGATGATTGTTCAGTCAACGTGTCAGGCAGGCAATGTGTAATTTACTGCAGATGTTGAAGTACCTAAGTCTAAAGCATTAATAGAAGTGTCTCAAGAATATTCACCGCAATGATTTGCTAGTTAGTGACAATATAATAATAGCTTAGCACACTTCAATACCGGTAGTGTCGAACTTAAGTACGTAAAGGGAAAACGCAATGAGCATCTACGTCAAGGCATTATCTTGAACGCTCAGCTTCATGTGCCTCCGTAAATCCTTACCAGTCTAGCAGATATTCTACACTGCCTTGTATACACGCCAAATATTGCAGTGAACTTCTGTTTTATTGGTTAAGGAAGATGTTTCCCTTGTGCCTATCAGTGAACTCATTGTGTTCCGTCATTATTCATACTTTTGTGATTCTTACAGCTTGCAAGTTATTTTTTATTATGATGTGTGTAATAAAGTGTTGTGAGTAACTTGCCAATTATATACTTATATTGCGAGATAGTGTGCCGCGATAATTCTGTAAGAGGAAGATGGTACTTTCCTACCTACATTACTTTACTAAATCTACTATTTCCAGCGTACAACTATTCCAAATGGTAACAGCGAATGTTTAATAGGTTAGATGGTAACATATTATCGTGTCCTTTGTGTGTGGTAATCTCCATAATTATGTTCAGATATCCACACGACGACTTCCTTGCATATTTCAATCAATTAATTCGGTGTGATGTTTTAGCCGAGATTTTAGACATTTCTACGAGAGGTCTTAATTGAATTGTATCTCTATAGCGTTGGTTCGATTATTTCAGGCGACTATTCTCATTCCGATTGTGTACACAAATACTCTTCATGTGCTGGGACAGCAATTCGGTAACCGGGTACTTTCTTCTCTCCTACTTCAGAATCTGTTTGATTTTATGCTAATAATATTAATCTATAATTACTAAACTTAAATACAAATCGTGATAACTCGCCAAAAAGCTTCTTATTCAACCTCAGAAACAGTGATACTATTGTAGCTGCCCCTTGGGTGAAGATGAAGAAATCTATAATTCGAGGCCAGCACTATATAGATAAATTAATTCAGGTAAGTCGAAATTATTGATGCATATTTCTTCGGAACCTAGTCTCGTCTTGTGATATCTTTTATGCTCTTAGGTGAGTAAAAATAATAATTTACACGAACTGTGACAACCCCGATGACATGATCTTAGCTATTGGTAGGGCAACCATCGCCGCCATGTTTATTCTACATTAAGGTCTGAGGATTGTAGTTGGTCTTGGTTTGCAGGTCCAAACTAAACATTTTTATCAAGCTGATTCGTTTAGGGGCTTTGCGATATCATGGCCATATAACCTCGATTGTAGAATGCCTTCCAGTCGGTCAACACGAATTGTGGCCAAGTACATTAGCCGGAAAAATAAGTATTTATACAACCTAACATGAAAGAAATATTACATGAGATATTTATTACAAAATAACACAGTTTTAGGCACAAAATTAAGATCCACATTTATAGTACATGCAGGAATGTAAGTGTCAGAAGTGAGATCTCCAGATGGCGAAGCGTTCATAAAAAAAATAATAGCATTTTGGCGCGGGTCGGGCGAGGCATGAACTACGTATGTTAGCGTAGTTTCCAGACGGTAGTTGGCGCAGCGTAGAGAGTACAGAACGGTAATCCGAGGGTCATGGGGTCGAGTCACTATGCAGAAACATCTTAGTCTTGTTTTCAATTTTAATTTGTACTATACGCGTATTAGTGGTCGAACATATTCTATCTTCAGAAAGTTTTCTAAGTTAGTCAATGCTCTGGAAACAAGCCACAAAACAGGTTTATACACCTACCACAGTTAACCAGTTAATCCAGCCGACCGATCAGGATATTCCTAGCCACGTGCATGGCACAAAGGATGTCACGAAGGTAGCCGAGGACTTCCGATCTGCAGCGAGACACGCGCGACTGCAGACAAGTAGAAGGGGAACGCACGTCAGACGCGTGGCGATAATAGCCAATCAAAAGAGGCGTTATAAAGAAGAAAGTAATGAGCGCAATTAAAATATCTAATTACCAGCAAGATTTAACACTTTATAACATCAGAAAAGTTGTTAATTAAAAAATCATGAACATTTATAATTGCAGCTAATTGAATGCTCAATTGGTTGGTTGGTTGGTTGGTTCCTTAGTTTAGGGGCTGCGACAACGCGGTCATGTAGCCCCGTGTACTTTGGGTGTGTGTAGATTCTGTCTGATAACCGGTGTTAATTGTGATGACTGTATTAGTGTGTGTATCTGTTTTTTTTAATTCAAGTAGGGACTGCAACTTTGAATTTTCAAATAGTTCCTACTTTTGCCGCCAAGCGCCACCGTCAACGACTACTAGGCCTAGTTCAGAACTAGCTACTAGACGCCACCGCAGTCGGCTCTTGGCAACGAACGTAGCAACCTAAGAGCGTTGTTTACATTCTTAACCTATCCAATTTAGTTTCACACAGGTGTAATTAGTGGAAAGATCTTTAACATGCCATAAATCTATGACATGGGACCGCCGGCTTTACTTCCCCTCCGAAGGAAGGCATACTGAGGGATTTTTAACGCTCTTAAAAAATCCGACGGCTTCGGCCGGGTTTGAATGCTCAATTAAGGAATAATATTATATTCACCATTAACGCGCCTTTTAGGAAGATTTTTTAAGAGGTGCCGCCAACTTTTTGTCAAAGTGGGAGACAAACCTGAGGGATCGAGGTTCCTTATCAATCTAGACTTCGACGAGAGTGGAGGTGTCTACAAAACTCTGCTACATTATTAGAGAACAAAGACTGATAGTTGGAAATGACTTCGCAGAAGAATCTATAGCAAGATATATGAAATATTAATCTTAGTAATTAATGTCTACTTTTGTAACAGTAACTACGATAAAACGATTGAAGAAAATTACGTGGAAATATTAAAAGCAACGCTTCAAAGTGATAGAAACTTTATTCTACAGTTATCACCATATAGGTTATGAATATTCCCAAATGGGAATGTCAGACATTCTGAAGTTGAGAGGGGAAGAAATCTACTATGATGAAGATGTACTATTAAAATGCTTAAGGGAACATAGCTACGATGATAACGAGAATATCTGAAATGACATGATATAAATACCGTGGGGGAGATAAACATCTCGTCTCTCCTACGCCAAATAATTCTACAACTATAAAGTCATTTCACCGACTTCAATGATGAATACTTTCGACCAGAACTGCGGTGCAGAAGAAAGAAGTTTTTCTCGAACGAGAGTGGCCAGGGTGGACCGGCGCTGTCAAGAGAGAAAGGGCTTTCCCATCTCACAAAGAAGATAGCCAAGCTGAAAGGACGACTGCACGATGATGTTAGAGTTGGCATCCCGTTCCTTGCAGTTTGCAGACTTCCGAAGGAGACCGAGCAGAATTCCACACGACATCTTGAGGGGCGAACTATCCTCTTTTTGATGAGCAACGCGGGAAAGCAACTTCCGGTAAGATCTACGCAGCACCAGGTAGTCTAAGACCAATGAAGTATCCCATTTTGTAGAATTGTAGAAACTATTGAGAATATCCGACAACTTTGTATTTTAATGCCATTTTTCTAGATCTACTAACTGTTAAATTTTTATTTTCGATTTGATATTTTCAATGCTAAGAGTGGTAGAATTTTAATTTTCGATTTTGATCGATTTTTGAAATTCAAGCGATTTTTCTGTGATAATTTAGAAACGCTAGTTGGAATGTAGAACTTTATGCGATTTCGAATTCATTTGATGGAGATTTTATGGTTTAGCTCGAATTTTATAGTTTAGTCAGAATTGTAATATCTAGATCAAACTTTATCGTTTGGATCGAATTTTATTGTACAACACGAATTATATTATTTGAAGTATATTATATTTTAAAGTGGACCATTTAAATAATGATGAAAATCGAATGGAAATGTGTTCCAAGAATTATATACAGAGGTGTATATTTAATAATGAGATCGTTGATGATCTATTTTAAGGATCTGATCAAAGTTATGGTTCGACAGATCGGGTGATAAAAATTTATTCACATTGTTTGCGAATATTAAGATATGAAAATGTATAAGAATTAAATCAGAGAAAGAATGTAAACAATATTGTAAGATGAATTGAAGTTATTGCAAGCTACGACATGATAGTAATATGGTCGAAAAGTTTAATAAATATTTGTGAGAAGTACATTAGCTGAGTGCATACCTGCCAAATTTCAAAAATAAGAATCCAGAAGATACCAAAGCGCAAAAATTTAAAGCTACCTTCGGGATAGGTCATTACGAATAATCAGAAATATATCTATACTTCTATAATAAAGCTGAAGAGTTTGTGTGTTTACGTGTTTAAACACGCTAATCTCTGGAACTATCGGTCGGACTCGAAAAATTCTTTTTGTATATGATAGCCACATTCAAGGCTATGTAGGATTAGGCTACACCTCTCAGGTAACCTTAAAGATTGCTTTTTGTTCAGTAAGTCGGAAGAACAAGCGGTCTATTGTTGCCATGTAATACGGGCTGCATCACTTCGCCCCTACTAATGTTTTGGTGCAGAATTGCGAGCTGCTTATAAATTGCAGTCACGGGGAGTAATTAGTGCAAAAAGATTTCTTGGGCCCCTTAAAACAGTTATCATCATGACAATAGTATGCCTCTGTATAAGAGCGATGGTGTTGGTGCAGTATACTGAGGTTATCAGCTGCAATAAGCGTTGGTGCTTTCAAATTTACTTTCATTTATTCCGATCCTTATCCTTGAGCGCTCCAGTTCTAAAAACAAATGAGTCGCCTAGATGCAAAAGTGGCCATGTCCACTTTTCCAAAAAAATGAGTTGGCAACGCTGGATTGTAGAGCTAGGCTTATTACACATGCCAGAAATGATATTCATGCTCAAAACTGTCCGTGTCCTATGAATACGAGCTCACGAAAAGTGTGGTTGGATTCAAAACTGTCCATGTCCTTCGGTAAGTTAGGCGCAAAACTTGCCTTGTCCCTTTCCACCAATCACAATGAAGATTGAAGTCAGATGACTAATGCAAGATGGCCGTCGTGTGTATGTAAACATTGAGCCCTTGTCTGTGTTTAAGCGTTTATGATTAAAGTTATACCCATTGTTTTCATCAAAATAAATATGGAACATGTCAATAATGTTCAATAATGGGCAAAATAAAAATACAATAGTTGTCTCGATGCTGTGTCACTGGATGTACAATCACGCACCAGGCATCAACAAAATAGAAGTGATTTATCCCATTACTGGACATTCATTCATGCCTCCCGATAGAGTATTTGGGCTCATCGAAAGGCAACTGCGGAAACGAGAAACGATAGTTCAACCATCAGGGTACCATAGCATCTTGGAAGAGTATGGAACCCTCTACAAACTGGGGAGAGACTGGGAGATAGCTGACTGGAAAGGAGCCATTCAAAACGTCATAAAACCCACAGCATCATTCCCCTTCCAGATAACGAAAGTAAAAAGAGTCATCATTATCCGTAATGCTCAGAACGTTATTAGAGTCCAAGGGGAGCCTAATTATAGGTCTGACATCAATGAACCAATGGGTGTATGCAAACGGGGAAAACACTATAAACAGATAAACCCGAGATGCATAACAAACTCTCCTGTGCCCGTTAATGAGAAGAAACTGGAAGATGTTTCAAAACTCCTCGAGAAACACTATGGTGAGTCCTGGAGGGAGCGTAACTCTCTGTCATGGTACAAGAAATTATTAGGTTCCACTAGGCCAGGGGCGTCAATTGAAGAAGAGTGCCTAGCAGGAGAGGATTAAGACATTTTTCCAGGTATGATGTACTAAGTACGTTGCAGATTGTCAGACACTACACTATGTACCTTCAGAAATAATAATAAAAATATGAACATTAAAAATCCACAAATTTAGATTTATGTTCATTCCATATCCTCTCCTCACATGTACCTTCAGAAATAAAAATTGAATACAACAATTTAGATTTATGATCATCACGTCTTTTCTTCAAATAGTGCCTAGTCTGTTTCAAAACTGTCCATGTCCATTATAGTTGCATGCAAAAGTGTCCATCGGCAATATGAGATGCATAAGTGTCCATGTCCATTTTTATTTTGCTTATATCTTTCAAGCATTGCGTTCCTGGTTTTTTGTCAATAGCTCAAGCAGATTTGTACTAATGCATACTTATTTATATGACAAACAGTGTAGGCTTATACCAATCCACCCAGTAAAAACACATTTTCCACTTTTTCTCAAAACCAGTTATGGTGGACATGGACACTTTTGCATCTAGGCGACTCAAATAATTCCACCGGACGAAGCCGAAATTATTGGGCACTATTAGGCCTACATTTAATTGAAAGATGAAATTGTGTATGGGCATGTGATGTAGGTCTTATGCCGCTCAGAGGAACAAGATTCATCACGTAAACACTAAATCGCACAAACACTTGTCACACAATTCTACGAATACCAGAACTACAGCAAATACCACTTAAAACCAAGCATAAAAAACCTTCCCGCTAACATTCGAAGCACAAAGAGTAATATAAATGCAGCGATAATCTGCGAGATGTGATTATCGATAGTTTGATCGACTTTCACTGTAATGTCAAACGCATGGAATGAATAACAGCGCAGCGATAATCTGTGAGACGGTATTATCGATAAACTTATCGGTCGACTTTCAGTCAAATTTCAAACACTCGCATCTCAGAATAGCAGCTGTTATCGAAAATCAGAACTGAAATGCGACTTGGATGCAGAGAACGGAAACAAGCCAGGGTGTTGAAAATCAGGAAAAAACTCTATTAATCTGGACAACCGGAAAACACCCCAAAAATCCGGAAATCTTCTGGAAAAACCGGAAAACTTGGCATGTATGTGAGTGATATTAAGGTGCAGAAGGTTATTTAAAAATTGAATGTAATTGTTATCGAAGGAATAGTATTTTATTGCATTACCTGTTAAATTAGGTTATCGAAAGAACGAGTATTTTTATTAAATAAGTTGAAACTGCTATAAGAATTTTGTATTGAGAAAGGAATGTATTGTGAGCAATACTATTTGTGTGGAGAAGTAACTACGAAGTACAGAGAGTTTGTTTTATATGCGACGGGGACCCGCGCTTGCCCGCTCGCCCGCGTTGCGCGTCTGTCTCTCGCCAGGCACTTAGCCATTATGTGGCGCTCGCGCGGCACTGTGTCATTGAGTATAGGAATTTGTACTTATCTAGTTCACAGCTAGTGCTTAAAACGTTCGCCATTCACTGCTACACACGCTGGCACCTCTTTATGAAATTGTCATGTTTTCTGAAGATCCTCAGCACCGATTGACTGTATTTCAGCTGTAATATAGCCTTTAAGCTCATTAAATTTGATAGTGTCAGGGTTTCTCGCATACACCTCTATTTTTAAGCGTCCCCCACAGATAAAAGTCACATGGTGATAACTCTGGGCTTCGCGGGGGTCACACGTTCCGACTTATAATCCTAGTACCGAAAATGCGACGTAATTCTGTCATGGATGCTTCGTCAGTGTGAGTAGTGGCAGAATCTTGTTGAAAATAAGTTGACAATCGCTCTCCGTAAGTCAGTTCGTCAAAAAATTGGTCAAGGATTACATTGAAGTACAAATTAAAGTACAAATTCCTATACTCAATGACTCAGTGCCGTGCCAGCGCCGCATAACGGCAAAGTGCCTGGCGGGAGACAGACGCGCAACTCGGGCGAGCGGACAAGCGCGGGTCCCCGTCGCATATAAAACAAACTCTCTGTATATTTAAGCAAGATATTCATTATTATTCCCGTATTGACGGAGGCACATGTTGAATTTATGACAATGAGCACAGCTATGGTAGTGTGTCATTTGTGAAGGAAAGTCTGTTGAGACAACCGCGTATAAGATGTTTGTCAGAGAAGGAAAGTATTGTTGAGAAGCAGTAGTATCTTTGTAAAATGATTATTTGAAGTTATCGACATAGATGAAACAACTGAAATTCCTAGAAATTAACAGGACAGCGGATCCTTGTTGAAATTAAGCCTGAAAGAAATTATAGGAACAATGGATCTTTGTTGAAGCTGAGAGTAAGCAGAAATCTATTTAAATGGTTCTAAGTAGACACTGATATTTAAGGTAATTATTCATCGTGGAGAAAATGTATTTTATTAAGTATTTATTTTTATGGTAGACCAGAGTGGAGGAACAGATAAACTGTGTCTATACTTTATTGTACGGATTATAAAATCCAAGATTGCGTCAACCGATGAAGACATAGTTAGGTGCAGGATTTTCTTGATTCTAAAGAAATGTAATTGAAGGAAGCAGTGATAAGACAGTTAGTGTCGATATTTCATGTCGGAAATAGGCATTTCGCCAAATGTATATATTTTCTTGAAGATGTTCGTTGACGAACTTTATTTCTGAATATAAACCGTGTATATTATTTTTCGGAAATTGTTTAGAGTTATATTTTGTGCGTAATGTTAGTTAAACTTTGAGTAGGATTTTTATCGCTTCTATGCAAGTATTTTTAGAAGATAGGAGGCGGGGATTGGAATGTATAGACAGAGTAACGAATTGTATTTGTAATGACGGAGATCTACGTCATGGGTAGATTCACTTTATTTTGCGGGGATTTTGTAAATTTAATAACATTAATTTATTTTTGTTGTTAAACTCCCGTTATCCAGGGTATAGCAGTTTTTTATTTTTATTTAAATTTAATTGAGCTTATCAAAGCATCGTTTATAGTTTTTCACCGATGGAATTATTTCAGTTTTAACACGATTATATAATGTTAAAAGTTTTATTGACGTAAGTTACTTAAATATTTTATGTTTAAATTTTGTGTGCGCTTTTATATGTTGTTAATATATGACAGGCACGTGCTTATATTTTCCTGGTCTTTTTAAAGAAAGTTGGCATTATCTTTTATAATTTAATGGTAGTGGACTGTGCTATAGGGTGGAGGTATTCCCAGGGACCTGATCCATGTCGTTACGGCCGAGATTGTCTTTGATTCTCTTACTCCTGAGTAGTATAGAGACTCCTTTGTGATGTAGTTAGTTCCTATAGCACATTCAGTTGTATATCCCTGTTCCTGATCCTGAGTGTTTTCGCCAAGTAGTTTATGTGGTTATTTAGCCGGGAACTTCAAGACGCTACAATCCATTTTCCAGCTGCGGATTTTATAATTTAATCATTCCATGGATCATTCCAGGTATAAGAGCGCAGTACGTTACTTACAAGGGAAGTCTCTGAACCGGGGAATCGCGGATCCTGCTGGAACTTAGCAGATACGTTTCGTGAGCCCAACTAGGCAGAACCGTGAAGAAAAATCTTTCGGAAATTAACTCCTACCCACCGTAGAAGGCAGTAAGTACTACAATTTTGAACTGTGCGCTCTGGTCAAGCGGGAGTGTGCCTCACGCCTGATTGGTGGCTCAAAAGATCACGTTCCAAACGACTGCCCTCCCGTACTCGCGCTCATAAGCTGCGCTGCGGCATGGTGGGACATTAATGCTGTATCTTTACAATACATTGCACGTCGTGCTGTATTATTAATCATGCAATGTAAGGTGTATCACAAAAACACATCATTACAACACAACACAGAATAAACTGAACCAATGGTCACACAAGTGAGAAAGTGACCAAGATATTTCACATAGTTCTGACAACAGTGATGTTCGTGGTAATAATGTTGGAGACACAAACTGGTTTTACACCATCCATACCGTATGAAACATGGGCGAGGGCAAGTACTACATTGTATTGCACTGATATCGAAACAATATGGCACAGACACCAACCGGGATTGTCGGACAGATACTGACTTCGGTACAATGCGTATTGCCACATTGAAGTAAAACGAGGGGTCGACAATTGGTGATATGTCAGAGACTGCATTTTCAAGAGTGTATTTCTCTGGGTCAAATTGATATCAAAAATCAATAACCAAACTGTGTTCGAAAATCTACCGATAAAGTTTTCCTGGCCCTAAAGCCATATACATCCAATGGTTCACAATAGGTTGTGAACCCAGGAGGGATCATCATCAGACGTATGCGCTCTTCACTTTCTAACGATTTATGTCCAGAAAAGGAATCCAGAAGGAGTGCCACATTGCCGGACGGTGCATGCTGTTTGAAAACATTATGAAACTAATCCTTCAATTGTGCGTATGCCTGGTCTGTCGCCTCACATTCGGTGACTGTACGCCTTAGGCCGGGAAGCACAGTACGGTTGGGAAGCAACCTCTGACGCAGCCAATGAAGCTCACGCCACTGGCGCGCCAATTTAAACGTGTAAATCTTATTTTTTAAAATCTAATACAAGGGGAAGTTAATTTCCGAAAGATTTCTCTTCACGGCTCTTCCTAGTTGGGCTCACGCAACGTATCTGCAAAGTTCCAGCAGGATCCGCGATTCCCTGGTTCAGAGACTTCCCTTGTTAGGCCTACACCGTAAATAAATATATTGTATCAATTAATATTTGCATAAAAGTCATGAAATGGAAAGGCAAAGGAAAATTTGGAATGGCAAATACATTTCCAGGAAGGAATTGCAATTAAGATACAATTAGATACATTTCTGATTTTACAGTTCACTTACACGTGCTAGGATGATATTCATCGGAAAGGATTATTGGGTGTGTGCAACTACGATGCGTGACGATATTTGAGCATGACAACGTATTCTCGGGCTGATTTGTTTTAACTGTCGCTGTTGCGAAATTTCAGCTTCGTATATGTTTAGCCTATTTTCATTTTATGAAAAAATAGGCTTATGAGATCACCTTTTGTCCGTGTGTGTGTGCGTGTGTGATTCAAGTGTGTGTGTGTGTCCCCTAATAACTTCTAAACGGCTGGAGCGATTTCAATGAAACTCGGTAAGATCATAGCACCATTCTGGCCGACCCCGATCGTGCCCTTCAAATAGTATTGTGTCGCACCAATCCAACATGGCGGCTGTGCGAAATATTTCACCAGCATTCAGTATCTCCGAAACTATTACCGATATCACTGAAATTTCGTACGGTGATAAAGGACACTCACTGGCATTCTATATCGCCGAAACAATTACAGATATCACCCTGAAATTTTGTACGGTGATAAAGGGAACTGCTAGAAGTTTATCTATGTAACTTTCAAAAACCTGTAAAGTACAAAACAAACATGGCGGCCAAGAGAAATTGAAACATTTTAATAGACTTTTCTCGTGATTTAACCATCTGAGCGCAGGGAAATGTGGTACAGTAAATGATTATACATATTGTAATGCACTGGCATCTAATTTAATTCAATTGTTTACATGACCTCCAGATGGCGGCTGTGGGAAATTTCAAATTAAGTTTTTATTTCTTGTGTCACAATGATGCGATCGAAGTGAAAGTTTGAATAATGAAGCTACGCAATAATTTTCCATTAAGGGTACTGTATCCGATAATCCGGAAAGGATCCTGTTGGAATATCCATTGCCCCCGCTGGATTGCCTATTTCTAATTGCTCCGGCAAATACTATATTAGAGATCGCTTCCAACATGGTATTTAGGGATTTACAGACAGCAGTTACCAGAATATTGTGGATCAACAACCAACTACACGGGGCACTCACCTTTACTTACCTCGGGGACTGGGACTCAGCTTCGCCTACACTACATCCACAATACTCTGCTCCTAATATTTAAAATGAATCACTCCAACAACAATGGAAAACAATCTGAACAAATGTATTAACAAAAAGGTAAACTAATCTACTATAAACAAATAACAATAAATGAATTTAACAATAGACATTAAAATTAAAAACACGCAATCATTCACACCTCCTTTCAACAACTCTACATCTTACTACAATGCTGTATTAAAATTATGAGTATAAATCTTGGCTTGTTCTAAGCCTACACAGCGTAAAAATAAAACGTTTAATGAAGTCTCTTAATGGCATTCCAGACACCTGATTTCATTCACAAACCTGCGTTGTAGAACGCACGTGCCGTGGCTTTGTTTCATCAATGAAACACTGGCATCACGCCGTACTCAAAACTGGTTTATACAATAAATAGAAGGCTGTGAGTCTACACCTGTTATATTATATCATCGCTCTCCAATGCTAACGGTGAATCATTCTCGCTAGCCCACAAAGACTGCATGTGTGTGCCTTTATAAAACACGTAAAAATTAACATTCAGATCTTAAAAAAGTTCACATAACTACTTTGTTTCTTAAACAATCATTCTAAAATTTTATACACTCTTTCATTCGCACTCCGTTATTGTTCTAGACCAATACGGTTCCACATCTGCTCTTAACAATGAATAATCATTCACACCAAAAACATCCGCTCATAAACACACACTGTTCCAAAACAATTGAATAATAACTCCTACTAAATTGTTTAACTAATTAAATCATTTCCACAAAAATTATTTACATGTAATATGTTTATAATAATATCCATTATCTAGTTTTGCTAACGCGACACTTTCCAGATTCTAACTTCTCGGTTACAATATAATTCTTAACTAAATATATACACTGGTTTTTCACATAACCATACTTTAAAGTTCTGTAGTTTTAATATACTGCATACACCTCGTCTTATATAGGTTTCATTACATTATCGGTATAATACAGTCGACTGATTAAGGTAAGCTGTACTTAATTACATCACTTCGGGTTTAATAAAATTTAATAATAGTATTATAGACGTGAGTAGACAATCTTCCTCAAGTTGTATTTCCGCTGAAACCAACCTGTTAACACAGCTAAATCGTTAATTCACAAGAACTGAACTACTTGTATACAACGGCTCTTATCATGATACATGCCTTTTATCAAAGAACAACAATACTTTGACTTCCTTAAAATGCGGAATTCCCTCAGTATCATTACACATGACTACTGGACTACAATTATACATACGTAAGTTCTTCAAACGAAACTTCCAATTGTATTGAACGATATTAGACAGTCGTGATTAACCTCCTAAAGTTTACTCCACAACAAGATAATTAACTGTTAACTCGTCTGTCGCAAATACATGTAATAAAAACAATACTCCTGTTTCATCTCACTTGTCAAGCTACAAATTGTTTATCGTTGTAATATCATGTCCACAAAATGACTTGATGTTACACAAATAGGATAAAATAACACACATGTTATTTATAGTGTCAGATAGAATTCAATCCTGACCGGGATAAACTAGCTTTGAATTCCTAGCCAAAGATTTGAATAATCTTCTATCGAAAGGTATTTCCTCTAACATATTAAATGAACAAAGCTCTTAGCTTTACAGATAATAAGAAAGGTTTGCCAATGTCGTAATGTTTTTCCACCCTACACAAAGAATGTTCATAGGAATTAAGACTTCGGTCTTATCAAACGACTAGTATTTCTTAGATCGTCGATAGTTTATGAACAATAATGATATAACAATATCATTCGATGTTTCTTCTGTTCTTGAAGTAATATGTCGTTATATTAAAGTGCTCAAATTAAATTTAATAAGAATTTAATTTGAAGCTATGACACAATGTCAGAATACTTGGTTTAAATGAAATTATTAAAATTCGAGAGTCGAAACGACTAGTCTCCAATGAGGCAATATGATTCCTCAAACAAAATTTTAATGTCAGTTCCACAACTGATCCGTTGAATAAAATTGAAAAATAGATGAAATGCAATCATCTTCTAAATAATCTTGCAGCATAAAAATCTAAACACACATCTGAAGTGTAAAATACATAAAAGCACTGAAATACATGAAATGTGAAAATATAGAAATATGGAATAAGATCGCCGAACATGTGGAATAAGATCACTGAAAATATGGAATAAGATTGCTGCTCAGAATGTCACTAATCAAGCTCTATATAACAATTGAGATACACTAATACCTTATTTAGGCGAAATCTTGAAGATCTATGTAAGTATTGCCACAATACTTTAGATGTTTCCTCAGTACAAGACACTGAGATGGATCTGCATTCGAACCTCGGATCTGCGACCTCAGAGATAAGAAACATCTCTCTCTGGAATTCACCAACATTCGCCTGGGCTCGAACGACATCCTTCTGGCAAATTCTTTTGGGTTGCTGGGCTACCTTCCCTAGCATCTTGACAAATCTCTTCCGTAAAGTCTTCATTCACCGTCGTAAATATGTATCGGCTTCATCATTGGAATATAATTATGGAAATATTCATATAAATAGTGAATTAAATGTTTCCATTGCTAATTGATGTTATATTAGTGTTCGTAGACTGACGAAAATGCACAAGATGGACCGTACACTACGTCTGTACTCAAGAATACGTTGTCTAACGAAGCTCCATTGTTGAATCTTAACTCCTGTTATTGAATATGTCTCTGGCGCATGACTGTTTAGTCCATCATATCAACTATATAAATTAAGTTGAATGAAAATAGTCATTCTGTTAATGTTTATGTGTTGCGCCAATATTACAAGTTCTCCGCCACTGTTCACTTGAACTGCGTTCGTCAACTTCACTTTGCAATTTATAATGATATTCTGTTCTATTTCCAACACATTTGGAAATCTAACTTGACAGGCTGATATTGTCGAAACGGTGAATATTTAAGCGCTCGACTTTCCACAATATATAGTATGCGACCTGTTCTTGATAAATGTTCACTTATTTAACTTCAAATCTCAATATTGTATGAAATATAATCAATACTATGTTCCTCGCAACTTCACACAGAATGGAAGTGCGGTGATCTCTACCGTTCCACCTAGCTATCCCCGCGTCTCTACAAGTCGACAGTCGTTGCACTCGGACTAAGCCTTGGGATCTCCGTTAACCCAGTAAAAACACTTCCTCACTCTTCAAAGTCTGCTGGAATAAGAACCTCGATCCTTGGATCTTCCTCTCCAAGTCGTATTTTTGGCGGCCATATCAATCTCCCACCATAATTTTAGCGCGTAGATTACCAATGCTTATTACTGTACTGCGTAGATTAACCGAGCTGCGGTTTTTAAAGTATCAGACATAATTTCTCTTAATATTCTCTTCATTACCAAATAAGAAAATCTTCTTCTAAGGGCCTAAATGCATAATTTCCTCATATTGTGTAATTAAAGTTGATCCCGTCTTCAATAAGACCTCTCCTCATTGGCTCTGGGCTGGGATCCAATAGCATAATTTATAACAATATTTATAATATTAATTTCCAAACTCGCTGTTGCTATGCCTTCTAGAAGCGTCCATTGTGCAATCCATCACGTGATCGGGCTCTCCCACAGTGTCGAGCTTGTTACACGACCCTCTTGTGTCACATTTCCAGAAATTATATTTGCTAGTTAAATTTGACCATGGGGACGGAAAATACTCTCATTTTGTCCCAACATAATTCAATTTACGGGGGCAGTACATAACTCTATGGTCTATTCATATAAAAATCCAAAATGGCGAGCATCCGAAATATTTTAACGGTTCTCAATATCTACGAATCTTTCACAGCAATCAAACTGAATTTTTTAATGTTCATAGAGGCTATGAACAAAAGTTCACCTATAGGTCATTCAATAACCTGGTGAGCACAAATCCAACATGGTGGCGACGCGATGTATAAATATTTAAATGGGCGTTACTCGCGATTTAACCATCCGAGTGCAGTGAAACTTTGCATGTTAAATGCTTATACATATGTTAATCCACTGGCATCCAATTTATTTCAATTGTTTTCATAACCACAAGATGGCAGCTGTGCAAAATTTTAAAATCTCGTTTTTTGTGTACTTCTTGTGTCCTAATCATGCAATTGAAGTTTGAATACCACACGTACACAATAGCCTTCATGTAATAGTACATACATAAAAATCCAACCTGGCGACCTTCTGAAATATTTAGACGGTTCTCAATATCTACGAATCTATCACAACAATCAAACTGAAATTTTGTATGTTGTTAGAGGCAATTAACATGACTAGGATATATGAAAATAGGCTGTATAGTTCTTCACGGAACTACTTGTTTTAATTATGTATTTTTCGGAACGGAAAGATCACAGGCGAAATGAAGAAAATCCGAGTTGCACTTCCATGGAAACTCCAAACACAACCACTCTTCTCTGAAGTCAACACGACTCGACAGTTTGCTGCTGGCTATATCTGGGGGTAATAAGCTCGCCCGCTAGCTAGGCTGTAACTGGGGTGCTAGGCTCGCCCCTATCCAGCTCGTAAACTGTCACCTCATAAATTGAATGGAGATTGTTGGAAGAAATGAAAACGTAAAACGATATGCGCTCGGGGACTTTTTGTAGAACTTTTCATACTGAACAATTCTTACACTCATAGTATATTAATATTTTGAACGGTCTGCCCATCGTAAGCTTAAAAAGCGCACGGACACCAGGTTTTTATTTTATTTTACTCTTTCAATGAAATCGTTGCTTGCCACGGTGGGTGAGTGGTTATAGCGTCGGACTACCAACCCCAAGATTGCAGGTTCGCTCCTGACTATGGTAAGTGATTTTTAAAAGGCGACAAAAATCACGACACTCATGCCATACGTTGTTGGCATGTTAAAGAACCCATTTGAATTCAATAGGCCGTGTTCAATGGCAAAATTAATCTCGGGATTTTCCCCCAACACAAAGTTCCTTCATTCTCTACTTGAAAGCGCTGTAGTGTCAAGGAGTTTAGATATCTAACCTCCTTGACTTTCATAGCGTTCAAAGGAACGACGAAATTCGACATGCAAGCTACCCTCTGGGTGTCAATTAACAAAGCTTGCACCAGACACCCGAGGCCATACGATATTAATATTATTATTATTATTATTATTATTAATGAAATCATTACTGGTCGGATTCCTTTGATCATAAATAAATTATTTCCTACAGAAATCTTCCTCGAGATGTCCTTTACAGAATGGTGAAAACCGCATCAAAATCCATCCAGTGGTTCAAACGTGACATCCAAAAACGGCAGTAGCGACACTCGAGCGCAGCAACAGAAGAGAGAGAGAGAGAGAGCGAAAGCGTTGCAGCAGAAGAGAGATAAAACGATATCATTACCATTCACTGTAACACTTTATCACGAACGTCGCTGTACTCCAAAAAGTTATTAGACGTCGTCACGTCAAAATAGGGGAAGCATCATGCACACGCTATAAACGCCGCATTTTTAGCTTATTTTCATTTATGAGATCATCTTTTGTCTGTGTGCGTGTGTGATGGTGTGTGTCCCCCCTAATAACTCCTAAACGGCTGGAGCGATTACAATGAAACTCGGTATGTTCATAGCACTATTCCGGACGACCCCGACCGTACACTTCAAATTTTGATACGTTTCACCAATCCAACATGGCGGCTGTGCGAAATATTTCACCAGCATTCAATATCTCCGAAACTATTACCAATATCACCCTGGGAATATTTTACGGTGATTAAGGGAATTACTAGAAATTCACCTATGTGACGTTTGAATATCTGGTAACTACAAAACCAACATGGCAGCGAAACAAAGCTGCGATTTTTAAATAGACGTTTCTCGCGATTTAACCAACCAAACGCAATGATACTTGGTACAGTATATGTTTATACATATTGTAATGCACCGACATCCAACTTCGTTCAATTCTATACATAACGTCAAGATGGCGGCTGTGCGAAATATTTCACCGGAATTCTATATCTCTGAAACTGTTGCCGGTATCACCCTGAAATTTTGTACGGAGATAAAGGGCACTACTGCAAGATCATCTATAGGACTTCCAAAACCCGGTTTACTGCAAAACGAATATGGCGGCCAAACGAAATAGAACATTTTAAAAAGACCTTTCTCGCGATATATTGATCGAAACGCAATGAAACTTCGTACAGGAAATGTTTATAAACATTGTAATGCACTGGTATCTAATTTAGTTCAATTGTTTACATAACGTCAAGATGGCGGCTGTGCGAATTTTAAAATTAATGTTTTATTTCTTGTGTCGTAATCATGCGATCGAAGTGCAAGTTTGAATAATGAACCTACGCAATAATTTTCCTTTAATGGTACATGACTCTATGGCCTATACATATAACAATCCAACATGGCGACCATCCGAAATATTTAGATGGAACTCAATATCTACGAATCTATCACAGCAATCAAACTGAGCTTCTGTATGTTGATAGAGGCAATTAACATAAGTAGGATATATGAAAATAGACCGTATAGATCTTCACGGAACTACTTGGTTTTTTTTTCAACTACATGGTTGTTTTATAGTTGCTATAGAACAAAAATACGTGGCTCATGCCTCGCCCGACCATCTGGAGCTCCCACTTCTGTGACTTTAACTTCTGGTCAAGCTCTGCATTTGCCATAATTTAGTAGTTCAGTACAGCTGCACAGAAGAAACCCCTTTTGTTCCAAAAACCGTGCTATGGTTGGTTTTTAGTAAATTGTTAGAAAAGCACAAGAAAAGCTTAACTCTAAATTTCAGAATAATTTGCACGATCATTTTGTCGGAAAACCCAGAACATTTTTGAAAAACATTTTTCTCTGAATCGACGTATTTTAAAGAAAAGTTTTTTGAACAAAAAATATAGAGGACATTGTCACCTACAATTTGTCTCATTGAAGTCATGTCATACGTTTTGAAATGCAGAAGCTAGGAGGCGCCAAAGTTTCCAAAAAAGTTTTTTTTTTTTTTCACTTTTTGTCCTAGAAAAAATGTTTTCTTCACAAAAGAGCGAATCAGAAATGTGTTCCTCTCAAAATTGTCTACAACATTTATTGAAATATTTTTTCCTCCGACTTACCGTTCCAAAGTTACAGTCTGCCGAAATGTGAAAATTGTCCGACACCGGTCCCGGTCTAAACTATGCCCACCGCTCTCTCCGCAGTAACAATGGTAGCCTTGACTACGCAGCGTTGCATTTGCTGCGCTATAACTTTGGCACGGTAAGCCGGAGGAAACAAACGTTTAAATAAATGTTGCAGACAATTTTTAGAGGAACAAATTTCTGATTCACTCTTTTGTTAAAAAAACGAACATATTTTCTAGGACAAAAAGTGAAAAAACACTTTTTTGAAAACTTTGGCGCCACCTTGCTTCTGCATTTCAAAACGTATGACATGACCTCAATGAGACAATGTCCTCTACATTTTTTGTTTAAAAACCTTTTCTTTAAAATACGTAGATTCAGAGAAAAACGCTTTTCAATTTTTTCTTTTTAGTTTTCCGATAACATAATACTACAAATTATTCCGAAATTTAGAGTTAAGCTTTTTTGTGCTTTCTAACGATTTACAAAAAGTCAACCATAGCACGGTTTTGGGCAAATCCATTCCAACTGTACTGTACTATACGACGATATCAGTCATGACGAGCAGGCGCGGTCACCTCAATCCTCACATCTAATATACAAATGAGCACACTATTACAGACATCACAAGAACATAGGTTATCATTAAGGCCTAGAAGTTCATGCACTATTAAATGAATAAATATGCATGCAAAAAAAACAATAATTGGTCAAATATGCATCAAGTTTCAACAAATATGCAGTATGAAATAACTACGGCAATTACGATCACTCCATATTGTTTGGCGCTCCTATTTGGAATATAAAGAGAATATGCAGATGACATTCTGATTTTGGCTGGGAAGGAGGAGGATCTCCAACAAGCTCTAACTGAATGGGCTATGCCTTCCAGGACCGTGGGATGGCAGTGAACGCGAGCAAAACCAAGGTAATGCAGGTCACCAAAGGATAAAAAGTATAGTTTGAGATCAAGTGGAACAACGAGGATGTTGAGCAAGTAGAACAAATAGAATACCTGGGGACCATCTTCAGAGAGGACGGAAAATTAGAGGCAGAAATAAACAACAGAATTAGAAAAGCTAATCATGTTTACTATGGTATAAACAACACAATCATAGGGAAGAAAGAAATGACTAGAAACACAAAAATGAGGGTATATCATGCTGTGTACCTGCCAACCCTCCTGTATGGTACAGAGAGGAGAGTCGTTTGGTCGCCGCTGAGATGAGATACTTGCGGAAAGTTGCCGGGAAAACTCGAAGAGACCATATTAGAAATACCACAGTGACAGATGAGCTTCAGCAGGAGCCAATAATGGATGTCACTGAGAGGAGAGGATTGGGCTGGAATGGTCACCTAGAAAGAATGGAAGATGAAAGGAAAGCGAAGCAGATGTGACGAGCCAGACTACAGGAAGAAGAACAAGAGAAAGGCCACGGATTGAATGGGAGGAGTACATCTTGGGACTGATCAGGAAGCAAGGGTAGACCTTGGGTGATGTTCAGAGAATGGCACACGACAGAAGAAACTTTAATAAATGGCCGAAACGTCCCGACACCTAACGGTACAAAGGGAAAGAAGAAGAAGAAGAAGAAAATGAAAATTGACATATAACTACGCCCCTTTTAAAATATCTCAACTATGAACCATTTCTAAATAGTAGGAAATGTTATTTTATGGAACTTCAAGTGGTGTTGACAATCAATCATTTTATTACCGGTTTGTTAATTTTTAAGTATTACTGATATACAATTGAATCGGTCATTTCTAAAAGGCCCCATGTGCATGGAGACTAGTTTTGAGAAAAACACAAAAATATTTTTTTACATTTAAACTATTGATATGAGTCCAACATTTTTTTTTTTTTTTTTTTGTACATTACATGTCACTGCCATAACAGCTGTTTTCACACAATTTATTTTGTTTGGTTCATTATAAAGGGAAGAATAAGCTTCCAAATTCTGCAAAATAAGGGTCTTTAATATTCTTGTGATTATTTCTCTTTTTAATGATCACTTGTATTAAACTTGCTAAAAATTTTATTTTGTAATGTTATCATTCTCTAATATACACATATTTTATACATACAACCTGTGACAATAAAGTTCGGTGAATAGTCCCGTACTATCAACATAGATGAGCAATGCACGCCAATGACCCTACTGTCCTTCGAAGTAATCCCCTCTCTTAACTATGCAATGCTAAGATCAGCGATACATGTCCTGGAAACTTTGCAAGAAAGCGTCCTTTGGGATGGTGTTCAAAAGGCTCGTCACGTTGTGTTCAGTGAATAAAGTCAGAACGGTCGACCTGGCAACATTGGCGACTCACAACGCAACGTGTAAGACCTGTTTGACACAGTGCGTGTTTAGAAGGATGAATTTATGCAACCTGCCATGCACACCTGTTCGGCGGGTTGCATTGAGAAGGATGAATTTATGCAACATACCATGCACACCTGTTCGGCGGGTTGCAGTGAGAAGGATGAATTTATGCAACCTACGAAGCACATCTATTTGGTGGGTGGTAGTGAGAAGGGTGAATGTTCTGTGGAATGGAATGGCTTATCTGAAAACCATCGTCACGGGCGACGAGACCTGGTGTCTGAGGTATGACCCCAAAGTCTAGCGTCAAAGTATGGAGTGGCGGGGTCCAGGTCCAGGGTCACCGAAAAGCCCTGAAGGGCCAGAGGTTTTCGAACATTTCGGACATCCAACGTAATGTGACGACCCAACTGAAGGCTATCCCTAAAGAGTTTCCAGGACTTGAACAGACATTCTCAGAAGTGCATAACCATCCACGTGGATTACTTCGAAGGACAGTAACTGCTGTTCAGGTAAGCCAACAATCCGGTCGTAATATAGACCCATTCACCGAACCTTTTCGTCACGTGACGAGGCTTTTGATCACCATCCCAATGGACGCCTTCTTGCAAAGTTACCAGGACATTCAGCATTGCATAGTTACGGGAGGGGACTCTTGGGTCACTGCCGTGCATTGTTTATCTATGTTGATAGGACTATTCACCGAACTTTATTGTCACAGGTTGTATAATGGTATTTCATAAAATGGAGTATCATCATGTATTCCTCTAGGTGTCCTCTGTTGGGCATTTCAATAAATCGTCCTAATACTCCACCTATTCATGTGGGATGTTGTTGTCTTCTATCTTGTTCGGGTTAATGGGAACACGTCCGTCCCACACAGGGCACTAAATTCGCCAATCATGTTGTATACCCACAAAAGTTCCACACGTACAGCCAACATAAAGCCCCCATCTTCTTATTCAGGAAACATTTTGCTCATCCCTTGGAATCAGGGTGGGTCATATCAAAAATTCTTTCAACAGAAGATTTTAGAGGACTACTGACCATTTTGAACGATTTTGATATTATGCCTATTGAGGAAGGTTTGATTGTTTTTCTCTCAAAACTCCATGTTTCTCACCCCTTTGGTCAATGGTTGGTGCTTTCAAAAACTTCTCTGAGACGTTTTTGGCCCTTATTTGAAGAATAGAACGATTGCATCGGTTTCTAGCTTGCTCTGGTTCCTTGCTAAACTGCCCCTTCTACCGCAGAAAGGGTCCTTTAGAAATTAATGCAAATAGCAATGCCGTCCTGTGACTACACTAAAAGATAGAAAGAGTCTTTTCAGAATGGAATGGTGTGTTTACCTTTGAAGAACCCCAATCCATGTTTAACTCATTTTCACCAAAAATGTCAAAGGGCCTTTTAGAAATGAACGATTCAATTTTAATAGCCATTGAATGTTTTTAATTGAAAATAATTTTACAATATTTACGTAGTGAATGCTGAATAAAAATAATTTATATTAACATGCAAACAGGACTGAAACGTACCAGGTATCCCTCCCTATATTATTCTGCTAAGGTCCCATTCCAGTTTTGTACCAAAAATAAGGTCCCATGAACACCAACCTACACATATGGGGTACCTACATGTTCAGCATAACCCAATGCGTAAGCGAAACGCACTCACTTACTCTTTAAATGCCTCACAATTAAATAAATACCTTAAAACATGTATATTTACAATGAAATAATGAAAGAATGCAACACGGTAACCATGGTAACAGAATCTCACAGGTCCATCTATTACTGTAAGACGCAATGCAATTCCAATTATTACATTACTGTGAAAGTTTCCAGACGGTTATAAGGTTATCACTGAACCAAATTAAGCTGTAAAATTCATCAATATATACAGTATAATGCGCTTAAGGGGGTCAAGGGGCACTCTAGAATGTTTCACGCAATTTTCACGTGTGAGTGTGGTACGAAAGGTCTTTTTCACCCGACCATAAAGGGTCACCGAAAACCACATTTAAAGGCCCTTAAAATAACAGTGTCTGTGATATTCCCAGAAAACTAATTTCGCTCTGATATACCTATGAAGGAATGACAAACCCCTAACCACTGCACCAGTAGCTGAATTGATAAAGTATGATTATTCATACCAAGGATAAATCAGTCATAGCATTCATGATTGAGATTTTGCTAAGTGTACTCTTTACAACTATAATATTCCCGGGCGAAGCCGCGTCGGGTAATGCTAGTTAATATAATTTCAGTATTATTCTGTATTATTCTAGGATTCCGAACACGAAGTAACAAAATGCGCTTAAAACAACAGGAAATTAGAATAAACGCAGAGATATGAACTTAAACAGGCAAAGGAGAAACATACGATGCATTGTGCCAAAATAAGCAAAATGTGCAAAAATATGATTTTGCATGAACTAGCGTGCCATAGTTATCATACAACACACACCCTAATACACGGGGCTAAGTGACCACGCATGTCCAAGCCCTTCTAAATGAAGCAACAACAAAAACCAACAGTGTAAAAGGCACAGCATGCTCATTTGAACTGCTCATTGAATGATTAAACTTATTTTGACGCCGTCAGTAATCCAAACACATGGAACACGACAGATGGCAGCAGTGGAGGATATTTTAAGCTTGCGCCCTGCTCCAAACAGTAAACAGTCAGTCACCCCTCACCATTACGACCACGTGTACTACCAGTGGGAAAACATCGACCTAACACCTGGGCAAAGAACGCCCTGAAAATACGTCAACAACTGAACATGTCAGCTGTTTAACAACAATAATAATAACTTGCGTAGGCATGTGAGAACTCTCGCATGGGTATAAACCACCCGTCTGCCTTTATTGGTTTGCGGGCTGAAAACGACACAGCTCTGACAGTTTTATTTGTTTAAAAGCACTTTGTAAACAAATAAATATATTTCCGTGGACTTTTCAAGAAATGAAGATTTTTCCGGCACTATTGAGACTATTTGTAAGATTTTGGTACAAACCACACCTTCTAACTCCCTCTGGTTTAGGAGCTTGAGTTAGGTGAAACATACACCTTAGCGTATTATATAGGCTTTAATAATATGAATATTAGCAATTAAAACCCTGGTGTTCCAGCTTATCAATACCGGTACTTATATTCCTAGATAAATAGTGACCCGATAGCGGAGCTGGTAGCATGCTCAACTGCTATGCCCAAGATCGCGGGTTCAAACCTGGCCGAAGTCGTCGCATTTTTAAGAGCGTTCAAACCCCTCAGTATGCCTTCCTTCGGTGGGGAAGTAAAATCGGCGGTCCCATGTCCTAGATTTAAGGCATGTAAAAAAACCTACCATTACAATTGGGAGTGTGTAGCTAAATTTGTAGGTTATATTAGGTTAGAAACGCTCTATCAAGTTCCAACGTTCACCGCTAGGTGTCATTGACAGTGACATCTCTGGTTGGAACTACTTGAAATTAAACTTGCTGGGAGCCTACGGGCGTTCTATTAAAATATCCCGCTATGGCCATTGGCTAGATAAATAACAATAGCCATACCGGTGCATGTTTCAGACGGAAAACCATTTCCACGATGGCTAAGGAGGGAATCGAACCCTTGAAGATTTCTCAGTTTTACCTCAGTTTCAAGAATGGAACACACGTCCCCAAACATTGTATTTTTAATCAAGGTTGTTAAATGTTGTAATTAAATAATACACATATGTATTAAATAAGCATTACATAATCAAATACATAAAATTAAAACTAGATATTGCTGGCTATGATATAGGCCTATGACACCAGCAACTAACAAATGCTCTTCATTTGAACGACCCTTTGCAAGGATTCTTTTATCTGTAAGTACCTTCTGATAAAATTCATTACCGGTACAGTTTTCGTCATAATTGTAATATGCGAACAATTCTTGTTTTATGAAACGTATGTAGCTTCTGTTTCTATCATCTCTCCATTTGATTAATGACAGAGAAAACTCTCTTCGTAAAATCATTGCAGGGGAAAATGCTGAGTATGAACTTCACAAGGACTAAGATATTCCTTAATGCTGTTGCCCCTAATAAATCTATAACATGTACCCATCCGGCACAGACATAGAAATCATTTTCTCTTTCAAACTTGCACCTGTATCACCAGTAAGCAAGCTAGATATTACAATCAATTCTGAGGCGGGACATTGGAAAATTGGTGCGAAATTGAATATATTATCAAATTAACCAAAGAACAGAATATTTGACGTTCCGTTAAAGACTAAAACGGAACGCGAAGCAAAACAAGAAAAAAAAACCGGAATTGTTCCGGGTAAAACTGAACGTCTGGCATGCAGAATTGAATTTCTTGGCAGAACTGGGAATCGAACACGGGCCTCCGCGGTGACAGCCAAGAATGCAACGAGGTGGACACACAGTACATTGTAGAAGATCAAAAGCTATGTTCGGTTATTTACTAACCTCAATTCCTGCTTTGGTGTTCAGCCAAAATACTGCTCCTTCTAAATCGTAATGAGTGAAGAATCAAAACACTGCTGATGATATCGTTATTGCAACAGTAACAATCAGAATGTGGGGATATAATAAAAAATACCCAATAGAAGGGATTTTTGGCAATATTAAGGGGGCTGATACACAACGTGTGGGAGTTTTTGCACACAGTTAAGAATTAAAGAATTCACTGTCATAGAATTAAGAATTATGAGAGCTTACAAACTTAGTCAATACATAGGGCGTTTCTTTTTATGTATAAAAGCGAACAGTATATTGAGCCCGTATCTGCTCATGTATTCAATATTTCTTTGAGAGCATACTCACTCCACATGCTCAGTTCGATAGAACGCACTCTGAAGCTTCCTTATGATTATTACTCTATTTTGACTTTGGCGGGGACAGCCTATTTTTTCCTGGAGATATTTTACATACAATTTTGATACCACATATCTCAGGAACATGCCACATATAATTCTGTTTAATTTACCGTTCATCTATGCCTTTAGAATTTGTAAATATTGTTTTTGGTTAAGGTATTTACACCGCAGACATGCGGGGATGGATGTAATTAGTCGCTCAATGACTTAACAACTTCCTTGGAATCAGGAAGCAGTTCCTGGCTGCATCACACTGTCTTGACAATCCGCTGTGACTGCACGTGTTGTGTCCATAGTCCGTCAGATCGACGAAGGCCACGTTTTGGCAGAAGTGAATACCACATAAGTGGGAGGAAATTATCTACAGCCATCGTGCTGAGTGCATCGCAATATTACAACGAACAGTATTTATTTTGGTCGTGTCAGGCCGGTGAAACGATATTCTGCAAAGCAAAAGTTATTTCGAGTGAAATTAGTATTTGTCACTGTACCACGAGGACCGAGAACACATTGTCTGAAATATTCAGGCCACTGTAAATTATAATAGCCTAGTGAATGCCACTAACAAAACGAATCCTGGCCATATTACGCATCACACGTGTTCTTCAGTGATTGCGAAGATTCTGAGTGATTTAAGAAAGTGTAGATTCTGTGAGAGATACCACTAGTATCGTCAATTCTGTGGCAGGAAACCAGAGCCATTTTTAAAATCACCTGCAATTGTGTAAAGCCAGCGAGAGCTTTTTGTACTAGGTAAAAATTGTAGAATCTGTTAAATTAATTGCCACCATGCAGTGTGAAACGTACCACGTGATAAATGTATTCTACCGTCTACGTGTGAACGTCCAGACGGAGTAACTTCTTTATGATGAGGGGAGATCCTAGGAAATAACCCAGCCATGACGGGAATATTAGACCAGTACCCTGAGGAACAAACCGAGTACGGGATGAAGGAAGAAGAGGACAGATTAGGACCCTTGATGAAAAATGAAAATCCACAGCCTGCTTCCAGTCTCCGACCGGGTCAGGAATGGAATGAATGAAGCCCCCATCTAGCGGCGAGGATATGGACTGTGCCGGCTGCCGAGGCCTGACGCACTCCTCTGGGGCAATGATTAAATGAATGACAGATGAAATGAAATGATAGTGGAGAGTGTTGCTGGAATGAAATTTTGACAGGGAAAACCGGAGTACCCGGAGAAAAACCTGTCTGCCTCCGTTTTGTCCAGCACAGATCTCACATGGAGTGACCGGGATTTGAACCACGGACCCAGCGGTGAGAGGCCGGCATGCTGCCGCCTGAGCCACGGAGGCTTCAGGACCCTTGATCTTACCTATAAATATGCCTGGAGAAATGGAGGCATATTACCCCTACCAACGTGATGTTTGGAAGGTGAGCAACATGGAATAGTAACTGAGTCCTGTATCTTCATCATTGTACAAGGTTTGTCCAGGCAGATGTAATTTGAAGTATTTTTAGCCGAAACTATGATAGTAGACCACTCAGGTAGGATTAGAATATGTCTTTCTTTCTTTCTTTCTTTCTTTCTTTCTTTCTTTCTTTCTTTGGCACTGGGACAATCTTTCGTTAGACACCCATACCGTGTTCTATATGGGGGTGAACATTTCACATGTATATTTTCAGTGTATTATAGACCATCCAAGAGCAGGCTGAATTATGTCATGTAAAGGACATCTTAAATCAGAAGATGTAGACTTCTGATATACTTTGGAAACACCCTATGCTATAGGCCCCTTCTTTGATTTTGAATACATTATTAGCGTATCGTTTTTCAGTCGACAGATACAGAAACATTTTTTGTACTCTTTAATTGACATTTTTGTGAGTACTATTTACCACGATAAGTTCCCGGGAGGAACGAACTCATGCCCAATAAGATTGACGGGGACATGAGGTAAATCTATAAGCGTATCATTTCAAAACAGCATCGCAGAGGTTGGATGTTATTAATTATGTTTAAGAATGTGCCGAGCAATGCACAAAAACCCACGGGTTCGATGAATGGATGAGTGACATATCTGTCACGTCAGTGCAGTTAAGCTGCAGAAGTGTATAGTCTTTTATTTAATCTTCTTTGACATTTTTGCAACGCTACATTATTTGAATGGGTATCACACAGTAATAGACACTGTTAGGAAAGTGATCATCGATTTCAACGCAATTTGCAGAACACACCAGGACTTTATCATGTGTTTCTGTCAGATGAAATGTACAGTTTTTGTGATACAAATGAATGAAGCCAAGCCGTACTCAATGCTGTGTGGAGCGTATTTGACACGCGAGGTGCTAGCAGTAGGAACCTCTTCTTACCCAGAATTCAGTGGGAGACGACTTTTATTGAATTTTTATACTGCTAATTTACGTCACAATCATATGGGATGTGAAGGTCAGTGTCATCAATTACATAACCATGCTTTGGGGAAACAGTTATTCGAGCTGTGAACATCTGGTGTTTGTTTACCACTGTAAAAGTGAGGGAATATCCGCTAACACGAATTCCTTTTATATTTCAGCTGATGTTGGTGAATCATCTAGCGAGCTGTAATAAAGGTTTAATACACATGTTAATTGACCCAGTTTTTGCATAATGTCAGGCTAGTTAATGTTATTGTTGTCTGTGAACACATTGTTGTAGTAAGGAAGGACGGATTAATGTCCCTTTACGTTGTTGGTTTTATTCCGGCGTCAATTTGAGCTGCGGCCTAGACGACCGATGATATTTGCGTGCAAATGGTATAAGACGCGCTAACCTGTGTTATTGTTGCTTGCGCAGTTTCTTAGCTCAGAGCATTGTGTTGTTGACTTTTAGAAGTCACGTTCTTCGAGTGAATCTCAGGTGAGATAACATGCAGCCGACGTCTGGTGTCCTAAACTAAACCATCTAATACATTCCATAAACCTTAATTATAAATCACATGCATAATTATCCTAAACCAACGGATTAATTAATTACATCATTACAGCCCAATAAATTTGTGACTATTTGCTTGTTGTTGATGTTGACACCGTGATTCTGCATCATTTCCAGTGGGAGATAGCAATTTAAATGAGCTGACACTTTTTTCTCAACGACATGAATCTCCGGGACCAGTAGTGCGTAACTTATGGCCCGCGTGAATTCAAAGCTTGTAAGTCGCAGTGATGATTGCGCATTGCCAACCTAATTTACACGCATAAGATGACGACTGAGTACAAACAGTATCTCAGTTCGCGAAGGCAGGCTTGTGTCATGTGTTCATTGATTATTTCCTAGTGTATTCACCCTATTGTACCCTGTTAATCATAAGAGTGTTTTATGCAATGGTTTTTTTAATAGTCTATGGTCAACTATCATTTAGCTTTTGTAATAAGTCTTTGGTTACGACGCGTCTCGTCGTAATATTTTTATTCACGCCAGGATTTAGACAGATATTAAATGTAATTGTAAATGTGGACGTGGTGCCATCCTAACCTAGGGATTGGTTTTGCTTGATGTTAAATGTAACTTGTACCGAGTCATTTGCTTGTAACTTTGCTTCGCATTAGTTTTCTATCGTACCACGCGCCTGGCTTAGTTGTTGCTTTTGTTCTATGTAATTAGGACTTCACGAGGGTTACCTAACTTCACTTTAGGGATTGACTCATTATTGTAATTGGATCAGCGGATTAGCCGATTTTAACCCTCAGAAGTAGTTTAGGGGCCATTTTACGAAATTTCGACGAAATTTTACTTAAGACTGGATCTTTTTATTGTTAGCTTTGTGTTTGCGGATGTATTTCTTTGGGCGTCTATGACAAGTCTTCGGTGCAAAATGACCCAGATCCCCTGGATCAAGCCTCTCGTGCTATGCCAGCCCTTAAAGAAATGCACCCGATCCTCTCAGGTTGTTGGTTCGAAGGACGGGGTCGTTCGAAGTACCATTTCTTTCGGCGGATGGACCCGGATAACCTCCTCTAACGGGCTCAATATGAATCACAAAAAACACGATTTAACAAGAAATACCAGTCTGAATGGATTTTTTTTTCATATAAAGAAAACTCATGAACACCGAGGATGTTAAATTGTCAATAGTATGCTTTCTTAGTATTTAATTTGTATTTCAAAAATAGTGCTTTGTTCAATTTTGCAAGTAGGTTTAATATAATTTCATGAATGAGGTTCATCCTTGGTATTCATGTGCTTTCTTTACAGGAAAAAAATCATTCCAGACTTGTATTTCTTTATAAATCGTGCTTTTGTGATTCATGACGTTTTAAAAATCTCAAATATTTTCCTACCAATAATTCACGCAATACTTTATATAGTGTTCGCATATAATAGTACATTATGCAACGAGCTTATAATGGCAATAATTATGACACGAGTATGTTTATAAAACGAGCGTAACGAGTTTCATAATTTCCATACGAGTGTCTTAATTATCATTATAGACGAGTTGCATACGACTGTTTATGTTCGACGATAATTATAACTTTATTTTAATTAATTTTATGTTCGAACAGAAATATTCAGTCGAGATACAGTCACTTGAATTTAGTGCAAGCACCGAGTTTGCTCTCTTTGCTTTCCAAGTTCGCTGACCCACGCACGCGCTCTGTCTGCTTGGCAATGCCATATGTTTACAGCCTGCCGATCTGCACCAGCATACACTCAAACTGTCACCGAAGTTGTATGAAGAATGCCCTGTGTAGAAATTGGAGTTGGGGAAATTAAAGTACAGTGCTATTTCTTTTCTCATATTCGCCAGTTTATTTACGCGAAGATATGGGATGGTGCACTTTCCATGTCGGTGATTTTGTCTTTGTGTTGGCCATGATAACTACACGGGTTGATGAGATATCTTTTACATTGTCAACTTTCAAATCATGTAATTCATGTTCGACATGTTGGATTCTGTGTTTAAGTTCGAAGCTATCAAGTACCTAATTGGTCACACATCATACATCTTGAGCTCTGATTGGTTGGAGAAACTGTACCATAATGAAAACTTGTACTATAATGATATATAATACAGAGAGTTGAGTTTGTATGTAACGGAGACCCTCGCTTGCCCGCTCGCCCGTGGCGCGAGCCTGTCTCCCGCCACGCACGTTGCCGTTATGCGGCGCCGCGCGGCACTGAGTCATTGAGTATAGGAATTTGTACTTACCTAGTTCACAGCTGGTGCTGAAAATGTTCACCATTCACTGCTACACATCGCTGGCACCTTTTTATGAAACTGGCATGTACTCTCTGAAGTTCCTCAGCACCGATTGACTGTATTTCAGCTGTAATATAGTCTTTAAGCTCATTTATCGTGTGAGGGTTTCTCGCATACACACTATTTTTAAGCGTCCCCCACAGATAAAAGTCACATGGTGATAACTCTGGGCTTCGCGGGGGCCACACGTTCCGACTTATAATCCTCGTACCGAAAATGCGACGCAATTCTGTCATGGATGCTTCGGCAGTGTGAGCAGTGGCAGAATCTTGTTGAAAGTAATTTGACAATCGCTCTCCGTAAGTCAGTTCGTCAACAAATTGGTCAAGGATCACATTGAAGTACAATTTGAAGTATAAATTCCTATACTCAATGACTCGGTGCAGCGCGAGCGCCGCATAACGGCAAAGTGTCTGGCGGGAAACAGGCGCGCAACGCGGGCGAGCGGGCAAGCGAGGGTCTCCGTTACATACAAACTAAACTCTCTGTATTTACATTTCGCCATAGTATTTACATTTCGCCATAGTCGAACATAAACGCCCTATGTATTAACTATAAGTTTGTAAGCTCTCATAATTCTACGTTACATATTAGTGAAACTATGATTTAATTGTTAACTGTGTGCTAAAACTCCCTCTCCCACCCTCATTGAATGCTCTTGGTCGCTGGTGTTGGGTTAAGCAAGGTACTCACCGATGCGGTGGCCGATGCCCAGGGAGTTGTTCTCGGGGTTGTAGAAGGTGAGAATCTCGTGCTTGGTCTCCTGGATGAGTACATTGAGCCACACCGACAGGTTGGTACCGATCATGTGCATGAGGCCGAACCTCGCCAACGACCGGTGCTTGTACACTTTCATCTGCTCGTTGTTCAGGAATATGAAGTACATCTGGATGAAGATGAAGGCCATGCGAGTTGCTGGAGTCAGCGCGAGCAGCACGTTGTGGCACTTTGTGTTCCTCTCCAGCTCGAAGTACTGACCGAACTCCAGGCCCGAGTAGATCATGCTGCCGATACCGAACGCTGGAAAAAGTGCAACAACACAGCTCTGTATACAAGTGAACTCTGATACTTGGAAAACATCCTAAGGGGGGACCTACACCTATAAGGATACAAAAATCATGTACAGGGTCTTTCATATAAAGTAAGAACGCCAAGCGGCGGGTTTGTTATCCGCTAGTGTGGTGGCCTTGACCGAGCTTGTGGCGAGCCGTGGCCCCCTGCTCTAAGCGTGTGTACAATCCTCTATGAAATATCACCTTATAAAAGTTGCTGAAAGTGTCGTCCTTCCTGGGTTATAAAGGCATTGTATCTGGTAACCACATTTTGGCTGACGCGAGTGAGTCATGCCACTGTATTTTTTCTGATTTTTTATTTTGTGTTTTTATTGAGCACTGAACCAGTAGCGTCAAAGTTATTTACAATTACGTGAATCTGTGTTAGTGAAGGTGGCACTTCATCAGGAAATTGCTGAACAAATGCATCACGTACCCGCCGAGCCGAATCGTAATTAAAATAAATTTTACATACAAAAATACGATGTTGCAATGATAACTGTCCCAACATGTTAGCAGCTGAGGTTCAGACTGGCGACTGACAACACCTGCACGCTTATTGCAAGGTCAAGTTTGTACTATGCACGCGCTTTGAATGCTACAGCAGGGGGCCGTGGTGCGTCACAAGCTCGGCCAAGCCGGCTTCAGCAGCGAATGACAAAACAGCCGCTCGCCGTTCTTACTTTATATGAAAGACCCTGTATATTTCACTTTTTTATTCCTCAGTAACAGAAAGGACTAAAGAATTGTAATTAGGTCTGCCAATCACACTATGCTCTGCCAATATGTTCGTGTATTTACAAGTCATATGGCGAATGCATTTCAGGAAATTAGGCATTTAAAATGGCGGCTGCATATTGTGCACTGTCCCGCCCTTTCCCTAATATTCTACACAAATATCATTGTTTTTTTTAATCATTGCATTTACTAATGCAGTAGCTAGAGATTGGCCTAGAATCATTGGAATCTATAAAGATTTTTCAAAACTTATATTAAAGTGTAATACGAAAGCAAAAGTTAAATTTAGAGGTGAATTATCAGAATCATTCACTATAAGAACTGGACTCCGACCAGGAGACAGACTTTAACCATCATTGTTTAATTGTGCATTGGAGAAGGTTATGCGTGAATGGAACAAGAAATGTCAACCAACTATCAAGATCGGTAGAAATATTAAACTCAACTGTCTTGCTTTTGCGGACGATTTAGCATTACTTGCAAATACAATATAAGAGGCTAAATTTCAAATTGAACAACTAGAAATTATAGTCAAATAATGGGATTACAAATTTCATTTGAAAAAACAGAAATGATGCCAACTTTTAAAGTTGATCTACCAGTCGTTCAACTGAACAATAATAAAAAGATTAAAATTGTTCAGAAATTCAAATATCTTGGGGAAATAATAACATGGAACACAAATGAAGAAGAACAGAACAACTAAATTTAAACAAGCACAAAGAAAGACTTACCTGGCCAACCTATAAAAAGAAATCTCTTTCGATAAACGCTAAGCTGAAACACTATAATTCCATAGTTAAACCAGAGGCAACTTAAGCTAGTGAAACTTTATTCAAATTGAATGTAAAATCTACAACAGATAAATTACAAAAAAATGACAGAAGAATTATTAGAACAATTATTAACAAAAAACACCAAGTAGATGGACAGTGGAGATTGTTGCCTAACAACATCGTCTATCGTGAATGTGAATCAATAATAACTACAATGAGTAAAAGAAGAATTTCCTTTTTCTGTCACATATCAACACTGCCAGAAACCAGGATATTGAAACAACTATTTGATTACTTTTAGAAAAATAAAATCAATAGTAATTGGTTCAAAGAAGTTCAGGATGATTTGGAAGAATTGGATATAGCTCGGCAACAAACCAAAGACAGAGAAAAGAAGAGGATTTTGAAGAACAAAAACAGAAGTCTCAAACTAATAACAGTTGAAACAATATAGCCTACTATATCGGGCACACAAAGGGCTTCCAGGTCGGAGAGGATGAGAAAGTTCTGGGAGGAGAAAAAGAAGAACTTTACTCAAATGTACTGATTTAAGTGGGCGTAAAATATGTAAACAAATAATAAAGTGTAACCTTTTTTGCAAGCTCTTTCACTGAATATTAAAAAAACGAAACTATGGCATCTATAGCAACAGTTATAGGTCATATTGATCTTCCCTATACGATACACATGTATACTAAATTTCACTTCCTTATCTTAAAAACTCTGGCAGTTACTAAGGAAACTGATTTGAAAATCCAAAGTTTCGGGAAACGAGCAACAAAGTTACCAATGTGTAGGAAATCTTCTAAAACGTCGGTGACAGAGACCGTGACAGTCCTGCACGTTTTTCGTCATAACTTCATAAGTATTATACATATCAAAGAAATTGTTGCTCGTTTTATAAACATACTCGTGTCTTAATTATTGCCATTATAGGCTCGTTGCATAATGTACTATTAAGCGAAAATTGGTATAAAATAGCTCTAACTTAAAAATCATAAAATGGCTTAGAGAAAACGCATAATTGGGAAAAGATTTATTAAAAAAAGTTTTACGAAACGCGGTTAGTAAGAGAACGATTGAACATTAAATAGAGTAGAGAGCTCTATTAATAATACACACTTACCGACTGCTCCCATGCGGAGGTAGAAGGAACCATAGTGTTGCATCTGGTTCTGTCTGCTGTTGCTGCTGTAGGTGGTACGATACTGACTGCCCGTGGTGGTGCTCATCTCCGTGTCTGTGTGGGCTCGAGTCTCCCCACTCTCCTCAGAGCCACTCTCCTCCATGGACACTGAGCTCTCAGCGCGCGTCCTCTCTGTAAACATACACAGCTCATTTCATTTCTCCACTCTCTTTAGAGCACTCTCCCTGGAAACATAGCTCTCTGCGTGCGTCCTCTCAGCAACATACAAAAACTATTCTATCCCTCTACTGTGGCCGCTCACTTTAGACACCAAGCTCTCAGCGCGCATACTCTCTGCACACTCTCCGCTCTCTTCCATGGACACCGAGCTCTCAGCACGCATTCTCTCTGCACACTCCCCACTCTCTTCCATGAGCACCGAGCTCTCAGCCCGCATTCTATCTGCACACTCCCCACTCTCTTCCATGGACACCGAGCTCTCAGCACGCATACTCTCTGCACACTGTCCACTCTCTACCATGGACACCGAGCTCTCAGCACGCATACTCTCTGCACACTCTCCGCTCTCTTTAGAGCACTCTTCATGGACATTAAGCTCTCAGCGCGCGTCCTCTCTGCAAGCCACACTTGCCGCTATTAAAAGAAAGAAGCACAAGTAAGCCATGGTAGGGATAAACAGAGCTGGAATCTGGATACTTGGTCAAGATAATGATAATTGTTTTTTGAAACTTATGCAGAGGATGAATTTACACACCAGAATAAAAATAAGGAAACTCCATTCACGGCCTTTATCTTCTCTTCTCCCGATACTCTCATTTAAATCTTATTCATCATAATTGCATCTTAAAAGGAGCAGATGACCAGAAACAACAACCTCTATAATAAAATGGCAAATGTGGTTTGTACTCACTGAAAGAATTGACGACAGACATGTTGGCTCGGTCTCGCAGCAACATGGCGTACATATAGAGGAGGAAGGCCATGCTCCCGAAGTAGAGGTACAGGTAGAACCCCTGAAACAAGACATCAGAGTCACACCCTCAGCGCGGTTCAAGTTGGAAGCGAAGTTGGCTTCGATTGCTCATGGAGCAATACAGGGTAATTTAAAAATACCTGGCGAGTGTTGAATCAGGAATCAGAAATACATTGGAAAATAAATTACCGTTTGCCGTACGTTGTTGCAATGGAACAAGAAATTCACACCTTGGTATTACGCTTTCGTATCGTATAAAATAACATAATAATCAAAGATCCTGTCTAGGATAATTTACAAGAGGATTGAAAGCCAGATAGAAACGGAATTGAGTGAAGACCAGTTTGGTTTCAGGAGAAATGTAGGAAAAAGGGAAGCTGTACTAAGTCTTAGGCTGATTTTGTAAGCTAGAATAGGGAAAGATAAGAGAACGATCATGGCATTTGTAGACTTAGAAAAGGCTTTTGATAACGTTGATTGGACTAAATTGTTTGACATTTTGAAAACGATTGGAATAAAGTACAGGGATAGGAGGGTGATATACAATCTGTACAGAAACCAGACAGCAGTCATTCGAGCTGAAGGACATGAGAGATAAGCTGGTATTCAGAAAGGTGTAAGGCAAGACTGCAACTTATCACCCATACTTTTCAATCTTTACATTGAACAAGGGATGAAGGAAATTGGAGAAAAAAGTAAAGTGCGAGTGAAGATTCAAGGAGAAATAATTTCAACTCTGAGATTTGCCGATGACATCGTCATATTGGCCGACACGCCTGAGGATTTGAATGGTATGGACTTGTGTCTTGAGGAAAGAATTCATGATGAAAATTAATAAATGTAACACAAAAATACTGGAATGCAGCCGAAATAAATCAGAAACCTCTATGGACATCAAATTGGCAGGTGAAAAGCTGAAGGAAGTAGGAGACTTATGTTACTTAGGGAGCAAAATAACCAGTGATGGACGAAGCAAAGAGGATATAAAAAGTAGGTTGGCTCAGGCAAGGAAAGCATTTGTACAGAAACGGAATCTGTTGACATCGAATATAGATTTAGGTATTAGGAAGACATTTTTGAAAGCCTTTGTCTGGAGTGTGGCGCTCTATGGAAGTGAAACTTGGACTGTTGGAGCAGCAGAAAAGAGGAGAATTGAAGCGTTTGAAATGTGGTGTTACAGGAATTTTATGAAGATCTGATGCGTAGATAGGGTTACAAACGAAGAGGTATTAAGACGAGTGGGAGAGGAGAGATATTTCTGGTGACTGCAAATGAAGAGAAGAGATAGGTTGGTAGGACACACACTAAGACACCCAGGAATAGCAAATTTATTTATGGAAGGAATGGTTGAGGGCAAGAACTGTAGGGGTAGACCAAGGTTAAAATATATTAAACAGATTGCCTCGGATGTAGGGTGTGGTAGCTACGTATAGATGAAACGATTAGCTCAGGACAGGGAGGCATGGAGAGCTGCATCAAACCAGTCAAACGATTGAGGACTCAAAAAACAACAACAACAACAACAACAACAACAACAGTTAGTATGGCAGCCTCCATCTTGTAAGGAAGTGTCCTAAGCTGCCCATGTTAATTTTCAACTTTTCATTTACCATTTTGTCAGAAACTACAGATCTGTTCATATTGTTATTAGACTCAAGCGCTTGTTTTGATAAAAACTGCAACTTTACGTGAAGAAATGTCTTTGCCTTTCCCATTATCCAAACACAATCTAATTTTACTGTGCAATGTGCTGAATGATGGAAGGAATAAATGATTTTGTGTATAATAACATAGGCGCTCTAAGTACACATTATTGAACATGTTTGGTAGAGTGTGAAAGTGCGCGCCAACCACCGGCTGAACCAGGTACGCGCGCCAACAATCTGCGCCAGTCAAAGCCGGCTTAGCTTGCCGTGTTTATCGGGGCGCACATACATTATGACCCTGTACTTGTAGACTTGGATTTAATAGCCTAAGTGTAATGGATCTGATGATGATCACTTGACGACCGAAACTGGTCATCCAAGTGCATTTATTAAACTCGTGTATTTGATTTTCGGGATTAGGAAACCACCCATGTTGACCGACTGAAAAACATTAAATTTCGATTACTAAGGCAACACTGAAAAATGGCTTCTAACACCATAAAGAATCTACAAGAGCGAGTTTATTAATCGGACGCACGGGAGTGGGAAAATATAAGGAAATTAGTGTTAGGCATGAGCTATGAAGATGGTCCTCAGATTAATATGACTCATAAAATGACATTTCGGACTTCCGTAGCCCCTTAATAGCACTCACCTCATAGAAGGATGGCGGGATGTACGTGGAGATGACCTCAGCCATGGGGAAGGCAATCCCCATCACCACCACCAGCTTCCCGTACAGCGCCGACAGCGTGGACGTCAGCGCATCTCTGGAATACAGACCTCAACCTCAAATGACATAACAACAAGAAATACAGGGCGACAGGGAATGTTCTCCGCAGCGCCTACATGTAGCATCAGCAGTTACGTTGGCAGCACGGTAACTTTATAAAGGAACAACTGAAGCTTGTCGCTTACAGCTTTATGTGCTGTCAACTTAAGAGATTCCCGTTTCTTGAGCTCATTTGCGTGTTCATTTTCTTGGAATATGCAGCAGGCCTGCCTGTTTCTGGTACATCGTGAACTGAGCCAGTCACACGAAATTTACTTAGCAAATCCTGGACGTTATCCCGATGACGATGATGATAATTGTTTTAAGGGGCCTAACAACGAGGTTATCGGCCCCTAATGAAATGAAATGGCGTGAAATGAAAGGATGTATATAAAAACAGCTCACTGCCATGGATGAAACGAGAATGGTTTATATAAAACAGACAGTGAGCCCCAAAAAGTATGCCTTATTTGAATAAAAAGAATAAAAGGCGGATGGTAAAAAAGAATAAAACAAATAAGGCATAGGAACAATAAAATAGATGAACACAATAATAAAAGAAACTTAACCTGAATTAAAAGTCGTAACTACACATTAAAACTTAACCACTCTCCCTCATGAACCGGATGACGAGGTCAGCTGACGGCCCATCATCACGGAGAATAAGGGAGAGGGTATTAGGCAGTTTAAGAGTCCTTCGCAGATCGGACAGATCCACACACTCCAAGAGAATGTGTGCCACAGTTAGATGGGCACAGCAAGTACACACAGGGGGATCTTCTCTCTTTAGCAAGTGGGAGTGCGTAGCAATCCCATGGCCGATCCGGAGTCGACAGAGTACCACAGCTTCCTTCCGGAGAGATCAGAAGGAAGATTTCCTCACCTTCGTTGTCTCCTTGATGCCTATCAGTTTGTTGGGTGGAGGCGTGGCGTCCCAATGCGACAGGATCAAATGCCGCAACTGAGAGCGCACATCACTAGCAGGCACCTTATAGACGTTATCCCGGTTCGGACACTTAGAATTAGGTAACTGTGGCTCACATTTTAGTTTTACATTTTCTGTAAACCGATCGCCTTCGCGAAAAGCGTATTCCACCAAAAGAGCTCTCTCTCTCTCTCTCTCTCTCTCTCTCTCTCTCTCTCTCTCTCTCTCTCTCTCTCTCTCTCTCTCTTCAGTAATAAACATTACCGCCTGTATACTGTTTACTCTTCCAATAATTAATGAATAAATGCTGCCGAGAACATTTCCTGGCGCACAGTACTTCTTAGCCGCCATAATAATAATAATAATAATAATAATAATATCGTATGGTCTCGGATGCCGGGTGCAAGCTTTGTTATTTGACACCCAGAGGGTAGCTTGCATGTCGAATTTCGTTGTCCCTTGAATCACTATGAAAGCTATCTAACCTCCTTGAACACTATAGCGCTTTCTAGTAGAGAAATGAGGAACTTTGTGTTGGCGGAAACTCCCGAGATTAATTTTGCCATTATGAACTCGGCCTACTGAATTCAAATGGGTTCTTTAACATGCCAACATCGTATGACATGCGTAACGTATTTTTGCCGTCTTTCAAAAATCACTTACCACGGCCAGGGGCGCACCTGCAATCTTGGGGTTAGTAGACCGACACGCTATCCACTCACCCACCGTGGCAAGCTTAAGCCACCGTAGAAATAATCAATTGAATACCTCCCAAAAATAATATTGGATAATATTTTCCTTACAAGAGATCACAATGGTTCGGTCTCGAAACGCAGAGGCTCTACAGAAGGCGAAGTCTAACGAGCTCCTAGGTACAGAGCTGATCCACTGTTTGATTGACTCGAGGCCGCCGGTTTCTTATTGGTTATTGCTGGAATACATGTATATTCCTTGGATTTTCAGTTTGCTTGCTTTCTTTAAGTTCCTTGATTGTTCCGAACGACACGTTCTACATGGAACGAAACAAAGATACTAATACTATTTGTAGTAGGCCTATGTTTTCTTTTAATCTTCCTCCGCGTGGCTATAATTTAAAACATAGCATGGTGGACATAATTCCCCTCTGTATGGGGAGAGACAGAAACGGAAGTGCACGCCAAATTAGATCTGTGGCAGGAAGAACTTGAAAAAATGGGGCTAAAGATTAGCAAATCCAAGTCAGTTAACTTGGTAATTAGTAGGAATGCTGGAAGAGTCAATCTTAAAATTAACAAGTAGTTCCGTGAAGAACTATACAGCTTATTTTCATATATCCTGCTCACGTTAATTGCCTCTATCAACATACAAAATTTCAGTTTAATTCGTAGATATTGAGAACCGTCTAAGTATTTCAGATGGTCGCCAGGTTGGATTTTTATTTTTGTACTATTATATTAAGATTATTGTGTACGTGTGGTAATCAAACTTCAATCGCATGATCAGAACACAAGAAGTAAAAACGAGATTTTAAAATTACGCACAGCAGCCATCTTGTGATTATGCAAACAATTGAAATAAATTAGATGCCAGTGGATCAACATTTGTGTAAGCATTTAACGTGCAACGTTTCACGGCACTCTGATAGTTAATTCGCGAGAAACGTCCATTTAAATATTTATACTTCGCGTCGGCGCCATGTTGGATTCGTGCTCACCAGGTTACTGAAAGTCCTATAGGTGAACATATGTTCATAGCCTCTATGAACATAAAAATTTCAGTTTGGTTGCTGTAAAAGATTCATAGATATTGAGAACCGTCTAAATATTTCGGAAGCTCCCATTTAGGATTGCTATATGTATATGCCATAGAGTTATGTACCATTCAAGGACACTTATTGCCTTGGTTCATTATTAAAACTTTCACTTCGATCGCATGATTACGACACAAGAAATAAAAACTTAATTATAAAATTTCGCACAGCCACCATCTTGAGGTTATGTAAACAATTGAATTAAATTAGATGGCAGTACATTACAATCTGCAAAATCATTTACTGTACCACATTTCACAGCGCTCAGAGAGTTAACTCACGAGAAAAGTCGATTAAAATATTTCAAATTCGCTTGGTCGCCATGTTCGTTTTGTACTTTACAGGTTTATGAGTCATTCATAGGTAAACTTGTATCAGTACCCTTTATCACCGTACAAAATTGCAGGGTGATACCTGTAATAGTTTCGGGGATGTAGAATGTCAGTGAAATATTTCGCACAGCCGCCATTTTGAGGTTATGTAAACAATTGAATTAAATTAGACTTCAGTGCATTGCAATGTTTATAAACATTTGCTGTACCAAGTTTCATTACGTTTGGATAGTTAATCGCGAGAAAAGTCTATTTAAAAGTCTCAACTTCGCTTGGCCGCCATGTTGGTTTTGTAGTCACCAGGTTTTTGAAAGTCTCACAGGTGAACATCTAGTAGTGCCCTTTATCACCGTACACAATATCAGGGCGATATCGGTAATAGTTTCGGAGATATTGAATGCTAGTGAAATATTTCGCACAGTCACCATGTTGGATTGGTGAGACGTAACAAAATTTGAAGGGCACGGTCGAGGTCGCCGGGAATAGTGCTATGAACTTACCGAGTTTCACTGAAATCGCTCCAGCCGTTTAGATTTTATTAGGGGGGGGGGCACATACACACCTCACTCACTCTCACACACACACACACACACACACACACACACACACACACACAGCACACACACACGGACAAAAGGTGATCTCATAAGCCTATTTTTTCAAAATTGAAAATAGGCTAAAAATGAAGAAGTGGATATTGTTGACAACTTCAAATATCTCGGCAGTTCTTTTTCTTCTAACAACACCATGAAGCGAGAAATCAACAACAGAATCACTCTGTGCGTTCATTACTTTGGGATCCAACATTCCCACTAGCCTCTAAGATTCTGTCTGTTAGGTAGTCAGCCCGAAGGCTGGTTGGATCCTCAAAAGCACCGCCGTTACGTTATGTGAGTAGATACCCACAAAAACCCAAGGCAGCGCTATATTGAGGCGTTCTAAGCAAGAAGAGGAGTGAGGTAGTTTGCCATTGCTTTCCTCACTGAGTCAGAACAGTAGTCCTAACCCTATGAGTAGAACCTTTCACAGCATTCACAGGCACTGACTGTGCCCTGAATGCCTCTAAGATTACCGTATACAAAACCTACTTGTGCCAATTCTAACATACGGACTTGAAACAGGCTGCTGAAATGAGGTTCCTCCGTTCTTGCTAACAAAAGACAAGGAATGATAACATAAGACCCCGTGGTGTTGGGGTAGCGCGTCTGCCTCTCACCCGGAGGCCCCGGGATCGATTCCGGGCTCCATCAGGGATTTTAGAAACTGACGTGAAGGCTGGAACGGGGTTCGCTAAGCCTCGTGAGGACAATTGAGTAGTTTTCTGACAGTGAGGCAGCGTCCCGATCACGAAAAACAAGATTAACGGCCGAGGGGACCCGATGCGCTGATCAGGCGTCACATCGATATCTACAGGCCAAATGGCCGGACAGCGGTCGCTTGGTAGGCCTTGGCCCTTCATGGGCTGTAGTGCCACGGGTTATTATTATAAAATCCGAGAAGAGCTTGGATTGGGAAGAAGCCTTTTGGAATTAATGGAACTCTACAGACTACGGTGGTATGGCCGTATGAAAAGGATGGTTCCAGGAATAACTCCTAGAGCTTATTTTGACTGGGTAAAAGACCCCGAGGACGACCTCGAGACTTATGGGTGAAACAAGTTTCAAAGGATGTAGAGAAGAGAGGTATAAACTGGCATAGTATAAGGTGCGTTCAAAAAGTAACGAGCCGGAGGCTGGAATGTGCAAACCGGTGACGACATCGGCTAATCGTGGCGTGTGTAACGAGATGTGGTTCCGACCAAAGCGTGGAAGGTCACAGCCCGTCGCTAGAGGGCACGCGTGCACGTCACGTCACGATACAAAGCGAGCAGCACCATGCATCAATCGTCCAACGCTGCCAGTCATATTGCCAACAGTGACATGGAGGCGTCAACCTAAGAGCAAAGAGGTGTTGTTCGGTTTCTGACAGCGAAAGGAGTTGGGGGAACGGACATTCATCGCCGAATGTCACAAGTGTACGGCGAACACTGCATGTCCCTTGCAAGGGTCAAGGCGTGGCACAAGCACTTCAGGGAAGGACGGGTGTCGTTAGCCGATGATGCCCGGTCTGGGACACCCCCCTGCAATACCGATGACAACGTCCAGCTGGTTGATGCACTCATTACCCAGGACCACCGAGTGACAGTGAACGCCATAGCCGCCGTGGTCGGATTGAGCGTCGGAAGTGTGCACTCCATCATGAAGGAACGACTGCACTTGCGCAAAGTGTGTGCCCAATGGGTGCCCCACAGTCTTCAACCACACCAGGAAGCATGTCGAATGGCCCACTGTCTTGGTCTTGGTTGGACGATTGATGGATGCTGCTGCTCGCTTTGTATCGTCACGTGACGTGCACGCGTGCCCTCTAGCGACGGGCTGTGACCTTCCACGCTCTGGTCGGAACCATACCTCGTTACACACGCCACGATTAGCCGATGTAGTCACCGAACGCAATTTATATATAATTCATCATGCATTATAATTTGCATGACGGCAAAGAGTCTTTATCCCACTATTTAGACACTTTTCTAACAGCCAATGAGATATGGGCAGCGTTCAGCCAATCACGGAGTGGATCAGCTCTGTACCTAGCCGCTCGTGAAGAGGATGGCAGCGGATATTGTAGCTCTTAATAGGCCTCTGAGAAAAGCTATGATTCCAGACACCGCAATTCGATTTGAAAAGTAGGCTATATCCAGCAAGCTATGGTAGTCGACCAAGAAAAGAGCTATCGATCTGCCATGTTTTTAAAATTCACGATGAAACATATAAAGAGTTCTTAATTTTAAAATATGTTATAGTAGCAGGATAGGGAAAATTATAACTTTCTTGTAGGGTAGCTTGTTTCTGTTTTCAACACTATCTTAATAGGCATAAACGACTTTAGGAAAAACGCTCCACAGCGCTCTATTTTATATGGAAAATCATAGTTTTTAACTACCCTTTTTTATGTATTGATATGAAGTACTTCATACCTCATATTGTATCCGTATTGACTGGGGAGGAAGAAATGAAGGCAATGCACATTGGGTCAAAATCGATATCTAGGAGGACAAAATTACTTATTTTCATAATTAAAAAATCAAAATTTATTATCTCTACAGAATTCTCATATAATTGCCGCTCACTATTCTGGGATATAAACGCATCTTAGTGTAAATCTGTCACCACTGTTCGAGCAGTCTGAATTGGAGGGTGAATGTAAGTGGCTGTGGTTTGGTTGTCTTTGTGGTTAGTGTGATGCTTTAAGATGGAACATGCAGCTGAAGGTATGATCTTTGTAACGTGTTTCATTTATTAATGGGCGTAATTGTTATGTAATTTTAGCTATATTTGCATTATATAATATTTAACTATTATTTTTAAAATTATATATTCACTTAGATTTTTAGTATGTCGCGTCACCCTGCGTCACTTTCTACTTAATGTTAAAATGTAGATAAAGTCTTGTAGTTTACGCCTGTTATAAGATTTTTTGCATCTTTTTGCAACTTACTTACTTATTTTACGTTTTAGAAGATGCCACGCAACCAGTTCTCACATGTTTACAACTGTTTGAAGCACTGGGTTCGACGATTATGTCAAAAGTGGAACTTTGTGACTTTGTTAAAAGTAAATTAGGAGTAGAAAATTGTTCTGAAGAGATAACTGAATGCTCTATCCAACTCCTAGTCATAGACGTGTAGACGTAGCTTAAATAAGGCCTTAACTTATGTTTATTATGAAGTAAACAAATTATTTACGTTGCTTTCACTGTAAATTCATGATTAAAACGTAAAAATAATTTTGTCTCCCTAGATTTCGATTTTGACCCACTGTACAATGGGGGAAACAAGGAGAGGGATGTACAGGAGCAACTCAATGCATGGGAGGAAGTAGTGTCATCCTATGGAATGAAGTTTTCCATGCCAGACAGTGAAGTGGTGATAACAACACGTGAGAAGGACAGAGTTAGGCGGAGAGCAGTTGAAGAGAGTGCAGAGCTTCAAGTATCTGGGAAGCGTCATTGAAGAAAATGGGGGAATTACCTTGGAATTAGATGAAAGAGGAAGGTGTGCTGATGGGTTCTTCAAGAGCGTTAGAGGCCTGATATGGAGCAAGGATGTGCCACAGAAATATAAAGGGATCATGTACAAGACTTACTTTGTGCCGAGCCTAACGTATGGATCAGAAACTTGGGCGATGAGGGAGAGAGATTCAAGCAGTGGAAAAGAAGTTTCAGAGGAGTCGTATAGGTGTAACTAGAATGGGCAGAGTCAGAAATGATTAGAGTCAGAGAAATATTAAAGGAAGAACCCATTCAGGACAGGATTGAAAATTCAAGGCTATAGTTGTATGGACACGTGAAAAGAATGGAAGAAAAAAGAGACCTAGAGGAAGACCAAGGGATAGGTGGATGAAGGGGGTGAAGAAAAGTGTCGAGAGGAAAGAAGTGAATTGGACAACAGTGACTGAAGAGAAGTGGTGGATGGAGAGGCTTTTGCTCCAAGCAGACTACTCTAGTTTATGATGATGATGATGATGATGATGATGATGATTGACATAAATTAAATGGGCATAACTTACCTATGGATAGGTAGAATAGAATTATTCCGCCTGAAGTCAATATTGAAACTAAAAGATGCGTTCAAAAAGTAACGAGCCGGAGACTGGAATGCACAAACCGGTGACGACATCGGCTAATCGTGGCGTGTGTAACGAGGTGTGGTTCCGACCAGAGCGTGGAAGGTCACAGCCCGTCGATAGAGGGCACGCGTGCACGTAACGTGACGATACAACGCGAGAAGCAGCATACATCAATCGTCCAACTCTGCCAGTCGCAATGCAAATAGTGACATGGAGGCGTCAACCGAAGAGCAAAGAGGTGTTGTTCGGTTTCTGACAGCGAAAGGAGTAGGGGGAACGGACATTCATCGCCGAATGTCACAAGTGTACGGCGAACACCGCATATCCCTTGCAGGGGTCAAGGCGTGGCACAAGCGCTTCAGGGAAGGACGGGAGTCGTTAGCCGATGATGCCCGGTCTGGGGCACCCCCCTGCATTACCGATGACAACGTCCAGCTGGTTGATGCACTCATTACCCAGGACCGCCGAGTGACAGTGAACGCCATAGCCGCCGTGGTCGCTCCACGACAATGCACGACCTCATACGGCCAACACAGTCACGGCACTCCTGCAGAAATTCAAATGGGAGGTTCTCGGCCACCCTCCATACAGTCCAGACCTCTCTCCCTGTGATTACGCCATGTTTGGTCCCCTGAAAAGGGCCCTGCGGGGCCAACGATTCACCTCGGACGCGGATGTCCAGCTTTACGTGCGGAACTGGTTCACATCGCAGCCCAGGGAATTTTATGCCACAGCCATTCACCGCCTCGTGTCACAGTGGGACAAGAGCCTCAACAGCCAGGGCCAATACTTCTAACATACAGGTACTGATTTCTGTAATTATGCCTCCGGCTCGTTACTTTTTGAACGCGCCTTATATATGACATGCATCGTACTAGTTTCGGTTAACTTGTAACCATCCTCAGCTAAAATAAATGTATAATAACATTAAACTAAGAGCCTCATATAATCTAAACATTAACAATCAATAAATAAAATGAAGCACTAATATAAAAATATTCACTATAAAAATAGTATCCGTTGAATAACCTCCCAAATATTAACTGAAATCTACTTAAAATAATGTTAGAATCAGAAACAAAAAATACTGTCTATCTTGAATAATTGTTATAATCATGGTTAACATATTGTACATTTGTCTTTAAAAACGACATTGGAATATTTAATGAAAATGAAAAAAAATATATAAGATATAAATATTGGTAATAAAAACCTTTAAGTCCAAAAACTAATGAAATGAATCTGCATAATCTGTTCTTCAGTGTGTTGTATCGGCAAATTTAATTGAAAATGAGTTACAGTACAACCTGTCACATCCGGACTTGTGATATCCGAACCCTCCCATATCCGGACACATCTCCGAATGAATTTTTAAGTCGTAGTTGAGAACGAGGATACATTAGTGTGCTGGCCAGGGAGGACGAGTGAAAGTTGCAGCGCTGGAAGGCTGTGTGCGTGCTTGACCGCGAGGGATTGTGGCCTGACTCGGTCAACGACATCTTCCCGGAAACTCATCCCTTTGTGTGAATAAGCGATATTCCATTCACGGCTTCTGCCTGCCTGCCACCAACGTCAACTCGATGCTGCCTCTCTTTCTACCCTTCAGTCTGTGCGTGAGTCTTGAAGCGACAGTTTGTTTTGCGAGTGTGTTTCCGTTGTTGCTGTTATTGTTTACCGTTGTTATCGTTATTGTTATCTTTTAACCTTGTTTGTTTTTGCTAAAATGTCCGAAAAAAGGAAAAAACTGTTGTTACGATGTACAGTGCGTGAAGCAACCGTTAAAAACATTAAAATTAATCAACAACAAACTCGTGAATTATTTCTGGTCACCTAGCTATTTGTAAAAATAACCTTGTGATATCCGGATTTGTCCATATCCGGATCGGCCGGTCGCCACATTAGTCCGGATATGACAGGTGATACAGTATTTGGATATAATGCAAAAGATTCACTATTGATGCCAAGCTTTTGAAGGTTGTTGTAAAACGCTCGTGATAGATTACATCATTCTGCACCAAATCGTAATAGAGAAAGGTTTCTCATTTGAAAACATCCCTTTGTTATCATCCAATTCAAATCGTCAGTTTGATTATGGACATTTAAACCACCTCCATAGCCACGTTTCTCAATGTGGTCTATCTTCCGAAGGCTTTGTCCTGAGCACTGCCTACTCGATTCCTATAATAGGAGGCTTTGACCTGAGCACTGTCTACTAGATTCCTATAATAGGATGCTTTGACCTGAGCACTGCCTACTAGATTCCTATGATAGGAGGCTTTGACCCCAGCACTGCTTACTAGATTCCTATAATAGATGGCTTTGACCTGAGCACTGTCAACTAGATTCCTATAATAGGAGGCTTTGACCTGAGCACTGTCAACTAGATTCCTATAATAGGAGGCTTTGACCTGAGCACTGCCTACTAGATTCCTATAATAGGAGGCTTTGACTCGAGCACTGCCTACTAGATTCCTATAATAGAAGGCTTTGACCTGAGCACTGTCAACTAGATTCCTATAATAGAAGCTTTGACCTGAGCACTGCCAACTAGATTCCTATAATAGGAGGCTTTGTCCTGAGCACTGCCTACTCGATTCCTATAATAGGAGGCTTTGTCCTGAGCACTGTCTACTAGATTCCTATAATAGGAGGCTTTGACCTGAGCACTGCCTACTAGATTCCTATAATAGGAGGCTTTGACTCGAGCACTGCCTACTAGATTCCTATAATAGAAGGCTTTGACTCGAGCACTGCCAACTAGATTCCTATAATAGAAGGCTTTGACCTGAGCACTGCCAACTAGATTCCTATAATAGAAGGCTTTGACCTGAGCACTGCCAACTAGATTCCTATAATAGAAGGCTTTGACCTGAGCACTGCCTACTAGATTCCTATAATAGGAGGCTTTGTCCTGAGCACTGCCAAATAGATTCCTATAATAGAAGGCTTTGACCTGAGCACTGTCTACTCGATTCCTATAATAGAAGGATTTGACCTGAGCACTGCCTACTCGATTCCTATAATAGAAGGCTTTGACCTGAGCACTGCCAACTAGATTCCTATAATAGAAGGCTTTGTCCTGAGCACTGCCTACTCGATTCCTATAATAGGAGGCTTTGACCTGAGCACTGCCTTCCAGATTCCTATAATAGGAGGCTTTGAGCTGAGCACTGCCTACTCGATTCCTATAATAGAAGGCTTTGACATGAGCACTGCTTTCTAGATTCCTATAATAGAAGGTTTTGACCTGAGCACTGCCTACTCGATTCCTATAATAGAAGGCTTTGACCTGAGCACTGCCAACTAGATTCCTATAATAGAAGGCTTTGACCTGAGCACTGCCTACTCGATTCCTATAATAGAAGGCTTTGACCTGAGCACTGCCTACTCGATTCCTATAATAGAAGGCTTTGTCCTGAGCACTGCCAACTAGATTCCTATAGGAGAAGGCTTTGACCTGAGCACTGCCAACTAGATTCCTATAATAGAAGGCTTTGTCCTGAGCACTGCCAACTAGATTCCTGTAATAGAAGCCTTTGACCAGAGCACTGCCTACTAGATTCCTATAATAGGAGGCTTTGACCTGAGCACTGCCTTCTAGGTTCCTATAATAGAAGGCTTTGTCCTGAGCACTGCCAACTAGATTCCTATAATAGAATGCTTTGACCTGAGCACTTCCAACTAGATTCCTATAGTAGAAGGCTTTGTCCTGAGCACTGCCAACTAGATTCCTATAATAGAAGGCTTTGTCCTGAGCACTGCCTACTCGATTCCTATAATAGGAGGTTTTGACCTGAGCACTGCCTTCTAGATTCCTATAATAGGAGGCTTTGACCTGAGCACTGCCTTCTAGATTCCTATAATAGGAGGCTTTGACCTGAGCACTGCCTACTAGATTCTAATAATAGGAGGCTTTGACCTGAGCACTGCATACTAGATTCTAATAATAGGAGGCTTTGACCTGAGCACTGCCTACTGGATTCCTATAATAGGAGGCTTTGACCTGAGCACTGCCTACTAGATTCTAATAATAGGAGGCTTTGACCTGAGCACTGCCTACTAGATTCTAATAATAGGAGGCTTTGACCTTAGCACTGCCTTCTAGATTCCTATAATAGGAGGCTTTGACTAGAGCACTGCCTTCTAGGTTCCTATAATAGGATTATTGATGCGTGAGTACTCCCACTGTGCGTGACAAAACCCAGAGGTGCATATATTGGCTGACCTGACCTGAATCTCGCACCTTATGGCCTGCCAGCCCCAAGGGACCTTAAGAGCCATATCCATAATTTCGACCAGCAGAATTTGATTGAGGGGGTTTGGGTGATTACCATGAATCTGATTGGCCCGTTTGTGGCCTAATGCATTTAAGCATTAAAGAGACAGAAGGTAGTAATGGATAGTGAAAGTGAGAATTTCAGGAATTGAAAATTATAAAAAAAAAGATAGAGATAGTCAGAGAAGTAAGTTGTGAAAGTAAAAGTACCGGGTAGCATGTGAATTTAAAACGCGGGCCGCGCTCTCCTATAATTATTGGTCTAGGCAAACCCCACGTTTTCTTGTTGCAAGATGCGGGATAGAGTACCTTGTGCGTGGGTTGGCAATATTCTATTTGTCCCATTATTTCAGCAGGAAAATGGCGGACACAACTGAAATTTTACTATCTAAAAGAGGGACGGTGGGTGGGTTATAAACAGCAGAGGAGAAAACATCTGTTACTACATCATCATTTCCACATTTCGTCTAATTTCAGTAGTGTGCAGCATGTTTTTATCTCCTTTGGTGTTACCCTATTTTCTTGGACCTCAAGAGAGACGTTTCGTTTGACTTTCAACAGCTTGCGTTAGCCCGTGCAGCGAAGGAAAGTCCTCAAGTTGGTTCCTCCTTGATCGGAGGCAAAGAAAAGCGATTTAGTGATGTGCGCCGAGAGTTTAATCGATATAAGGAAAGTGTACTTACGTGCCGAGCTGCTTCCAGTCTCCTTGGAGTTGCTCTATACGGGAGGGTCTCTTCATTGCTGGTAGCGAGGCGTGGTACAGAACAGGAGACATGAAGGAGCTGGGTGATGGTAGGCTACAACAGAGACAAACACTGGTACATTATTACGGGGGTTGGTACACTAACACCCTCCCCCTTCTAATTACGTACTTTCCTTGTGACTTTCCCGAGATTTGTCCCTTGCTGTCATCACCGCCATTTGTTACTTATTGTTATTAATAGTATTTAAGATTTTAGCATTTTGAACATTTAGTATTTTGTAGTTTTCATATATTTGCAATTTACCATTTTGTAGCATTTAAAAAAAGCCTAAAATTTGGGTTACAAATCTAACAAATGACAATGTGAAATTAAAGTTGAATTTATATTTTTCATGTTTTAATGTAGTAAATAGGTTACAAGGCACTGCAATTATTTCAAATATTTAACCAACAGTCTAAATTACATTTTGTTTTAAGAAAATCATAGTAAAATGATTTTATAGAATTTCCACTGACTTATTCTACGTTTCGTATGAATTTAAAGCAAATGTACTCCAAGTCTTTTTACTGATCATCCACTCGTGAACTATTCAAAGATGCGTGGACCATGGTTTAACATCACATCATTTACAGGGTGCATTCCAAAGTCAATGAAACAAGAGAAAACGGACCCAGGACAGGTATGCGTTGTAATACCAAATTCTTTAAATTTCCAGAAGCAATTCGTAATTTGAATAATTATAAGCAGAGCCCGGATTTTGATGACCTAAAAATGTTTAAAAAATGACTGCAAAAATCCCATAAAATGACCCGAAAACTTAAAAGAAATACCGAAAAATTTGAATGGAACTGACTTAATTTCCGGTCTTTGACAGGTTTAGGGAAGGCAGTGTATGAAAACTGCTGTGTGGACTGGTGTGGATACTCACCCAGTAGGAGAGGCGCGCTTGGAGTCACGCCCGATAGCAGTCAGCTGTCTGGATGGCGAGGACTGGTGTGGACTCTGAGAAAGACTCTCAGGGCTCACGATGACGGCGCTCGGACTGGCTGGTGATGGTAGTTGGGGCTGCTGAGGGACCAGCTCGCCCTGCGGCCAGCTGAAAACACTTCCACTTTGAATTGCGGCTCGAAGACAGGGCACACCGACGACTCCACACACCTCCGCCCCGTCTCTACAGCCTCAGGGCCGCAACTGACTAACATCTCTCATCTCCCGAAGTTAATTAATATATTCAATTTAGTCAATATTAATTTAATTAATATACACCCACCGGCATAAGAAGCGAAACACTACGAATATCAGACAAAACTCACCGTTTGATCGTTTTAACCCTTAACTACAGTTGTGCGGTCCCGGGGACCGTACCACCTTTTACACCCCTAATTCTAGGAACACTGTCGGCATTGGAGACATGCGCGTCTCAGTAGCTTTCTCATTCTCAGTCTACTGCCTGTTACCTATTTGCTGTTACCACGGTAGTCAGTGTTGGAGGTGCTGTATTGGCTTTCGTATTGTTAACGCGACGTCCAGAGGGCCGCACGACTGTGAGCGTGCAAGTCAGTGACAGATTTCTTTTTTTTTTTGCGTTCTCTGTGTTTATTTGTTTTACGTATCTGTTGATACGTGAACAACACTTATCTTTACTGCGGGAAAGGTACTGATGGAGGAGGACTTTCCCAAGACGAGAGGAAATATGCTGTTCCTACTCAGGCTGTCCTGAGATTGTGGAAGCCGATAGCAGGTAGGAACCCATACATTACCGCTGACAACTGGTATGTTTCAATTGAACTTGCAGATGTGCTGCGGAAGAATGGTTTTACATTAGTGGGAACTATGAGAAAGAACCGAAAGGGAATTCCTGCATCTTTCTTGCCGTCACGGAAACGTGAACCTGGAACAGCACTGTATGCTTTCACCAAAGACATTACACTAATTTCCTTCGTGCCTAAAAAGGGAAGAGTGGCAATTCTCATATCAACAATGCATCACTCCAGAGAAGACGACATGGAAACTGGAAAATCTGAAATCATAGCCCACTATAATAACACAAAAGGTGGTGATGATACCGTGCATGCCCGTGCGATTACCGGTCACGTAAAACTACAATCTTCCTATCTTTTTGATACCGTTCCAAATACTGTTATAGCCACCGTACACAGCGCTGGCCAATGGCTGTGTTTTTTCGTGTCCTCGGTATGAGTAGGCTACTATCAATTCATATATTGTTCACCAATCATTCAAGGAAACAACTGCACTTAGCAGGATGAATTTCATGAAAGCTCTTGCAAAACAACTGATTGAGCCTTCATTGCGAGAATGAATATTGAACAAACGCCTTCCACGAGAACTGCGATTTTCTATCGGTTGAGTTGTGGGAGCCGAAGTAGATCTCCATGAAGACCTACACCAGGAGGACAAACTGCCGAGGAGTGGAAGGTAGACATGTCGAATTTGTCCGCCAAAAAAGAAGAGGAAGACAAGCTACTTGTGTCGCAAGTGCAGAGTTCCAATTTGTTTGGAATGTTCATGTAAGGTGTCTCCACAGTGCGCGTAAGGTGAAGCTGACTATAGACCCTTTGAGTAATGCAGATTTTTTCTGTAACATTTTTTGCTGGAAAAACTTACCAATTTTAACATCAATGAGTCCTGTATAACATTAAATTACAACAAGTTATTAGGAAGGAACAACCTTTAGTTATTTCGATTTGTGTCCATGTCTGCAAATGTTTATGGTAAATTTGATTGTAATATGAAGACATTACTTATACAACGGTGGAACGTTTTTTTTTTTTTTTTTGTAAACCTGATGCATTATATGTTTCATTAAGGAATAAATATGTAGTACAAAACGCAAAAATAGTGTTAGAAGGTTATTTTTTTTAGTTGTGTCGGAAATATTCACGACTGCGGTTAAGGGTTAAACCGGGTATACATTGAATGCAGTGACTTATCAGCGCAAAAATTGATAAACATTGTTGATCGTGACAATCACAACACCAATGTTACCGTTTCTCGCCTTTAGACAGCAATAACCACAAACAGCTGTAAACACATTACGGTTTGTGTACGACATTCAGTGCAACAGGTCCGAGGACAGTACGATGGATTCCAGGTTTCGACATATCCCAATTCGTGTTTATGCTCTGTTGTGATTATCATGTTTAACAATTATTGTGCTAATTAGGGTAATTAACTTATGATACATTGCCATATTGTTGTAATGTCATAGTATAAGGCGCGTTCAAAAGGTATAGAGCCCGAGGCTGGAATGTGCAAACCGGTGACTACATCGGCTAATCGTGGCGTGTGTAACGAGGTGTGGTTCCGACCAGAGCGTGGAAGGTCACAGCCCGTCGCTAGAGGGCACGCGTTCACGTCACGTGACGATACAAAGCGAGCAGCAGGATGCATCAATCGTCCAACGCTGCCAGTCGCATTGCAAACAGTGACATGGAGGCGTCAACCGAAGAGCATAGAGGTGTTGTTCGGTTTCTGACAGCGAAAGGAGTAGGGGGAACGGACATTCATCGCCGAATGTCATAAGTGTACGGCGTCAAGGCGTGGCACAAGCGCTTCAGAGAAGGACGGGTGTCGTTAGCCGATGATGCCCGGTCTGGGGCACCCCCCTGCATTACCGATGACAACATCCAGCTGGTTGATGCACTCATTACCCAGGACCGCCGAGTGACAGTGAACGCCATAGCCGCCGTGGTCGCTCCACGACAATGCACGACCTCATACGGTCAACACAGTCGCGGCACTCCTGCAGAAATTCAAATAGGAGTTTCTCGGCCACCCTCCATCCAGTCCAGACCTCTCTCCCTGTGATTACGCCACGTTTGGTCCCCTGAAAAGGGCTCTGCGGGGCCAACGATTCACCTCGGACGCCGACGTCCAGCTGTACGAGCGGAACTGGTTCACATCGCAGCCCAGGGAATTTTATGAGACAGCCATTCACCGCCTCGTGTCACAGTGGGACAAGTGCGTCAACAGCCAGGGCCAATACTTCTAACATACAGGTACTGGTTTCTGTAATTATGCCTCCGGCTCGTTACGTTTTGAACGCACCTTATATTTGATTATTACTAGTTTTGGAACGGTCCAACATTGAGTTTAGTCTGAAATTCGTAGTGTTTCGCTTCTCTGCTGGTGAGTGTATTTACACAAGAATTGTTTTAAATGAACATTTATTGTAGAGCGTGGTTTGTGAAACAGTCAACTACATTACATTTCTATTTGAGATTGTTTTGCCTTCCAGCATCCTGTATAGTCTGCAAGCCTCTGTTTGCATGATCCCCTATTAGCAGTTAGCACCTCGGCCTCCTCTGCTTGTACATTTCTCACTTTGAAATCGTTCAACATTTAATGTAACTATCGCCTCCTTGGTCTACCTCTGCTTCCCTTACCCTCTACTGCCGAGCAATATCAATACCGTACTCATATATTAATAACCACGTGTCTCTCAAAATCACTTGTGAATTGTTAATTGTGTTGAATACCACAACGTGGCTGAAACGAGTACATTAAACAACTTCTAGTACCTACGTACCTAAGGACCAATATGAAAATAATTTTATTAATTACATAACAATACAAAATTAAACGCTTTAACCCTGTGCTCTCCAATTAGCTTAACACGAAGTGATAGCCTATTCCGATTGATCCCAAGGTAATTACAAGTCACAGCCGCCTTAGCCCCTAGCAAGCTTACTACAATAACGTACAACATCATATTCAAGTACCCGGGATGATGACCATGGCTATGAGAAGGAGTGGTGGTTGACGTCCCTCAGGCTGTGAGAGAGAAGTGACGTCTGGTGTGGGAGATGTTGCGGTGAGTATAAAATCAAACACGATCACGGCACGCTAGAAAGAGAGGAGACACACACACACCATTCTTGCATTTTGAGGACATGCACGCCCCTCCAGATGCAGCCCAGCGAAGAAGGGGCCCAGGGCCATGAGTGGACACAGCGGCCCTCGAGCTTAACAAAGTGCACTCCGCTCCAAACAGGACAGCCACTGCAACCAACACAGGATTAGCAACGTGTTCCCTTCATTACAACAATAAACAGTTTGGCGAGGGAAAGCTTTCATCTCTTAGGCCAGGTATTGCAGACGAAAGCTTTCATCTCTTAGGCCAGGTATTGCAGATGAAAGCTTTCATCTCTTAGGCCATGTATTGCAGACGAAAGCTTTCATCTCTTAGGCCAGGTATTGCAGACGAAAGCTTTCATCTCTTAGGCCATGTATTGCAGACGAAACTTTCATATCTTAGGCCATGTATTGCAGACGAAACTTTCATATCTTAGGCCATGTATTGCAGACGAAACTTTCATATCTTAGGCCATGTATTGCAGACGAAACTTTCATATCTTAGGCCATGTATTGCAGACGAAACGTTCATATCTTAGGCCATGTATTGCAGACGAAAGCTTTCATCTCTTAGGCCATGTATTGCAGACGAAACTTTCACCTCTTAGGCCATGTATTGCAGACGAAACTTTCATCTCTTAGGCCATGTATTGCAGACGAAAGCTTTCATCTCTTAGGCCATGTATTGCAGACGAAAGCTTTCATCTCTTAGGCCATGTATTGCAGACGAAAGCTTTCATCTCTTAGGCCATGTATTGCAGACGAAAGCTTTCACCTCTTAGGCCATGTATTGCAGACGAAAGCTTTCATCTCTTAGGCCATGTATTGCAGACGAAAGCTTTCATCTCTTAGGCCATGTATTGCAGACGAAAGCTTTCATCTCCTAGGCCAGGTATTGCAGACGAAAGCTTTCATCTCTTAGGCCAGGTATTGCAGACGAAAGCTTTCATCTCTTAGGCCAGGTATTGCAGACGAAAGCTTTCATCTCTTAGGCCATGTATTGCAGACGAAAGCTTTCATCTCTTAGGCCATGTATTGCAGGCGAAAGCTTTCATCTCTTAGGCCATCTATTGCAGACGAAAGCTTTCATCCCTTAGGCCCATGTATTGCAGATGAAAGCTTTCATCTCTTAGGCCATCTATTGCAGACGAAAGCTTTCATCCCTTAGGCCCATGTATTGCAGATGAAAGCTTTCATCCCTTAGGCCATGTATTGCAGATGAAAGCTTTCATCTCTTAGGCCATGTATTGCAGACGAAAGCTTTCATCCCTTAGGCCAGGTATTCCAGATGAAAGCTTTCATCTCTTAGGCCATGTATTACAGATGAAAGCTCTAATATCTTAGGCCATGTATTGCAGATGAAAGCTCTAATCTCTTAGGCCATGTATTGCAGACGAAAGCTCTAATCTCTTAGGCCAGGTATTGCTGATGAAAGCTCTCATCTCTTAGGCCAGGTATTGCTGATGAAAGCTCTCATCTCTTAGGCCATATATTGCAGATGAAAGACTTCTTGTCATCAATATGGTGCCAATTCTGGAATTTTGTATTTATTTTTTTCTTTTCTAAAATTACAACTAGCTTCTTTGAAGTATTGACGTCATTAGAGATTTATTCACGGCCAAAGAGAAATACGGGCCCTGGCGAGAATTTGTGACTTTAGCATTTTAGTTCTGTTGCACCACTTCTTGTAGAGTTTAGCCCTTTTGTTCCGCAATTCATACTACACACTACTAGCGGTTGTAGAGAGGATCCAGCAGATAACATCTGCATGTGGAATTCATGTTCCAAAACATCGCTCTTTAAGAAATATCAATAAATTGTTTCTCTGTAACGAGCCACGGATCCCCCACACCAACACAATCTGAGGGCGTCCCTGAGCAGCCTGCGAGGCTTTTGTCGGCTGAGTTAGTGTTCATCCTGTATCAAAATTCCACGGGGGCAATGTTTCTGACTTACCAGAAAATAAAGATGCGATTTCATCAAAATCCTAGAACGGACTCATTATTCCCTGTTCCAAATGACTTGACACCCGATCAAAACTTTGAAATCGTAAACATCTGCATGAAGACGCTTTCTTATTGGTCAGCTCACGGAAGTCACATGTTCGCCACAAGAAAAGGACCAATCACTGCAAGCGGACCCTGGCATATTTGTTTTTATCGTCGTCAAATTACAAGGAACAGGAAGTAGACACGACGTGCTAAAGCTGTAATTGAAACAGTGACAAAAGTTTCCACTAAAGCGCTGCCTACCTAAACAATGGGACATCTCTCTATCTGTTTTTATTTCCTTAACATGGCTTGTATACCAATAATACGATAATGGTTGAGATATGTGTGTGTTAATGGTTTGTTTTTTGTCGGTTAAAAATGGCATACTGTTTTATACGAAACCAACGTCAAAAATAAACCCAAAAAAATGGAATTGCTACGCGGTCAGGTAGGCAGTGCTTTGCGGTAATAGCGACATATCGAGCAGGCTGTGGTAGTAGTAGTCATAAAGTATTCTAACCTCTTTGTCAGCGGATGGTAGTCGGAACGTGCTGGGCAGTTGTTTGTCTTTGAACTATGTCGTTATTGACGACGCCGAGTTTATAGAAGGAGTAGGCCAGTATGATCCGATAGCCAATTACTGATTACAATCTTATACTTATGCTTGAATGCACTTCAACTCAAAGATAATCTTTTACATACATTAATTGTAGTCGTAATTTTAGTTTAGAGAAAAAGAAACTGCGTTTATGCACGCACTGTGGTTACATGTTCGCCGATCCCACTTCATATATGCTAGCATGCGATGACGACTTATGATTGGTGGAAGATTGAGCTACTGTTTCGATAGCAGTCAATACCGTATATCTGTGTACCTATGCAGAATCATACCTACTCACATTGCCAATGACAGTTTCTTATTCTCCAGAACTCTGAACAAACAATCCATAGAGGTAACAAATTCACAGAGATCAAGATTCGTAAAAGCAAAGAAGTACGGTGCTTACAACACAGGCCATATACGAGCAAATTCGTTACATGTAGTGTAATAAACCTTACTTAAGGGGACACATAGGCTACAGCTTAAAGACTCGAAGTAACAGTATTATTATTATGTTAGTTATTGTTGCTTTAAGCGGCGGAACAGTGAGGTCATCTGCCCCTAAAAACATATTTTAAAAAATTCAGTCAGTCTGAAAGACTAGACGTTATATCATTTCAAATGACGCATGCTACAAATGCTACACATGTTAGAAAGGCATAACTTTTGACTCAAGCATAACGATGAAGTCGACAAGATCATTTGAAATGATAAAATAGTATGCAGTCTATATTACTTTATGTTCAACCCTGACTATTATATGTCAGAAAACTGTATTATAATGAGGCTCATTATAACACTGTTTTTCATTATGAAACAGTTTCTCCCACCAATCAGAGCTCAAGGAACAGTTCTTTGACCAATTAGATAATTAGATGCGCTGAGTTCCACGGCCTTCTAATTTAAATTTCACTGCCTGGCCTAGTGTCATAGTAGGGTAATCGAGGAAGCCTGGCCAAATACAAGGCATTCTCTGCGTCTCGTGCGCTCTGTTCAGTACATAAAACTGGCGAAATTCCGACAGATATTTATGAATATTTATGTTCGAACATAAAATAGTTATAATAATTATCGTCGAACATAAACAGTCGTATGCAACTCGCCTATAATGGTAATTAAATCACTCGTATGAAAATTACAAAACTCGAACACGCTCGTTTTATAAACATACTCGTGTCTTAATTATTGCCATTATAGGCTCGTTGCATAATGCACTATTATGTGTGTGCCGTCATAAATCTTGTACTACAATACATATCTTGGAGCCATCATTGCTACCAGATACAAACTTCTAATCGCCATAACTATTTCACCCAATTATCATAACATTTCCCTTGCTTTAAACTTTTTTACGTCGTTTTCCTCATACCTGCTATGTTTATAGGACATGTTGATATTCTTAAAAGTGCGTATTAAATTTCCAACCACAAATTGATACTATCAGAGCAATAGGTCTTTAATTAGCCTTTTTGTAAAACATTTTTCGAAACGAAATTATTTACAAGAGTTTAGTGCTTTTCAGTCGGAAACACGAATGTACCCAAAAGAGCTGGGTTATGCCCTAATCCAGAAATAAATTACACGAGGTTAATAAATACACTAGGATGACCAGTTTCGATCGTCAAGCGATCATCATCAGATCCATTACACTTAGGCTATATCATCTATGTTTGAAAATACAGGTGCAAATATGTACAATACCCCACAACGAATCCCCCAGGGGCTCGGGACGTGGGTTGGCGACCACGGGGCCCCAGCTGAGTCCGGCATTGCTTCCACTTGTGCCGGGCTCCTCTCCGTCTTCTTTCCTGTCGACCTCACTTGGTCAACTCTTGTTCTCTTCCGACCCCGACGATATTAGGGTATCAGAGGCCTAGGGTGGCTCTTCCTTTCCCGCCTTAATTGGCCCTTGTCTCATCTTTCCTGATACCCTCCTTCTGCGAGGGGTCAGACTTCTTTTTCTTTTCCTGTTATCTCCTGCCTTGTGCTCAAGGCCCTCAAGGAGGTAGGGTGTATGTAGCCCCACCACTTCTGGTGCACCCTAGAAAGTGCTACACCCTCAGGGGCTCACGGCTGGTGAGTTCGGGAGTTGGCAACCCCGAGGGATTCCTGAACTGGGTCCGGTTTTCCCCCTTTTATACATTACCTGTGGGGCGGGCCCTCTCCTATTGCACTTTCCTATCTGCCTTTTATGGCTCTCCTACCGGGTGAGTTAGCAGTGGTCGTTACGGCATGACTGATGGCAGTCGCTCACATCCGGGAGGCGAGGAGGTTCGAATCCCCCCGCCGGCAACCTTGAAGATGGTCTTCTGTGGTTTCCCATCTTCCTTCCAAGTCCCACAATCCGCATTCTTCGAGGGTTGAGGGCATTTCTTTTCCTCCTGTCCTTTATTTGCCTTATTCTCCATTTGTTTTCCATTTCTTCTTCTAGTATATAAGTTAGTGATTAGTTACATTTCATTATCATCTTCACGGTCACCCAAACCATTAGGGGCCGATAACCTAGATGTTAGGCTCCTTAAAACAACAATGATCATCATCATCACCCCACAACGAAATTATTTTCAAGTTATCCAAAATAAAAATTAAATAATAGTGATTAATTATTATTATGACTGTGGTTAAATTTGTAGTTGGCGGTTCGACAAGCACTTTCAAAAAGAAAACTTCAAACAAATCCTATAAACTTGGTAGATATGAGGGGAAACTCAAAGCAAGGGCAAACTTTGAAAATTGGATGAAAGTATACGACGATTTTGGACATTTAGAAGTATACTCTGGTAGAAAGGATTGTCCGTGCTTCCTTGGTAATGTCTATGATTTGTATGTAAATATGTTTAGTTTATTAATTATTGTATGCTTCTTTTAAGGCACATTGGACAATATTTTGAGATTTTCGAGCATTCCTGTGTTTGTTTTATATACATTTTCCTAAATTTGCCAGTTTCTCCTTCTTCACCCACCATGTCTGCTTCGGTGGTGTAGTTGGTAGCATGCCCAAGGTCGCGGGTTCAAACCCTGCCGAAGTCGTCGCATTTTTTAAGAGCGTTAAAACTCTCTCAGTATGCCTTCCTTCGGAGGGGAAGTAAAGCCGTCGGGCCCATGTCATAGATTTATGGCACGAACCTTCCACTAAATAAACTTGTGTGAAGCAAAATGTGTATGTTAGATTTTATTAATGCTCTTAAGTTCCAACGTTCATGACTAGGCGCTGGTTGCGATGGCATCTAGTAGTAACCAAGTTCACAGCTAGGTGTCGTGGACGGTAGCATTTGGTAGCGAAAGTAGGAACTACTTGAAATTATCGTCTGCAGTCCTTACTTGAATTAAAAACAAATTACACACACTAATACAGTCAACACCTTTTCAAAGTGAAATGCCATGTCCTGTGGTTCGGATTCCACGTAAAAAGGAGGTCCCGTGGCTCATAATCTACAGATTAATGGTCACGTTAAACTACAAGCTTCCTTTTTTACAGTCAACACAATTAACACCGGTTATTAGACAGATTCTACACACACCAAAAGTACACGGGGCAACATGACCGCGTTGTCGCAGCCCCTAAACTGAGGAATCAACCAACCTCACCCACCAAGTTAAATTACGTCCACTTCATAGTTTAAACTTAGAAAAACGACTCATTACATCTCTCTCTTCTCTACTTAGTAAAAAACAAGTCCCCGATTCTTGGATGTTACGGCTAAACTCGAGAACCACTGGATGGATTTGATGCGGTTTTCACCATTCTGTAAAGGATATCTCGAGGATGCTTTCTGTAGAAAATTATTTATGATCAAAGAAAGGCGAGCAGTAACGATTTCAGTGGAAAAGTTGAAAAAAAAAACTGGCGTCCGAGCGCTTTGTAAGCTTACGCTGGGCAAACCGTTAAACATATCTAAATACTATGAGTGTAAGAATTGTTCAGCATGAAAAGTTCTACAAAAAAGTCCGCGAGGTCATATGTCTATCTTCAATACATCGCCCACTATAAGTGTTTTAACGTTTTAATTTCTTCCAACCATGTCCATTCAACTACCGAGGCGCCAGTTTACGAGCTAGCTAAGGGCGAGTCTATCATCCCAGTTACAGCTTAGCTAGCGGACGAGCTTATAGCCCCAGATACAGCCAGCAGCAAACTGTCGTGTCGTGTTAAAATTTTTAGAGAAGAGTGGTTATGTTTGAAGTTTCCCTGGAAGTGCAACTCGGCTTTTCTTCATTTCGCCTGTGAACTTTTCGTTCCGCAAAATTCACAGTCAAGTTAAGATTGGACGGAAGAAGGATGTGTGTTTCATGCACCTCACCATTCTTAAATTACATCTTACAAGAATTCGTTGCACATGCATCTCCATGATAATATAATTAATAGTCCAGTCAGTGAATCTAACCCATCAGGCCGAGACGTAAAACGGATATTGGTCGTTGTTCATTGTTATTGGGGGAAAAAAGCGCTTATCACGTAATGCATTCATAACTGTTCCAGGACGAAGCCGGGTCGGGTTGCTAGTTAAATATTAAAAAAGTCCTCTCGGCACGCCGGAAGGCGGAGGTAGATTTCACCGGACAAACTTGGGGATAGGCGAAAATAGGCAGAATATGCAGGTTTTCGTAGAAGGATCAGACCTCATTTATTGCGAGAAAGTATTTTATAATTGGAGCTTAATTAACTTTGTTTTTCGTCATTTTATGCATATTTTAAACATTTTATTGTCTTATGGGGACGGTAACCTTCTTGTCATTTGGGGTCCATTCTTATACTTGTGGTCACACTGTCCTTATGCAAGGTTTCGACACTGATGTGTAACTATGTAACGGTCGGTTACTTCTTCACGCAAAATTATATCTCCCGCAGAGATTTTGGTTGGCTCCTCAGTTTAGGGGCTGCGATAACGCGGTCATGTAACCCCGTGTACTTTGGGTCAGTGTAGAATCCGTCTGATAAACGGTGTGAATTGTGATGGCTGTATTAGTCTGTAATTCAGGTAAGGACTGCAGACGGTCAATTTCAACCAGTAGTTCCTAATGTTGCTACCAGATACTACCGTCAACGACACCTAGCTATGAACTTTGCTACTAGATGTCACCGCAACCAGCAACTCGCAACGAACGTTGGAACTTCCCCTCCAAAGGAAAGCATACTGAGGGATTTTTAGCGCTCTTAGAAAATCCGACGACTTTGGCTGGCTTTGAACCCGCGACCTTGGGCATAGAATTTCAGCATGCTACCAGTCACCGAAGCCGCTTCACACTTAGTCAGATGGAAATCTGAATCTGATCTCGTGCAAGTGCGTTGTCATGGCAACATCTGATGGCTCATCCCTCAACAATTTAGTAGTGTTGCCATGGCAACCTCTGATAGCTCTTGGCATTTTCTTATAATTCCGAAATTATTTTTCTCATCCCTTGGCGTAATGGTGGGTCATATCGAAAATTCTTTCAGACAAAAGTTTTAGGTAATTATTAGGGGAATATTGTCCATTTTGTACGGTTTTGATATTGTGCCTATTAAGAGAGATATGATTAATGTTTCCCGAAAAACCGAAAAACCCACTTTTTCCCACCCCTTTGGTCAAAGGTTGGTGCTATAAAAAACTCTTCGAACATAAATTTTTGGGCTTTATCCAACACATAGTATGAACTTCGAACGGATTCGATATGTCACATATTAAGAGAGTTATAGCACTATTTCACTTTTTCGAAAAAAGCCCCCCATTTTCACCTCCTTTGACCGATTTAGCCCAGTAACGAAACAGACCGAGATTTTATAGGTATACTTATTCGGTAAAAAATTCAAAGAGATTGGTGCAAAATTACGGCAGTTATCGTGTCCACAAGAAACTGATATATATATATATATATATATATATATATATATATATATATATATATATATATATATACTGTGACCTTTATGCATCTCTGATAGCATAAAGTCTACATATTATTCCAACAAAATTTAATTCATGTCTCAAAGTCGATGTGAGAATAGAAGTTGCTTGTGAAACTAGAATGACAAAAGGATGGTTCGTACGTGACTTGAAGCAGCTTTCTCCCAGAGCGGACAAAGGTAGCAGGAAAGAGAAAATCCACATCTGGACACCAAATGCGCCAGACAACGCGCGGAGGTCGTTACACTACGCGGGTAAATGCAGAAAACATCAACGATTACCTACCAAATAAACCCCGCCCATTTGAAAGGAATTAGAGCAGTAATTAGAATACAGAAACAGGAATTATACCATCGTATGGGGGATTATCCTAGCCTCTCAGAAATATCGTCAAAATTTAAATCGGATTATTCTGTGATTTTTGCCAGAATTAAAATGAAATCAGGGGGTGGATTTGAGACGACCAATGGCAGTGAGAGACGCTTGACGCGACCGAATCCCGCCGAAATTAAGGGACAATGAAGCAAATTACGGAGCTCATTATATAAGGATCCAACGATCGGATTTTGAATAAAAAGGAGTCATTGAGACATTGGAAATGAGGACGTTCTAAGGAGCTAGTTCGCATATTCATGTGAGTGTTATTTTGGAAATAAATTCTGAAACTCCCCTACTCCACGTCCCTTTAAGAGAAATCGTATAAATAATGGATCGAAACACAGCGAAGTCAGTCTACTTTGGGGCATCACGGTAGGCGGAAGCCCGTGCCTCGAGCCCTCAGAAAGTATAGTGATTTTTACAAGTTCTATAAGTCTACTTTGGGGCATCACGGTAGGCGGAAGCCCGTGCCACGAGCCCTCAGAAATTAACGTGATTTTTACAAGTTTTATAAGTTCTTAATACGCGCTGTAGAGGCGAGAGCCTGCGATTGAGGCATAAGGATAATTAACATTTTTACAAGTTTATAAGTAGGAGCAAGTATACCTCCGAAATTCGAACATCGCTAAGTATTCGCGAGTGCGAAGTAGAACAGTGCATATCATAACAGTATGACGCAGTTGTAATGATAGGTATAGCTGCCCGAGCTATTAACAGCTAGACCAGTATTCTAGGAAGCTATGAACTGCCGGCCGAACTAAATAAGTTGATGATAGCTATATGAGATAGGAGCTTCATGTGCGAGAACCGTGCATTGTGTTAATGGTAATAATTCACAGTGGACCTTTGTTTTAGTGAAATTTTGAGAAAAACCGTGTGTAAATTATCCTCCTATCAAGAAGAACCAACTAATGAAGAAGACTGATATCAAGGACCAGAACCGCATCAGGAAATATGAGAGATAAGTAAATATTGTATGGGGCATGTGGGTCATAATGTTTCCCATTATTGGGGTCGGATAAGTTTATCTCGATCATAAGCAGTTATGATAAAAATAGATATTTTAGGCATACCGGGCATGTTTGTGTAGATTTGTGTGTTTATCAGTAATGAGTATTTTTGTGTGTTTTATGACGTAATAAGTATATGAGCATCAAAGTGTTATTTTAAATATGGTTTTGTTTGGGATGTCATTAATCTTGTTGAATGCACAGTCAAGGGAATATTTGTTTGATAGTGCTTATGCACAATGTGATTGTAAAAGCTAAATGGGGAAGACCGCTCGATATTGTGACAAGACCAGTAAGTGACACTGAAATTATGAGAGTAATAAGTATGGTAAGTGATTATCACGCGAAGGTAAGACAAGAATGGCTAGAGGGTATTATGAGATATATTCAGGTAAGGCTAAGAGTCGATCCTGGGTCGAGCAAAATTAAAGCGGAGGTGATATTCCCGCGTTCTTCGATGATATAATGGTGAGTGAAAATAATAGCGGAGGTGGTATTCCCGCATTCTTCGACGATATATAAATGGTAAGTAAAATGATTGAATTCATTATCTGATGAGAGTCCACTTTAGCTCCGTCGGAAAGGTATTGCATTGCTCGAACCCAAGGCAGGTAAAAGGGAGTCTTTAAGAAACAGGTAGAAATATGGTTAGCCGTCTGAATTCTAAAGCAGCCAGGAAGGTTGTGCCGGCCTGCTGGTTATTACGGTGAAAGTGTGTCTGTCACAAGGTCGAGTCTGTCATTGTATTCTATTGAAGGGAGGTAGTCCAACTTCCCGGGGTTTCTTTTTGTGTACCGCTTCAGGAAGCGATGTATTCTATTTGTCATTATTTTTGGAGTGCATTCATTATGTTGTTGTTTATTAATAATCACAGCGCACCGGCCGCCGAAGTATTTATTTCATGCTTCATGTATGTTGACTTGTTTATTTTACTATAATTAACGGAGTTATAGCTCTGAGTGAAGTAATTGTTTTAAAGTTATAAAAACACACATGCCCGTAACCTAGAATAAATCTATTGCCTTCATTATCTGACTCTTGTGAGGAAAGATGATGATTGTACGAGTAGACATGTCCGATTTCCCAAAGAACAAGTTTTGCAAGTTATAAAAATGAGTGCGCAATATTTATTGTGATAGAATGGCTGGTTTATTTAAGCCATAGTTATTTGAATTAAGTCTGTTGACAAGAACTCTTGGACTTGAAGCAGTGGACTGCAGTAAAATAGACTATTTTCTATTCCTGGTTTCAGCCAGTGTGAAACATTATTTTTGCATTTTTTTTGATGTTGTTGATTTCAGTAATTTAAGGGAGTTGATTTTGTTTTTATTTGTCTATGGTTGGGAGAAAAGGGAGATGATGTTTTTGTGAAATAAATTATTTTATATTAGGAGTTCTCTGACCTACTGATTTTAAGATAAGCCTCCTGTGATCCTGTGACTATATTCCTAGGATGTTTAGAATAAGTTAGAGCCACCCCGAACAGAGCACTACCCGAGTAAGAGTCGGCATCCTAGAAGAACGCGGAAGGGTATATATGGATTGGTGATAATGATGTAGTTATTCATGTCCATATTAGTTTTTCTTTTATTAATTAGTGGATCACAGTGATGGAGAGTGTCAGAGAGTAGCTAGCCGGAGCCTACTGAAGTCTATATGCCGCCTTGAGGTCATGTAAACAGATGTAGAGCATCCCCTGTCATATCACCCTGTAGTGGGGCTTGATGAGCTAGGTAGCATCATGGCGCCGAACGGTGTGGCCAAATTAACAAGTAATTCAGGGGAAAGTAAATCCAGGAGTTTGTTTAAAGTAAATAATCGAAAATTCTGAGTTTATTTTGCATAGTTAGGTAGAAGCAGCGTTTTCGTGGCGCCCTTATATTTGAATAATTAGTAGCAAACTCCAAATGTATGTTCTAGGACGGCATGAACCGTAAGAGTGATGTCAGTACTTTATTGACAGAACTGGGAAGTTAAAATTAACGTAGAAGGGTAAACTGAAAGTTTATTCACAAAAGCAAACATCAAATAGGCAACTCTTCAAGCATATTAAAGTCATTAATGGGATTAACGTAAATTGGGATTAAGCGACTCATTTTATGATTGCAAAAGGTGGGAACGTGAGGCTCCATGCCCCAGTCTTCTCAAATAAGTATTATATTGTGTGATATGGCGTCAGTGGAGGAAATTCGACTTATTATTGAGAGTTCAGTAGCTAGAACAATGGAACAGTTCGAACACTTTAAGAGGGAATGTAGGGAACAGAGTGAATTAAACAATGCACGTATTGCGGAACAAATTGCAGAACAGAGTGAATTAAACAATGCACGTATTGCGGATCAAATTGCAGAACAGAGTGAATTAAACAATGCACGTATTGCGGAACAAATTGCAGAACAGAGTGAAATTAACAATGCACGTATAGCGGAGCAGAACGAAATCAACAATGCACGTATTGCGGAACAGTTAGCGGAGCAGATAACGGAACACAGTAAGACAAATAATGCACTACTCGCGGAACAAAATACAGTTACTAACACACAGTTAATGGAACAAATTGCAGAACAGGGTAGGCGGAATAATGAAGTATTAAAAGAGGAATTAACGGAACAAATTGCAGAACAGGGTAGGCTGAATAAGGAAGCATTAAAAGAGGAACTGACAGATAAATTAGCAGAGCAAATAGCTAAAATCACGCTTGAGACTACCACACAGTTAGGTCAGATGGAGACGAACTTAAGGCAATCAATAGCGTTCAGTGAAGAAAAGACGGCAGCGAAACTCATACAGCTAGAAGAAATATGTAACGCTAATACAGAAGGGATAAAGATAGAACAATTAGCAATCCAAGCTACCATAAAAGGAGTAGACAACGAGGTTAAGTCTGCGGCAAAACAATTGCACAGCTTAGAAGGAGAGATGTTAGAGATTAGAACGGAAATAGACAAGGCAGCTTTGACTTCAGCAGAACGATGGAGCATTCAGGAGAACGAGAATGATGCACTTAAAGAGAGTATCCGTGAAAGCAATGAGATGATAGGAGGCAGGCTCGATCAGCTGGAAAGCGAGAAGAAAGAGGGAAAGAGAAAAGAGGAAAATAGATATGAGGCAATAAGAGTGGAAATAAACAAGACATGCCAACAAATTGGAATTGACGGGAAAGAGGATAGAAAGAAACTCATAGAACAAATGGAAGAAAACCAAAAGAGGATAAAGGAGGTCAAACAGCAGTTACTGGGAAAAATGGAGGTACAAGAACGAAAGATTATTAAGACAGAAATACAGTCTTTGCAACAGCAGGAAATGCTTCTGGAACTAAAAGCCCACAATAGCAGCAAAGGGACAAGCAGTGTGGTTAATCATTTCAACACAAGCCAGACTCAGGTAGAAGGAATGAATGAACTTAGTCCGGGCCGTGCGACCACAGGTAGCGAGAATAATGAAGGATTTCAAACATTTAGAGGGCTTGCTTCAACACCTCAACAGCCGACTGGCAACAATAATAACAATAACCCAACTACACAGTATGTCCAAATAATTAGAATGCAGGAGGATCGCCCACGAAAATTTAACAATGATGGTTCACAAACGCCGAAAGCTTTTCTAAAAGACTAAGAACACTACCTTACAGACAATAACATTCCTGAGAATAAGAAACTCAAAATAACAGAGAAATTACTTGCGGATAGCGTTCTGACGTGGTTCAGAAGTTTTCGCTACACCTTTGAAGATATGGACACCTTCAAGCATGCATTTTTACGTCGTTACTGGAGCATGTCTATACAACATAATTTAAGGATGGAATTATATAGTAAGAAGTATCATGCGTCACAGCCAACACGTTATTCAGAATATTTTTCGGCTCAGCTACTCAGACTGAAGGATATGGATATTTTACCACCGGAGTCAGAACTGGTGATGACAATTGGAAAGCAGCTTCCGTTGCCAGTACAACAGTTTTTAATTGCGGCAAACGTCTCGAGCGCACTGCAAGCAGAGGAGGTGTTACGTCAGTTGGATGAGACGTCATTAAATAATCAAAATAGACACGTCAGAGCGAGTGACAGCGCAGCGCTGGTACACCAAGCCGAGCTAGTCAAAACTAGAGAGCAGAGCACCAACACGAATGTTAGCCATAGGAGCGGGAATAATAACGGAAGGTCGGACTCGCCGAAAGAGGAGCAAAGGAGATATGAACCAAGGAACGAGAGGAACTGGCAGCCACAACAGTACAGGAGAGATGAATGGAGAGGGCGTGGTCGCGAAGGTCCATATCATCATCGCAGATATGATAGAAGAGATAATAGAACGTGGAACCGAGGACGAGATGAGAACCGAGGATATACGGAAGACAGTCGACGGGAATTGCAAAACAGGCATGAGGCATCACAACGATACCTAGATGAGTTGCATCGCAACCAAGAGACGGAAAAGGATCGCTGGCGAAGGACGATGGAGAATCGCGAGAACCCAGATATGGAAATCACTGGAGCAGAGAGTGAATTAGCGCAACAGCATCGCGAAAGCCAAAATGAGAAGAGGAACACAGGAGCTATATAAAAAATGTATTAGAGGGTGAAGAAGATAGGCTAGATTTCACGCCAGATAAGACACAGTGGTTGATAGCGAACATCGAGGAATGGGTCGCAACTCCTGAGGATTTTACTCGTGAAATAATTCAACAGGAACAACATTGTTTGAGGAAATTACCAGTCATCATTACGAGGATAGAAGGACTAAGAGTAAAAGGATTAGTGGATACAGGGGCACAGCTATGTCTAGTATCAGAGGCATTAATTAAAGCTCTAAGCGAGAAACAGAGAATACCTACGATTCCAGTACCACAGGTCAAAATTAGAGGAGTAATTCCCGAAAAATCAGCCGTATGCAAATTTCAGGTACAACTGGATCTAGAAATATTAGGACACACTTTCTCACACGTATTCATGGTGATGAACAAGATGAATGTAAATTTGATTCTGGGGGCGGATTTCCTATATGAGCACCAAGCAGTGATTGACCTGCGCAACAATGTAATTAAATTCAGAAATATGGAAGGATTATCAGCAGTGGGACTGAACATGAATAACCACGGCTTAGATAGAGACGTTGACATTTGGAAGCTGGAGACCATTCCTGAGGAAGAAGAAGAAAGTCAAGCAGATGAAGAGGACTCGAACACAGGACTCCTGGAGGGAAAGCAAGAATTGGAAGATGAAATGTGGTCCATGGCAGTAGAAGAAGATGGCAACAAAGACAGTTTTGAGGCACTTTTGAAAGAAAAATTAAGAGAGGCAAAGCTAAATGATGATGAAAGAAATTGCTTGGCACAAACGCTATGTAAACACTCAGCAGCATTTAATACATTACCGGGAAAAATATTAAATTTCAAGTACGCTATGCAGGTAGATGACTGGACACCATTTAAGAGCCGACTCTACCCAATTCCAGAGAAGCAGCGTGCAGCAGTTAGAAAAATTATAGGTGAGATGCTTAGAGGGGGCATAATTAAGAAAGCTCCAACCCCATATTTGAACGCCATATTAGCGGTGGCGAAGCCAAATGGTTCAGTGAGGTTGTGTCTCGATGCTCGCACCCTCAATGCCAGATTAATAGATGAAACCGACCGGGCACCACTAATTAAGGATGTACTCAAGAAGTTCCATAAGAAGAAAATATATTCGTCTGTCGACCTTGCGAATAGCTATTGGCACATCGACTTAGAAGAGAAATCACAGCTGTTAACTGGATTTCTATTCGACAATCAGAGTTTCACCTGGTGTCGTTTACCATTTGGAGTTAAGACAGCCGGATCTGCACTAATCCTAGCATTGGATCGAAATTTAACAGAAGAAGTGAAAGACATGACTGTCAGATATGTCGACGATATCTTACTAGCATCAGAGAGCAATGAGGAACACATGCAAAATTTAAGCAAGTTGTTAGAGAACCTAGAAAGGGCAAATTTCAAGATCAATCTAAAAAATCACACTTTTTTCAGCACGAAATTTTATATTTAGGACATATTGTTGATGGAGAAGGGATCAGGCCCAATCCAGTGAAAATCGAAGCCATTAAAAATTTTCCTCGACCAACCAGAGTCAAGCACATAAGGATGTTCTTGGGAGCCACCAACTTCTTTCGTGAAAACTGTCCAGGATACACCGAAGTAGTAGCACCATTACAAGAGATGCTAAAAAGGAACAACCGTTGGGTTTGGAACGAAGAGTGTGAGAGGTCATTCACAGCCACGAAGGAATTACTGTCAAATAACATCAAACTGGGTTACCCAGATTTTTCGAAGGGGTTTATAATTCAAGCAGATGCATCTTTAGTGGGCATAGGAGCAATGCTTTTCCAAGAAGACGCAGAGAGAACAGCAAACCGCTCATACCTAGCATTCATCAGCAGGAAATTAAGAAAACATGAGAAAAGTTATACCATCTCAGAGCTGGAGCTTTTGGCGATCATATACGCGCTACAACAATGGCGTCGTATTATCTATGGTTTCTCCATAACAATCCGCACTGATCACAAGGCGCTGACTTTCTTATTTAAGACCACCATGGTAAGTGAACGCATCAATAGATGGGCCATTTATGCGCAGCAGTTTGATATACAAATTGAGCACATATCAGGAAAATTGAATGTAATCCCGGATATTTTGAGCCGAAATCCAGAAGAAGAGGCACAGCAGGAGGAAATGTTAGTGCAACACATTGAGCTGACAAACGAAGATCAAGATTTCTTACAAGAACTGAAGAGATTACCGCAGGAACAAGAAAAGGAGCCATGGATGATGCAGATGATTAAATTCCTCAAGAGAGAGATAACACCTGATACCCCAGCATATCGAGAGATTGATGCTCAAACGAGAAGTTATTCATACTTCAATAATATGCTCCATAAATTTATAGATGAGGATCATGTCAAGTTACGGATATTGTTACCAGCTTCGTTACAGAGGAAATTAGTGTGGCACACTCATTATACGCTTGGTCACATAGGGTTAGACAAGACACAAGCAACAATAGGTGAAGCTTTCACTTGGCCACGGATGAGGATTACTATACGCGATGTCCTGAAGACATGTGATATTTTCCAGCGCGCAAAACCCAATAACTTCCTCATGAGACAATACCCAAAGCCAATACTGCCACAGAAACCGTTAGAGCTCATTGCTACGGACTGTCTTGGTCCATTGCCAAAAGGACGTAGGGGAGTGCGACATGTCCTTGTATGTGTGGACGTCTTTTCTAAATTTGTTGTTCTATGTGCTATCCAGAAAACAACCTCGAAACAGGTCCTGAGCCGCATCAAGAATCGAGTTATACCTATAATGGGAAAGCCTGAATTTATCCTTTCTGATCATGGAAGTTATTACACATCAGCAGAATTTAAGCGCGGATTAAATGAGCTAGACATCAAGCATGTACTATCTAGCATACGCCATCCACAGGGAAATCCGAGCGAAAGAGTCTTACGTGAGGTCTCGAAGCACATACGCATGTTCATACCTACAGAACATCACCGTTGGGCCGATACATTGAAAAATATTGAGATTTGCATCAATATGACACGTCATGAGTCAACTGGACAAGTACCATACACGTTACACTTGAACCAGCAACCACCGAGATCTTGGACAACAGTACTAGATTGCCCAAGAGATCCGCAGCCAGCACCACAGCTGAGAGTCGAACGGACGATCACCAACATGAGAGAACAAGCTGACAGGAGGCTGAGAAGACTAAAAGGAAAACGCTTTCACAGGGAATTGAACGTCAATGAACTAGTTTTATTAAAGAGGCCACCTATCTCTGATCCAGCAAACAAAGTATTTCATAAATGGTGTTCCCCATACATAGGACCTTATCGGATCATAAGAAATTTGGGGAATAATGCATATAAGATACAGGACGTAAACAGTGGAAACACATCAGTTGTAAATTGCTCAAACCTCAAATTATATTACAAAAGGGAACCGTTTGATCAACCACGGAATACCGCGGGTGTCAACATTATGGAAATCGAATAAAGATGAGCCAAATGCACGTGGAACGAGGAAGTAGCCAGTCATAAACGGACTCGGTGTTTACAATGGAAAGCCGTGAAGCAAGAAGACTGGGCGAGACAGGCGGACAATAGCTAGCTACCTGCACCAGACAGCCGAGACACTAATCTTAGCAAGAATGTAGAGAGGGAGACAAGGATCGTACCAAGGGAATCCCTGCGCGCGACAACAGTGGCGAACCAAATAAACAATATAAGGAGTGACGACGGAACCTTGCAGCATCCGTGAGGCGGATCGAGATTGAGAAAAAAAATCATACGTTCCATATCGATTTTTTTTTCCTTTGCAGAAGGGTAATGTGACCTTTATGCATCTCTGATAGCATAAAGTCTACATATTATTCCAACAAAATTTAATTCATGTCTCAAAGTCGATGTGAGAATAGAAGTTGCTTGTGAAACTAGAATGACAAAAGGATGGTTCGTACGTGACTTGAAGCAGCTTTCTCCCAGAGCGGACAAAGGTAGCAGGAAAGAGAAAATCCACATCTGGACACCAAATGCGCCAGACAACGCGCGGAGGTCGTTACACTACGCGGGTAAATGCAGAAAACATCAACGATTACCTACCAAATAAACCCCGCCCATTTGAAAGGAATTAGAGCAGTAATTAGAATACAGAAACAGGAATTATACCATCGTATGGGGGATTATCCCAGCCTCTCAGAAATATCGTCAAAATTTAAATCGGATTATTCTGTGATTTTTGCCAGAATTAAAATGAAATCAGGGGGTGGATTTGAAACGACCAATGGCAGTGAGAGACGCTTGACGCGACCGAATCCCGCCGAAATTAAGGGACAATGAAGCAAATTACGGAGCTCATTATATAAGGATCCAACGATCGGATTTTGAATAAAAAGGAGTCATTGAGACATTGGAAATGAGGACGTTCTAAGGAGCTAGTTCGCATATTCATGTGAGTGTTATTTTGGAAATAAATTCTGAAACTCCCCTACTCCACGTCCCTTTAAGAGAAATCGTATAAATAATGGATCGAAACACAGCGAAGTCAGTCTACTTTGGGGCATCACGGTAGGCGGAAGCCCGTGCCTCGAGCCCTCAGAAAGTATAGTGATTTTTACAAGTTCTATAAGTCTACTTTGGGGCATCACGGTAGGCGGAAGCCCGTGCCACGAGCCCTCAGAAATTAACGTGATTTTTACAAGTTTTATAAGTTCTTAATACGCGCTGTAGAGGCGAGAGCCTGCGATTGAGGCATAAGAATAATTAACATTTTTACAAGTTTATAAGTAGGAGCAAGTATACCTCCGAAATTCGAACATCGCTAAGTATTCGCGAGTGCGAAGTAGAACAGTGCATATCATAACAGTATGACGCAGTTGTAATGATAGGTATAGCTGCCCGAGCTATTAACAGCTAGACCAGTATTCTAGGAAGCTATGAACTGCCGGCCGAACTAAATAAGTTGATGATAGCTATATGAGATAGGAGCTTCATGTGCGAGAACCGCGCATTGTGTTAATGGTAATAATTCACAGTGGACCTTTGTTTTGGTGAAATTTAGAGAAAAACCGTGTGTAAATTATCCTCCTATCAAGATGAACCAACTAATGAAGAAGACTGATATCAAGGACCAGAACCGCATCAGGAAATATGAGAGATAAGTAAATATTGTATGGGGCATGTGGGTCATAATGTTTCCCATTATTGGGGTCGGATAAGTTTATCTCGATCATAAGCAGTTATGATAAAAATAGATATTTTAGGCATACCGGGCATGTTTGTGTAGATTTGTGTGTTTATCAGTAATGAGTATTTTTGTGTGTTTTATGACGTAATAAGTATATGAGCATCAAAGTGTTATTTTAAATATGGTTTTGTTTGGGATGTCATTAATCTTGTTGAATGCACAGTCAGGGGAATATTTGTTTGATAGTGCTTATGCACAATGTGATTGTAAAAGCTAAATGGGGAAGACCGCTCGATATTGTGACAAGACCAGTAAGTGACACTGAAATTATGAGAGTAATAAGTATGGTAAGTGATTATCACGCGAAGGTAAGACAAGAATGGCTAGAGGGTATTATGAGATATATTCAGGTAAGGCTAAGAGTCGATCCTGGGTCGAGCAAAATTAAAGCGGAGGTGATATTCCCGCGTTCTTCGATGATATAATGGTGAGTGAAAATAATAGCGGAGGTGATATTCCCGCATTCTTCGACGATATATAAATGGTAAGTAAAATGATTGAATTCATTATCTGATGAGAGTCCACTTTAGCTCCGTCGGAAAGGTATTGCATTGCTCGAACCCAAGGCAGGTAAAAGGGAGTCTTTAAGAAACGGGTAGAAATATGGTTAGCCGTCTGAATTCTAAAGCAGCCAGGAAGGTTGTGCCAGCCTGCTGGTTATTACGGTGAAAGTGTGTCTGTCACAAGGTCGAGTCTGTCATTGTATTCTATTGAAGGGAGGTAGTCCAACTTCCCGGGGTTTCTTTTTGTGTACCGATTCAGGAAGCGATGTATTCTATTTGTCATTATTTTTGGAGTGCATTCATTATGTTGTTTATTAATAATCACGGCGCACCGGCCGCCGAAGTATTTATTTCATGCTTCATGTATGTTGACTTGTTTATTTTACTATAATTAACGGAGATATAGCTCTGAGTGAAGTAATTGTTTTAAAGTTATAAAAACACACATGCCCGTAACCTAGAATAAATCTATTGCCTTCATTATCTGACTCTTGTGAGGAAAGATGATGATTGTACGAGTAGACATGTCCGATTTCCCAAAGAACAAGTTTTGCAAGTTATAAAAATGAGTGCGCAATATTTATTGTGATAGAATGGCTGGTTTATTTAAGCCATAGTTATTTGAATTAAGTCTGTTGACAAGAACTCTTGGACTTGAAGCAGTGGACTGCAGTAAAATAGACTATTTTCTATTCCTGGTTTCAGCCAGTGTGAAACATTATTTTTGCATATTTTTTTTTGATGTTGTTGATTTCAGTAATTTAAGGGAGTTGATTTTGTTTTTATTTGTCTATGGTTGGGAGAAAAGGGAGATGATGTTTTTGTGAAATAAATTATTTTATATTAGGAGTTCTCTGACCTACTGATTTTAAGATAAGCCTCCTGTGATCCTGTGACTATATTCCTAGGATGTTTAGAATAAGTTAGAGCCACCCCGAACAGAGCACTACCCGAGTAAGAGTCGGCATCCTAGAAGAACGCGGAAAGGTATAATACATGCATACATTATATATAAACTTTTGAACTGACGGTGGTTTCGGAGTCTGGGGGATGTGAAACGCGAAGATATGTCGAAATTTTCCGGAAGTCGAAACATGGTACCCATTGCAATAGTTAGCTTTCTATTGAATTCTACCTAAAACCTTCTTGTGTTTAAGTTGATCTTCTCAACATGTCCAGTGGATGAAATTGCACACCCCAAAAGATTATTTTACTATATACAAGTCCAAACTACAATACAATCAGAAGAAACTGTTTATTTACTGAGGAAGAAGTTAATCAACAATTAGGTACAATTGTCTACAAAACATAGTTCCGGCCCTTAAAACCTCAATAACTATCTATCTACTAAACACGTTAAAACAAACAACAACACTACGCAGGCACGCCCGATTCAATTCGTTCTTTTTGAAACGAAGACACAAATAAGTTTTCTAAATCCTAAATATTATTTCCTAGCATGACTTCACTTAAGGTGGACATACTTTGAAGCATGCGAGTAGAAAATGGGACACCTGGTATCACCACGGTCCTCATTTTCAATATTTAACCCCTCAAAGACTTTCTAATGTTTTACTCCAATTCACGAGGAAGGCAGCAGTAAACCCGAATAGGCTATTTTAGGGTTTAATTCATTTGTTGAATGCACACAAAAGCAACGCTTCAGCTTGGCGTCCCGTTTTCGATATCCGCGATTTATCAGTCACTCAGGAGCCTCTGCGACAATCTCTCTCGTATTAGAAACAGGATATGTTTTAACTACTAGGGCTGGGAGTCTATCAGGCATTAGCGTGGGACAATTAAGATTCCACTGATGAGTCGAAGGCGGTATTTAATATTGACGAATTAAACCATATATCCATGAATCAATATTTTGGTTCTGCAATACTGTTATCCCTCCCTATATTATTCTGCTAAGGTCCCGTTTTGTACCGAAAATAAGGTTCCATTAACACCAACCTACACATATGGGGTACCTACAGGTTCAGCATAACGCACTCACTTACTCTTTAAATGCCTCACAATTAAATAAATACCTTAAAACATGTATTTACAATGAAAGAATGCAACACGGTAACTATGGTAACAGAATCTCACAGGTCCATCTAATTCTGTAAGACGCAATGCAATTCCAATTATTACATTACTGTGAAAGTTTCCAGATGGTTCAAGGTTATCACTGAACCAAATTAAGCTGTAAAATTCATCAATACATACAGTATAATGCGCTTAAGGGGGTCAAGGGGCAAATTTCACGTGTGAGTGTGGTACGAAAGGTCTTTTTCACCCGACCATAAAGGGTCTCCGAAAACCACATTTAAAGGCCCTTAAATTAACAGTGTCTGTGATATTCCCAGAAAACTAACTTCACTCTGATATACCTATGAAGGAATGACAGACCCCTAACCACCACACCAGTAGCTGAATTGATAAAGTCTGATTATTCATACCAAGGATAAACCAGTCATAGCATTCATGATTGAGATTTTGCTATGTGTACTCTTTACAACTAGAATATTCGCGGACGAAGCCGCGACGGGTAATGCTAGTTCTATTTAAATTACTAGCAGAAACGAAACGAACTTTTGCAAAGATGTTGAATGCATGGATATGAACTGGGAGGAAACTGAAAACCTGGCAGCTGATAGACTTCGCTGGAGGAAACTTGTTGCCCGATATGCTACCTAACATTGGAGGAACTAAGTCTAAGTAAGACAAGCTGAAGTACCTGTGCTTTACTACGGGTCATAAATGAATTAAAATGTGAAGGTGACAGTTTAAACAGGGGATAGGCGAGGTGCTGCGCGGAGGGAGAGTTAGGATGGAACATTTTGTCCAACTACACCGCTCGGCGTTGACCGTGTTTTATACCACAAATTTAGATTTTACTCGCTAACCGTTGGAGATACACGAAAAGTAATCAGGACCTTTCGGATACAAAATGACATTCTAGATCTCGTATATGCCATCAAAAGTATTCTATTTCTTAGTGTTCTCTTTTTATTTGAAATGGAAAAATGAAAGTTTGAAGCCTAAGGGTGTAGTGACGTCACTAAAATGGTCGCCATCCTTAAATAGTGCTAAGTATCGAAATCAAAATTAGCCTATATGTTAACCATGTAAATCAGCTACTTCTATGTAATGTTTCATGTAAATCGGACCAGTGGTTCTTGCGTGAAACACCATCTCATTTTTAGCCTATTTTCAATTTTGAAAAAATAGGATTATGAGATCACCTTTTGTCCGTGTGTGTGTGCGTGTGTGTGTGTGTGATTCGTGTGTGTGTGTGTCCCCCCCCCCTAATAAAATCTAAACGGTTGGAGCGATTTCAATGAAACTCGGTAAGTTCATAGCACTATTCCCTGCGACCCCGACCGTGCCCTTCAAATTTTGTTACGACTCACTAATCCAACATGGCAGCTGTGCGAAATATTTCACCAGCATTCAATATCTCCGAAACTATTACCGATATTACCCTGACATTTTGTATGGTGATAAAGGGGACAACTATAAGTTCACTTATGTGACCTTTGAAAATCTGGTAACTACAAAACGAACATGGCGGCCAAGCGAAGTTGCGACATTTAAATAGACGTTTCTCGCGATTTAACCAACCAAACGCAATGAAACTTGGTACAGTATATGTTTATATACATTGTAATGTACCGACGTCTAACTTTGTTCAATTGTTTACATAACCACAAGATGGCGGATGTGCGAAATATTTCACCGGCATTCCATATCTGTGAAACTATTAGCGGTATCTCCCTGAAATCTTTTACGGAGATAAAGGGCACTACGGAAGTCCATCTATAAGACTTTCAGAAACCGGTTAACTACAAAACGAACATGGCAGCCAAGCGAAGTTGAAAATTTTAAATAGACCTTTCTCGCGATTTAATGTTCCAAACGCACTGAAATCTGGTACAGGAAATATTTATACACATTGTAATGCACTGGTATCTAATTTAGTTCAATTATTTACATAACCTCAAGATGGCGGATGTGCGAATTTTAAAATTAAATTTTTATTTCTTGTGACGTAGTCATGCGAACGAATTGAAAGTTTGAATATTGAACCTACGCAATAATTTTCCTTTAATGGTACATGACTCTATGGCCTATACATTTAACAATTCAACATGGCGACCATCCAAAATATTTAGTCGGCTCTGAATATCTACGAATCTATTATAGCAATCAAACTGAATTTCTTAATGTTCATAGGGGCTATGAACTTAAGTTCACCTATAGGACTTTAAATAACTTGGTGTTCACAAATCCAACATGGAGGCGACGCGAAATATAAAAATTCACATGGACGTTTCTCGCAATTTAACCATCCGAGTGCAGTGAAACTTGGTACAGTCAAGGCGTGGCACAAGCTTCAGGGAAGGACGGGTGTCGTTAGCCGATGATGCCCGGTCTGGGGCACCCCCCCTGCATTACCGATGGCAACGTCCAGCTGGTTGATGCACTCATTACCCAGGACCGCCGAGTGACAGTGAACGCCATAGACGCCGTGGTCGCTCCACGATAATGCACGACCTCATACGGCCAACACAGTCGCGGCACTCCTGCAGAAATTCAAATGGGAAGTTCTCGGCCACTCTCCATACAGTCCAGACCTCTCTCCCTGTGATTACGCCATGTTTGGTCCCCTGAAAAGGGCTCTGCGGGGCCAACGATTCACCTCGGACGCCAGCTGCACGTGCGGAACTGGTTCACATCGCAACCCAGGAATTTTATGAGACAGCCATTCACCGCCTCGTGTCACAGTGGGACAAGTGCCAATACTTCTAACATACAGGTACTGGTTTCTGTAATTATGCTTCCGGCTCGTTACTTTTTGAACGCGCCTTATAAAATCGCCAGCATGATTAACGATGTGAGGTCATCCAGATTCCCAAGAAATACAAAACATTCGTGCTTCATTGATTAAATCCTGCAGGAAACTGTTGTTTATGTTACCTTCTTATCAGGGTGCTGACACTTCACACCCTCGTTTGTGAAAGTTTATTGACCCTGGTTCGGTCGCCTCGTTTAGGTTGGAGTTAATGTTTTCTGCGCGCAATCTGCGGTCCGAGTTTCGTTGGCTGGTGGAAGACGAGCGTGCCTGGTAGCTGGCCGCTGGCCCGCTCCAGCAAAAGAATCTCACTGTATAAGTGGGCCGTTCCTTCTTGACCGCCGGTACATATTACAATGAGCCTTCATACCTTTGTGATTAATGTGCTCAATGTGTCCTGGGCAGCACATGTGTATATGTAGTGGTCAGTGTTCTACTTGGGCTTTAAGAAGAATTCCACGAATGATCGGCCCATCTATACTCGTGCCAGTGACCCTAAGTACAATACAACAGAAAACATCGCATCTTGCAGTTCTAGTAATAATAATAATAATAATAATAATATCGTATGACTTCGAGTGCCGGGTGCAAGCTTTGTTATTTGACACCCAGAGGGTAGCTTGCATGTTGAATTTCGTTGTTCCTTGACTATGAAAGTCAAGGAGGTTAGATATCTAAGCTCCTTGAACACTATAGCGCTTTCTAGTAGAGAAATGAGGAACTTAGTGTTGGCGGAAACTTCCGAGATTAATTTTGCCATTATGAACTCGGCCTACTGAATTCAAATAGGTTCTTTGACATGCCAACATCGTATGACATGCGTATCGTATTTTTGCCGCCTTTCAAAAATCACTTACCACGGCCAGGAGCGAACCTGCAATCTTGGGGTTAGTAGACCTACACGATATCCACTCACCCACCGTGGCAAGCTACAGTTCTAGTAAACTACTGATGTCGACATAGGTAATTACGGGGCTGGTTATTTTTATGTTTTTTTTTTTTAGGTTCCGATGGGTTATATAACAAGAAGTTCCGTAACGAACTAAAGAGCCTCCTTTTCTTAAAATTTAAGATTCATGCCGATGATTAATCTATATGGATCTATCTAGAATAATGACGAAATTAAGTTGGTAATATCGAAATTACTAATTAGTTCGAAATCCTCTATATGACACACGGCATAATGTAGCCTAATAGAGAACTACAGTTGGCAGCCCTGGTGACTGAATATATTCTTAGTTCCATCTCTTAAGGTACAGAATACAAAATTTTGTTGAAGTCCAATGGATAGCATGGACGTTACATGCAGTTAACATTGGATCTAACAGCGCGCGTCAAATCATGTTGTCAACAATGACATAAGTGTATTGGTCAGAAATAATCTGAAATAATATGATCTATTGTTGTGTCAATTTTGAATAAAATCCATTAGTTAGTATAGAAGTTACATGCATTTTAAAATTGGACCTATAAGCAGGCTTAGAATCATGTTGGCAGCACTGGCGTAGTCCTATATTAGTTACTCAAAATTAATCTAGAATGCCAGGAACTATACGTGTGCAAAGTTTTGAGCTATTGGCTTGCATACTTTCTGATATATTGATATTCGGGTAACAAAAATAGAGACAGCATTTATTGACAGTTGGCAGCCTTGGTTACTGTTAAGAATCGGCATAGTCATATCTGTTATGGTACACATAGCACACACGAAATTTGGTTGAAATCCAAATAATAGTATAGAAGTTACATGTATTTAAAGTTGGACCTCTCAGCAGGCTTAGAATCATGTTGGTAGCACTGACATATATAAGTTACTCCAAATTAATATATAATGTCAGGTACTATACGTGTACATAGTTTAAAGCTGTCGGCTTGCATACTTTCTGATATATGGGTATTTGGATAAAAAAAAGAGGGTATTTATTAACAATTGGCAGCCCTGGTGGCTCTTAAGAATACGCTCAGTCATATCTGTTTATGTACACAAAGCACATACGAAGAAATTTGGTTGAATTCCAATTGATAGTGTAGAAGTTATATGCATTTAAAAATTGGACCTATCAGCAGGCTTATAATCATTTTGGCAACACTGCCATGTATGGCCTCCTGGAAATTGAACTGCAATATTATTATCTATACGTGTGCCAATTTTGAAATAGCTCCCATTCATACCTTCCAAGATATCCAACATGGAGCTCAAATTTCAATTGCGATTTTTTAGCAGTTGGTAGCACTGACATCATTTTCAAATATGGCCGTGAGATATTCGGGAGTAGACATTTACTCCTACCAAATTTTGTTTCGATTGCTCCAGTGGTTTAGGAGTTGATAGGGACACACACACACAGCCAGGCAGACAGACAGACAGACAAACACACATTTGCCCGATCTCATAAGTCTACTTTTTCCTCATTTTTGCAAAATGTGAAAAGTAGGCTAAAAATAACAGATTGACATACCAAACTGATTTTGGTTCCTCAGTTTAGGGGCTGCGACAAGGCGGTCATGTAGCCCCGTGTACTTTGGGTGTGTGTAGAATCTGTCTGATAACCGGTGTTATTTGTGATGGCTGAAATAGTGTGTTTTATCTGTTTTTAATTCAAGTAAGGACTCTAGACATTGACTTTTCAAGAAGTTCCTACTTTTGCCGCAAAACGCCACCGTCAACGACTTCTAGTTCAGAACTTGGTTACTAGACGCCAACGCAGTCGGCTCCTGGCGACGAACGTTGGAACCTAGGAGCGTTATTCAAATGTTTAACCTATAATTTAACTTCACACAGGTGTAATTAGTGGAGGTTCTTTAACATGCCATAAATCTATGACGTGGGACCGCCGGCTTTACTTCCCCTCCGAAGGAAGGCATACTGAGGGATTTTTAACGCTCTTAAATAGTCTGACGACTTCGAACGGGCTTGAAACCGCGATCTTCGGCATAAAGCTCAGCATGCTACCAACTACGCCATCGAAGCCGGTTCAAACTGATTTTATTACAAAATGTTTGCTGGTTTTATTTTTATGTCTCAACAATAATCGCCAAAACGATTGAAACATTTGTCGTATAGTTACACCAGCTTTCCAATGCCCTCTGCCGCCACTGAGGCGGGTACGCCTGGACAGTCTCCTGAAGTTTTTCCTTTTTGCGAGGCGTTGCCGCTCAACCATACCTTCAATTCTCGTAAAAGGCGAAAATCATTCACAACCGTACTGTGCGAACGTTACGATCAACTTTTTCAAAGAATTCAAGTGTGAAGTTTTGGACCAAACCAGCACTGAATGATTTTCACACCGCACAGTGGGTCTAAATCGAAATCTAGGAGGACAAATTAATTTATTATCATAATTAAAAGATCAAAATGTATTACTTCTACAGCATTCTCATATAATTGCCGCTCACTATTCTGGGATATAAACGCATCTTAGTGTAAATCTGTCACCACTGTTCGAGCAGTCTGAATTGGAGGGTAAATGTAAGTGGCTGTGGTGTGGTTGTCTTTGTGGTTAGTGTGATGCTTTAAGATGGAACATATTTGCCTTATCAGATGACTCCGTATCAACGAAAACCTGTCACTCTCACTTGATCTCGAGGAAGCTGAACAATTACACATTAAAAAAGGGAGAAGAACTTCTAGGAAATGTTCCTAGTCTAATAGAAGAAGGTCTGCTCCAACCTGCACTGGACTCCATGCTGTTGTATATACTGAACCCGAAGGGGTTATGCTGACTGATATCGAACGTGGATCTCAGAGACTGTGATCTCAGTATAAAGGTTCCACCAGGGAACGAACCCGAGGTCTGTTGAGGGAATTTCAGTGTAAAAACCCCTAGAGAAAAGTGTATATTTAATCACTGGTGTGATTTCGGTTGATAATGACATTATTTATTAAAATAATGCAGGGAAAAGGAGCAGAATACAGCATTATTAGACTACTTGGAGTAGGCTATACGGGGCTTGGAGCACAGCAAGTGCAGAGTTTGACGTTTTACTAATAGGCTCAGAATTGTGGGAGGTGCTCCTTGGAGCCACGTCAATCTTGCTGACCTCGATATGTCATCTGGAAGAGGTTGGGGGCTTGAATAATGACCCAGTTTTTCCCCGACTGAGAATAGAACGAAGAAGAGTGGGGAGAGATCCCAAGGAAAATCATTGATTACTCGTGATTGGAGTAACGCAATGACATGAGAGTGGCACACAGGTGAGTCTTTAGCAAGGAGGCTAATTTTAGAGCCTTTAATCTGCGAAATTGACGCATATTTAACGAAGTGCGGAAGAACAGAGACTATGGTTGATCGCGGCTGAGTTTGAAGAGGTCGCCAGGGATTCCCAGTGGAACAGCGTCCCCACGCTATGGAGAAAGGAATTAATATTAATTGGCCGAGCGATTCTTCAGCACGCGGATAGTTCTGGGATCAGTGAAGAAAAAGGAACCCGATGAGCATGGTTTCGAGACCAGAATCATGCTGGGAGAGGAGTCGAGATAACGCGGGAACATTTAGCTCTACTTTTTGTGTGAATCCAATATAAGGGAGTCGACCCTTGGCAGAGCACCCCAGTCTCAACCCCAGTCTTAAACCCAGTCTTACGCAGTTTACCCAGTTGGACACAGTTTGTCACGGAGAGTCGCAGACAGTCGTCGCTGCATATGTAGTCGGCAGTACGAACAATGGTGTGTTCACTTAGGAAGCAACGTGTGAGATAAGTTGCAGAACTATTGTAAATAATAATCGGTGTATAGTTATGTACAGTGTTAAGCGCAATGTATAAAATAGTGACTGATCATACATGTCTAATTACGCTGGAATGCGCTGGGAGAAACTTTACGAAGCATTTGGTAATGTCTTAAGAATACCAAATAGTAACGCTCAGGACGGAAGTTAGCATATTTATGCAAATCAGGAAGCTTACCGTAGGAGTATGGATAAACTGTTGGTGAATTCCGAGGGCAGATGAACCAGACTTTCAATCAGGAGTTGGTAGGAGCACGGGAGATGCCGTCGACACCTGCAATTTTGATATCTTTGCTAGGGAATTTCAACCAATGAAAAGTGTACAGAGTGACGTGTGTTATGTATAAATCATATGTGAAATATCCTTTAAATTAATGGTTTAACAAGTGTTATAAAGTGTCATGTGTTTTGGAAGCAATGCAAAGTGTCGTGTGGTTAACGGAAGAAATGTATCATAAAATGTGTGTATTCAAGATGCAAATGTCGCACTAAATCTGCATATGGCAGGCGACCCGGAAGGATATGAGTGGGTGGAGCCACCATGATGAGCCGATATGTAAGTACCCCACAAATTATGTTTAAGTAGAGGTATAGGCCACTGCATGTTATGTGATTTCAGAGTTATAAAGATGCCAGTAAGAATCAGATTAGGAGATAGACTCTCCAGGTTTAATCATTATTATGTTGATTTTAATAGAGTTGAGATGTTAATTTGCATCAGTGAGTGGATTAATCGTTACCACTATTAATTAAAAATGGCAATCAGTTATGTAAATGTTACGAACACGGTTGTTCGAGTTTTAAGATGTTTAGTTGTGTCGGATTTTGGTAATTTATGTCAGTGAGAATAATAATAATAATAATAATAATAAATAATAAAGGTATGAATGAACGCATCAGGAAAATATGTTGTAAGCAAGAAATAGTTACGCTAATTGCAAGACTTATCGATCTAAGCAGTAAGATTATACAGTAAGATTACATTACGGGATTAAGAAAAGAGTTTTATATCAGAATATATTGTATTAATGGGAATATAATTATGCCAGGAAATGGAAGAGCTTTTAGTGAATTGAATTTGCAGCTTATGTGAAAAGCTCATAGAGTAATTGATAGATTTCTCTTAATATTATAGGACGAAGGTCGTAACATTAGGTCAGGAACCAGGTGGTCTATTCTTCGTATGAAATCTCGTATGCCGTGGGCATAATTGGAGATGTGCTTTGTGCCAGAGTGTTTAGTGAATTGGACCCTAACTCTGATGATGGATATGGAATGGTCCGGGTTGGAATCCCGTGATAGGTGAGAGGCAAACGATGGACACCTCTACACTCTATCTGATTCCCCGAGAACTTATTGTTGAGTGATTCGGCTCGTTGAGGCGAACCTCATAACGGCAGCATGGGCTGACCGCAGCATTTATTTAAGACACCGGTTACCTACTAGACCAATGTTTTATGAACCTCGTACCTTCATGTTGAAATGGGCCTATTTGGTGCCAGTTATTATTATCCTCCGGGTAGGAATAAATGTAAAAGCTCATTCAGTACCTATTTGCATAATATTCAATTAAAGTCCATTGGGATATGTGTGTCATTGGGACCACAGTATTTGTCTTGTAAAATCTTATACTGCTTGGTGAAGAAAGCCTTGAGACAGGAAGGGAGGGTCGAGGTAATGTTGGAACCCCACTCCACTTCTATTGCGTGCAGGCCGCTCAGAAGAGGGTCTGGGACAGGCAAGCGAACCGTGAAAGAAGGTTTAAGACGGGCAGATTTTAGACCCTGTTAATGACATGAAATGAAATATTGTTATATTGAGTAATGAAGCCATGTGGTTTAAGAACACATTGATAATTATAGATCACTCTGATGGTTCATGATTTTAGCTATCTAACGAATGGTTAGACGTTGCATTTGTACTGTCACTGACAACTTTTTCAGAAGTTGGTTAGTAGATGCCACAGGCTACGCGCGCAAGGTAGTTTAATTGTACCTTCCGACACAGCAATAATTAACGTTTTTAAGATGAAATCACAGACGGCATGCAGTGGAACTATATAAATAGAGGATGTGTAGGGGTAGCTTACATAATTATGGAGTTGCACGTTGACTGCTGTGCAACACCAGAATAGGCTAATGCATGTAAAGCATTTGATGGGAAGAGAAAGATCAAAACACACACACGATACACATTATTGTCAAATTAAGACAAGGTTTAAGGAATAAATAATTTTGTAGAATTAAAGAAGTCACATTGGATGACAGTAGAATTAAAGTACAGTTTGTTTCTGAAGTTGTATGTGCATCAGCGCACTAAAGTATTATTGTGAAGTTCATATAAGGGTAAAGGTTTGTGTTATCATATGATTTTATTATGATTATATTATGTTGATATTAGTGGATTGTGGAAGTAATTTTTGTTTGCTTTTGTTTTTATGGTTATGGGGATTGTTGTTTGTTTGAAGCCATGAATTTTATTACTGAATTAAAGTTTTAGAATAGAGTTGTGCCTTATCATTGTAGAGTTGATACCTTTTAGCCTCAAATCCAAAATATGCAACTGCTCAATGGGGAGACGGTACACGCCAGGGTCCTGACGCTAGCTGGAGGCAGAAGCATATTTTCCATCGAGATTACTCACATGGGTACAATACATAATGCACAATTGCCAAAGAAAACACGAACAGCTCAGCCATGGTTTGACGAAGAATGCTATCGTACGAGAAAAGAAGCCCTTCATCTCCTTCATAAGGCGAAACAAACAAATACACCCGACGATCTGAAAGCATATGCACAAAAGAATACAAGAAGCTAATTACGCTCAAAAAAGCAAACTACACGGAAGCAGATGCTCAAAGACAAGCCGAAGAAGCCCTAAGTGACCCCTTTATTGCAATCAAGAAGAGATCCAGAGCAGGAGTGACAAGAATCCCAATGGATGTTTGGGAGCAACATTTCACCCAGATTTACAACAAGAACAATCTAGAACAAGCTTCCGAAAAAGAAGAGACATCAAACTTAGAATTTGAACCATAACCGAGGACGAAGTAAGATGCACTAAAAAAGGAAAAGCTACAGGACCAGACGAGGTGTTCAACGAAAAACTCCAAGACACTCTTGAAAAACTCGCCCAGTTGTGGACGAAAATGTTTAACAAATGCCTTACGTCCGGAAAAATACCAGAGGACTGGAGAAAGTCGAACATCATCTTGTTATACAAAGGAAAGGGAGACATAGAGGACCCCAACGCATACAGAGGAATCGCACTCGAGAACAACATCTTTAAGATATTCTCCAAACTCCTGACGAAAATACTCTACTCACTCACAGACGCCTTCATACCGGAAACACAGTTTGGTTTCAGGAAGGGAAGAGGAACCCTCAATGCGGTTGGCAACCTCCTGGAAGATATTCAAAACGCTCTAAGACACACTTCTCGGAAATTCTACGCAATTTTCGTAGATTTTACAAAAGCCTTCGATCTACTGAGCAGACAGTTACTCATGAAGAAACTTGAAAATATGACAGGAAAGGATAACCCAACAACAGCTGCTATCAAAACCCTGCTAACTTACAATGAAATCATAATCAAAGATGGCGTATCGACCTCAGGAAACATTATACAGACCAACGGTGTTTTACAAGGAGACCCGATTAGTCCTACCTTATTCAACATCATCATGTCTGACGTCACTGACATATTACAAAAGGATTCAGTGAAAATGTACCTCTATGCAGATGACATAGTACTAGGCTCGCATGATAGGAAGGCCCTGCAAGACACTCTAGATAGGTTTCAGGAATGGGTCGAGAATAACCAACTCCAGCTGAATACCGACAAGACAGTGCAAATGATTTTCAGAAGGGGAGGAAGATCATCTGTAAAAGACAAATTATACTACAGAGCAGAAGAGCTAAAGATTGTAAATTCCTTCAGGTATCTGGGAATCACTCTACAACCATCAGGTTCATCGTACGGAATTCACATACAGGAGAGGGCAGCAGCTGCCATCAAAGCTATCTACGACATTAAGAATCCGACAAGACTAGCACTAGACACTGCAATAACACTTTTCTACGCAAAGATAATGCCTGTCTTGACCTATGGCATTGAACTAATATGGAACAACCTGACAAACAGAGACCTACTGACCCTCGAATATGTTAAAGCGAGATACCTGAAGAGAATTTTAGGCATATCAAAATACACTCCTTCAAGGCTGGCTTATGAGCTTGCAAAAACGTGCTTTCTCATAGAAGACTTGAGGTTCCGAAAACAGCTACCAGCGACCAAACAAGAGTCAGACCTACTTCGGGACAGACAAAGCAAGAGATCGGACATCTGGCTCGATTTCTACACAACAGACGCGATGCTGGATAGGAACTGGACGGGAGCAAACAAGGAACTACGAAGCGCCATAACTTGACTCTCAGTGCACGGTTTCCATCACAAGTTATGCACGAGAAACAGTTTTCACGATCCCTCACCAGTCTCTGCGGGAAGGCCTGTGAGCGCTACCATTTCACTGTGTGCCAAAAGCGCACAAAATCACTGAAGGAATACAGCAAAGGATAATGATATTTACATGCACATGTAATCTAAACTGTTATACTCTATGGTCGTTCGACTCCAATAACGTTTTATTTAAGATGGAACATGCAGCTGAAGGTATGATCTTTGTAACGTGTTTCAGTTATTAATGGGCGTAATTGTTACGTAATTTTAGCCATATTTGCATTATATAATATTTAACTATTATTTTTAAAATTATATTTTCACTTAGATTTTTAGTATGTCGCGTTACTCTGCGTCAATTTCTACTTAATGTTAAAATGTAGATAAAGTCTTGTAGTTTACGCCTGTTATAAGATTGTTTGCATCTTTTTGCAACTTACTTAGTTATTAAATTTTACGGTTTAGAAGATGCCTCGCAACCAGTTCTCACGCGTTTACAACTGTTTGAAGCACTGGGTCTGACGATTATGTCAAAAAAGAAACTTTGTGACTTTGTTAAAAGTAAATTAGGAGTAGAAAATTGTTCTGAAGAGATAACTGAATGCTCTATCCAACTCCTAGTCATAGACAATTTCTTGCATGTGTAGACGTAGCTTAAAATGTCTTAACTGATGTTTATTATGAAGTAAACAAATAATATACGTTGCTTTCACTCTAAATTCATAATTAAAACGTAAAAATTATTTTTTCCCCCTAGATTTCGATTTTGACCCATTGTGCAGCGGTATGAAGGCTCACTGTGCACTGCGCACGTAATATGTACCGGTCAAGAAGGAACGGGTCACGTATACTATAGGGGTACCGCGTACAAAAAATGTGGGAGGCGGGACTCGCCGTACGTAACTGCTTCCCCCTCCATACACTTGGCACTACACATTCACGTTGCACAAGAGACTCCTCCCCTTCCTGGCACGCATGCGCGGAAGAAAGACTATAATCTGATTTACAAAAGATGAACGGTATAAGCTGTCGTCCGCTTGAAGGGTGAGGTGAGGAGTGGAGACGAGAGGGGTAACGGTATCCATGGCAACAGCGAGCAGTGTTGCAATGTATGCAGACACAGCAGTGAGCACATGGTTTGATGCAGTGTTCCACTGTGCCTTGACTCGTCACGGGCATTAGACCGCCAGGCAGGGGGGCTAACTTCCCCGGTATTTGTGTCTTCCTGAGTCATGGGTCACGATCTGCCTCGGTGCCAACGCAACTTTTCCCCACGTGCTAGCTTTAAAAGATGTTAGCGTTCATTATTGGTAATACAGAGTATAGCAGTGGACAGATAAGAATGAGGAAAACGCTCTCCCCTACTCTGGTGCACATGCGCACCGAAACACTCTTTTGTACGTGGTACCCCTATAGTTGTTGATTCATGTAGGAAGTGGTCAAGTAGCACAGCGTATTAGCATTTCAAGATATGATTGCCGCTGAACTTGGCTACACCAGTGTTTGTTGATCATAGCTTCTAGAAGGCTGTGAACACCAACCTCAAGCCTTACAAGTACCCGGGCAACATTAAATTGAATATAATAATAATAATAATAATAATAATAATAATAATAATAATAATAATAATAATAATAATAATAATAATAATAATAATAATATATTTAACACGCGCCCTTCTTTACCTTCCCTACCTATCTTTCTCCCCCACAGAAGTACTGAAATAACCAAGGGTTCACCTCTCACCAGGCATGCTGCACCTGTTTGCATTGCTCATGCAGATAAGATATGATGGGCGTTCAATATATAAGGTGCGTTCAAAAAGTAACGAGCCGGAGGCTGGAATGCGCAAACTAGTAACGACATCGGCTAATCGTGGCGTGTGTAATGAGGTGTGGTTCCGACCAGAGCGTGGAAGGTCACAGCCCGTCGCTATAGGGCACGCGTGCACGTCACGTGACGATACAAAGCGAGCAGCAGCATGCATCAATCGTCCAACCAAGACCAAGACAGTAGGCTATTCGACATGCTTCCTGGTGTGGTTGAAGACTGTGGGGCAACCATTGGGCATACACTTTCCGCAAGTGCAGTCGTTCCTTCATGATGGTGTGCACACTTCCGACGCTCAATCAGACCACGGCGGCTATGGCGTTTACTGCCACTCGGCGGTCCTGGGTAATGAGTGCATCAACCAGCTGGACGTTGTCATCGGTAATGCAGGGGGGTGCCCCACACCGGGCATCATCGGCTAACAACACCCGTCCTTCCCTGAAGCGCTTGTGCCATGCCTTGACCCTTGCAAGGGACATGCAGTGTTCGCCGTACACTTGTGACATTCGGCGATGAATGTCCGTTCCCCCTACTCCTTCCGCTGTCAGTAACCGAACAACACCTCTTTGCTCTTCGGTTGACGCCTCCATGTCACTGTTTGCAATGTGACTGCCAGCGTTGGACGATTGATGCATGCTGCTGCTCACTTTGTATCGTCACGTGACGTGCACGCGTGCCCTCTAGCGGCGGGCTGTGACCTTCCACGCTCTGGTCGGAACCACACCTCGTCACACACGCCACGATTAGCCGATGTCGTCACCGGTTTACGCATTCCAGCCTCCGGCTCGTTACTTTTTGAACGCACCTTATATAATGCAACACATTTTTCTAAAAGCAGGTTGGTTTTATTGAGGATTCAAATACACCCTATTTATAACATAGTCTCCGTTCAATGCTATGGTCTTACACCACCACAATGTGAGGGCCTATATGCCTGCATAGTATCACTCGACTGATCGATGTCGGAGCCAACAAGAAATTGTCACCTGCAGCGTCACAACGATCAAGCAATTCCGCACACATGTATCTTATTTCCTCTTTATGGTCTTCCGTTAGGGTGTCGAGGAACCCAAAGGGAACAAAGCTTTGCATATTCCAACTGGTCACCGTAGACATTCTGCAAGCGTCTATGAATATTTGTGATGCCCAGGTTTTCCGCCGAAAGATAGGCAGCCCTTCCAGCATTGCTGCTTGCCTGCTTCGATCGCGTTTGCTCGCTGTTTGGTACGCACCTCTGTTACAGACGCCATTTTCAAAGCTAGTTATAGTGCTGCCACCTATCGGAAAGTAATGAAACTCTTCGAGACGAAGCGGGAATGCTCCAAGATGTCCTAAACAAAATTTTAATTATTAAAAACAGAAATTGACAGAGAAAAATTGTGTTGCGTTATATATTGAACGTCCCTCGTACATTTACGTGTGGACAGTCGAGTAGAATCAGCATCTCTCGTGTTACTCATAAAGCAGGGATGTCCAACTACAGTATATTATCATTTCAAATGATCTTGTCGACTTCGTCGTTATGCTTTGGGTCTAACGTTACGCGGGACGGAGACGGTGACTGTGACGTCATGCAGCCTAAGGTAATGGGTAAGGACGGCGAGTGCGTGACGTCATGCAGCCACGCGGGAAGCCTAAGTTAATGGTTAATGGAGTCTGTTGAAAGAGTCCTGGGGCGTCGAGCGACCTGGGGCTTCGAGCGAAGCGAAAATAATACAGGCTGACTCCTAAAGTGGTGTACAAGACGGCAGATAAGAATACAAGGTGACTCTTAAAGGGGTGTACAAGATGTCACACAAGAATACAGGATGACTTCTAAAGAGATATACAAGATGCCAGATAAGAATACAGGGTGCCACCTAAGGAGGTGTGCAGGATGTCAGAGCAAAATACAGGGTGACACTTAACGAGGTGTACAGTATGTTAGATTCAATTCAAATACAGGGTGACCCTTAAAGAGGTTTGCAAGATGAAAAATGAAAATGAAAATCCACAGCCTGCTTCCAGTCCACCGACCGGGTCAGGGAATAGAATGAATAAAGCCCCCATCTAGTGGCGAGGATATGAACTGTGCCGGCTGCCAAAGCCTGTCGCACTCCCCTGGGGCAATGATTAAATGAATGACAGATGAAATGAAATGATAGTGGAGAGTGTTGCTGGAATGAAATGTTGACAGGGAAAACCGGAGTACCCGGAGAAAAACCTGTCTGCCTCCGCTTTGTCCAGCACAAATCTCACATGGAGTGACCGGGATTTGAACCACGGACCCAGCGGTGAGAGGCCGGCGTGCTGCCACCTAAGCCACGGAGGCTCCGTTTGCAAGATATCAGATTCAAATAATGGGTGACCCTTAAAGAGTTGTAAAAGATGTCAGACTCAAATAATGGGTGACCCTTAAAGAGGTGCCCGCGCGGGAAGCCTAAGTTAATGGGTAATGGAGTCTGAGCCTTTCTAACATGTGCAGCATTTGTAGCATGCGTCATTTGAAATGATATAACGTCTAGTCTTTCAGACTGACTGTATTTTTTTTACTGTATTTTTTTTTAACTCTA